>JASPKZ010008373.1:0-660000 GCA_030220185.1 Diploptera punctata
TAATAGATGATAGATAGATAGATAGATAGATAGATAGATGAGGTCACGCTAATATAAAGTATTTTAAAATAACAATAATTTCAGAAAACTAAAACAAACGTTTAGAAAAACCGAACCAAAAAATGAAAATAATTTTAATTTCCACACGTTTTGGGATATAATTAAATGGTCCACACAAAAAATTATCTCCAACACATATAGAATAAAACTAGAGTTATCAACAAAAAAAAATAATTTTACTATCAAAGGGGTGGGGTGCCTATATCAATTAATATATTTGGTAATAAACAGATGTTGGTAAGTAAAGTCTCTAAGAAGAAATGTAAAAATCATAAAAAAACCCCACGATGTTTGATGTTAAAATTATTTTATTTTTTGGTTGATAACTCTAGTTTATTTCTATATGTGTTGGGATGATATTTTTTGTTGACCACTTTAATTTTATCCCATGCGTGTTGGAAATTAAAATTATTTTTCCATTTTTTTTAATTAGGTTTTCTAATAAAGCGTGTTGTTTTTAGTGTTTTAAAACTATTATTTTTTTTTTTATTTTATAGTTTTAATATTTTACTGAATAAGATACAAATGTAAATATCTTTTAAATTCGATACTGTTGTAATATGAGCTAAAGTAATACTCTTCTAAAAATCCTCCCATGTCGGATTTGAACCACGACCTATTCATTACTGAAATTATATACTACTACAGTTCACCGTTTATCTACCAACTCAGCTCTTTACAACGATTGACTAAAAAGTCGACAAGTCCGCAACCTATTATACCAGTTTTCATTTTTTTTTATTTTCTGATGACTCTGGCCAGAATTTTAGAAACAAAATATGAAATTATTGTATTGTCCACGGGTCCTTTACAAGTATACAAAACTTCAAGACGATGCAATGTTTATAAGTGGGGCGAAAATCGAGTTCAAAGATTCCGTTTACAATAGATGGGAAAGACACTTTTTACACGCTTTATATTAGCTCGACCTGTATCTATCTATCTATCTATCTTCTATCTATCTATCTATCTATCTATCTATCTATCTATGTAACTGAATCTTTCAATGCGTTTTTTCACCCACTTAAAATAATTGGATCGACTTGAAATTTTGTGTACTTGTAAAGGACCCGTGACAATCAAATAATTTCATATTTATTTTCTAAAATCCTGGCCAGAATCATCAGGAAATAAAAGAAGTGTCTTTGTATTTATGTAACGGAATCTTTGAACACGATTTTTCACACGATTTTCACCGACTTAGAGACATTGGATCGACTTGAAACTTTGTATACTTGTAAAGGACCCGTGGCACTACAATAATTTCATATTTTTATTTCTAATTCCTGGTCAGAATCATCAGAAAATAAAAAAAATTAAAACTGATATAATAGGTCACGGACTTGTCGACTTCTTAGTCAATCGTTGTAGGAACTGTAGTTGGTAGAGCAGTGAACTATTGGTGTATAATTTCAGTAATCCATAGGTCGCTGGTTCGAATCCGGCTGGGGAGGATAATTTTTAGAAGAGTAATACTTTTAGCTCATAGTACAATAGTAAGGAATTTAAAGATATTTACATTTTTATCTTATTCTGTAAAATAAATAATAGTTTAAAAAAACTAAAACAGCACGCTTTATTAGAAAACCGAACTAAAAATGAAAAATAATTTTAATTTCCAACACGCTTGGGATAAATTTAAAGTGGCCAACAAAAAAAATCATCTCCAACACATATAGAATAAAACTAGAATTATGAAGAAAAAGAAAATAATTGTACCATCAAAAGCGTGGGGGTGCTTTTTATGATTTTTTACGTTTTTTTCATAGAGACTTTATTTTACCAATATATGTTTATTATCAAATATATTAATTGGTATAGAGCACCCCACCCTTTGATGGTAAAATTATTTTCCTTTTTGTTGATAATTCTAGTTTTATTCTATATGTGTTTGGAGATGATTTTTTTGTTGACCACTTTATATTTAATCCCAAGCGTGGTGGAAATTAAAATTATTTTTTCATTTTTTAGTTCGGTTTTCTAATAAAGCGTGCTGCTTATTTTTTTTAAAGCTATTATTTATTGTATTTTCTGACGATTCTGTCCAGGATTTTTAGAAACAAATATGAAAATATGTATTGTCCACGGGTCGTTTATAAGTATACAAAGTTTCAAGTCGATCCAATGTTTCTAAGTGGGTGAAACTTGTGTTCAAATATTCCGTTACATAGATATAGAGGCAGTTTTTTTTTTATTTTCTGATGATTCTGGCGCAGGAGTTCAGAAACAAAATGTGGAATTAGTGTATTGCTACGGGTTCTTTACAAATATACAAATTTTCAAGTCGATCCATGATTTTTGAGTGGGTGAAAATCGCGTTGGAAGATTCCATTATATAGAGAGATAGATACAGGTCAAGCTAATATAAAGCGTGTAATATATGAGAGTTGTTCATTCAGTTAAACATAATAGAGAAAATGTTACTTTACTAAGATAAAGGTTTATCATGTTTTAATTATTGAACAATATAGGTGAAAGAAGTAATGGATGTTGGAAGAAGTGAACTAAAAGGTTCCAAAATATTCCCATAGGATTTCCGTTTTTATCCTTGAAAATTCTGTCATTAATCATCTACAGAGTATGAGTTTTAACAACGTCCTAAATGGTAGATTAATGAATACACAAGCACTACTCTTCCAACACTGCCATGAATAGCAAATGGGCGAACTAAACTTCCTCTCAATTATTTAGCGAGAGAAAAAAAAAAGCTTTGTTAATTTAACTCACCTTAATGACACGTTATACAAATATTTCCTTATCAGATATATTTGTGTTTCGAAGTCAACCATAGGACAGACTATCTACTAAACTCAAACATACTAGATGCTGGCACATAAATTTAACGACAGATTCTAATGCAATCTTCAAATACAGGTTTGATACAGGTGCCGCACGAAAAAATGTTTAGTCGTTATATTTGTACTCGGTTAATCTGACTTTAAAAGCTACAATGTAAATATTTAATAATTAATCTAATTTAAATTTCGAATTAAGAAACTTATACATAAACAAGTTAATAAATAGGCAATGAAACTCTATGTGAGACGTGGACAGAACGACCAACATATTATCTTGATAATGGCGCAAGATAAGTGGTAGGCCTATAATGAAAAGCGAAAAATAAAGAAAGGTACAATAACAGCCTGTTGTGGAAAGGGAGTGAACATTAGAGATTTATACCGGGATCAGGTGCCTAAAATACATTTTAAAGCTTATTTCCACATGTGAGTATTGTAGTCCGAATACAAACTTTATTTTATGAATGATTTAGAAATTAAAATTTTATATAATCAGCCTGATAAAATATTAATAATTAATTATTGTTATTATTATTAGAATTATTATAATTATTATTATTATTATTATTATTATTATTATTATTATATTATTATTATTATAATTAGTATTATGATAATTATTATTATATCATTATTATTATTATTATTATTATTATCATTATTATTATTATCATTATTATTATTATGATTATTAGGAGTATTGATTATGATGAATTATTATTATTATTAATATTATTATTATTATTATTATTATTATTATTATTATTATTATTGTATTTAAGAAATAAACATCTCTATAACGTATCATGCTTATTATAAACGTGTTTTGTTATAGTTTCAATTATAGTAAATGTTAATCTCAAGTAACCGTAATATTATAAATAAAAAGTCAGATAATTTAGCTTATTTTTATCTGGAAAGGGCATAATTTTGGTTACTCTTGAATAAGAAGAATGTAACAGTGCATTGTGTGGAATTTAGTTAATAGCATTCCAAGAAGAATGCATCTGAACTTTCAGAAGGCGCTGAATAACTCTGCAGACATCGTCTGACAATTCTGCACACCGCAGATTTGGAACGTCTAGTATAAATGAAAAATTACAAATGTATACATCTTACCAACATAATAAATAAACCTTACACTATTTTTTTTAAATTCTTGATACTATAATGTGAATGTTCTACAATATTTTATACAATTTCATTTTAGTACCTTTTTTTTTTTTTGCAACTTCTCGGCATCTTCGTTTTTTTTGTGATATGCAGGTACTTACCTAACATATGATCTGCACATTTTAACATAATTTTGTTTTGTCATATACGTATCTACAGAAAACCTTTAAAGTACAATAATAACTTTAATGATGATTCAGTCGATTTTATCAATTTTATAATTAATGTTTCGTACTTACATACTCCAACCCACACGTGTTTCCATCTGTAACTGATTAAATCACTTTTATGCACTTATGAACATTTAACATACTTTAAGGAATGTAAAGACATTATTTCGTAAGACATTATGTTACAAAGACTGAAAATGAGTTTTTACGAATGAGTTAACATGTATTCGCCCGAAGACTAGCTAAGATAAAGATTTCGAAATAAATCCATAACACAGTTCCAATTTTTGCAACGTAACACAATTTTATTATAATTATATGCCGAAGTTCACTATGTTAATAAATAAACATTAACATGCACTTTATATATCTATTCAAAAACTGATAAAAAAAACACTCCTAAATTATGATGAGAATAAACTGGCTTGTTTGCAATGTTAAGGTATTATTAGAGCTATTTCAAGATAAAAAAAATAATAAAAGTCATACGTATATCGCTAAATGTGTGACCGAAGTAAATCGTTCCATAAACGTATTATTTATTAATGTGTAATTAGACAGTTGCACTATTACGTGTAACAAGGAAACAAATAAAAGTAGTAATTAGTACTGCCAAATTGAAAAGAAAATATATGACAACTATTATAAATACACTTTTGTATTGTGAAATCGTTAATTTTATTTGCCCAACTACCGTAAGTATTGATGACATGAACTTTTTACTTACGTCAAAATAGGCATACTCGCAATTTCTATTGATTACCCTTGCTTGTTTAGTTCTAAATTTACTACCGTAATTAACTTTGCGATTATATTGGTGAAAGGTTTGTGAATATTAGAGCGTGAGTTGATGTATTTTTATAAAATCGTAAAATACTGTACCGAGACACAATACTAAGTTAATTTATTCTATCCTGATTTTATATTACAGTATTAGTAGTCCTTTATTTAAGCAGTATCTTTAAAAAATGAGAGTAATAATTGTAAGCAGATAAAAAGAAGCTTATTTCGGTTTTAATAATATTTTAGATGCCATAAATCAACGAGTCACGCAGTTTTACTTCCCTTTCAAATGAAACCATAATAAGGATTTTTACACCTTCAAACATAATTATGTTACAAATTAAAGAGTCTATGGATTAATCCCAACAATTCTTTACTCTAAAAACGCATTAATTGATAGGCAACTTGTTTGACAAGCGTGTTGGATGGGACAGCAGTAGAATAGGCGTTTATCAAAATGAGTGCAGGACAAACGCGTTAAAGACGAGAGAGTCTGGCGGTATGGTGTGTAAATGGGTAAATGGCCGGGAAAATAACGTCGACAGAAGCTTAGTGGTATTTTCCAGCCGCCTGCAGATGTCTGATTTATCACCGTCATAATGTAGAGGCCCTATCCTATATAGCTTGTGGGGGTATTACAACACTAGCCTACGTCACTGTGATAACATTAAATGGAATTAAACCTATTTCTTTTTCGCGTTATGGACAGAAAATATTTCACATAGTTAAATGTGAATACCTTTTTCATGAGTTTAATAAAGGAGAGTAATCTTAAGTCCGCGCTCAAATCCTATAAAGATAGGGCAAAACTGAGAATATAGTGCTTTCATTATTATTTTTATTAAAGCATCATATAAAAATCTTTCAATACTTAGAAACGAGATATCACGATTCATAAAAAGGAACACGTCATATACACAATGTCCCTGTAATTATTAATTGAGAATTATGAGCAACTCTTTATAATCTCTAATAAAATGTTAACACTAAAAGTAGACGGTGATTTAATTAGATACTCGGAAATAAATTAACGGAACAGAAAACTAATTTGTTGTTAATAATTTACAAATTTCCGGAATCGCCTGTTAAAAGGTCCGTTAAAAATCGTGCTGAAAAATATTTGTATTCACCTACGGATCATTATAAATTAATATTATGAATATATTGGTAGATTAATTCAAATAGGTTTACCTTATTTTTGTTTTAATATGTTTAAAAACAATAAAGACATTAAGAAACAGGTTGTATTACAGTGAATTAATACGATACTAGGTCCATCGCTGTGGTCTCGAGGCAGCGTACTGCCTTGTCACGCAGCGGACCCGGGTTCGATTCTCGGTCGGGACAGGCTCCTGCGTGAGGTTTTTTTCGGGGTTTTTCCTTACCTGTGAGACAAATGTCAGGAAGTTTAGGGCCCAACGGTCTTCATTATCATCATCTTTCACCGGTCCGGAAAGCATGGCATGAAAATGCTATGATTGCAGTGAAAGACCTGCCCTCGGGCAGAATGCTGCTATGGATGGATGGATATGATACTAGCATCAAAATAATACACATAAAGATAATAAATATTACTAAATGCATACCATGCACTCAGATCAACTTCTTCCTTCTCTTTATAAATAAATAAATAAATAAAACTATTTATGTATTTATTTATTCATCTATTCATCCATAAATATAGTAATCATTTGAGCCCGGATTTCACGTAACATCAAATTCAGAAATATGTAACCAAAATATGCATATAAATCTGTAACCAAAATTGGTGAAATATGTAAATAAATGTAACGAAAGCAATTATATGTAAAATCCAAAATTTTATTTCTTTGCTACAAAATAGAAGTTCGCAGATAGGCTAGTCAAATGTCTATCTTAATTCTTAGTCAGTTAACTTCTGCTACAAAGTAGTGAAATACAAGTGTCTCTCATTCAACAATTTCAATCATATTGGAACTGCATGCACAATTAATTATAATATACTTTTCTGTTGCGAATACATAGAGTATTTTACTTAGATATTTAATTATTTCAAAGATTATTTCAATTATTCCAAATAAAAACAGTGTTGAAATAAAGCACTTAGACATATTATATTTCAGGACAGAGTTTTGATTATGGCAGGACAAAGATTGCAAGGTTAACTGTAAAATCTCTGCATTTAGACTAATGGAATATTTAATACAGTTAGTTGGAGATGTAGGTCAAAAGCTTAGTATATAACCCTGGCAAAATAGGGGACTCGTGTCTGTCTGTTGAAGTAAGTTCTGATGGGCAAGTCTACATACTACTTTTCTTAATATAATGTACCTAGGACATTTATAAAGGGAATCAAGTAGTTTAAATAGTTTCATACTATATGTCTAAGTTAGATAATTTTTAGAATGTAAATTAGGGTAAATTCATAAACCCACATCTCCCTCTCTCAAATCACAAGAAAGTTCGAATGTAGGTTTTCTTAATATAAGCTTGGATTAATTATTTAGGGTCAGAATACTTAGGGTGATTGTAATCATTACTCTCTAGAAATAAAATAGATAAAATTAACAATCAATTTATGTATGTCGAAAACACGTATGCCTTTATATCTAATACATCCACATACTAACGCTCGGCTAGAACCTCATGCTACCAAAATTCCAAGTCCCTCCTGGGAAGACAAGTTTGAAGTCTCCAGTTTCTTGATACTACCGAAAAGCCACCTGAAGTGACTTGAGTTGTATGAAACTGAAATGAACATTTTAGAACTGTTGAATTCTGACAAGGATTTACTCATAAACACTGCAGGATCGGAAGCAAAGTTCTCCATTGCTAACTTAACAACTTCAAAGTGCTTACTGTATATAATCGTTCTTTGTAGCGATGTACACGAAAAGAACGTTTCTAGAAAACCTTATTCATTGCTGATATAAGTGTATTTAGTTCTGAGAATGTATATCTGTCTCCTCTACTCGTTGTAATGCATGCGATGTACATGTAACATGCACTGAGTTTGGGAAAACTACAGTAAGTTATGTTCCCGCTTTGTATGGAACTACATCTGTGTATATCAATTAGGACACGATCTTCTTTTACACCATCTAGCCATAGTACCTGAAGTCCTTCATTAATGAATATATCAATTGTTGAATTATTTGTTGCCTACAAAGGTTTACAATAAATTATATAGAGTTTTGATGCAGCTTTAGAGTCAAACTTGCTCAAAATTAGATTAGAGATGAAACGACCTGAAGCATCCGTCATATCATCAGCACAAATCCATACAGGTGATTTTTGCATGTCAGTCCTTTACTTTTTTCTAATATGTCAACATAACAAGATTCCAAGTAATTCGTGCTGAGAGTGGACTCTTCGGGAATGTTGTGATTGCAGTATTTCTGCCATAAATATTTAAATTCAGCTACCTGGATCTTGTTTCTGGATATGTTCCCTGCAACCAAATGCCATGCATAGTTCTTTGTAAAATTTACTATTAGATGATACAGCCTGTCCCTGAAACTGTGTAAGTAGCACCTTTTAATTGATTAAACCCGTTGTTCATTCCTAGTTCCTTCGTAAATGTTGCTCAATTTGTGATTTCTTCGTACGTATAATACATTTATCACACGTTTGACAGAGGAATGGTTAAGGTACTGTCAATATAAATCCATATTTCATCTTCGATGACAACGAAGACGTAACCGGTGCCATGGTTAACTTGAATCCAACTGACGTTTGCAAATTCTGAATCGTTTGAGTACAAGAAATAAAAACTTTTAAAATGAGCTATTATTGTCCGCATCGAAATTCGTGCAATTTAACTTTGAACATAACGGATATGTAAAGGATTAGCCCCTCAATATCCAACCTGAGTGGTCCACGTCCCCAGGGGAGGGCAACGAGAATTCAGAATTGCCTATTGGGGTAATGTACGGTGGGGACTAGTTTCCCCGTGACCGCTACGGCAGCCAAGAAGGCCCAATAGGAATCCCGAACACCCGCAAATGAGGGTCTGGTTACGTCCTCCAATTGCGGAGTTTGGCGAAGGGCTGACAACCCATTCCATAAAGAAGGACTGTTAGGTTTCCTGCAAAGAGATATAAAGCCGGACAGATTAGTAGGCATAGATTTTGGTTAAGAAAAAGGACAATGAATTTGGCAACTTGAAACATGCAAGGTTGGAATACAAAGGAGATTACAAAGAAGGGGATGGATATAGCAGTTCTGTCAGAAACGAAAAGGAAAGGGGAAAGGTCAAACAAATATTGGTGAATACATGCATGTATGGAGTGGGGTGCAAACATCGAAGAGATCTAAAGGAGGAGTACAAATTTTAATTAAGAAGAAATGGAAATCCTCAATAAAACAAATAGAAGAAATAAATGAGAGATTTATAGTTATGGAAATAACAATGTGTAGGAAATAATTAGTAATAATAGGTACATATGCCCCAACAAACGCTGCACTACAAGTAATAAAGGTACAATACTTTGGAAAAATTTGGGTGATAGAAAATATCTCTCATAAGATGGAATTAATAATTATGGGAGATTTAAATAGCAGAGTTGGAAAGGAAACAGGTTGGTCCATATGGAGAAGATATTGAAAATGAAAACGGATAACGTTTAAAAGAGGAATGTAAAGTGAATGACTAAATTATTATGAATTCGATGTTAAAACATCGGGACATCTATAGATGTACGTGAGAACAACGCACTAAAAGTCTGAGATCGATTATGTAATAGTGAGGAAACAGATAAATATTTTAATATAAGATGTTAGAGTGAATCGAGGACCTGAATGTGGGAACGGATCATTATATGCTGTCAACTAGGATAGTACGCCCTATAAACAGGCAAAAGGTATAGAAAGATCAAAATATAGAAATAGGAAATGAATTAGAAAAATGTACATATAATCTACATATACTACAAGATGAGAGTATTAAAAATCTATATGCCCAACGCCTCACCGAAAAATAAAATTTGAGGAAGATTGAAACTCTGTCATTATTTATGAACATCTGAAAAAATATATACATGAAGCAGCAAGAGAAGCACTTGGTCTAGAAAATGATAAACACAATAAAATCTATTGGATGGATACGGAAATACTTGATATCATAACAGAAAAGACAAATGCATATCGAAGATATTTAAGTTCCAGAAATATGAAGATTATCAAACTTATAACATATTTAAAAGAAAGGTTAAAGCAGAAGTCAGGAAACATAAAAAAGAAATGTGGAATAGGGTATGTGGAGAAATTGAGCGTACAGTAGGCTATACAAAGTCAGCCAAGTATAGAGGACAATTAAAAACATGCGAAATGATAATATAAGAAGGAGTTTTAATTCAGTACCAATGAAAATTTTTCAGGAATATTTTAAAATACTTTTAACGAAAGTAAATAGAATTTAAAGATTATACCAAACTCGATAAAGGAATGGGTAACTTAATAGAATCTGTAACAGAAGGTATGGTATTAAACGTGTTGAGAACAGCAAAAAATGGAAAAACGGTAGGTCCATGAGGAATAACCATGGAAACTAACTAAATTAAATATAGTGGTTCAGGAATGATAAGAATTTTAACTAGACTTTTTAACCAAGTGATAGAGGAGATCGTATTCCGGATGAGTGGAAGGTAACGTATATTAGTGCAATATACAATAATAAGGGAATGAAAGAGATCCAGCAAATTATAGAGGCATCTGTGTTATGGCAGCAATTAGTAGAATGTTAAGTGCAATTATTAAAATTAGATTGGAGGAACTAATACAAAATAAATATCGGAAGAACAAACAGGTTTTACAGTAGGTAAATCGTGCCTTGATAATATATTTGTGATTAGGCCAGATTATAGAAAATATATAAGGAAAAGTAGTTCAGATGGAATTTATAGATCTAGATTCTGGATGGCAATGGAGAAGTTTGAAATACCTAAATATGTTATATATTTTTATAAAAAGAATGCATGATTGTAAAGCAAGTATTAATACTAGAAGGACTGAGTAAAGAAGTCTACCTATTAGGACGGATGCGTCTTTTGACCCGTTGCTTTTTTGTTCTGTGTTGCACCTTTTGTTTAACAAGACTAAGATGTCAGCTATTTGTAAACAATTATAAGCTATATAATTCACTAATTGCAATACATTTAGAATATATAAAAAAAACGCAATAAACTAAGAATTCGCTTAAAATTTAAAAACTTAAAATATTTTTAGATAAATAGAAAATGATATTCTTTAAGTAGACTCTGTAGAGTACAGTGAATGAATAGTTACTTAAGTGCCAACCAAAGTATTTGATTCAGTCTTCTGTTTGTCTGCAAATTTTGATGTAAATAGTTGTCTGTTGTTATATTCAGGCTTTTTCTGTGAATGAAGTCAGCAAAGAAGAACTACATTATCACCAAGTGATTCACCAACTGGTTCAACATCATCTGTGTCAGTGTAGGGGAAAGCATTGCAGACAAATTTATCTGTAATCAAGTGCTAGCTGCGTGTCGCTCTGATGTAAAATCTGAGGTACTTCATGGTTTCTGAAAATCTGTCCCTCGCTATAGTTTCTGCAAAAAAATAGTGAACCCCAAGTCTTACTCCAGAGACTCTTTCTTGACATTGATCTTGTACCATATACTCCACGTGCACACAATATAGCAAAGAAGACATCTAGTTCTCCCAGTGTGGTAGGCCATGTTGGGTCTCCTGTTTTCAAGTGAGCTTTCCTCTTTTGTGCATCGTTTGATACGCTTTAGAATATTCTCGCTTATCATTAGACGCCAGGCGCTAAGAACATGATCCTGAGAGATATTCCTATTCGCATAAGGAGTTGGACCCAATGCTCTACCGAAGAATATTCTGATTGCTGCATTGATCAGGTGGCATGTGTACCTGGACCGTGTGTGGAACGACTGTCCAAAGTGTTCCATCAGCATCACGCTCCACATAACCTATAGAAACCTTTCAACTTGAAGTTGGGCTCTGTCAATGTTTTGGCTAGAATTAGGCCTTGTACGATTTAGGAATCTCCCGCGACTGCGAGTGCAAACTACATTATCAGGAGTTTTGACATTTACAATCACAGATTCTGACTCACTTATTTCTTCTCTCCGCTTGATTCAGTATTATCATCCTTAATCTTCTTTTCATTGAGTATGTACTGCGAGTGCAAACTACATTATCAGGAGTTTTGACATTTACAATCACAGATTCTGACTCACTTATTTCTTCTCCGCTTGATTCAGTATTATCATCCTTAATCCTCTTTTCATTGAGTATGTACTGCGAGTGCAAACTACATTATCAGGAGTTTTGACATTTACAATCACAGATTCTGACTCACTTATTTCTTCTCCGCTTGATTCAGTATTATCATCCTTAATCTTCTTTTCATTGAGTATGTACTGCGAGTGCAAACTACATTATCAGGAGTTTTGACATTTACAATCACAGATTCTGACTCACTTATTTCTTCTCCGCTTGATTCAGTATTATCATCCTTAATCTTCTTTTCATTGAGTATGTACGTGCGAGTGCAAAACTACATTATCAGGAGTTTTGACATTTACAATCACAGATTCTGACTCACTTATTTCTTTCTCCGCTTGATTCAGTATTATCATCCTTAATCTTCTTTTCATTGAGTATGTACTGCGAGTGCAAACTACATTATCAGGAGTTTTGACATTTACAATCACAGATTCTGACTCACTTATTTCTTTCTCCGCTTGATTCAGTATTATCATCCTTAATCTTCTTTTCATTGAGTATGTACTGCGAGTGCAAACTACATTATCAGGAGTTTTTGACATTTACAATCACAGATTCTGACTCACTTATTTCTTCTCCGCTTGATTCAGTATTATCATCCTTAATCTTCTTTTCATTGAGTATGTACTGCGAGTGCAAACTACATTATCAGGAGTTTTGACATTTACAATCACAGATTCTGACTCACTTATTTCTTCTCCGCTTGGTTCAGTATTATCATCCTTAATCCTCTTTTTCATTGAGTATGTACTGCGAGTGCAAACTACATTATCAGGAGTTTTGACATTTACAATCACAGATTCTGACTCACTTATTTCTTCTCCGCTTGATTCAGTATTATCATCCTTAATCTTCTTTTCATTGAGTATGTACTGCGAGTGCAAACTACATTATCAGGAGTTTTGACATTTACAATCACAGATTCTGACTCACTTATTTCTTCTCCGCTTGATTCAGTATTATCATCCTTAATCCTCTTTTCATTGAGTATGTACTGCGAGTGCAAACTACATTATCAGGAGTTTTGACATTTACAATCACAGATTCTGACTCACTTATTTCTTCTCCGCTTGATTCAGTATTATCATCCTTAATCCTCTTTTCATTGAGTATTGTACTGCGAGTGCAAACTACATTATCAGGAGTTTTGACATTTACAATCACAGATTCTGACTCACTTATTTCTTCTCCGCTTGATTCAGTATTATCATCCTTAATCCTCTTTTCATTGAGTATGTACTGCGAGTGCAAACTACATTATCAGGAGTTTTGACATTTACAATCACAGATTCTGACTCACTTATTTCTTCTCCGCTTGATTCAGTATTATCATCCTTAATCCTCTTTTCATTGAGTATGTACTGCGAGTGCAAACTACATTATCAGGAGTTTTGACATTTACAATCACAGATTCTGACTCACTTATTTCTTCTCCGCTTGATTCAGTATTATCATCCTTAATCCTCTTTTCATTGAGTATGTACTGCGAGTGCAAACTACATTATCAGGAGTTTTGACATTTACAATCACAGATTCTGACTCACTTATTTCTTCTCCGCTTGATTCAGTATTATCATCCTTAATCCTCTTTTCATTGAGTATGTACTGCGAGTGCAAACTACATTATCAGGAGTTTTGACATTTACAATCACAGATTCTGACTCACTTATTTCTTCTCCGCTTGATTCAGTATTATCATCCTTAATCCTCTTTTCATTGAGTATGTACTGCGAGTGCAAACTACATTATCAGGATGTTTTGACATTTACAATCACAGATTCTGACTCACTTATTTCTTCTCCGCTTGATTCAGTATTATCATCCTTAATCCTCTTTTCATTGAGTATGTACTGCGAGTGCAAACTACATTATCAGGAGTTTTGACATTTACAATCACAGATTCTGACTCACTTATTTCTTCTCCGCTTGATTCAGTATTATCATCCTTAATCCTCTTTTCATTGAGTATGTAATATTCATCACAGTCTTCTGACTCATCACAACCGGATTCATCACGCAATGCTTGTAGTAACACCATATTCAATCCTCAAATACAGAGCCATAATAAAACAAATACTTATTCTGTGGACTTTTATAATAACGTAAGCTGTATAAGTTCAACTCGACACTGGAATTGCCAACTCTCTACTGAAATATAAAACCATTTCTTTGACACACTTGACAACACAAAAAATATTAGAAAATTTTCGTATGTTGCATCTGTTGAGGCAAAATTTAATTATTCAGTTCATGTTTCAACGTGTCATGCATTGTTGACTATTCTTATAATATTTATATACTATTGAAAAATAATTTAGGGAAGTAGTAAATAATTATCTGAAATGAAAAAGAAAATAATAATGTTATATTGACTTGGGTTAAATTGACCCAGCCGTCTTTAAAGGCAAAAATCTTGTATTCTGTTATTAGTACGTTGTTAAAAATATGTATCCAATTGGATGACTGGGAGTTATAAAATGTCATAGATTAGCTTTCATAACTAAGCATTATTACAACCGACAACAAGAAAAATAGAAAGGATGTGGGTCAAAATGAACCATCAGTCCTTCCAGTGCTAAGGTTGAAAAAAAGTATCCTCAGAAATTGATATAAGAAAAGGATTAAGGCAAGGATGCACGATGTCACTAACATTGTTCAAGATATTTTTAGAAAATGTATTGACGAAATGGAATAAAATCATGCAGTGGAAAGGGAAATCAATATTAATGATCATTTACACCACAATTTATTATTCGCTGATGACCAGATTATAATAGAATAAGATAAAGAGGATATGGAATACATGAATAGGAAGTTGGTAGATGCGTTTGAAGTAGAGGGACTGAAGATAAATTACATTAATACAGAATATATGGTAATCGGAGAAAATTCAGTAGACCTTGCACCGAGTCCTCTTTTTCAGAGAAATAAGGACTTTTATTAAGGGTTAATAATTAATTAACTTGTAATTATTGTCAGAAGTAGGGCATATTTATATTCAAATAAAAATGGGACGAAATCTGGAATTCATTGGTAGCGTAATCAAGTTGATACGACTTACCATAAAACAATTTCATATGCAATCAATAAAACTCTAGTACCAAGTGATTAGCGCTTGGTCATATACCTGGACCTTTGCTATTGTGATCAACTACACTAGTAAACAAGATATAATGGAACGTTAAGCCCTTATACAATAGAGAAAAAGTTTGCAGTTTTCTTTGTAAAAAGGAATTACAAGACACCGCCCTTATTAACTTGTAATAACAATTACTGTGTACAAAAGGACTGGACAGCAGCAAACAAACAACCGGGTATTCCAAGATGAGCTATGGAGAAGAGTTTCCCTAGCCAATTTAAACGAAACATGACTACACTACCCAGGGGTCCCACTTTGGCGGCAGGAGATAGAGGCCGACAAACAAAATTCGCCCTAGTAAAAATTACTCTTAGTTGGACAACCCTACAAATTTTATATCGGGAAGCAAATAATTTAAAGGAGGGGATATGACCACAAACGCTTAAGTTTAACACCCCTGACAATGCCCTCAAGTTGTGGTTAGCGAATCAAAATTGTAAACTTTTTGTAAGATGGCTGGAGGTTTTTGGTGGAAAGGTAGGACTACCAGATCACATAGAGAAAATAAAATATTCATTCTTAGCGAAAGTTGAAATTACTAGCGTGTGCGCTAGCCGCGAGTGCGCTTCGTTTGAGTCAAAACTACTAGCGCGTGTGCCAGCCGCTAGGGCACATCGTTTCAGTCACAGTTAGACGCGGATGCGCCCGCATCACGCGCATTTCCTTTAAGTTGCGGCGCTATCAGCAGAGCGCACTTTTTTTAGTGTTATAAATATTATTACTTTCGACCCTCAGTTTATAGGCATTTAAAGTTAAAGTAGTTATAAATAAGTGATAGCGCACTTATTTGACGTTGGAGTAAGAATAATCACATAAACACGCGCAGTGAATAATTAATGTACTATTCCGGCCACCAACAGTCTTGAGCCTCAAGTTGAATTGTCGAACAAGACATAGTGTGAAGAAGATATAAGTGTTAATAATGTGGACCATTTAGTTCAAATCATCGGGAGCCTACTGTTTCCTCAGTGTATGTCCTTCTTTACCGATACCTGAGATATAACCTTGTTCTACCGACCGAACCCAACTAGCCCGGAGAAACAAATTGTCCATGTACCTTATCCTGGACACATAAACGAACCATCCCCGACTACAATCCTGTTACAACCTACAAATAAATAACCTGGTAATTAAATGTGCTGAGGAATTTAAATATCTCGGTTCTATACTATATAAATCTGATATTTGTGAAAAAAATATTATTAACAGAGTAAATTGTGCAAGGAAGGCGATTCGATCCCTGAATAGTCTACTGTGGAATAGAAATCAGACCAGAAAAAAAAGAGATTATAAAAAGAATAATAAAAAGTATACTTACATATGGATGAGAAAATCTGGACAATAAATGAAAGGATAATGAAAACAGTTTTGGCGACAGAAATGGATGGATTATGGAGAAGTATGAGAATATCCAGGCTAAAATATAGGACCTAGACCTATTAGAAATGTAATATATTAGACAAGAAATGGATGCACAAGTAACTGATATCGATAGGATACCAAAGAGATTTTTACAGTGGTATGGACATTTCAAAGGACGTCGGATGAACAGTGGCCTAAACGGGTGTTATATTGGATGGCACCAAGCAGACGGAAAAGGAGGACAAGCAGAAGAACATGGTATGAGGGAATATATAATGCCATGATGAAGAGGGTATGGAAGAAGGACAATGCGAAGATAGGAATCTCTGGAAAGCACGAATTAAAGGCGAACTACTGTAAAGTGGAAAGCCGGTATTAAGTAAATAAGTACGAGTATGTAAGTAAGGGATTAACGACAATGTATGTGAAACATAATAATAAAACTTAATTATTTCCTTCCTTGCTTTGTAACGAAAATGGATGGGATTGACGAAAACGTATAATAATTCCGCTATAATATTAAAATATGTAAAATTATGTATTATAGTGTCAAATATATACTATAGCTCAAAATATGTAAAATTATGCATTATAGTGTCAAATATATACTATAGCTCAAAATATGTAAAATTATGCATTATAGTGTCAAATATATACTATAGCTCAAAATATGTAAAATTTTGTATTATAGTGTCAAATATATACTATAGCTCAAAATATGTAAAATTATGTATTGTAGTGTCAAATATATATATATAGCTCAAAATATGTAAAATTATGTATTGTAGTGTCAAATATATACTAGAGCTCAAAATATGTAAAATTATGTATTGTAGTGTCAAATATATACTATAGCTCAAAATATGTAAAATTATGTATTATAGTGTCAAATATATACTATAGCTCAAAATATGTAAAATTATGTATTATAGTGTCAAATATATACTATAGCTCAAAATATGTAAAATTGTGTATTATAGTGTCAAATATATACTATAGCTCAAAATATGTAAAATTATGTATAAATATATACTATAGCTCAAAATATGTAAAATTATGTATTGTAGTGTCAAATATATACCATAGCTCAAAATATGTAAAATTATGTATTATAGTGTCAAATATATACTATAGCTCAAAATATGTAAAATTGTGTATTATAGTGTCAAATATATACTATAGCTCAAAATATGTAAAATTATGTATTATAGTGTCAAATATATACTATAGCTCAAAATATGTAAAATTATGTATTATAGTGTCAAATATATTCTATAGTTCAAAATATGTAAAATTATGTATTATAGTGTCAAATATATACTATAGCTCAAAATATGTAAACTTATGTATTATAGTGTCAAATATATACCATAGTTCAAAATATGTAAAATTATGTATTATAGTGTCAAATATATACTATAGTTCAAAATATGTAAAATTATGTATTATAGTGTCAAATATATACTATAGTTCAAAAATGTAAAATTATGTATTATAGTGTCAAATAATACTATAGCTCAAAATATGTAAAATTGTGTATTATAGTGTCAAATATATTATAGCTCAAATAGCTCAAAATATGTAAAATTATGTATTATAGTGCCAAATATATACTATAGCTCAAAATATGTAAAATTATGTATTATAGTGTCAAATATATACTATAGCTCAAAATATGTAACATTATGTATTATAGTGTCAAATATATACTATAGCTCAAAATATGTAAAATTGTGTATTATAGTGTCAAATATATACTATAGCTCAAATAGCTCAAAATATGTAAAATTATGTATTATAGTGTCAAATATATACTATAGTTCAAAATATGTAAAATTATGTATTATAATGTCAAATATATACAATAGCTCAAATAGCTCAAAATATGTAAAATTATGTATTATAGTGTCAAATATATACTATAGCTCAAATAGCTCAAAATATGTAAAATATGTATTATAGTGTCAAATATATACTATAGCTCAAATAGCTCAAATATGTAAAATTATGTATTATAGTGTCAAATATATACTATAGTTCAAAATATGTAAAATTATGTATTATAGTGTCAAATATATACTATAGCTCAAAATATGTAAAATTGTGTATTATAGTGTCAAATATATACTATAGCTCAAAATATGTAAAATTATGTATTATAGTGTCAAATATATACTATAGCTCAAATAGCTCAAAATATGTAAAATTATGTATTATAGTGTCAAATATATACTATAGTTCAAAATATGTAAAATTATGTATTATAGTGTCAAATATATACTATAGCTCAAAATATGTAAAATTGTGTATTATAGTGTCAAATATATACTATAGCTCAAAATATGTAAAATTATGTATTATAGTGTCAAATATATACTATAGTTCAAAATATGTAAAATTATGCATTATAGTGTGAAATATATACTATAGCTCAAAATATGTAAAATTGTGTATTATAGTGTCAAATATATACTATAGCTCAAAATATGTAAAATTATGTATTATAGTGTCAATATATACTATAGTTCAAAATATGTAAAAGTATGTATTATAGTGTCAAATATATACTATAGTTCAAAATATGTAAAATTATGTATTATAGTGTCAAATATATACTATAGCTCAAAATATGTAAAATTATGTATTATAGTGTCAAATATATACTATAGCTCAAATAGCTCAAAATATGTAAAATTATGTATTATAGTGTCAAATATATACTATAGCTCAAAATATGTAAAATTGTGTATTATATAGTGTCAAATATATACTATAGCTCAAATATGTAAAATTATGTATTATAGTGTCAAATATATACTATAGCTCAAAATATGTAAAATTATGTATTATAGTGTCAAATATATACTATAGTTCAAAATATGTAAAATTATGTATTATAGTGTCAAATATATACTATAGCTCAAAATATGTAAAATTATGTATTATAGTGTCAAATATATACTATAGCTCAAATAGCTCAAAATATGTAAAATTGTGTATTATAGTGTCAAATATATACTATAGCTCAAAATATGTAAATTATGTATTATAGTGTCAAATATATACTATAGCTCAAAATATGTAAAATTATGTATTATAGTGTCAAATATATACTATAGCTCAAAATATGTAAAATTATGTATTATAGTGTCAAATATATACCATAGTTCAAGATATGTAAAATTATGTATTATAGTGTCAAATATATACTATAGCTCAAAATATGTAAAATTGTGTATTATAGTGTCAAATATATACTATAGCTCTAAATATGTAAAATTATGTATTATAGTGTCAAATATATACTATAGCTCAAAATATGTAAAATTATGTATTATAGTGTCAAATATATACCCTATAGTTCAAAATATGTAAAATTATGTATTATAGTGTCAAATATATACTATAGCTCAAAATATGTAAAATTATGTATTATAGTGTCAAATATATACTATAGTTCAAAATATGTAAAATTATGTATTATAGTGTCAAATATATACTATAGTCAAAACATGAAATTTAAAACTTTGGAATAAGGGTCCTTTCAATGTAATTCGTCGACATTTTAGTTTTTCTTATAACTACATGTACAGGAACAGAATAATTATATAAAATCCCAGGCTTATTAATAATTTTTTTTCTACCTACTATAACTCACCTTAATAAATATTACAAAATACTTACCCGAACTCAGATCTCCCACTTTATTCACCTATCTATTCTTTCATCTATTCATCTGACTATCTATACAGAAATCATAGGTATGTATCTACATATCTAACTGTTATCTATCTCTTAACATATATTATAAAATACATATCCGAACTCCGGTCGACTACTTACCTCTCTCCATACACACTACTCAAAAATATTAAAGCAACACATGTTTAAACCGGAGCCACAAAATAAGTATTGAAACAATTTAATTGTTGAGAGTTAGATGTTTTGATTTGATGTATTGCTTAAAAGCAGATTAAAGATTTCCTGAGATTTATTATGTTTTCTCTAAATATGTTATTGAAGTTCTAATGGTTGCTGAAACCAAAGTGAGTGCTCATTGATTTTTTTTTTACAAAAGCAGATTTCAACAACGATCCGTGGTAGGAAATTGTTATTTTGTGTTCGCTGAAGCTAGTACAGAGCAACGAGTCATCTGAATGAAACATCAATTGCACGAGCAATTTCATTGTTGAAGATGGCCGTTCCATTCGCCATGTCTCTAGGTATCTTGAAGTCAGCCCTTCATTATCCATTGGCTATGGAGGCGATATAGAAGGACACGTCAATACAATAGGCGGTCCCTGCAAGGTCATAAGAATAAGACTACAGAGGTACAGGATATATATCGTGTCCTATCAGCTTTGCGCAGACGAACATCTACAGCCAGAGATCTACAAAATTATTTATGAACAGCAACTGGAGCGATAATTTCTGATCAGACTGTAAGAAATACACTAAGAAATGCAAGGTTGAGGTCTAAAATCTCCTTTAAAGCCCCTCTTTTAACACGTCAACACAAAGACGCCAGACTGCGATTCGGTCAGAATCATATCATTCCGCCAATGGAATGGTGTTATATTCACAGACGAATCAAGATTTCGTTTAATGGGTTCTGATGGACGTACACGTATATGGAGATGTCCTGGTGAAAGTTTTGATCCATCCACAATTATTTAAAGTGACAGATTTGGAAGTGATTTGGATATGGTTTGGGCTGGGATTACTATTGAGACCTGATAGAGCTTGTTGTTGTCCCACAGCGCATGAATTCTGATGTTTACATTAATGACATATGTTTCAACATGGCGTACCCTTTGCTTATAGTATGGACTCTAATTTTCTTCTAATGCATGATAATGCTAGATGTCATACAGCACAGGCTACCAGAGATGTCCTGCAGGAATGTCAAATTCGGGTGATGGACTGGCCTGCATGCAGTCCGGACCTCAATCCGATCAAGCATATGTGAGATAAGCTTGTTCGTAAGCGTCCTGCTGTGCTACAGAACCTAGAAAAGCTTTCAAATGCACTCACTGAGGAATGGGAAAGAATCTCACAAGTTTCTTTAACAAGGATTCTGGGAAGACTGGCTCATAGGTGTAATGCAGTCAATCAAGCTCACGGATGACACATTAAGGACTAATTGTTAAAATAATAATTAAAACATAATAAATCTCAAATTTCCACTTTTGTTTCTGTTACAAATGATAATTTGTTCGTATTTCTATTACCGTACAGTAAAATATTGTTTGAATGTCTATTCTAATTTTACATAAACTCTTTACTTCATAATTACAAAAGATCAAACATTAAATTGTTTCAATATTTATTTTGCGGCCTTGGTTCAAACATGTGTTCCTCTAATTTGTTTGAGCAGTGTATATTTATCCATCTAGCTATCCGTCTATCTGTCCATATATATTAAATTAAATCGTGGGAATTTTTTGACGAAAAAAGGAGATAGGCCTACATATATTTATAATGACATTTTGCAGAAGCCTGGTTGGCTGTACATAGTAGTGTACTTATATTAAAGCAATATATATGAATAAATAGACAAATACGTGCTACAGTATTTTATTTACATACCCATCCAGATCCAAACTCATACATAAAAATAATATGTATAAACATTCGCTCTCATCCATGCACCTATCTATGTGTCGCTCATTCTATCTATACAATATTCATATACTTATTCTATCAAGTTAATATATAATATATATATATATATATATATATATATATATATACACACAATATGTCTCACTCGACTAGTTGCCGCTAGAGGGAAAAGTGACTGTGGGTAGTGAGTCATCCACTCGCGCTGCCGCAGTGCACTAACGCCTGGCGGAGTGAGTCAGTCGAGTTGAAGTAAGGTGAAACACGCGTTGTACTGCAATAGTGTATTATCGTGTTATAAATTAAAATTAAGCACTTAATTAAGTTCTATAGAGTTATTAATTCATAGTTTTCATTATGCCTCGATCTGGTTTCACAGTACAGCATAGTGTATTTATGTACGATAAATGTGAAAACAGGATCTTGCAGAGAAGTCGTTAGACGATTCAGGACACAATTTCCAGGTGTAAATCCTCCAAATAGACCATTCGACGACATTAGAAAAAGGTTCCTGTGCTCGATATGAAACCAAGGGTAACAAAAGTGTGCTGACAGGATAAATTAGACGAAATAGGAGAAAGATTAGAACATACGCCATCAAAATCTCTAATACGACTTTACCAAGGAATCGGTATTTCAAAGAGCACAGCATGTCGAGGTACGAAACTGTTACATATTAAACCATACAGAATAATAATACAAAATTATAGCACCAATTTTTTTAATGAGACAATTAATGGACAAAGGTACTGAGATGACACGCTAACACACCATTTTTCGAATAAATGACTTATATTGACTGTCGAAATGGATATTTCCAGCAAGACTTGCAACTGCGAATACAGTTGCTGACACTTTGGATTTAATTAGGGAAATTTTTGAAGATTAGGTTGTAGCCATCAGATTTAACTGTTTGCGATTTTCATTTGTGGGAGTACTTAGAAAAATTAAATGTATGCAAGGAACACCCACACGTTAGACGAACTGAAAGATTATATCAGGACAGAAATAAAGTTAATAACACAAGAGAATCAGCGTTTCCTATCACGGTGCCGAAAATGTGTGGATGTAAGAGAATAACATTTTGAACACCTTCTGTCATACTTATTTTTACTCTTTCATTTCATTCTTCATTATCATGCTCCAATAAAGTGAGAGACGTGCCGTGCAGTTGATACACCTGACCTGCGCGAGTTGAAGACCTTCAGTCACTTTCCCACTAGCGGGTCTACAGTTTGAGTGAGCCACATATTATATATATATATATATATATATATATATATTTGTGTCTGTACAACACAACTTATGACTCGGCACATAACTCTGTGAAACGGAACGCCTATACAGTTCTCTAGTTGTTTCATACTAAAATTGTACAAAATAAATGTTACTATATTGTGGGTTTTCATAAGTATCTGGCCACAGATTTATAGTCGGTCATGGAAAGGCGATGTCTGTCTGGTTGATGGGATGCTTGTCCTGTTACCAGCATATCCTGGAGCTGAGAGAAGAGAGAGCTTGTCAGATCAATACCCCCACCTAACCCACCCATAGCACATATAGCAACATACTACAGGACGTTTGAAAATATGTCAAAACAACTTTATATCAGTTTCAGGAAATCATTATTACGAACAACGTAAACATCGTATTCACACTGAATGGTCGAGAAAAAAGAAAAAAAAAACATAATTTTAATTTAGGTGGGAAATAGGCACAAAAATAAATTACATTCCTATGCTATATGATTAACAGTGAGTAATACAAAATACGCACGAATAACAGACGATTGCATGTGCCTGAATAACCACAAAACAAAACGTCAAGGGTAACTACTAGTATTAATACTTTCAAGAGGTCTATAGTCCCATCTTAAAAATGTAGGATAGAAGATAAAGTTCAGAATATTTTTAGCAAGCTTCTGAATTTTAATGCTAACATTTTGTGTTTAAAACAATATGGAAATATTGAAAACCAGAGGGAAAACGACCAGTTGGTAAACCAAGAATGAGGTGGGAGAATAACATTAACTATGATTTGAGAGAAGTAGATTATACAGGGAATTATTGGAAAACATTAGCTCAGGATAGGGATGTATGGAGAGCTTATGTCAGCGCGGCCATGAACCTACGGGTTCGATAGTGCCAGTGAGTAAGTAAGTAAGTAAATGTTTTCATTATCAAGTCTTCTCTATTATTGAAAAACGTATGTCCTTTACAAATATTTTTAAGAGCGTAATCTCTTAACTTTTTATTTAATACACTAACGATCTTCTTGGTGATAAAATCGTAAAATATACAGTCAATATACCCAGTTCACCAAATAATAATTAAAACAGTCAACATGTTTCAATAGCGAAACTGTCATTTTCAAGACTAAATATTGACTGAAGACAAACATGGTAACGAATAAACAAAATAGTTTTTAAAAACTCTTATCCAATAAAATTAATTTTAAAAATATTTCATTTTTATATAGCCAGTGATATTAAAGAGTGTATTAGTGGTGAATCTTTCAACAGACACTGACTGGCACAAACGATATATTCATGGCCGCTCGGACATCCTTATCTCAAACCAACGTTTTCCAATATCTCCTGTATAATTTATTTCTCTCAAAGCATGATTAATGTTATTCTCTAACCGTATTCTTGGCCTATCTCCTGGGCTCTTTCTCGTACAAGGTGTATCCATGAGCCTCTTTCATTTACCATTCATGCCACATGTCTTGCCCATCGCAGTCTACGAGATTTTACAATTCTTATTGCATCTGGTTTTCTATAAATATCACGTAGTTCACTATTTACAGTCTTCTCCATTCACCTGTCGTTCGTCTCAATTTGGTCCAACAATTTTGCTAAGAACTTTCTCAAATACCAGCAACGTTTTCTCCTGTCCTGAAGTAAGTTCAATGTTTCATATCTATATAATATAACTGAGATAATAAAGGTTTATATATTTTCAGTTTAATTTTTTTGAGACTTTGCCATAGATTCCCTGAAGTAGTCCCCACCGGGAGAACGAAAGGAGATCTATTATATCTCCGGAAAATTTTATCTCAGTGGAACCCATGTCCGCATTTCTTGATGGTTATTTAAAAATCCTGAAATATGCTAATGTCTTAAAGTTCTAGAATTTACTGGAAATAATATGTGCTAAGAGTTTATCATGGAAGAAATAAAAAATAATTTATAAATCAGGGTAAAGGACGTATAAGACGTCCGGATATAAGAAGGCAAAATCACGTCTTTACAGATGAGAATGGGAGACTTCTTTGGCTCAGTGAATCAAAATGTTGACGCATGTTTGTTAAAATATTAACCATCCATAGTAATTCTACCCGAAGGCAGGTCCTTCACTGCAATCATAGCATTTTCATGATATGCTTGCAGCTTTACTAGGGAATTATAGGTGTGGTAGCTTCCCGTTGCTTTCCACACCGTTGAATGATGATGATGATGATAATGATAAGGATGATGATGATAATGGCCATATGATTTCGGGAACTGTTTGGGCATTAAAGTTTTCCTGACATTTGTGTTACAGGCGAGGAAAAACCCCGATAAAAACCTCACCCAGAAAAACTGCCCCGACCGGGGATCGAACCCGGGCCCGCTGTGTGACAAGGCAGCACGCTATCTCGAGACCACAGCGGTGAACAATATTAACCATGATATTGTATAATTAATAGTTTTAAAAAATTACGTATGTTCTTTTTTTTATTATTTTGTTAGAAGATATATAATACTAATGATGTTAATATCCAAAGCTTCTCCAGTTTCATTTCGTCGTCGTTATCTCTAAAATCTATAAAAATGGTCCTACGCATATCCATCCAGTTTTAGTGTTTATTATTCATCTGTTTTCATGAAATCCTAGTACTGTTATATCAAACATAAAATATGGACCCAAGATGAAATGTCATCACATGATTTTTCATCCATGAGATTATGCCAACAGAAAATCCACTGAATGTTAAAACACAGATTATTCGCGCAACATATTTATATAGCACTTTCAATGTACACATTTGTACCTTAGAGACCCAGAGTTTGTAGATGTTTCAGGCAATCATATTATTAGCGGAAGAACACAAATATTAATTTATTCGGTCATTGTATTTTTTTTTTGTCTAAAGTTAAGGTTTTCATTTTTTTTTTCTTTGGCATTGTTTAATACTATGACCCACATCGAACTCCAGGCACATCGTTTCAGTTTAGCTTAACCCTTGTGTTCGATGTTTTCTTACTAAATTACTGCACTTTTATACCGGTTGTGCAGGCCTCGGTTGGGGGAAAGTCTATCATTGATTTGGAATTTGGTGGCATCTTTGGTTAATGCTCCTTTTGAATTATTTTTGAAAAGGTGTATATGGTTGTATTCCTGAATGCGCATTCTCCAGTTCCGTAGAATAATTTGCGATGTTCCCGTAAGAGTTCATTTTCGTTGGAAATATTCAAATGTTTTATTACAAGGAGGATGCTTTAAAATACGTAAAATGTGGCCATTGGGGGTTGTACTTACTGGAACTATGTGCCAATCGGTTTTTCCCCGATGGAGACAATGTGCTTTACTTTTGTCTGAATTCCTCGAATGAAGGTTCAACTGTGGGCAAAAATTAAGCCGCGTCATTTGACTTTCCATGTCATCCATGCCGACATAAAAATTGTACTGTAGTGTGAAATTGCTACTTGGCATTTTGAAATATTTACATTTTAATCGTCACGTATTTAATAGTTAAGAAGATGAATTATTTGTAATACTGAATGCAGTACTGGGTGGAATTCATTGTCATTGGTGAATTGTCTTAGACGAATTTTTGGATGAGGGTGAGAATGAAAATAAATTTGTGAATTTTTTATGGATGAATTTTTCTGGATGAATTTATCTTGGATGAAATTGATTTGGTAAATTTTCCCTTTATTTTGGTTTAAATGCCCTGATTCCCCTTATATAATTTTGTTAAGGCTCTTTCAAATCGTCTATCTTACCATTCTTCCTTGGTGTACCTTTCCACTTCTTAATACCAATATTTTAAAACAAAATAGGACTAATATTTGACAATTTTCTCTTGTCTAATCTATTAACATGGTTCAGCCTTTTAAATTCACGATCACTAATTTCTCACGACCTGGTAGATCATCAAGATCTTTACTTGGTATTTACAGATACTACTGAAGGCTGTACATTTTTAAACCCTGTGCCCGTATAATATATTATATTTTCAAATAAATGGAATTGATATTCATCTTCTCTTTTCAGAGCCGAAGTTTTACAACCAAAAGTCATTACAATGCGTATGATTGTATTATAACTTTTGAGGCTTTCATTTATTAATTTATAACTTATTTCAGTTAAAATTAGGGTAAATAAATTATAAACAAATATTTCCATTGTTCGTAATAGGTTTCATAAAGTTTTAATGGCGAGTGGAATATGTTCATTTTAACGCTAATTTAATGTCACATTGCCAATTTACGATTTTCTCCAACTACGAGTGCCTTATAAACTATAAAATCTAAAAAAAAAAATAGATTGGAATAAATCAAAATTATAATTTTAATGCATTGTAATTAGGAGATTGATTTATCTCTCTAAAAATAAATTACAGCCTATATCAATTTTTTATTTTAACCTAAAAATGTTATTTTAAAAATGAATACCAAAACTGTCGTTATGTGAAACTGGTTAAATTAAAAACAAAAATGTAATATGAAAACTGATTTAGGGTTGTATAGCTTGAGACTGTAAATATTTTCCAAATGTGTCTTCTGGTTCTCTAAAGATGAAACGTTATTCCCTTTGAAGTAAATAAGTACATATATAAGTACATATATTTTCGAAAGTCATCTCTCGAAATAGATTACAAGTTTTGAGGGTAGTAGAATGATTCGACAGAAAACTAAAGTAGGTCAAGCTTCAAACCGTGGACAAAACATTTCACAAACTAAATTATTAACGTGTCAGGTAATTTTAGGGACGCGATGATGTAGCCTAAGCTATTTTAAATCTACGTTCTACGTCACAAGGGTGAGAAAAGTATATTTCTCATGTTACAGTCAAAACCCTATGCAACTTCAACAGGCAATTAACATCATCGGCTATTTTCAATTAGTAAAGTTCAAACATTTCATCATGAAATATCGATTTAATTAGTGTAGTATTTTTGAAACCATTAGGTCTACATGGAATGTAGCTGCAGTGTTAAGATAACTAGAATGTCTTAAATATCGACTAGAGCTTACTTTAAGAATTCGAGTTTGAAATTACACTAAACATTAAATTTTACGCGACTAAAGATGGAGGCGAATGAGATTCTGTACAGCCAATGAGACAAAGCATAAAACCTCAACATTACGCCATATATAACTTTTAATGTCGTTATGTTATATGAGAACAACATTCCTCCAGTTAGATGTTCTGTTTTTATGGAGTCAGAAATATTACAGAAAAAATGCAATGTTGTACAAAGATGATAAGAGACTCTTAAACATACGTAACACGCTCCAAGAAGGGAAACACATTTTATAGTGATATTGTCATTACCTTATAGTCTAGATCACCATATTTTGTTCTTAACACTGCAACGAATATATAAACAGTATTTTAATGATCACAGGTCTGCGCAATAAAGCAAAATTGTATTGTAGCTCACAAGTTGATTTGAGGAATTTTTATGTGATCTGTACAAATCTGCTATGTCCATCCATAGTAATTCTGCCCGAAGGCAGGTCCTTCACTGCAATCATAGCATTTTCATGATATGCTTGCAGCCTTACTAGGGGATTGTAGGTGTGGTAGCTTCCCGTTGCTTTCCACACCGGTGACGGATGATGATGGTGATGGTAAGGATAATGATGATGGCCATATGATTTCGGGGACCGTTTGGGTCTTAAAGTTTTCCTGACATTTGTCTAACAGGCCAGGAAAAACCCCGATAAAAACCTCACCCAGAAAAACTGCCTCGACCGGGGATCGAACCCGGGCCCGCTACGTGACAAGGCAGCACGCTACCTCGAGACCACAGCGGTGGACATCTGCACATTTTCCGTAAGGATAGTGTTTGTGTGTGTGGAGGGTGGGGTATTTGGTTAAGTCAATACGCTACAAGCCGAAAGGTTGATGTTCCAATCCCGATGGGATCAGGATTTTAAACTGGTCTAAACCTCCTGATGGCATTATGGCTCTGGGGTCGACTCAGCCTCTAACGAAAATTAGTAACCGACGCGTGTTCTGTGGGTAGAGGCGGCTGTCACACACGGCTGACAATCCGGCTGATATCTAGTCCTGAGTGTCTACCGCCCCATGGGTCTCCCAAGGCCTGTAGTGGGATCACTTTACCTTAATATATATAGGCCTATATGTGTGTGTTTTTTATAAGTGGTATATACATGTGAGTATGTGTGCATGAATATATGTACATGGTATACAGGTTGTAGTAGCATAAGTGTCCACTTTTTGGGTGGAGTACAAAACATCTTTCAATAATATATTTGTGTCAGGTGAAACTTTAAAAAATATATTTCTTCTTAAACTTGAAATGCAACTTAACTCCATAAGTATTTCCGTATAGTTTTGATTTAGGCGAATAACAGGAATGTTTTGTTTCCTTGCAGATTTGCAATAATATTCATAGTTTCCGTACAATTTAAATAAAACTTTAGACTTTGTAGGCCTATACTATCGAAAGCGAAATGTAGTGTACGAAGGCAAGTTATAGTCCTCAGTTCATTACTTCAAGGTTAGGAGCAATCACTCATTCCGCGAATATTTGTGTTCAAGGAAAGGAATTTGGAATATGTTTCCGTAAATTCATTTATGTTTTTTTAATGCATTCATGTTAACAAACCAGTAATATCTTGACATAATTCCCATTTACGGAGAATCACTATGTAATAGTCGTGAAGCTTACCGATTGTATGAAGAACGATTTCCAAGCAGAACTGTTCCAAATGCACGAACATTTACTGCAGTGTGAAAGCGAATTTGTGACACGAGAGATATAATAGCAGAGTGTTAAAATCATGGCTATACTATTCCCGATGGAATTGTAAATAAGGAAGATGCTATTTTGAATTTGGTGGAGTAAAATTCTTTTAAAGAACAGTTATTGTGACCGTATCATAAACAACTCTTTCAGTGTTTTTTACATACTGCTTTTCATCAATCTCAATTAATATTAGGGCTGTTAGAGAAGGGAACTTTATTATTGAGCATTCATCTTTTCTCCTCGATTGTCAGGTGTTATATATAGGCCTAGACGTTGTTTGAAGTACCATTTATCCGATCTTTATTGGAAACTGCCCCTTATCAAATAAGTACACGCACGATACACGTTGATAGTAATAGGGTCACAGGGAATGTATACATGCGCATTGGATGTCGAGGCATTTTGTAACGTATGTGATTTCTTCACGAAGTAGCTACTAGCTTATGCATGCAGCGTATAGACATTTAAACCAGTAATTTCTAAATTGGTACTGGATTGGCCATTTTCGACCCGTACCATGGGATTGAATTAAACCCCGTAGATTTTTATTTATGGGTGAAATTAAAAGTAAAGTGTACCAGCATATTCTGCAAACACCTGAAGGGATCAGAAATATATTTCCAGAGTTCACGCAAATTGGATAAGGAAAGTTCAAGCCTATTTCCAGTGATCAATAATGTTTCATGTGGTCTCGAGGTAGCGTGCTGCCGGGTTTGATTCCCGGTCTAGACAGGCTCCTGGGTGAGTTTTCTCGGGGTTTTTCCTCACCTGTAAGACAAATGTCAGGAAGCTTAGGGCCCCGAAAATCATCCGACCATCATCATCTTCCTTATCATTATCATCACCATCCTTCACCGGTGAGGAAAACAACGGGAAGTTACCACACCTACAATTCCCTAGTAAAGCTGTAAAGCATAGCATAAAAATGCTATGATTGCAGTGAAAGACCTGCCCTCGGGCAGAATTACTATGGATGGATGGAATATGTTTCATAGCAAGTCATCAAATGAGTTGATCCGTTTTCAACCAATTCAAAGCCCAGCTGCTGTATCCATTCTCAGTTGCTAAATTCTTCTTTTAGAGAATTCCGAAGACATTAAGCTATTGAGATCGTTCTCATGAAAATATTTTTGAAATTTTTTTATAGAACTTCACCGATCTTATCTAGTAGAGATTGAAAATTACCATCACCAAAATCCATATATATATATATATATATATATATACATATTACATATATGTGTGTGTGTCTGTATGCGCGTGCATGTATGTGTGTGTGTCTCTGTTAACGAACTAGCTACTACAATATTTGTTTCATTCAAAGCAAACATATCATGTAGCAATTAATTTAAAAAGTCAAGGCCAAGTTCGTTAACCAGCAAATCGGAACATTAGGTATAGGCCTAGGCGTTCAGCTGAAATGAAAATTTAAAATAGCTCTATCAGTTACAATTTTATACGTTTTATTACAAAATTCAGTATATGCTATTAAAATAAACCGAGGTATTCTCAAAAAATCGGAGAAATCCGACGACTACAAGTGGGGGTTTACCTGCAACCCGAAATTAAAAGATCACTCTACCAGCCGCTATGTTCAATTTGTCGCAATGTATCGGTATATAATACAATTTAATTAACCGTTAAAATGGCAACGAATCCCATAAGATACATTAGTTTGTTTCATTTCATATTTTAATAAAGTAATACAAAAATTAATCAGCATCAATCATTTCATTTTTTGTCAAATTATACAACAATATTCAAAAGGTACCCTAGATTATCGCGGGTTCAAACCCGGCCGGGGTCATTTAATTTTTTAAGACGGAAAAATCCACGGACCAAGTCCTCAGGGAGGGACTTTAAGCCGTGGGTCACAAATCTTAAGATTTTTAGGCTCGTGAAAGATCCTTAAGCCTGAATAAAAAAGGCCTCTAAGCATAATTTACCGATCTCAACGTCCTATTAATGCCTCAGTTACCTGTTAGATGTCTCATTGAGTCGGTGTGTTGGCCGCATGCCATTCATGACATCTATTAGCAAATAAGGTATCTAAAAATTAACTTGGTCTAGTAACTCCTTACAAAGGAGAGGCTATGGCTCAACAATGGGCTACGTGATTATAGATATTGTAGATAGAACCTAGGTTATGATAGGTTTGTTTTGTCTGCAGTACGGCAAGTTTATATAAGTTATGATAAGAAACTGAGTTTCTCCAATTTAACAAAATAAAAATATATTCCGTAAACCAGCGAAATTAGAACATAATTTCGATATAGTGATTAATTCGCTTAGTTTACTCAGTTACTGCAGCAGACGGAATTTCTATTCTTTAGATACATTATTTCATTTTATTTAAAATTATTATATTTCGAAAGTAGAATGATTGTCGTTTATTTATAACTCAGGCCACTGTCATTTCTGTGTGAGTCAAGTGACAGTATTTCTTTACATCCCAAGGCAACTGCTATTAGTCATTCAAAATATATCTGCAGGCGGACGCATCGCGAAGCACTGTTTGTTGCTACACGTGACGTAATATAAGGCAGTGTACAGTGGAAAAATAATCACTGTTGCCTTTTAATAGCGCTTGTAACCACATCGTTTAATCTTGAACACTGATTTTGTGTCGATACAACAATTTATGTTATATAGCAACATTTGAATTGTATAAGTATGGAGACGCCTAAAAGTCTCCAAGAAAAGTGATTAATGCACAAAGCAGAAAGATATTGCAATGTGCACCGAAAACAAACTTTCTACTAGCCTATACTGCCAGACGGACTTTCTATTCTTTAGATACATTATTTCATTTTATTTAAAATCATTATATTTTCGAATGTAGAATGATTGTCGATTGTTTATATCTCAGGCCAGTGTCATTTCTGCGTGAGTCAATTGACAGTCATTGTTTACATCCCAAGACAGCTGCTATTAGTCATTCAAAATATATCTGCAGGCGGACGCATCGCGAAGCACCGTTTGTTGCTACACGTGACGTAATATAAGACAGTATACAATGGAAAAATAATCACAGTTGCCTTTTAGTAGCACTTGTAACCACATCGTTTACTCTTGAACACCAATTTCGTGTCGATACAACAATTAATATTATAGAGCAACATTTGTATTGTATAAGCATGGAGACGCCTGAAAGTTTACAAAGAAAAGTCATTAATTCACAAAGCAGAAAGATAATTTACATATTACGATGTGCACCGAAAACAAACTTTCTACTAGCCTGTACTGTCAGCGTCTCGCGTCCCATTCCCCTCTGCACTTGATAGTTAAAGTGTCACGTGTTCTATTCCTGCAAAAAACACGACTGCAGCGCCCTGCGTCAATTACTGCGCTTAGACCTTAAACATCTCTGCCCGAGGAAGCGAGGTGAATCTTGTGCGCTGTTGCGACACTGTGGAGTTAATCGCAAAATGAAAGAGAGAAGTACTTTTTGCTTTATTGTTATTTAACGCATGCTTGAATTTATTCAGTTACATTAATTGTATCTTGTATTAATTAGTTCACAAATTATTTGTTTAGCTATGAAGATAAAAATAACTTTCTCACGATGTAATAAGCTTAATATGTAATAGAATAGATATGCATGTGTTATACCTTCTTACTTTTTCTTCAAACCTAGAGTTGTATAATCTATTTTCAATCTACGCATCATTTTGGTTGACCACATTACATATATACACTGCTCAAAATAATTAGAGGAACACTATGAAATATGCAAATATTTTTTCATTGGATAAAGGTACAAACATGAAATTAATAAAGTACATTATTTGTGGTTATTTATTTATTTATTGCTCATGTAAGTAAAAACAAATGAATAACGCTGACAATTAACTTTTCAAATAATTCCGCTATGTAAGCAATTGAATCTTGTGCTTATTTTTCAAAGTTAAACACTCGTTATATATAGTTAGTATCGTGTATGGCCTCCACGACATTCGATGACAGTTTGGCACCTTCGGGGCATGCTCCCAATAAGATTCTGGATTTCCTCTTGCGGGATATTCTCCCATTCCTCTTTCAGAGCATCTCCAAGTTGCTGCAGAGTTTGTGGAGCTTGATGTCGGTTCCTGACCTTCCTGTCTAGAAGATCCCACAACTGTTCAATAGGGTTGAGGTCTGGGCTGACCGCTGGCCACTCCATTACCTCAATTTCATTCCTCCTCAGGAAATCCCTGGTGACAGCCGCAGAATGTGCCCTGGCATTATCCTGCATAAACAGAAATCCAGGGCCTACTCCAATGGCAGCAGGTACTACATGCTCTTCCAGAACGTGCTCGATATACCGGACAGTATTCAGTCGCTGGGGAACAAGTACAAGGTCCGTACGATTGTTGTACATAACTCCGGCCCACACCATTATGGAACCTCCTCCGAATCAATCAATTTCCTGTACAGCCTCTGTAGAAAATCTTTCTCCTGGCCGTCCCCACACCCTCAATCGACCATTACAACGTGTAAGACGATACCTGGATTCGTTCGAGAAGAGCACAGACTCCCACTGGTTCAGGTTCTAATCACCATGGTTTTCAGCATACGTACGTCTTGCTGCCTTATGGCCATTTTGTTAAGCGTGGTTTTTTAATGGGCCTTTTTGGACGAATATTCTCTTTCCTTAATCTGTTCCTTATGGTTTGGTCTGAAACCCGGATTCCGGAAGCCATATGAGGTCATTCTGCAGGTCTTTTGCAGTTTTTGTACGCTGTCGAAGAGCAGAAAGAACAACGTATCTGTCATCCTGGGGGCTTGTTTTAAATTTACGGCCCTGGCCACGTCTTCTACAATACTGACCTGTCTCTCTGTGCCTGTTGCGTAACCTGGACACCACGGAAGGAGAAACCCCAAGCTCTCTAGCCACTTGTCGCAGAGATTGACCTTGTCGTAAAAGATGTAGAGCATGTTACACTTCAAACTCATTTAAATGCCTCATTTTGTTAGAGACTTCAATAAACAAGGCAATAATCAACATTCGTCACTATAGCAACATCAGGAAGCTTACCAATTAGAAGTGGCCAGTGCCTTCCAAAATAAAAAAAATTCTCTATATTTGTTATTTGAGGTAATTTCTCTGTATTTAGGCCACGGATCTTTAAAATTTGTATCCAATGATAAAATTAATAATTTAATTTACATATAGTCCAACTTTCAGCATCACAGCTTTAAAAAACAATTACTTATTCAATTTATTACAAGTGTTCCTCTAATTGTTTTGAGCAGTGTAGGTGGTGTATACTTGTATTATTTATGGAGAGGAATGTAGGATAAGTGTGTTGTGTAAGGGATGATGACGAAATAGCGGAAACTAAAATCTGGTGCCGACATGCAACTTGCTCCTGTCGAGATACACTAAGGAGACCGCCTGGCATAACGTCCCCATTCCACAGATGAATCGCTATTAACGTCCTTCATACCTTCTCAACATATCGTACATATTGTGGTCGAGCATAGAACTTAATCCAAGTATCTGGTGCACACTTCTATGATTAAAAATTGTAAGTCACCACTCATCCTAGCCCTGAGACTCATACAATTTTACAACTTAAATTTCTGTCCCCCGGATATCGAATCCGGACCTGCTAGTAAAAAAGACAGGCATTCTCTATCACCTGAATCAGCACAGCAGTCTGTATTAAATCTGAAAAGCACCACTTAAAAAAAAGTGTGTATATATATATATATATATATATATATATATATATATATATATATAATTCATCAATCCATAGTAATTTTGCCCGAGACCAGATCTTTCACTGCAATCTTAGCATTTCCATGCTATGCTTTGCAGCTTTATTATATATATATATATATGGCATGATAAAAAAAAATAAATTCCTGGACGGGATTCGAACCCGGAACTCTGAGTCTGTACCTCAGCGTGTTATCCATTACACCACCAGGCGAATCCAATTCAAACACTTATATTTCTTATATATGTACTATATTCTCCAATATATTTATTTTTCTTATCATGCCATATTAAGCTTGCATTGCTCAATGTTAAACATTTAATTATAGCATCGATAAAGCGTCACTGCTATAAAGTAAAAATATTCTCTTTAATTTGCTTACTTGTTATAGTCAGCTACTAGATGGCAGTGAAGGCCGAGTTCTCGCGACATCTAGTAATAATGGAGAATATAATACATATATAAGAAAGATAAGTGTTTGAATTGGATTCGCCTGGTGGTGTAATGGATAAACACGCTGAGGTACAGACTCAGAGTTCCGGGTTCGAATCCCGTCCAGGCATTTATTTTTCTTATCTTGTCATATATATATATATATATATATATATATATATATATATTGTGTGTATGTGTGTTATTGTAGATTTTCGTGGATATACTTATTATAAGTAAAGGTTTCACGTCAAAGATTCAATTAAGAACTTTTTTTATCATATATAGTGTTCTTTTTCTAAAAAAAAGTTTGAAGTTACTCTCGCACTCGGCACAATACAACGACAATTATTGAAGTTTTTAATATAGATAATTATAACTATTATTATGAATAATAACAAGCAACAAGTTCATTTCACATTTGTGGAGTTAGGAAAAGCATATGACACCTTACCTTTACAAAAGTTGTGGGAAGCATTAGAAGATACGGACATAAACGATACAATTATTAATGCAATAAAAATTGTATAAAAATGCAGTATCTAAAATTAAAAGTCGAAAATGTGTATCAGAAGAAATTAAAATAACAAAAGGCCTTCGTCAAGGCAATAGCATATCACCCACATTATTTAAGATATTTATACATACAGCACTGTCAAACTGGAGCAAACAATGTTCAGGAATGGGAGTACCAATGGAGATGGATCAACAGATACAATATATACTCTGTTATTTGCGGATGACCAGATAATAATTGCTCAAGAATATAAAGACACGGATTTTATGTTCAGAAATGATTGGACGAATACGATAACTGGGGTTTGAAAATAAATTTAGAAAGATTATTTGATATGGGATGTGGAACAGAAACCGAAGATATAATATTAGAAGATCAGAAAGCGTATATTGAGGACGTGAAGAATTTGAGTATCTGGGTGGTAAAAGTGGATAAGGAGGATAAACAAGAAAGTGGATATTAAGAACGGAATAAATAAAGGTAATGCTAACAGCATTATAGCAATGATACATGGAGTCTTATGGAAGAGACATATAACCAGAAAAAGTAAGTTACAAATATATAATTCAATAGTGAGAAGTATTGTCACATATGGAGCTGAAGTTTGGAAATAACAAAAATTTGGAACAAAAACTTATGTCTATGGAAATGCATCTCTTGAGGAGAGCAGCAAGTTAAGAAATACTGTCATAAGAGAAAAGAAAGTCAGTTATTCGATAGTAGAGTATATATTAAAAGATACAAGCAATTAAATCGGAATGAGCATGTACGACGAATGTAAGAAGAAAGGTTACACAAAAAAAAAACATTGGAATGGTCTCCACCTGAAAGAAGGAAGAAAGGAAGACTTCGAAAATAAAACTTTAGGCACAGAAATATGTGTAAATATTCAAAATGTGTATATAAATAATATAAATTATTATTATTATTATTATTATTATTATTATTATTATTAATAGTATTACTAATACCATTATTATTTTTGTAATGGTTTTACATTGCACAAGTATACAATTACATAGTAGTTAATATTACCTAGCATTACAATAGTTTCCAAATTGTAATCACTTCATGGCTACAGTAAGTCTTCACGCCTCGCTCCTTTACTCTTGGTGTCGGTAGCAATGTCAGCCTTTCATAAACTAAGAGCGTACATAACCTATAGTTTGAAACAACTGCAATGGAGGGCCAACCAACATAACAAATTTCAGATTTTTGGCAGTAAAAAAGATGCAATGAAGCTCTTGTAGGTGTGATAATGAGATTGACAGTGGCGGAGGGTCCATGTTTAGCACTGTTAGCCGGGCTAACACTTTCAAAATTTATAATTAAACTCTTTGATATTTAATTAAAATTAAACATAACACGAGATACAACAATGTATTGATAGATGCCGGACGCTGTTTCTGGCGAAATGTCGGGGAACTACAAGCCTGAAGACCACGGCCAACAGCCCGGAAATCTTCTACAAGATCATCACAGTAGTCTAAATGTTGCGAACAATAGTAACATAATAATGTATGGTGTATGCGTTGGGTATATACTGTAGCATTCCAATACTATACAATGTGTTTAAATACCCATATTGTTAGCTGTCCTCCTGAGGCTAACATGGAACGAGATCTTGCGAATTTTTTGCGCAGGTGCATTCAAACTGCTCGGTAGTACAACGTGCTGCATTTCAAGCAGAGTACCAGGCAGCCCTATGCTACCCTGTAGCTGCCCTGTTAGCACCCTGGAAACGGCTAACAGCGAGGTTTAAGTTACTCCAAGCAAGTCATGTGTGCACGTAGTGCTTCTGAGCGTATCAAATACAATAATTAAACCACTAAATAAATATTATCATGGGAGAAGAATGTGCTTGAGTTACTGAAGACTTGTTAAGCCATCTCTTTATCTGCAGAAGTCTTATTAAAAAGAAAAAAGTTATAAACCAACTCCTAATTTAAATATCATTACAAGCCAATCAAAAACAAAAAGTGCGTCATTTAATGACAGAGGTTGGTATGCACATGACATATGGCTGCAGCAAGCCATGTTCTCTCTACTGTTAGCCCTGCCTTCTATTTTTGACGGAGAAAAATGTTTGGACAACAAAGGAGGTTTCTGATGTAATTAGTTTTCATGTGCTGAAAAACGACATGAACTATCTGAAGTCCATGTTAACTGTGAAATAGCGCTACATAAGTTTGGCAACTAGAATTGAAGAGTCCCGAAGTCGGGCTATCAAAATTAATACGGATAAGCAAAACGAAAACGCTAGAGCAAACAAGTACATTGTTAGCTGCCTAAAATGTTTTGTGTGTTTCTTAGCCGCAAAACAGCTGCCATTTATGGGTCATGTAAAAACTCTGAATCTAACAAACGAGGTAAGGCCTAATTATATTTAATTGTTGCATTATAGATGAAAAATTAAGAAACGATTTGGAAATTTCTACTGTATTCGTTGGCACATCACATGACGTTCAAAACGACTTAATATGTACCGTACTATATCCGATACTTTATTCAATAAAATAATACAAGAGATCTCACCCTTAGTATCTTTAATAGAAGACGAGGCTACCTATGTACAGAGCTCATTTATAAGCTCTAGAAATCAGCTGCAATTGGAGACGAATATTTGTGTTTTATAATCGTGCATTTATATATATATATATATATATATATATATAACTCTGTGGCACTATCGAACGCGTAGGTTCATGGCCGCGCGGACATAAGCTCTCCATATATCCCTATCCTTTTTATATAGTAGTTTATTATATTTGATACTCCTAACATTGCATGTCGTTCTTTTAGAAGTTCATTTACTTATTAGAAATAATATAATACATACAATATTATATCCATATTACTGTAAATAAAACGACGGCTAACACTTGTCGAAATTCCACGCTCCGCCACTGGAGATTGATTTGCGAAAATCCACGTTCACATTTACTAGTGGATATGGGAATACATTTCACTGCATTGAGAAGATGGAAGAGAGAGTTGGAATTTTCTTCTCCCTCAGATAATCCAAATCCTCTAAGTATCACTCTTTCTGGACATCGATAATCATGATATAAGATTTTTATATTTTCTCGCCATATGTTATTCCAGGGTTTTCAGGCCACGTTGATGAGCCTAACACTTTCGTATATATATATATATATATATATATATATATATATATATATACCAATATCCTCTGACTGTAGCAGACCATTCTTCATCCGCTGTTTCAGGGGATCATAAAATCTTCTGGGTTCAAGACATCTGTGGTTTTTTCCCTTTTCCCCTGAAGTTCATCTGTTCATCTGCTTTAAAAACTTTGCGGTAATGAGGACCGCACCTTAGTTTTCTTTCTTCCAACACCAACTGGGATTTCTGGCCTTCCGTTAAGCAGAATACAATGTGATGTCTCATGAGAATATTTCAAGACTTAGTTCTGATAATTCTTGAAGGCCTTCACACATTAAAGCTTAGTCGAGAATGAAATCAACTTTTGTAGTGTATTTGATTATACCTTCGTATATACCTCTGTCAGTTGAGTCCCTGCTTTTATCATATTTTACAGCTGTGGAGTGAGCAACCAAAGTTATAAAATATTTCCACAATGCTGACACACTTCTGAAGCTCGATGCTAACGACCTAGTACCCAAAATTCTGCCTATTTTAAGATTTTTAATTTCAAGAAGCTCTGAATACTGATTTAACTCTCAGGCATTCTTTGGTGACTGATGATAAAGTGAATAGTATTTGTGTAAGAAAGACTTCATCTGATTCACATTTGATGAGAAGTATCTTTTTATTATATCACCAACTGACAATAGGCCTATGGTTATCATAATGCCAAACCAAAACTTGTGGAAAATACTGTATCTTTAAAAGTAACAAGTCCTTAATTTCTTTCCATTAATACTGCTGTTCCAACAGTTGCAATTGAAATAAGATTTTCTTTGAGGAACTCATAAGAAAATCCAATGGAATCCAAAAAGTTTAGAAAGGGATTACGAGGGGTTACAAATATTTTTAGCAGTAACATTGTTTAGCTCAATTATGTCAAGTAAAATATAAGCGGACCCTCTCATGTCGCGTAAATAAATTACTAAAGATGATAACTCGCTAATTGTTGTGCTCTCTTCAATAATTATTAATGAGACTTCAGATCTTGTCTCAATAATTATTGTCTTAAGCATTGTCATTTTCATTTCTCGTGAAACTGTGATTAATAATTTTGGTACAAACATTTCCATAATATAAAGTGAGGCCCATGACAACTCCGATAAGTTTTTGCAGGTCAACTTCTGTCTCAAAAGCATTGAAAGTTTTATTCTTTTTCACGACTTTGTAAGCAGTGATGATTTTGTAGAAGATTTCCGGGCTGTTGGCCGTGGTCTTGAGGCTTTTGTTCCCCGACGTTTCGCCAGAGACTGCGTCCGGCATCCTCAAGGGTTGTCTTGAAACTGGCAATTTTGTCGACTAACTGCTCTATTTATAGTCGACAAAATTGCCAGTCTCAAGACAACCTTTGAGGATGCCGCACGCAGTCTCTGGCGAGACATTGGGGAACTACAAGCCTCAAGCACGGCCAACAGCTCAGAAATCTTATATAAGATCATCATAGTAACTCCGGCCGTGAAAGCCTAAGTCGATATATTAGTGTGAAATATATTTCTGGGGTTGTCACCTCCTGTTCATTTTCAAAAGTCCTAGTGCAAGCAATTTCTAAACGTTTCTGTTTAGCACAAAGTAGCACTGCGAGCAGCTGCTTGAGGAGCGGAACTTTTTTTGTTTTTGTTTTTTCAAAGAAACCGTCTGTTCTATTATTGAAGCACCAGAATACGATACAGAAACCGTAATCCGCCCACGGTCGTGCAATGTCCATGCCTTGTTCACTTCTTTCTACCCCCCAAATTTCCTAATTCTTTCCAAGTTTCGAAATCAGGATTTTTGTTTTAAATAATTTATCAGGTAATTTTTGACACAAAATGCACTCTCTTGAGCCAAAGTCCAACAAACTGGAATATCATATAATTTAGACACACGTTCATTAACGGTATCTTCACAAGTAGGTTCATTGTTCAGGTCTTTAGGTTAAATTTTATCGTCGACTATAGACTTCAAAAATCCTGGAGTTTCACTTGTACAATAATTATTTGTCAATTTCAACTTGCTAGATGCAGGAGAACAAATAAAATAATTAGTTATCTTGCAACTCATCTTACCTTAACCTCAAAACTAACTTGCAACGAAATTCAGGATACACTGTGCAATCACGCATACAACCTCAACGACAACGGAACAAGAAATCAGTAACTACTTCACTAATCAATCGGAGACTGGCCTGGCATCATTCATGACAGGATTACCAACATAAAAATGAAATAAACCATTGGGAAATATTTAAGATCTCCACCTTTATAACTTTATAAAAAAACACCTTCAAGTTCAGAAAAAGATCAGGAGTACGCGTCCCCAGCGTTTCCCAGAAAAATGGGCATATAGCCATATATATAGCTCAAATTACAGATATATAATATGATAATGGGATTATTAAACGATAATTTCGGAAACAAATGTTCATAGGTACTAAGTTTGGATTATATGATACGGCCCCAACAGCACAAATCTTCCTGAAATATAGCAGTGAAAATTGGATTTTGAATTTAGATATAAAACCAAATTACAAGCTGCAGAGATGATATTTTTGCATCCCCTTGTAGGTATAAATCGGTTGGATTAAAGGAGACATTCATCAAGGGTTAAAAGTTCAAAAAGTAGTAGAAGAAGATAACTAAAAATCCTAAGAATTGGTTAAATCGTTGCGGAAGGCGGTATTTCAGTATAAATTTAAAGGACACAGAGACAGAGGACGACTTAGACAACACTGGAGAAATAAAGAATGTAATGAGTTATATGTACAGTCACAACTGAGTCTACATCTACAATGTTTTGATGATGATGATGATGATGATGATATACAAGTAATCTTGTATATAAAATTTTTGTTAATGAAGAAAATGTCACAAGTACGTGTATACCCAACTCATCAAAAACTGTTTTAAAATGTTTTCCAACTATACCAAATTAATTCAGATGTGGGCAAGTTGGATAAGCATGATAGTTAATAGGATGTGAGGAATAAATGTAAGTTAGTAATTAAAAAACTTATCTAAATAAAAAATGTTATAAAAATTATGTTCCTGTTATGCACTGCATATTTAGAAAAATAAAAAAAATGTAAAACGCCTAGTTATAAAAATCCAAAAATAACGGGTAAGTCATCATTCACAGCTACATTCACTAAGAACGTAGATAGATCGCTCAATTTACGAAGAACACAGCACTATTTTTACGTCAGTAAGCCGATACAAGTTACACATTAACGTGTCCATAAGCTGGGATGCCAATTTTAAGACAATAAAAGTGTTATGATACATTCCACCACTTAAATTACATTTTTATTGACAATTTACTCTTACTTACTCACTGGCACTATCGAACCCATAGGTTCATGAACGCGCGGATATAAGCTCTCCATACATCCCGAACTAATGCTTTCAAATCATTCCCTGTATAATCTAATTCCCTCAAATCATATTTTATGTTATTCTCCAACCTCATTATTAGTCTACCAACTGGGAGTCTTCCCTCTGCCTTTCCCACAAAAAGCTTCCATTAAAGTCTTTCATTCCCATACGTGCAACATGTCCTGCTCATTGCAGTCTACGAGACTTAAGTGTTCTTATTATATCTGTCTTCCTATAAAGACCAAGTTCATTGTTATGTACTCTTCTACATTCACCTGTCTGTTCATCTCTCTTTGGTCCAAAAATTTTCCTAAGTACTTTATTCTCAAATACTTGTAATCTCCTTTCCTCCCTTAAAGTAAGAGTCCATGTTTCGCACCCATATAATATAACTGGAAGAATAATAGTTTTATATATTTTCAGTTTAACGTTTTTTAAAAGGAGTTGGGACATCAAGAGTTTCTGCAATGCATAATAGCACGCATTTCCAGAATTGAGCCTATGTTTAATTTCTTTGTGCATCTCATTCCTATTTGTGATATTGTTCCTAGGTATTTGAATTCCCCTCCATGGTATCTTTACCTTGATGGGAAGCGGCACGTCATATTGTTTCGCTGGATGACTCCATTTCTTGACGGAAGCGGCACGTTTCATTCATATATGATCACTTGTTTCGCTGCATGATTCCAATCCTTGATGGGAAGCAGCAAGTCACATTCATATATGATCACTAGTTTCACTGGATGACTCCAGTCCTTGATGGGAAGCCAGCACGTCACCTTCACATAATGATCACTTGTCTCGCTGGATGACTCCAGTCCTTGATGGAAGGCGGACGTCACATTCACTATGATCACTGTCTCGCTGGATGACTCCAGTCCTTGATGGGAAGGCGCACGTCACATTCACATATGATCACTTGTCTCGCTGGATGACTCCAGTCCTTGATGGGAAGGCGGACGTCACATTCACATATGATCACTTGTCTCGCTGGATGACTCCAGCCCTTGATGGGAAGGCGCACGTCACATTCACACACATGATCACTTGCCTCGCTGATGACTCCACTCCTTGATGGGAAGGCGCACGTCACATTCACATATGATCACTTGTCTCGCTGATGACTCCAGTCCTTGATGGGACGCGACACGTCACATTCACATATGATCCACTTGTCTCGCTGGATGACTCCAGTCCTTGATGGGAAGGCGGCACGTCACATTCACATATGATCACTTGCTCTCGCTGGATGACTCCGTCCTTGATGGGAAGCGGCACGTCACATTCATATATGATCACTTGTTCGCTGGATGACTCCAGTCCATGATGGGAAGCGGCACAGTCACATTCATATATGATCACTTGTTTCGCCGGATGACTCCTGTCCTTGATGGGAAGCGGCACGTCATATTCATATATGATCACTGTTTTCGCTGGATGACTCCAGTCCCTTGGTGGGAACGGCACGTTACATTCATATCTGATCACTTGTTTTCGCTGGAATGACTCCAGTTCCTTGATGGGAAGTGGCATGTTACATTCATATATGATCACTTGTTTCGCTAAATGACTCCAGTCCTTGATGGGAAGCGCAGGCTCACATTCATATATATGATCACGTGTTTCTTGCTGGAAGCGACCTTCCAATTCCTTGATGGGAAAAGGCATGTCACTTTCATATTGGTATCCTTAAGAGTCTGGATTGGCATTGTAAACGTTTGGACCTTTTTACCACTATTTTGAGCTCTCTAGCAAGTACACCAAGCTATTATGCAGGAAGTGTAATAAGAGATAGTTCTTAAAGTCTCTGAAATTGTAATTTTTGATCTGCCCTCTGTGCTTTATTTATTTTTGGTAGTTTTTTCCTTACAAACTTCCTCCTAAACGGCGCTTAAGTAAGTAGAGGGATTAGTACTCCTTAATAATTATTTTTAAAGTTTTGTGATCTAGGCCGTGTATTTTTAGGACCTCTCTAGTATATTGATTACCATAATGGATTCATGGCCTATTTGTGTCGATTTATTTGTAAAAAGTTAGCTTCAAATCTAAATATAATACTAGATATTTGATTGCAGTTTCTATATCTAAATTTCTGTTGTTGAAGTATATGTTAATATTTATAAATCATTTATCTTGTTATTAGCATAGCTTTGAATTTGCTTTCGATTAATTGGTTTTATTATTTTTTGGCCCATTATTCTATTTTAGCGAGATCTGACTTAGTAATATATTTCTGCTTCTTATATAGTACTTTCCTTCCGTCATAGCTGCAAGGTCCGTAGCGAAAGCTATATTTTAATATGGCTGAAAATATGTCAATTTAAGAATGTATTGTACATAAATTCTAGAATCCTCACGCAGCATGAACCCTGCGGGCAACCCTTCTTAATTGTTCTCTCTATTTTATAGGGGTTTATATGTGGAGTAACTACTCTATCACTGAAATAATTCTGAGCCAGATGGCACACGTTTCTAGGACAATTAGGTCGAACAAACTATTGAATGGGCTTGGCCACCAAGCTGCATTGAAAGTGCCTTTTGACATCCAAGCTCAATAGTTGAACAGAAAGTGCGATTTTCGGTTCGTAACATCAGTGCCCTTATCCTCCTTGAACTGAAAGATTCGTGAATTATGCCATATCCCTTCTCTATGCATCTGCCCCCACTCTCATTTTTACCTCTCCTATTGCGCTGTTTGTACTGCGCATCTCCCCTTCTACCTCGGAACGCTCAAATAAGATACGCACATTCAGAACATTATCATTCGATCGGAACATTTTGTTGGAACTACGTCGTCTGGAGCACGCGAGTGGCGTGTTTTAAGTTTTTGGTCCGGAGGACCAGGCAAAGCCACCCTGGCTTGGACTGAAAGTATGTGTGAATTTGTTTGAGTGAGTTATGATATTTTTTCATGGTTAATAATAATAATTATACACCCAGTTTAGCTAAGTATCATAGATTACTCAAGTGTTTTAGGATCTATTGTTGATAGATGATTAAGTGTTTGGAAAAGAAAGATGAATCAATCTTTGCATCTTATGGGCCCGGGTAAAGGCTTTTGAATAATAACCCTGATTGTTATGAACTCAAGGCTAATATATACAATGGAAACAAAAGACGATACACGGCGGCGCAATAAATGGTTTACTATGACTATCGCGAGTTTATATAATAATGGTAACAAACGGCACCAATGGTAGTAGAACGCGGGTAAAAAAAATTATAAGTCGCCACATAGTAGTACTCGTTTCTTTTGCCTTAGGTTTTGTTATCAGAAATCCCTTATTGGCCAATGCAGTATCAAATATGTTTTGAGGGACAAAACCATACCTATTATCGTTAAGAAGGCAACTGGCGAGTATATGATGATAAATTCTATCGATTAAAAGCTTTTCCAGTAGTTTGCCACCGACGTTTATAGAATAATTTGTTGCATTTCAATACTTTTATTACTGACCTCTATCCTCAGTTTAATAACGGGAAATATTATTATTATAGAACGTTTCCTTTGTTTAGGAAAGCAACTTTTCCTTAAATATTCACTATATACTTTTTTCAAGAAGGTAGAAAGGAATTCGAATATTGTTAGCATTACTTCACTGCTTAATCCATCTTCTCCCAGTGTCATCTTTGGGTCTCCCATATTATTACCTAAAAGTGTGAATCAATTTAATCAATTTAAATATAATATATTCTATGGAAGTCTAGATTTGCTCAAGTAGTCTACCAGATAATATTAATTTCTTGTGAATATAGTGATGTTCATAAGAGGTTAACAAAATAAACCCTTTTTTAAAATTAATTACAAACTCATTGTTACTGATCATCGAATTCCTTGTCCTTCAGAACCCAGAAATAAGCGTAATCTAAAAAAAACGCCCCGAAGAGACCCTCGTGCCTCCTAAAGCCTACTGCACTCTATAATCTAAGATTGGTTAATTTTTTTTATTTTTTTATAATGCGGAATTTTGTCTAATGTGGAAAGAAAATTGGTCCCATGCGATTCCGCTTTGAACAAGTTTTACTGTAGTATCATACTTTAAACTACTACAACGTCGCTTTGGATAATCGTATCTAAATGAAATTGGTGACAATCAAAAGAGAAACTCAAAACGTTTTGTGAATGTTAACAATGGAGAATAATGGACAACAATTCAAAAACTAAACTACATTTAATCATGTTTTTTTTGTGGTCGATATTGGTTAATTCTTGGATATTTAGCAGACATATCTATGTTTGCTGTGCTTTTGAAATTGTGTTGCTATTTAAGAAGTTATGAAATAAGTTTTAAGGAGTTATGGCGAACTCCCAAGAACGTAGTTGGTGTGTTTTGGAATATCACATCACGCAGAGTCCAGTACTGACCCAGCGTGCATTTAGGCGAAGTTTTCAACATCAGGCTCCTACGCACAAGTCAATTTTGAAGTGGTACCGTGATTTTGTGGATCGTGGCTATATATGTATTGAAGGAAAGGCCATTCAGGGAGACCATCTGTCGATCCAAGAATTGTGCATCAAGTGCGGGAGGCATTTGTGCGTAGTCCCAAGAAGTCTGTCCGTAGAGCTAGTCAACAGTTAAACATCCCTAAATCCGCCGTATCTAAGATCCTACGTACCACGACTGAATTTCCATTCCTACAAACTCGAATTAGTGTATAAGTCCAAACCTGATGACCATGCAAAGCGATTAGATTTCTCCGAGCGTTTCATTGCACTAATGGAGAATAATGCAGAAATGTCAGAAAAAATAATTTTCAGTGATGAGGCAACTTTCCACGTTAGTGGAAAAGTGAACAGGCATAATGTTAAGATTTGTGGGAGTGAGAATACAAACAACATTGTGGAAGTTGAAAGAGACTCCCCTAAGGTAAATGTCTTTTGTACCGTATCGAAACGTAAAGTTTATGGCCCATTTTTCTTTCTAGAGGCCACTGTCAAAGGTGCAAATTATCCTGATATGCTCACTGAATGGTTATTTCCACAATTGGAACAACAAGAAGGCAATTAATATCCAGCAAGATGGAGCACCTCCTCATTTGGCATTTGCATGTTCGGGAGCATCTGAATGACCGGCTTCCAGGAAGATGGATTGGATGTGCCGAAGATAATGATGATAATGTTCCTACAAGTGGCCGCAGGGGTCACCTGACTTGACGGTCTGTGACTTCATTTTATGGGGTTACATAAAGGATCGTGTCTATGTAATCCCACTGTCTCAAGTAGTCCAGCTTCGTATCACTGCTGCCATCCAGTCTATTTCTTCACATATGTTGGAGGTGTTTGGTGTGAATGGGAATATCGCCTCGATATATGCAGCGTCACTCGTGGGGGCCACATTCAATGTTTATGAGGGATAGCAAAAACTGTTTGATTTTCTCTTTTGATTGTCACCAATTTCATTTAGATACGATTATCCAAATCGACGTAGTAGTAGTTTAAAGTATGATACTATATTTGTAGAGACGGTGTATATATGACGGGGAGGGAAAATTCTATGCCCTCCATCTACTTCGAACGTGTAAATGAGATAGATGCACTATCTCCTCTACTATTCAATTTTATAGTAGAACATGCTATCAAATCTTTAGAGGATGAAGAAGGCCTACAACTCAATGGTGTTAAATGGTGTTAGTTTATGTCGATAAAGTAGTATTATTAGGCGTTAGTGAAGAGATGCTAAGAACCAAGGCCAATGAGTAACACAAAGAAATTGTGACTGGAATTAAACATCAATAAAATTTATATATGGTCACACAAACAAATACATTATGTAATGGAAACGGACAGTTAATGAAAAATGAATAGATATTTTGAGGACGTGTATGAATTCAAATAACTAGAAACAATAATTACAAACAATAATAAGGTGCAGAAAGAAATTTAACATAGGCTCAATTGTGAAATGCATGCTATTATATATTATAAGGAGTCTCCTAGTACGAACTTCTAAAAAAACATTACATTGAAAATATATACGTAGAACTGTTGGGCTATTCTTTCAGTTATATGACATGATACAAAATATTGACTCTTTAAGGGAGGAGCAAAGAATTGCGAGTATTTGAAAATAAATTTGTTATGGAAATTGTTGGACCAAGGAGAGATGGACAGACAGGCGAATGGAGAAGACTGCATAATAGTGAATTACATGATCTTGATGGGAAACCATATATAATAAGTACAATTAAGTATCATGGACTGCGATTGACAGGACATGTGACACGAATGAGGAATGAAAGTGGGGCATGGAAACTCCTTAGGAGAACCAGAGGGAAAGCACCCAGTAAGCAGGCTAAAAATTAGGTGGAAGAACAACTTAGCCATGATTTGAATAAAGTCTCTTATACAGGGGATGATTGGAAAATATTAGCTCAGTGTAGGCATGTATGGAGAGCTTATCTTCGCGCGGGTTTGATAGCACCAGTGAATTATAGTTATTTATTATTATCATTATTATTATTATTATTATTGTTAATATTATTATTATTATTATTATTATTATTATTATTGCTGTTGTTGCTGTTGTTGTTGATAAAAATTTAGGGAGAACTTGTTTGTTTTCTAGCAGTAACAGTAGTAGTATGTCCTCTCGTTGCATTTAGGAGCTTAGGGCATTTATGGAATACTTTCATCCCACTATGTTTCTTGCCAACACATAAATCTCATTCCATATTTTACCACATATCTTTGCTACGTCTTGCCTAATAAATAATAACTAATACAGGGCTCCCAACAAACAGAGAGCTAGGAAAAATCAATGTAGACGTAATACTTATGCAGTTGAAAGAACTTCTGGCTCTTCAACAGGTGGGGGTTCCCATTCTATCCAAACTCGCGGCTGTTGTTCCTGATTTATAGTTGAAGAAAAGCTAACAACTTCGAAAAGCCTCCATGTTCTCTAAATTGCTTGTTATGCATCTATAACTCACTCTCCGCAAAACTCAAGTACAATAAAAACATTTCTTAAATTCATTATTTTAATAAATAAAGTGATGAATATCATAGGTCTACAGGTTGCCTATATGTACGTATTTAGGGGAAAACTAATTTTAATATAGAAAGTCGCCAGGGCGTGGTCGGTCGAGTCCTTTCTATTTAAACGTTCAATTCTCAACGGGGCAGGAGAACTTAAATATTATATTGACTATTTAACTCATGCCACAAATTCTAGTGAATGACCAATCACGTTTCGATGAATTCTGTCTTACAACCAATGACAGTCGTGTTTCACCTCGCTCTTTATCAACTTCTCTTTATCAGCTCCTGCTTTTGTGATAAAGAAAGCTCCTCCTTTTTAATGTTCTGAACAGGTCAAAGCATTATTTTTCTCCAACAAATACATTGAATATAGCAAATAATGAAAAGATTCCTTGATTTTACTGAGTTGTTTACTAAAAAATAAATGAATAACCCGTTAATGTTTATTATGATATATAGTGTGATGTGTTTCATTATTTCTCCACTTGGGTGCATTTTTACAATATTGCGATCTTATTTGGCAATAAATAATATGATCAAGCAGCAGTGAATGAACATAACCTCACATTTCTGATTTGTTTTCAAACATCGCCGTTTATATTAAATATATAAATATTTTTTAAAATAACTATAGTTAAAGAATGATTTGTGAGTAAACAGCTTAATTTAATTCGTTAAATAGTCCTAACAAATGCCACTCTTGATTTCCAAATTCTCTAGATAAATTGGAAATCACTCGTGGCATTACTTATGAATATGGTGTGTGTCTCTTGTATTGTGTTTCACCTGTTACAGCGGTGGTCCAAACATCCTCCTCGCCAAAAAAACCATATCCGCCATAAGAATCTATTAGTGTGTGGTAAAAACATTCATTGTTCCCAGTTAGGTACCTCGCTCAGAAAGTTGGCTTGTAATTTCCATCGTGGGAGATGCAAGACCTACAAAAGGGAGAGGGTAAAGTAAAGAATAAGAAAGAAGCAATAAAACATTATTTAAATATAAGTTAACAATTTAATAAATTCGGTCGTCGTACGCCCGCAAATTAAGAAATGAAAGGGTTTCTCCGTTCTGAAGTAAGTTATTCAAGTGACCATCTAACAACAATTTGCAATAGGCTTATTTATGTCTCATAGTATATTACGATGCGAGGTTGAGAAATAGTTTTTACAGATGTGAGGAAAATGTTTAAAAACCGAGCGATAACACTTCACAAACGTGCGTTGTACATTATTTTCTGCGCGATGGTGTTTTCAAAATAATAACTGATAGTAAAATAATAACACCTTTGTTGGAAATATTTGCGTTCATTACAAACAAATTACTAGCGTTAACATTGTGAGCAGTGTTTATTACTTAAGACTACAGGAGGCCGTAAGACCAATTAGTGATAAAATGGGGGCAAGTACTTTTTATTGTTTTATATTGTTTCAAACTAAGTTTAGTTCATTTAAAATGCAGTGATTTGTTTCGTATAATGTATATTATCGTTTGATTATCTTTTGTATATACATTATATGTAGTATACATAGAAGGCAGTAGTTTTATTTCCCACACGCGTTTTGTAATACGTAATATTAGAGAATAGTTATTTTATTACAGTATAGTTATTTAAGTTGGCAACCCCGAAATGTAGGAAGTTCAACTTTCAATCATGGTCACCATTGCTGTAAGTACGAAAGAACGTACTATCGAGCAAAAAATTATATTACAATGTTTCAAACATTTATTCTCTATTTTTCTATGGAATATGGATGGTAAGTAAACGCATTTTTTTATATTATACCATCAATTATTAACATAAAGACATAAAATAAATACAAATAGGATAACCTTGGGATGCTCAATCAATTGCTATGTTAACAATTGCCCTAATGTTAATACCTTTTTAGTTAAAAAATAAAAACAGATATGTCAAGGATAGGCGGACAATCCCTCGTAGAAAGGGTACAGCTATCCTTTTATCCTCAGGAGTTACTGTCACTTGAGCTCATTACTAGAAAATAATTATAATCAAGCCCTCTAGAGTTATAGTAACCCCGCATTAGACGCAGAAACAAACTGTAGGTAGAGATAAAACTCAAATACAAAAAATGGTTGACATTTTTACAGAAATTCTGCTTAGACACATTAAACAAAGTCGGGTCCTGGATAATTACGTATCTTTCCAAATTGGCTGTGTTTTTCCTTGCTTGTTCAAGAACTTTTTCACTGCCGCACGAATAATACACTTGCTTAATGGAAATTCTCATTTCGTCACTTCATCTGAAGTGTATGCTTTCAGTTTTTGTTCATCGGTCGAATTCAGGGAAATCAGGAAATGCCGAACGTTAGAACCATTTAAAAGAAATATAAATTAATAATTTCTTTAACCTTTTTTTTTTAATATTTCCGTCTAATAAAATACATATATTTAATTGTGTTTCCTTTCTTTAAATTGATACATAATTGTTATTATGTTATTGTGTGATGAAAAGACAGAAAAAATACGAACACTTAAGTCTCATAGATTGCGATGGGGAGGACATTTCACATGAATGGGAAATTAAAGAAGGGCATGAAATATTATTGTGAGTAAACCAGAGAGAAAACTCCCAAGAATGGGGCGGGAGTATAACATTAACTATGATTTGAGGGAAGTAGAGTATACAAGGGATCATTGGAAAGCATTAGCTTAGGATAGGGATTTATGGAGAGCTTATGTCCGCGGGACCATGAAGCTACGAGTTAGATAGTGTCAGTGAGTTACTGAAATGGTTAGCTTAGACCTATACAATTTTTGTACATACATCGTAATCTTTAATTATCGTTTCTTTTTAAATATATTATAATTTGTATATTGTATACACAACGTTATTGTAAAATGTATTTGTATATTTCTCTGATTGAGTAGATAAGGCCTCATTTCCTTAACTGTGAAAGAATAAATAAAGTATTGTTATTATTATTACTATAATTATTATTGCTATTATTATTACTGGAATTGCAACTTTGGGCACTGCATTTTAAGAAGAGAATTTACTTTCAGAATTCACTGCTGTTAAAATCTTCCAACTCGTGGTTAAAATAATAAATAAAAAGAAAGTATAATAACCCACTAAGTTGGTTGAAGGGGCTGCAGATATTGAGCAAAGAACTCATGAAATGTTAGTGATACTAGGTATATTAATGCTGAAAAAGTCTGTCACCAAATTAAGTAATAAGTTTTATTCTATCGAGCATTTATGTAGAGTTCTGATGTGGACTAACTCTCGCAGTGAAAGGAAGAATGTATATCTTTGATGAGTTGGATCCACAGCGGGAATCACACATTTTTATAATATAAGTCAGATAATTTGATAGACCATTCGAAGTCCTTATATTGAAGTCCCGTGCCAATTTCCCGCAAATATGATTATGAATTAATCGAACATCAAGATGTTTACTAAAAATCTACTAATATGACGAAGGGGGATTTAAAGACTTTCCTATAACAATAAAATGTGGCTAGATATACAAAAAAAGGTAAAATTCTTTTAGTTGACCTCTAGACAGTCAAAAGAGAAGACAAACTCTAGAACAATTCCGAAGGCGTTGAATTCACCAAGAATTCAGTGCACAGATATTGTACAACCTGCCGACGCGCCGTTTTCTCCTTACGTCGAAACACATATTTTGTGAAAATTATCAAAAATATAACAATATTATAACATAATGATTGCAACAATGACACTGACATATTCCACAGATACCATTTCAATCGTTTGTGCCTTTCCGTTCTCGACAGCAAGATTCTCCAAATTAATTACATTTGCGTTTTTTTTAATGCCGCTACATTTCAAACACTCTTGGAATACTGTTTTCAAGAGGGATTAACGGAAGAGTGTTTCCTTGAGAATGCGACCAACCTTCTTTCATCAAATGTGTTAACTGTAGGCCTATATGCATGGCCACACTAAATTGCACTTTTTTGTGTCAGATAGTGTAGATGGGTAAACATGTTCTACTGTAGAGTGTTTAATGTCGCATTATTGACAAATTTGTCTCAAATATTTCACTTTAAATTATAATCGCTTATATCATATTATTCTTGTATTATTCTCAGTGTAAACTTATGAATGATTTCTCCTGTACTAATAGTTGATATCAACTAAAATGTGTACGATGTGTATATTTTGTTTCTGTATTATCTGCACTGTATATTAATATGATTTGCATAACTCTTGCTTGTTGTTAAAAAATGTATAAGCCTATTAATGACTGACTTTTTAACAATTTATTTCATTTTAACATTACAGAGACAGCATTAATCAGTTTTATTAATCACAAAACAATGTTTACAAGAAATTAATACTTTATAATTAATAGGCCTATAAGAAATTGATATGCACTTTTATCTAAATGGAATTGTATTGTTTTAAGCGTTATAATCGATTAACCTGTTTTCGAAACCTAATTGTTTGAATCAAATTAAATAATAACTATTTAAAAGCCGTATGTTGAGATATGTTTTCATTTCAAGGATTTATTAACTTTCTATTGTGTTCGATTTGTACAATTTTAGCAATTTACATATGGAATTGTTTCTGGAGGTCTCGAACCATATTGAATTATCTTTTATTGCCTGGGAACGTAATCTCAGATGCATAGATAGTACTGACAATTGAGTTTCTTGTAGTAACTGCTAACTCAGAAGATATGTTACAAAAATACTTATTTACTCTACATAACATCGCAAAGGATTGTGGTATGGAAATTTCAATTGATAAAGCCAAAGTAATGGCATTCCGTGGCACCGATCCAATACGTAGCAAAATAGTGATCGAGAATACGATTTTAGAGCAAATTAATAATTTCTTCTACCTAGGATGTAACATCTCCTGTCAAGGTGAGAACGATCTTAATATAAAACTCACAATTGATTTTACAAATATTAGGTTTAATAAATGATATTTTAAAACCATACCTTGTACAAAAACATTCAGGACCCAAATTATATAAAACTCTCGCCATCCCGAGTTTCCAATACGGAAGTGAAATCTGGGTTCTAAAAAAAGAAAGACGTCATCCGATTAAGAGCTGCAGAAATGAGATTCATGCCTCGAACTGCTGGATATACTTTACTTGACCAGAGGAGTGAAGCCATTTTAAAGGAACTTCACATGCAACCTACAGAGACAGATGGCTACAACATGTATACCAAATGTCACCAACTAGGATCCCTAATGCAGTTCTACGGTATCATCCACGAGGACGACGACGACGACCTGGACGTCCACAAAAATGACTTTTAGACTCTGTCTAGTTGACACCGAAACAGGTTAACATTGACCTATTGAATGGTGTATGATGATATGAGTTTTTTTGTTTTCATAAATTCAATCTTACAACTTTTTATGGTTATATATTTTTTTTAATTAGTGGAACTAACCGATAAGAACTTATCAGATATTGAGCAAAACTGTTACTTCATACATATTACTCCCGTTTCAAAATAATGTAGATATTGCAAATATCTACAGTTTTGCGTTAAAACATTATAACAATTTATCGAAGTGTCAATAGTATGAGAGATATACTAGTATTTAAAATACACATTAAAATTAATTTAATTGTATATAACTTAGGTAAGGCCCGTGTAGGCTTTTATGCGAGAAAAATATTAGCTTTATTATCATGGACAATGTCTGTGCATTTTATCATATTCTTTTCAAAATAAAAGCTGTCCAATCCATAATTCAGTAACATCAGTCTCAGATTCTTGGCGTTAGTATTCTTAATTAATTTAATTTATGCAAATGAAAATTTAAAAGTATAATTCTCAGACTTCCACTTAAAATAGCATTAAATATACGATAGGAGGACTATAAAAAATTCGAAATATGAATTGAAAATGAACGTAAAGACTTGATGTCCGAGAGATTGTTACCTGAGCATTGCTAAACAAGTACTGAAAGCCCTCGGCCTACAAGTCGGCTGCTGCCCTCACGTTCACATGTGTTAACTAAAGAGGTGGACGATCATTAATCCAGTATAGGAGCGATATGTGGTCAGCATATCGGGTCCTCAACAATCTGAAACCGCTTATTATTGTATTATTAAACATTCCTCATAGTACTAGATATCCACCGATCCCATATTATATCAACTGAAATTTCGTGAGACATTTTCTTCCCCATGAGAATTCAACCTACATAGTGCTAACGAAAGTATTTATTTGCTTCTATTTAAATCTAATTACTTTTGTTATAAATATATTTGTAAAGTAAATTAATTCGTAAATCATTTCAGACTAAAACAGTTTGTATTATGCATAACGATATTTACCGTAATTTCATATGCAGCTTTACTTTGCTTTCTCCTGAAAATGGAATTCCATTCAGAGTTACATAGCTGCGGTAGATAATCCAATCTTCTCTCTGCATTCCACTAAAACGGAATGTCGCCTATTTCATAACAGAAATAATTTATCAAATATAATTTAATACATGCAAACATAATTCTACATATGTAGAATACATAAATCAAAGGATCGTGACAAAGCTATTAATGTTCGAATAACTAATAATGCTTCTATGGTTGCCTAACACGTCAGGTGCAAGCATGAACGAAAAGTAATATAATGGAAAATTATCGGGAGACATGGTAAAACACTGTCATTACATTTGTACGTGCAGTGAATGTAACGACAATACATCTACCGTTGGAATGAGACACGCACACACGTCACCAATTAATCGATGGCTGTTACATGCAATCCTTACCATTCTAAAGGGTGGCACAATAAAAACAGTAATTATTTACAATTGCGCTAAAGAATTCAATATGGGTGCAAGTAAAACAAATAAACAATAAGTCACGATATAATTCTTATTTCAGACGTTTTAATATATAAGGGCATATTGCTTCTAAATTCTTTAAAAGTATGATTCAATTCATCATATTATTATCAGTAGACACTAGAAAAAGTAATATATATTACTTTTATTATATAAGTAGTAGAAAAAAACTTTAATTGAGAAGAGTGGTTGGAAAAAGAACATAAGTAGAAACTTATTTTTATTTTCTGCAATAAATACAAAATTTTGAAGCAGTGTACCTCAAAATATGGTTTCGTTCATGTTCCCATTTCCCATTTGAATACAATAATAACCCATAGCTGTGATATACAGGTAACGTTGTTCCTCGGATCCAGTTGGCTCGGGTATAAACCGATATTTCTGTGGCAGATTTGTTTCCCTTCGCCTTTAAGTCAAATGTTGGAAATTTCAAGACCTTAATAATCTCAGAACACCATCTGGCTATTATAATTTACCATATTATTTTGAATGATTATATCAAGCAATGGTGAATATTGTTTTAAATGTTTATGTTGATTCGAAAATAGACCCGAAATTAAATTGATCAATCATCTGGGGAGGTCCTTCGATTCCTCGTGTGATCAAAAAAAAATGTAATCAAGAATTAAAAATACTTTCCTGAAACATCGCACCTCCGTAAGAGGCTTGTGGTACGTACAATTTCATACGAGTTAAACTAAGACGATAAGAGATAAACTCAACTAACTAACTCACTGGCACTATCGAACCCGAAGGTTCATGGCCGCGCGGACATAAGCTCTCCATACATCCCTATCCTGAGCTAATGCAACCTGAAATATTTATGCAATACCGTATGTGTGTCATAGATTACATATAATTATCTTGGACATAATTGCATACAGATCTCCACATTTTGTATTTATTATATACGTAAATATTAAGTAAAAACTAAGAAAACGCTGTCCTAGGGGTGGAAATCGGTATAAAGGCAGGTCAACTTCTGGCTCTTACAGAGATATAAATGTAAATAAAACACTGCAGTTACATGGAGACGACGTGCTTGTGAGCATCGTTCATCAGTTACAAGTCAGTAGTACGTACAATGCCGCGTGGAAAACCTCTATCAAATGAAGAGAAATCAAGAGTTAGTGTCTTCAAGGATATGGGCCTTTCCAATCGACAAGTAGCTACGAAATTGGAGCTTCAAGATGCGTCATTGATAATTTTGTCAAACTGGGCTCATAATATGGAAAAAACGGGAAGTATGGACGGACAAGAAAATTGTCTGGGAGCACTAAACGTCTCATTTTTCGTAAAGCAAAAGGCAAGTGTATGTTTTCTTCTCAAATCCAGGCTGATTTTAAGTTGTCAGTAACAGCCAGACGAGTAAGACAAATTCTGTCAGAAGACAAGAGCCTAAAATTCAACAAACGTCTTAGTAAACCACCTCAGAAAAATGCACATAAGACAGCTAGATTGACTTTTGGTGAAGAACGCATGTCCTGGACCTCAGAATGGAATAAAGTAATATTCAGTGACAAGAAGAAGTTTAATCTGGACGGGCATGATGGCTTTCAGTATTACTGGCATGACCTCCATACTGAAGAGCAAGTTAGAAAGAGTAGAAACTTCGGTGGTGGAGGCGTTATGATTTCGGCAGCATTCCGCTTTAAAGGAAGATCAATACTGGCATGGATACGAACCAAGATGAATACCGAGTCCTGCACTGAGGAGCTTCTGGAGTCCGAATTGATACGAATGTATGAGGAATTGGGGGAAGATCTAATTTTTCAGCAAGATAATGCTTCCATTCACATGTCTGCCAAATCAAAGGAGTGGTTCAGGAAGAAAGAAATACCTCTTTTGACGTGACCAGCCAGAAGTCCTGATTTAAACCCGATTGAGAACTTATGGGGGATCCTGGCAAGGCCTGTGTATCGCAATGGACGGCAGTTTGGGACAGTGACTGAGCAGAAAAATGTTATTCGGGAAGAGTGGGCTTCAATCTCAGTGGAAGAAATAAACACCCTCATCAAGTCAATGCCAAAGAAAATCTCCCAAGTAATTAACAACAATGGAGGTTGAACTACATTTTAGAACTTAGTTGTAAACTTTGTGCTCAGTCATTTTGGTTTAATCTGTGAAATACACAAAGTGCCTTTATACTAATTTCCACCCATATGTGAGAGTGGTTTCAGTTTTCATATACATTTTTGGACGGAACAAGATAATTAATTTTGACATTATTTGTGTGTATTTTATACTCAATCACCACCTACGTTCAGATAGAAAAATGCCAAAGAAAGAGTAAATAAACTTGTGTTCACACTTCTAACAAGTGCCTTTATACCAATTTCCACCAGTGTATTTGTCATGCTACGAGTATTTCATTAATTTTACTTTTATATCTTCGTATTCAATATTTTCATTTCCTATTTAAATCGCTTTAACTGCAATGCACATACAACGACTTAAGTTTGTGTAGCTTATGGCTATTTCAGTAACTGACCTCTGAATTTCGGGATCCATGACTACAGACATTTGTAGTACCCATCAGTACAATGTCCAATATGATGAAAACATTTTTTTTCAGTAATATATATTTTCTAACCACATTTCACTAAATATCAAAGCGACCTGATCACTTATACCCGCTGAAAAGACTGTATTAGGTTGGGCAATTGAATTCAAATTATCAGACGCTGATATGGAATTCGATTCTAATGGAAATTAGAAGTTCCCGGACAATAGCCTTTCTCAAGTAAAAACACATGATTTCTGAAATATCTACTATAGTGCCACTTTTTTCATAATTTCATGAGTTGTTTGATAAATTATAAATGAATTAAGCATGTATTTATAACTACATAATCTTGGCGATGATAAAATGTTAAACGTTATTATCAATAAAACCCAGTCATCGAACAAAAACATTTAAAAGGCGTCGAAGTCATGATAAATACCTAGTCTGGATAATGATAGCTTCGCAATCGAAACGCGTGAACGCGTTTTAAATGCTTTTGTTTGGTGGCAATGTTTTAAAATAATATACTACATAACCTCAATTATGATTTCAATCAATTTTACAAATATTGACTTTTATTGATAATAATGAGAAACTACTCTAGTATTTTAATGTGTTATATTTATTTAATGTCCACCGCTGTGGTATTGGAGGTAGAGTGCTGCCTTGTCACGCAGCGGGACCGGGTTCGATCCCCGGTCGGGACCGACTCCTGGGTGAGGTTTTTTTAGGGATTTTTCCTCACCTGTAAGACAAATGTCAGGAAGCTTAGGGCCCAACGGCCCTCATCATCATCATCCTTATCATCATCATTCTTCATCGGTGTGGAAAGCAACGGGAAGCTACCACACATATAAGTCCCTAGTAAAGTTGCAAAGCATAGCATGAAAATGTTATGATTGAAGTGAAGGACCTACACTCGGGCAGAATTACTATGAATGGATATTTATTTAAACAACGATGAGGAATTAAATAATAATATAATTAAACTGTATGAAAATTATTAGAAAAATACGACAAAAGATGTCCGCATGGAGCCATTATTATTTAATTTAATAATAATTAATAGAATACTATATACCTTGCATCATCATATATCTTATAACTTTATTTATACTTTTCAAATATTTTACCATTAAAGGAATTAAAATATATATATATATATGTATATGTTTAAAATTATTAAGAAACTATCTCACCATGAAATGCCCTTAATTTTTAATACAGATATATATATATATATATATAATTATTATGCTAGAGGTTGTACTTTATTCCATAAAGATACCAGTTTCTCAACAAAATATGGTATAAAAGGTATTCGTTATACATTAATAAATCATTACAATAACTTACCTATTGAATATCAACATTTCACGAATTTTAAACGTTTTTCTAATTGTATTAAAACTATTTTTTTTTCTCTGCTTTCTTAGTTAATTTTATTAATTTAATTAATATGATTATCCTGTTTAAATATTATATTTCTATGTATATATATGTATACATATATATATATATATGCTTCTATAGTTGTTTGTATTACTTAAACTTATGCCTGATTTTGTTTTCTTGTTTTTATTGTTAATTGTTTCAGGGCCATTATTTTTTGTATTTTGCCCCTTAATATGAGCAATCTTGTTCTTTGTGGTCTTTGAAGAAATAAATAAAGAAATAATTAACTGTATAATAAAATATTTTAATACGAAAAATGGATATAAGATTAGGAACAGTGAGGTAAAAATTGTTTGTTATGCTGACGATGCTGTCCTGCGGCTGACACTTAAGATGACTTAGAATATTACTATATCAATTTCATCCCAACTAAGGTCTAATATTAAATTACCATCTACTAAAACTAAATCTTTGACCATTTATAAATGTCTTTTGAGATGCAAGTTAGAATTCAAGGAACGGATAATTGAGTCGATCATTTTTTTACCTAGTCTATCTAAGAATTCAGATAAGTAGGGGATAACTTCAAAATTAAGTTACATGTCAACATAATAAGGCAGACAGAATAACAGGTTGCAAGGATATTATGATATGGCAGAATAACTATTTAATTATGGAAATTAAAATTAGAATGTATAAATAATATCTTGGCTGCAATCTTTCCTACGACACATGTTTAGACATAGACATAAAATTGGTCAAATTTCAAAAACTTATAGGAACAATAAAAATCATTATTTTCCGAAAAGTACGCCCAGATGCAATTCAAAAATTTTATAAAACAATGGCTCTTCCAACTCTACTTTATGGTTCTGAAACCTGGACTCTTACTACAGGTAAATTAAATAGGACAGTAGCTGCAGAAACGAAGTTATTAAGACCTTAAGGGGGTTATACGCTTTATGACCACATGCGTAATGAAGATATCCGCAAAGCTTTCAACACACCAGCAATAACTGAAACCATATATCAAAATAATTGGCATGGACACCTTATTAGAACTCCAAACAATAGACTACCTCTGCAGGTATTGAACTACAGACCCAAAGGGCGAAGAGACCCAGGAAGACCTAAGAAGACGGAGGGATCAATTTCTATCCTGAAGCGGAACAGGCCAATGGTCTAATCCATGCCTGCAATTGATGATGATGATGATGATGATGATGATGAAATAAGCTAATACAGACGTATGCCTCAGAGACTAAGAGCTGATATTACAAAAATGAAACGTATACTAGAAACGTATGAAATCAATATCCTAATAAAAACAGTACCGGTACATAATACAAGGAGAGATAGAATTCGAAATAAGGAAGAAACTAGATATTCAAGCAGTAAATGAATGTGTGGAAGAGAGAAGATATGAATGAAATTTACACCAAACAGGAGGTTCGAATATCAAGAAATAATCTACCGGCAGATGAAAGATGGTTACCTGGAAGATAAAGAAACGTTGGAAAGATTACTGATCAGGCTGTAAGTCTATCATATGAGATGAAGCAGATAGGATATTTATTTAAGTGCATGTTTTATTATATTGATGTTTAATATTAGTTTGAGAGTTAATTATAGTAACATATATAAAAGCATTTTTGTATATCCAACTTCACTGGTTGAGTTGAACATAAGGTATTGTGACCTAACTCAGTTTAAATAATAATAATAATAATAATAATAATAATAATAATAATAATAATAATAATAATAATAATTGTTACGCGAGGGGTCTGTTTAGCCCCGCCGTAATGGTAGCGTTAAGTTCACTATTGTTTAAGTGGTCTTTGGCCCGAGCGGTTGGCCTTGGTTTTGGAGGATGAGTTCCACATTTAAACATGTTAAAAACACAGTAAACGAAAAATAACATTATTTATTAAAATAAAACCAAACATAAAGAAATATTAGATTAATAACATATAAAACAATTTATTAAAGTCAGCTGAAATCGCCACATTGTCAAACGTCAAATATTCAAATATTAAGGTGTTAAAATTCAGAGAGAGAGAAAACAATCATTTTAAAATATTCAACTTTGTTCGTTATTCTAAGTTATTTGGACCCTTTGGTCCCTTATTTAATTCTATTGTCTGAAAATGACCATTACGAATGATAAAAAGATTCATATTACCAATATAGCTGCCTCCCCTGCTGGGGGGACCGCATCCGGTCCCGCCGCTGTTCTGACTTTTTCCACTAAAAATCCCGGCTTTTATATGATTATCTTTACCTTTCATCATACCCTAAAACTAATGGAAACCCTATTTTCTTGCCCCATCTGTAGTAATATTCCTAGTAGTTCATGGCCAAGTTATATAAGGTGTTTTAACTTCTTATCCTAATGTGTTTGGGTTATATAAGTTTTCGTAAGAATTTCCTATTTGGTTGAAACTAATAAGTTGTTTTTGATATTATATAAGATTTCGTAAGTGTGTCTTCATTGATTGAAAAATATATTGATGTGAAATAGATATTTTATAATAATTTTTTCCTAGTTTTTTATCTATAAAGCTCGTATGTATATTTTGATTGAGACTTTAATCCGCGTTTAAAGGGTGAATATTTATGCCCTATTTTTCGGTATAATACACATATATATGTGTCTATCCTTTATCGGCTTTTTTTATAGTATGTTATTATTATGGTAGTTAGGCCCTAGTGTTGGCATAACAATAATAATAATATAATAATAACAATAATAATGAAATAATAGTATTTCTTACTTTTTTGCACTACATGGCTCTATTAATTTCGTATACGCTAAATATAATTGATTGTGAGGTCAGTAATTTTTCAGGGAAGTTTTAACGTATTCGCTGCCATATAGATGAAGAAATCCCTAAAAGAATAATCAAGACATTCAATCAGATCGGGAATCGAGCCAGGACCTACTGATGAGAGAAAACGAAGTTACCCCCATACCACAACTTTAATTATATTATTAATTATTTTGTACGATAGAAAGAACTGGAGACAAATTTACTTACAATTCCTAGCGAGTTGATTTAGACAATAGCGTTTGAAGCTCCTATTCTGCAGCTCCCGGGGCCGCTAACATTGTCTGGTTTTCTCAGAGGTTAAAGTTCATTACCATAATCCACTTCATAACATAATTAAAATTAAAGGAGCTATTTCATAAAGGAAGAAACGACAAACACAATTATAGACAAACGAAATTACCCGATACGAAAAACAAGTATACAGATACAATGTGGCATTAGATAAGTGTGAAATTGTTTTTATAAATAAGAGAAAGCCGTAAAAATAAGAATTTGACCAAATGTAAATAGATATCCATGCTCACTTGGTTAACATTACGTTTTAACGTACATTATACGTTCTTAATTCGCACAGAAGAGAAATCTACTAATAAGAAACGACTACGCTTAAACAAAAATTAATTTTCCCGAAAAAAAGCAGAAATTGAAATATCTCCATAAGACAAATTAAATATACATGCTTTGAACTTTTGGTAGGTTTATGGAAATATGGCCCCGAGCAAAATATAAATATCACATGCACAAATGTTTTTAAATTTAACTGAATCGCTTGGTTGTGTACATTGCATCGCAAATCCTGGCATCTCACATGGACAAAGTATCAAAGGGACATATCAGATAAACTGCATCAAAGGCAAAGTTACAGCAATGGATAATAATCAATGTGTATATGATGAAAATAGAAATGCGATGCTTAAAAATAGTTTAACGATCAAAGTTAATGAACATGATGGAAATTGTATTAAAGCAGAAGAGATGATTGTTGTATTGAAATTAATTTAAAACCAATATGTTCATCAATAAGTTACAAACTGCGGTTAAATTTTGCAGATTGGTGGAGTGTAATACAACAGTTTCAGGTTCACTCATCACTTCACCAGGATGAACATATCAATAGCTGAATTTGTAATACTAAACAACATGAAGAACAGTGTGATTAATTGTTCGTCACCACTACGTATTGTCTATCTAAAGTAAGTCCGACTGTTCCGTGAACCTGTTGTTATGTGCTAAAACAAACATTAATTCTGTCATGTTTTATTGGCATTTTTTTTACTTCTCCTTTATTTATAAAAACGTTATAAATTAGGTTGTATATATAAGTATTGTGTATTTTTGTAAAACTCAGTAATATATTTTTTTTATTCAAGGTTATGGTGACAGAACACTATAGAATAGATGATGATTATGATATAACGAGTCCTAGTAATTAAATCCAAATGCAGAATTTCCCATAAAGACTGGGGATAATGAGCGAAAAACTCAGATTGGTCGGCATCAGAATTTTAATCTGGGATCTTCCGAGTACTAATCCCTAACTTGTCTACGTGATAGGTAACATTTAAATGTTATGTACTCTTTCTTCCCTTCTTACCAGTAAGTTACTTCATCGAATGCTTATATCAAAGCTCAGTCTTATATTTGATTGAGTATGTTTGTTGATTGATTATTGAATGATTGTCGAATGATTGTTAATATGTTAAATGATTGTTGAATTGTTATTAAATGTTTGTTAAATTGTTGTTGAATGATTGTTGTACAGAGCAAGTCAAAATGAAGGACCCGCTTCAAGAAATGTGTTATGTGAAATGTAATGAATATATGTTAAAGTGAAATATGTACAGGGTTTTTCGTTAATAACCTAATGGGCACACGGCGTTTTGTCTGTGTGCGGTTGAGTGTGCCACAGCCGGCTTTGCTCCTACATAAACTCTGAGCGTAAAGTATGTATAAAAATGTTACCTTATAGAAGATGCAACTAAATTATTAAAACTGAAACCTTGTAAGTGTAGACGTATCCAATGTTTAAAACAAGATGACACAGTATCACGAATTACTGTGAATGGTTTCTTTAATCAGTGCATGACGGTTTAATTGATCCACAAATTCTGTTCGTTTCCGAAAAGGCGTGGTTCCATCTAAATGGTCGCGTCAACACTCATAACAATCGGTACTGGGCATCTAAAAAATCCACATCGCGTTCAAGAAATCCCTCATTATGATCGGAAAGTTTGAGTTTGGTGTGCTGTTAGCGCTAGACGGTCCAATATTTTACGAGCAGACTGTAAATGCAGAGCGGCACCGAAATGACATTTTAACCCCATGTTTTCGTGAACTGAAATCATATGGGTGGTTTTAACAAGATTCTGCTACTGCTCATACAGCAGAGGAGTTAATGAATAAAATTAGGGAAGTGTTTCACAATAAAGTGATTATTGCTGGTGTATGGTCCTCTCGCTCCCCTGATCTAACAGTGTGTGAATTTTACTTGTGGGGTAACCTGAAACACAAAGTTTACGACGACAAATCCTCATACATTGGAAGAACTAATCAAAATACTAGAAATTAAATCGGAAACATTACATTTCCTATGTAACATTAACATACACAGGAAATTAAACCACAAAACTTGCCAGAACTTTGAAAAAAATAAATAAAAACATTAGCATAGCTTATAAAACAAAAAACAAATTAAACAACATAATATACAATGGCATAGAAGAACACAGCAAATTTAACAAAAAGGGATTCTACAAACTAACATGTAAAGATTGCAATAAATTTTATATTGGCAGGAGAAGTAGAAACTTTAATACAAGATATAAGGAACACCTCATTTCATACACGCGGGTGATAAATCAAGCTATACTAATCATCACATTAACGCCGGTCACCAAATGAACACAATAAAAAATACTCTCACGATAATTCACAGAGAAAACACTCCAGCAAAGATAAATATATTTGAAGACCTCGAAATTATAAAATAAATAAACAACACCTTACTTCTTAATGAGAACGCACCCCAGTCAAACAACCCATTATACGAGATCGTCAAAAAACAAGTTAGTTGCTGCTACAGACACTTGGAGACTACATCGTCGTAAACAACAACAACTACTAGTAGCAGAAGCTCATCCTGCTGATGATGGAAGTTAACTTCCGAAAGGCCTCCAATTAATATTTTACATACATCATTTTAATAAGTTGAGGATGACGGTACCTGCCAATAGGTTCATTTTAATTTTTAACTTTTATCTTAAGGTTAACAATATCAAGAACCCGAGACAAGTTTGAAGTCCATGGAACGGTGCAAGATCTGTTGAAAGGTTGGTGTGGAAGAAAGAGAAGAAGTTCAACTGATAACGAGAGTGCTGATGCAATCATTCAGGGTTTTCCACTATCTCCAAATAAGTCATTGAGGCAATGTTCTCGTGAGATTGGTATCGAGACATCCAGTGTTCATCGAATTTTTCGAGCTCGAAAATGGAAGCCGTACATTCCGAGACTTGTCAACGCACTTAATTAGGACGACCCATATAAGCGACTGCAATTTTGTAAGTGATTCCTGCACAAGTGTGACGGAAGGGAAGATTTTGAAGATTTGACTGTTTGGTCAGATGAAACCATATTTAAATTTAATGGCGCAATTAATCGAATTAATTGTTTTACTGGTCTAACGAAAACCCAAAAATTGTTGAAGAAAAAGCCGTCAATCTTCCAGGTATGGTGTGGTCTCTCTTCCAAAATATTAATTAGGCTGTACTTCTTCGAAAAGACAGTCACGGGTTAGACTTACCTGAAAGTGTTGAAATTCATGATTCCATGTCTTAACGATCTCTTTGAGAATGAAAATGAGGTTTACTTCCAACAAGAACGGGGCTCCACCCCAGTTTCAGACCCATGTGAGAGACTTCCTCGATCGCACATTCAATCAGAGATGGATAGGACAAAGAGGAGCATTACGGGGTTCCCGCCTCGATCTCCCGATTTAACCCCTCTAGATCTCTATCTGTGGGGAAATTTAAAGAACATGGTGTACGCCACAAATCCACAAACACTGGAGGAACTGAGAATTCAGATTGAACATCCGATCAATGATATTCCATTAGCAACAATCCAGACGGTATGTCGCTCTGTGCGATGTCCTTGTTGGGAGTGTACTGTAGCAGAAAGTAGACATTTTGAACACGTACGTGATTAAAAGTTTAAGGAATATAACGCAACAAAAATTGCACTTCTGTCTCATATCGTTGCTAAGAATTAACGTATATAGAGTGTATACACAAATTTGAGACACTCTGTATTTTCCTTATGTTACTTTCAGAAATTAAGAATTAAGATGGTCATATTGATGGAAGTGTCTATAGCGGAAATAAACTTATATGAAATTATTCATTTTTTGGGCTTAATATTTCTATAATAAGAATGTAACAACAGGATATAATGATTTATTATTAATAATAAGAAAAATTTAAAATAAATTAATATGTTACCATTTAACAATTAGCAGCATTATCTTCTTCTATAACAATATATGTTTCATCCCGCGAAGTGTTGGATCCTGACTGATTACGTATACTCAACATGTACTATGAAAACGAACCACTACTGTGCTGTCTAGGTAGGGAAGGCAAACATTATGTTAACATTTTTCCTCATCCACGTGGTGTCTCATTCTTCAAGTACTGAGGTATAATGTTGCGATTCGAGTTGCTCGTAAGTTCATGACGACTGCATTACAATCTCCTCTAATTTTTATATCAGCTTACCCATTGGATCCATCTTTTTCATCTGAAGATTCCAGCATTCCAGATACAATCGCAATTTTAACTTGATATTCCTAACGCAGTTCTTTCTTTTTCAATGCTTTTAATTCAAAATTATCAGAATAACCTTTAGCTAAGTTTCTACATTTGTAGCGTGCATTTTTAGGCAATGTCATTTAGGGAAATATTTTCCGGATATATTTAATTGTTATACACTATATTCCCTATATGAAACACAATTCCTTAGTTCGTGAAAATATAAATAATATTACCAGAATCAACAATACATGTATAAAAATAAACTACATGAATAACACAAACATTCATACATAATATAAATTGTAACTATTATGGGAAATTTGAGGCGTTCTTGCCAGATATGTTTCTAATTTCAAATCATGGGCACATTACTGGATAAGACGCGGAAACCTAAGAACAACACTCATTCGTAAATAAATAAATATATAAACAAAGTGTAATTATTATGACTATTACATAATATTAAATACCTATACTACTCAGATAAATTGTTTAATTTGTAATGTAATTGTAATATTATCTATTCTATTGGTCTGTTTTGTATTATTACTGGACATTCAATTAATTTATTTTAATACATACTGCGAAAAGCATTTATGGTTTACTGTCAATAGGATTCATATGTAAATAATTCTGTATTTTGTCTAATAAATTTCTACTTCTACTACTACTATTTATTTTGTATTTAATAATGTAATATAAAGTAGCAAGTTTCAAAAGTTAATTTGTATTTGTTAAATTGCATGGTCTAATATGAAATTTACCATAAATGGAATATATATCATTAGATTCTGATCGAAGAGTTGGGGCAGAATCTGTCACAAATTTGGCAGGTTAATCCAGTAAATGGCAGTAAGTGACCTGGTTCTGAGATGTTTGACTTAGAGAAGTTAAATTCTGTTCTGAGCGAAGACTCGGTCTCTCAGTACAAGAGGTTAAAAATAGGAAATCGATTATTTGACATGCGAACAGTTGACATAGGGCGCCCTCACAGCACTTGTATTTCAAGCTTAATATGACTTTAAAAGACATTGAATCAAAAAGGTAGAAAATAAATCCAAGTGGATAGTTTCAATAACAGGAAAAAAAGGGGGAAATCTGCCATTAAATTTGAACAATTACTTCTGATCAGTGACTCACAGTAGTCTACTCATGTTATAAGAAAGGGAGGTTGCTTACCTAAGTTCAATATGTTCATTTATTTCCTCTAATTAATTCCTTCCCTGAGGCCAATTTTCAAATTTGTAAAAATTAAGACTTTCTCTCCGCCTATGAACAGTCACTAAAACGAGTATCCGTACAACCAGAGAACTTGGGTTTAAAAGTAAATACCTGACAGAGGATAAAATAGACATGGTGTTGTGGCATAGTAAATAATATTATGTTATAAAATCCCATGACACGACAGGCCTAAGGCCGTTGTTAGTCTCACAACCAATGTGTTAATCACACAGGTAGTCAATCATCCTGCAATTATAGGTGTGGCATTTGGTCAGCATCTTGCGTCCTCCAGTAGTTATATATGGTTTTCTCAACCTGGAGACTATTATTGTAGCTACCCAAATTCCTTATAATGCTGTATGAGCACCGGTCCCTTACTGCTGAATTTGTATCAGAAAATGTCTCCTCCACTGGAGTTCGAGTCAGCGTAAGTTTCATAGCTCTGCAGTAAGACATGATGCTCGGATATGACGCGAGACCTTATGTTTCATATATATAACCATTGCCTCTCTGAATGAGAAATCATATATAAGAAATGAAAAATAAATATTTGTTCTAGGAGCCTGGTTATGTCACTAACGTTTAGAGTTAGAGGTCCTGGCTCAGGCGTTTATTATATATATATATATATATATATATATATATAAACTTAAGTTTTCCCTTAATAAAAAAATATATACGTCTCTGCCTCATTCTTTTAACTGAACTTTAAAAAATTGAAAAAAAGAAAAATGCGACAACCGAAATCACGGGCCGAGGCCAACAGAAGATGTTGTGACGTCACAAATCAGAAACGCAGTGACATCTTTATGTGATCTAAGCGAGATATTTCGGTTTTCTGTTTTTTTTTTATTTACTTACTTACTTACTTACTCACTGGCACTATCGAACCCGTAGGTTCATGGCCGCACGGACATAAGCTCTCCATACATCCCTATCCTGAGCTAATGCTTTCCAATCATTCCCTGTATAATCTACTTCCCTCAAATCATAGTTAATGTTGTTCTCCCACCTCATTCTTGGTCTACCAACTGGGCGTTTTCCTTCTGGCTTTCCTACAAGAAGTTTCCATGCACGTCTTTCATTCCCCATACGCGCAACATGTCCTGCCCATCGCAGTCTACGGGACTTAACTGTTCTTATTATATCTGGCTTCCTATAAAGACCATGTAGTTCATTGTTATGTAGTCTTCTCCATTCACCTGTCTGTTCATCTCTCTTTGGTCCAAAAATTTTCCTAAGAACTTTATTCTCAAATACTCGTAATCTCCTTTCCTCCCTTAAAGTAAGAGTCCATGTTTCGCACCCATATAATATAACTGGTAGAATAATAGTTTTATATATTTTCAGCTTAACGTTTTTTGAAAGGAGTTGGGACATCAAAAGTCTCTGCAATGCATAATAGCATGCATTTCCAGAATTGAGCCTATGTTTAATTTCTTTGTGCATCTCATTCCTATTTGTGATTATTGTTCCTAGGTATTTGAATTCAGCCAATTCCTCAAAATTTCCCTCATTTGTCATTAGCTGTCCATTTCCATTATATAATGTATTTCTACGTGTGACCATATATTTAGTTTTACTGATATTTACTTCCAGTCCTAATTTCTTAGTGTTACTCAATAGTGTGTGCGTGTTGGCCTTTAGTATCTCCTCGCTATCGGCCAGTAGTACTACATCATCAGCATAAACTAACAGCTTATTAATACCATTCAGTTGTAGGCCTTCCTCATTCTCTAAAGATTTAATGGCATGCTCTAGTACAAAATTAAATAGTAGAGGAGATAGTGCATCTCCTTGCTTCAACCCATTCTGGATTTCAAAAGTGTCTGAAAACTGTTTGCCTACACGCACCCTACTCATTGAGCCATTTAGACACATTCGTATAAGTCTAACTAACTTTTTAGGAATTCCGAACTCCAGCAGGATACTATATAACTTCTCCCTCTTAATTGAATCATATGCTTTTTTGAAGTCTACATATAGTTGATGTACAGTACCATTATATTCCCATTTCTTTTCTAAAATCTGTCTTATACTAAAAATCTGATCTGTTGTAGACCTGTTTCTTCTAAATGCACATTGATGATCTCCTAGAATGTCATCAATATAGGGAGTAAGTCTGCTTACTAATATATTTGTTAGAATTTTGTACGAAGTTGAAAGTAATGAGATGCCCCTATAGTTGTTGCAATCAGTTTTATCTCCTTTCTTATAAATTGGTACGATAATTGATTCCTTCCATTCATCTGGAAGAGCTTCTTTTTCCCAAATCATAGTAAGCAACCAGCGTATCTTGTCCATCAATTTTTCTCCCCCTGATTTTATCAGTTCTGCTGGGATCTCATCTGAACCTGATGCTTTATACATCTTCAATTTTTCAATTGCCATTTCAACCTCTAATGCACTTGGCTCTGCGACTAGCATTTCTGCTGTCTGTAACTTATCCTCCTCAATGTCCTGTTCTGTATGTACATTTAATAGCTGATTAAAATAACTTTTCCATCTATTTAATATACTCTTGGAATCTGCAATCATATCCCCATTTTCATTCCGAATTATGTTTGTTCTAGCCTGAAACCCTTTCTTCTCTATACTAATTCCCTGATATAATTCTCTAATGTTCCTATTTTTTGCATTCATTTCAAGATCATTAATCTTCTCTCTCAAATATTCCCTCTTTTTACTCTTTAGTAACTTGGTGGTTTCCCGTCTAACACTACCCAATTGCTCTAAATTTACCTCATTTGGCTCGTGTAACCATTTCATTTTTGCTAGCTTTCTTTTCTTTACAATGTCGGCACATTCCTCATCAAACCATTTCTTGTTTTGCCTCTTTTTTAAACAACCAATGCTTTCTGATGCTGACAATTTAATAGTATCTCTTATAGCCTCCCATTCTTTATTTATATCAGTTTCTTCTTCGTTTGCCACATTGTCATCTGAAGATTCCAGTACTTCAAATCTATTAGCAATTTTGATTTGGTATTCTTGCCGCATTTCATCATTTTTCAAGTTTTTTAATTCATATTTTACAGAATCATCTTTAGCGTTTGTTCCTCTCATAAGCGATAGCCGTTGTCTGATTTTCACTCTGACCAGATGATGATCCGAATTGCAGTCTGTCCCTCTAACTGATTTAACATCGATGATGCTACTGTGCCAGCGTTTATCCACTAATACATGATCTATCTGGTTCCGAGTTTCTCCATCTGGGGACGTCCAGGTGTATTTATGAATATCCTTATGCTGAAATGTTGTGCTCTTAACAATGAGATTCTTTGATGTGGCAAATGTGACTAATCTAACCCCGTTGTCGTTACTATCTTCATGAAGACTGAATTTGCCTATTGTTGGTTTGAATATATCTTCCCGCCCCACTTTTGCATTAAAATCTCCTAAGACAATTTTCATATGATATCGTGAAAGGCTATCAAATAAGCATTCTAATTCGTCATAGAACTCATCCTTGATCTTGTCATCTTTATCTTCTGTGGGGGCATGTACATTTACAATTATAAAATCATGTCGTTTACCCTTTAGAATTATAGTATGATATCCTATCACTAACAAACTTAATATCTCGGATAGCGGATAGGATCCTCCTTCTGACTAAAAAACCCGTTCCAAATGCAGGTCTTTCTGCACCCCCATAGTATAATGCAAAGCTTCCTGATTCCTGACTACCTTCTCCTGGCCACCTAACTTCCTGTAAAGCGACTATATCCAAGGGCGATTTATCCAATTCCCGCGTTAATATCTCTAGTGCCCCGCTATTGTATAAAGTCCTAACATTCCATGTTCCTAGGAACATGTCCCTGTGTTTGAGCCTTTGGCATGGGTTCCCTGAAGTAGTCCCCGCCCGGAGAACCGAATGGGGGACTATTTGACCTCCGGAAAATTTTACCCCAGTAGAACCCATGTCCGCATTTCTTGACGGTTGTATTTTACGGTGAAAGATCGTCACTCTTTCGACCAAGGTACTTATTTCGTCTGGCTTATCACCTTCGACCAGTCCGGCATGGGTAACCCTATCGGCAGCAATGCTACCGCCGGCATAGCTCTCAGGATCATTTAAGCACACAAGCCACTCCACCACGACAAGGTAAAGATACCATGGAGGGGTGTTTTTTTTTATTTGAAGTATATATTTAATTAATGCAAAGACATTGTTCTTTAAAGAAATTTGGAGATATTTTTCGAAAATATTAACATATCGCAGGTAAAAATAAACATGTATATCCGTTGGTCTGGATCTTTCCTCGAAAGAGTATGGGTCTTGTCTTGATACATTCTTTTTTCTGTTTGTATTTTTTCTGCGACATTTAAATATTTAGAATCAACTATGTCGGACGAACTTTTTATGCAGCGAAACTCCGATAATCTTCCAAAAATAGACGCCTTCTTGTTGATGCAATTTTTGTTCGGATTGCAATAACCACATTTCTGCAAAATGTAACATCAAGTAAGGTGTTAGTATAAAAAAACGCTACACTCCACAATAAGGAGGTAAATGTTGGATATATGCCCTTTCTTATATTAAGTAATATGACTACACAGTGTATTTGTGAGAATTATGATATCTCCGAATGAGTCATGAGTTCAATGTCAGGGCCTCCTCCTTGAAGGTCCGTCTCCATAACTTGTAAAATGTATTAATTTACAGATTAATATTTTTACTGGTTAAAAGACGAACCTACAAGGTACAACATTTTATATCTTTAATATTGTAATGAACATTTGATTCTAATGATCAGAAGAAAAGACAGGAGTGTCAAATTATAGAGTCTATATAATGCACTTCAATACTTCATGCCCAAAAATAATTGTAAAAGTAAAATCCCATACTAATTTCTTCGTAACTGTACACAGCAATAGTAATGCATTTGTGCATATTCGTTTTATCAGTGTTTTAGTGCACAATTTAGACCAAGTTTCATTAAAATTCGACTAGTATAGTATAGCGGAGATACGGGAATTTGAAAATAATCGGCTAAAATGAAATTTAAGTGATTAAGTCTCCTACGCCTGTCCATTCAAAGCTTGATGTCATTGAAGTGAACCTTCAAACATGAAAAAGTGGTATAAAGTTACGTCAATTGAATGTACTAAGTTATTTCAGTAATCATGTATAAAATAGAAGTTACGTAATAGTGAAAGTAATTGATTCACATAAGAAAATAATGGATCATAACTAAACTACTTACATCAATCAGGTCTTCTAAAACAGATGTGATGCATGGGTAATGCCATAGAGATTACTGCGAGCAGTTTTAAGCTAAGCTTTTCCTTGTGTGTGTGTGTTTTTTTTTTCTTGGAAGATATACGAATAGTTTGTTTGGGTGTTTAATGTTTGTGAATAGACATCCAGCTTTCAAACAGTTTTTGTACTAACATTTTACCTCTCGGCAGACATTTCGCATCCAAATAGAACTTTTTGAACGACCTGTTCACTAATGTATTATCACTCAACACTTGCAAATGCGCAGTTAACATTGAATGTACTGTACGTCATCGCTTTGTGCAAACATTAGCGGTCATGAGTTGTGACTTCGTGGGCTCGACTGCTGGAATCAAAATGGCGGCGGCTGTTGATTTAAAAAAAAACTAAATTTTAAACTCCATTTTCTTGGCAACTACTTGCATTCTTTCAGGAAATATATAATTTTTATTGAGTGTACGCGAGCCCATTTAAATTTAAGATCTGAGCCACCCACTGTTCTTAGCAGTAATATTGTTCTAACTCGCACTATTTTCGCTACATTGTTATCGTTCATTTCAATCTAAAAATGTTAAATTTACTTTTACTCTAAAGACGACTTGATTCCAGAAATCATATTGGTCGTTTGTGTGTTCTTAGGTAAATGAATATCTCGTCATTGTATTTAATTTACTTCTGTATGATTTTCTTCTGGTTGTAAGACATTGTACACGGTTTTGATCCAGAATATTAATATGATTTCCTGTTCCAATTTCCAATTTAGCAATAATATATTGAACAAGCAATTTCGGATTTATTAAAATGTGTCTGCTCAGTTGGCATTTTTATGCATCAATAAAATTTGAATTGCGGCCTCATTTTGTTTGTTTTGTTAAATTTGCACATAATTTTCTTAACTGTATTGGTTTTATATGTATTTTCAAATATATTTATTTAATTTTTTTTCATTTCTTAATTTTATCATAACTAAAGTCACGAGTGAATTATCTAGAGGGTTTGGAAATCAAGAGTGGCATTTCTCAGGACTATTTAACGAATACAATTAAGCTCTTTACTCAAAAATCATTACTTAAATATAGTTACCGGTATTTCAAAATGTTCATATATTTAATTTAAATGACGATGTTTGAAAACAAATCTGAAATGTTTGGTTATGTTTCATTTCTTTATTCACTGCAACTTGATCATATTATTTTTTGCTAAATAGGATCGCAATCAACGGTAACCCACTTGATCGCAATATTGTAAGAATGCACCCTAGTGGAAAAAAATGAAACACATCAATTGTATATTATAACCAACAATATAGGTTATTAATTAATTTGTTTACTAAACAACTCAGTAAAATCATTTAAAAACACAATTATTGAACACACAATAACCAAATGTGTAGTTCAAAGGAATCCGTTCGTTATTTCCTATATTCAATGTATTTGTTGGAGAGTCAATCACTGCAAAATAATGTTCTGACCTGTTCACAATATTAAAAACGAGGAGCTTTCTTTATCATAAAATAAGGAGCTGGTAAAGAGAAAACGATAAAGTGCGAGGTGAAACAAGACAGTTGTTGGTTGTAAAACAAAATTCATTGTAACGTGATTGGCCATTGATCCCCATTTGGGGCACGAATTAATAAAGATTGTAATTTGTCTTCGCTCTTTAACAGTTTCACAACTTTTTAACTCGTGTTTGTTGGAGAGTGTGTGAAATATACTGTTTGTCACCTGCCTCCAAGTACACTGATATCAATTGATCAAAAGAAGTATGATATAATGGTGTATTGTTCATTATTTTGGTTTACTAGATGAGTATTTGTGTCAGGAAATATTGGCCTACAAAGACCAGAATAGATCGGCGTGTTTTCGAACTACGGACAGTGACATGAAATCTACGTCATAAGTACTTCAGTTTCTTTCTACAACAGACTTAGTTGTGTCGTGTACGTGGTAACGTTTGACTCAATTATCTTGCCGCTAGTGGAAAGGGAAATACTGCAGATTCAAACTAGGCAGATTATATATAATATGATTAAGTTTTAAAAAATAAAAATTCAGTTTTAAGGGAGAAAATTAAGATTGAACACACTATTTTAGATTAGGCCTACATTAAAAATCAGCAATTAAGTACTACAGACATGTTCAGCGAGGAGATCGACTACTAAAATGTGTTTTGGAATGGAAACCTCAGGGAAGACGAAGCAGAGGAAGACCTAAAAATTCCTCGAGTCAGGGAATATATTTTTATATGAAGAAGACACATCTACAACCAGAAGATTGGATGAACCGACAAAATTGGCTTTTAGGAATCGGACGTTGCCAAAGACATTAAAAAAACCGATATATATATATATATATATGGTATTACACAAAACACCGACAACGGAGGTGAGGTGTTAGTTATATTGAGATATGTTATTTTTTTAATAAGGTACCAATGTCCGGAAATGATGCGTTTTCACACCATGAGTAGCTAACTTCTCAAGAGCTCTGTTAGTTGGATTTCAGGACTCAGTACTTGACAATTCAAGTCACATCATGTTTTCAAAATATCCACCTCTCATCTCATTGCAGAGCTTACATCGGTGGTGTAGTGATTGGCGCACACATTCAAATACGCCTGGCCTCGTTTGAATTATTTCTGCAGCATCGTGGATTCTGGCTATAAAATCCATATGTGACTCTACTGGAGTCTGATAAACAGACTTTTCATGTCGCCCCACAAAAAGTAGTCGATAGGGTTAAGATCAGGTGATCTCGGACGCCATGGAACTGGTCCCCCTCTTCCAATTCATTGACCTGAATACGTGGTATAAAAATGTCTCCTCATCGAAGTGAGCTGAAGCTTCGTCGTGTTGCAGCCACATTCCTTTGCGAAGCCACGTATCATAAGTTCCGTACCTGTGAGGCGTTGTCAAGTAATGAGTCTCAAATCCTTCGAACTAACACTGATCTTGAGACTTAATTAACTAGTCATAGCGTGAAAACACATCATTTCCGGATATTGTTACCTTATTAAAAAACGATGAACATATATAAATATACTACCTCACCTCCGTTGTTGGTTGGTGTTTTTTTTATAACACCCTATATATATATATATATATATATACATGTGTGTGTGTGTGTGCGTGCATACATGCGTGCGTGTTTGTGAATATTAAGTTTTCTGAACAAAAGTTCTAAATTATTTTCCAGTATCACTCTCAATTTTTAATGTTTTGCGGACTGAACGCTCTAAGTTCGGCTTTACGTTTTCCGGCTTGCCGTACTAGCGACACCCTTCTATTCTATTGAGCCCTTTGTAGACTAATACTTGGATTTCCTGAATAGCGCCCTAACTGAAAACAAAATGAAATACTGCGTAAGTTGTATTAATTTTAGAATGACTGTTATAAACGGATTAAAAAACGTAAACAGCATTTGTTACTTAGTTTTAGTTTTAATATAGTATATGTATCAATTAATTTGACAGATATGACAGATGATTTGCTGAGTGATCGTATCTCAAGTTAGATCTATTAAAGAAAAGAACGTAATGTAACTATTTCTACTTTAATATCTATAGATAAAACACGTAAGCTATGTCATATCTTCTTACACATCAATAAGTAACATTCATCATGATGCGTATTTTCAATTTAATTTGCTATATAATCAATCTAGAGGCAGATAAATATCAAACGAAAAAATATTAAATTTCATGTGTGCAGTGTGTGAATATCAGAGCATGAGCCAGCATCTACATAAAACAATGCACAACTGCACTTCTACTAGCGCTTGATTTTTCAGTTATATTGTTGTAAACTATAGCTCTTCTTTTGTATTTACTAACATTATTTAATATTTTAAACTTTTTAAACAATTTTTATGACATTATTAGACAATTTTGAAGTATTTATAAATATGCAAATCACAGTATTATGACATAGTTAGACAATATTGTGATGCTAACTGCTATTTTCTCCACAGAGTATATTACAGGTCTATGATTTTTCTACCGCTGTTTTGGGTTATTTCTGGTTGATCAGCGTTAGGGAGTGACAAGTAAATGTATACCCATTTTTAATAAACGTTTGGTAATTTTAATATTATTAATATGTATTTTTAACAAAGATTTGGGGATTTATTGCAAATGTTGGTCATTTAAATAGTAATCGAGGATGATAATCGATATGTGGTTCGATTGTGGATTATCGCTGGCTCTATATACTCTGGCGCATGCGCACTGTTGTTCTATTGGACTTTGAAAATATTTTACACTAGTTTAAGTACAGTTTTTTTCCGACTTTTGTCCATTTTTTAGAAAACTGTAATATTCAGCCCAAATTCCTAAAAGACATTTGATTATATTTAGCCCAAAATTTGTACTTATAGTCTGGCATTTTTATTACATTGAATCTCTATAAAAATATAATGAAAATCTTTTAATTTGTATTGAAAATGCTAGGGGATCAAAGGTTTATGGTTACGGATAGCCAAAATCTCTATAGGAGAATCATTATCATTGAGTTATAAATAGAAAAAAATATGGAAGAATAATTATTAAAGATGCAAGAACTATTGTCCCAGAATTTATTGTAATCTCCCTTGCAATATATTATTTTAGTTCTTTACTTAAAATACAAAATCAACAAGAAATGTACTTTAATCGAATCAAAAGTGTTCAATAGCATTTTATTACGGAATAAATTGAATTATAAAACGTATATTTCTCTATAAATTTCAGTCCTTAGAATGAACTGTAATAACTGTGTTTATTTATTTAATAAATAATTAACAAACTACATTTATTTATTTAACTTGGAGTTCCAACAGTTTTTAATAGCAGAAGATTTGCTAAACCATTTTTTATTAATTATTATTAATGCAACCCCTCTAGGCCAGCAACCCATTGGACGAAAATTTACATTTAATTTCAATTCTCGAACCAAGCCTAGGATGTGGTAGTGAAGGATGGACAATACGAAGAAAAGATGACTGCCCAATAACAGCAAATCAGATGTGAATTATGCACCTTACAATAGGATATACGAAGTGGAACCATAAAAACATGAAGAAATTATGTAAGAGTTGGATGTAGAACCCATTCACCATTATATACAAAAGTACCTGAACAACTGGAAAGCCCATCTTCAACGAACGTCGTCTCACAGAAGTCCAAAAGCTATGCTTCGTTATCACCCTCAAGGCAAAAGATAGCTGAGACGTCCAAAAAAAGCGCTGGATGGAAAATTCCTCTTTGAGACCGTAACAGGCCACACGGCCTAATACTTGCATGGATGATGTTTATGATGATTAATGCATTTTAACTCCACATTATTTAAAAAATAAAATATTAAAATGTAAATGAAAGTCTAATATTCTGTATTCCAGAGGAAACATCGTTGCCTCGGATGCAGATGGTCCGAACATCATTTGCGATCAGGATAAGTTACAATAATAAATTATATAAATAAAAACTATAAAATAGTCAAATAGTCACCTTGTAGGTCCATCTGCTGAACTTAAAATGTTTTAACACTCTGTAGGCCTTTCTGGACTAGTCCCATCATCAGCATATGTATAACATTGATAAAGTCCTCACAATATTACATAGAGAAAACTACCAAGCGCAACGAGGAATAAATATACTGCAGGAAATGCAATTCCAAGAGAAATCGAAAACAACCTATTTTGAATGAGAACATACCCAGTTCACACAATCCTCTATACAAAATAATCACAATAATCAACGAGGGTCAACAAATACAGGCCTACTTCGTTCTGCTGATGATGGGACTAGTCTCGAAAGGCCTACAGAGTGTTAAAATGTTTTAAGTTGAGGAGACGGACCTATAAGGTGACTATTTTTAAGTTTTTATTATTGTGACTTATTATCTCAACGGAATCTTACCATGAATTTTATAAGGATGAGTTTCCTCACCGATTTTTTTTTTCATTCAGCTGGAAGATAAGTGGCAGGAAATATTAATATCCAAATGGTAGTCTATGAATACTATCTGGCCACCACAATCAGCAATCAGTCATATTGTATTTGCCTTGCTTGATATAAATGTATTATTAATTATGTAGTTTGCCTTAAATTCTCATGCTGTCTCGAAGGTGACCCTGGCATTGAGTCGATAACTCATTTCATAAGGATCTGCATGTAAATGTATGGTCAAAAGAGCATATATGTAATTTGGGGTTAAAATCGTCTCCCGTGTCCCTGCTAGACCCGGAAAGCGTGAGACCCTCAGAAGTACCTACAAGGTAGAGGTTAAACTTAGGCAAAGAGAGAGGTAAAATATGGAATATACTTTTTCAGTTTATTTTTTCAGATTCTCAACACGTACAGTATTTACAATTTCTCTATAAATGAGCTAATAAATTATACAATTTTCAGAGCGACAAAAAATTGAACAGCGAGAAATAAAAATAGACGAACGATTAATTATTAGACAATCTAAAAAGAGGGAGAGATTTAAATTCTTTATGAAACGAACTTTAAGCCTGTAAGATAATCGGAAAGAGGAACAATCCAACACAAAAAATGTTCATTGCATTCTTTCCTTCCTTCCTTCCTTCTCTCTCTCTCACTCTCTCTCTCTATAGATATCTCCTGTGTGTGTAGTGTGTGAAGACCAAACGCACAATTAATTTTATTTAAAAGTTAAATGCCACAACATTGTTATATGACAGATGTCCACGTTCCCATATTAATGTAAGGACAAAAGAAGAACATAAAATATACATTAGAGAGATAAACGTGATCTCGATACTTGAAACAAACTTTCAATGCAGAATCTAACAAAGTGGACTGTGCGACCTTCAAGTAAAAGACGATTGGATCGTTATCTAAAATCAATTTCGTCGAATTACGTCGTACAGTCAGTAGTTCATGAAATATATTGTGGACTAGTAATCCAAGCTGTGGAGCATAGATTAACTAATTTTACTTTAAAACCCATCTAAAATCCAATCAGTCAATTACAAACATATAGCCTCAACTACGACCATTATTTCATTTTTTGTTTTCATACTGTGTATTTTACGTCTTATTAAATGACCTACAAATAAAACACTATAGTACCATGTACTGTTACATTCACAAAAGTGACGCAACTTTCTCCGACATAATTAGTATATCACAGATAAATAGGCACGGGTAATCAATAAAACTATATGTACACTTAGCAACAAAAATAATGGGCCGACCCTTGATCTCGAATAATTTAAGTTTTAACGCGCGATTCACTCGAGTAAACTAATTGTACATTAGAGCTACAATATGTTTCCCTTCTTCCTTTGAAGAACATTTTTTCAAGCAGAATGAAATAGGGAATGCTTAGCTCAGTGCTTAGTGGCTTGATTCGTATGCAAAAGGTCACAGGTTCAATTCCCGATGAGATAAATAGTTAAAATGCTTTCCATTATATTCTGTATGTACTAACTATTTGAAAGTATTATTGTCGTTATTGTTATTATTTATTTATTTATTTATAAACTGGCTTACAAAGTAATAAAACATCTTCCTATGGCCAAAGCTTTTTAAATTTTTAACTTCTTCCTCCATTCTTCTCTATCTTCCCATTACAATTCTTCCAGACCTAGCTCCCTCGTATCTCTTCTTACATCATCCACCCATTTAAATCTATGACGACCTCTCTTTCCGTTTCCAGATGAAATCCATTCCAAAGCTTGTCTGGGTAATCTTTTCTTTGGCATCCTACGTACCATACGATTCTAGTTGTCTGTATCTCACAAAATCTAATATTGAATTTTTGACTTTCATTTGTTGTCTGATGATTGTATTTCTGATTTTTTTTCAATTTATAATGTCTAGTTGAGCGTCTGCTACAATCCATTTCAGTAGACATAAGCTTTAAACTCAAATTTTTATTCAACTGCCAAGTTTCTGCACCGTATGTTAGCGTGCTTCGAATTATGGGTTTATACATTTATAATTTGGTATCTATTCTTATCTTGTTATCGCACAAAACTCCGTTTAACATTGTTATTATCGATCTGCCTTTTTGAATTCTATATTTTTATGTCATTTTCTTGGGGACATTTTGAGTTAATTTTAGTCACCAGGTAATTACATTTTGCAAATCCTATTATCATCATTTTATTATTATTATTATTATTATTATTATTATTATTATTATTATCCTGGAAGAAGGAGGAGAGGAAGACCTCGAAACTCGTGGATGCAGGAAATAAGAATTGGAATGAGAGCAAGAGGACGGGAGGACATGGATTGGATGGAGAGAGACGAGTGGAGAAGAAAAATAAAACTTTAGGCACAGAAAAATGTGTAAACATTAACATTCTGTTTATAAATAAAATTATTATTATTATTATTATTATTATTATTATTATTGCACGCATTATATTAGCTTGACCTATATCTATCTATCTATCTATCTAACTAACTAACTCACTGGCACTATCGAACCCGTAGGTTCATGGACCCGCGGACATAAGCTCTCCATATATCCCTATCCTGAGCCAATGTTTTCCAATCATTTCCTGTATAATCTACTTCCCTCAAATCATAGTTAATGTTATTCTCCCACCTCATCCTAGGTCTACCAACTGGGCGTTTTCCCTCTAGTTTTCCTACAACAATCTTCCATGGACCTCTTTCATTTCCCATTCGTGCCACATGTCCTGCCCATCGCAGTCTACGAGACTTAACTGTTCTCATTATATCTGGCTTCCTATAAAGACCATGCAATTCACTGTTATGCAGTCTTCTCCATTCACCTGTCTGTTCATCTCTCTTTGGTCCAAAAATTTTCCTAATAACTTTATTCCCAAATACTTGTAATATCCTTTCCTCCCTTAAAGTAAAAGTGCATGTTTCGCATCCATATAATATAATTGGTAGAATAATAGTTCTATATATTTTCAGTTTAACGTTTTTTTAAAGGAATTGGGAAGTCAAGAGTATCTGTAATGCATAATAACACGCATACCCAGAATTGAGCCTAAGTTTTATTTCTTTGTGCAGCTCATTCCTATTTATGATTATTGTTCCTAGGTATTTGAATTGAGCCATTTTCTCAAAATATCCCTCATTTTTCATTAGCTGTCACACCTCCATTATATAATGTATTTCTATGTGTGACGATATATTTAGTTTTATTGATATTACTTCCAGTCCCAATTTCTTAGTGTCACTCAATAGTGTGTGCGTGTTGTCCTTTAGTGTCTCCTCGCTATCGGTCAATAGTACTACATCATCAGCATATAACTAACAGCTTATTAATACCATTGAGTTGTAAGCCTTCCTCATTCTCTAAAGATTTAATGACATGCTCTAGTACAAAATTAAATAGTAGAGGAGATAGTGCATCTCCTTGCTTCAACCCATTCTGGATTTCAAAAGTGTCTGAAAACTGTTTGCCTACACGCACCCTACTCTTTCTGCCATTTAGACACATTCGTATAAGTCCAACTAACTTTATAGGAATTCCGAAATCTAGCAGGATACTATAATAACTTCTCCCTCTTAATTGAATCGTATGCCTTTTGGACGTCCTGGTATAGTTGGTGTACAGTATCATTATATTCCCATTTCTTTTCTAAAATCTGTCTTAAGCTATAAATTTGATCCGTTGTAGACCTCTTTCATCTAAATCCACATTGATGATCTCCTAGAATCTCATCAATATAAAAGCAGTAAGTCTGCTTACTAATATATTTGTTAGAATTTTGTACGAAGTTGAAAGTAATGAGATGCCCCTATTGTTATTGCAATCAGTTTTATCTCCTTTCTTATAAATTGGTATGATTATTGATTCTTCCCATTCATCTGGAAGAGCTTCTTTATCCCAAATCATATTAAGCAACTGGCACATCTTGTCCATCAATGTTTCTCCACCTGATTTTATCAGTTCTGCTTGGATCTCATCTGAGCCCGATGCTCTATACAGCTTCAATTTTTCTATTGCCATTTCAACTTCTAATGCACTTGGTTCTAAGATTAACATTTCTGCTGTCTGAAAATTATCCTCTTCGATATCCTGTTCTGTATGTACATTTAATAATTGATTAAAGTAACTTTTCCATCTATTTAATATAATCCTGGTATCTGCAATCATATCCCCATTTTCATTCCTAATTATGTTTGTTCTAGCCTGAAACCCTTTCTTCTCTATATTAATTCCCTAATATAATTCTCTAATGTTCCTATTTTTGGCATTCATTTCAAGATCATCAATCTTCTCTCTCAGATATTTCCTCTTTTTATTCTTTAGTAACCTTGTGGTTTCCCGTCTCACATTACCCAATTGCTCCAAATTTACCTCATTTGGCTCGTGTAACCATTTAATTTTGGCTTGCTTTCTTTTCTTTACAATGTCGGCACATTCCTCATCAAACCATTTTTTGTTTTCCCTCTTTTTTAAGTGGCCAATGCTTTCTGCTGCTGACAATTTAATAGTATCTCTTATAGCCTCCCATTCTTTATTTATATCAGTTTCTTCTTCGTTTGCCACATTGTCATCTGAAGATTTCTATGTAACGGAATCTTTCAACGCGATATTCACCCACTTAAAATCATTGGTTCGACTTGAAACTTTGTATACTTGTAAAGGATCCGTGACAATACAATAATTTCATACTTATTTTCTAAAATCCTGGCCAGAATCATCAGAAAATAAAAAAAAAGTATCTTTGTATCTATGTAATGGAATATTTGAACAGAAGTCTCTACCACTTAGAAACATTGGATCGTCTTGAAACTTTGAATATTTGTAAAGAACCCGTGCCAATACAATATTTTCATATTTGTTTCTAAAATCCTGGCCAGAATCGTCAGAAAATCAAAAAAAGTGCCTTTGAATCTATGTAACGCAATCTTTAAACACAATTTTGTCCCACTTAGAAACATTGGATCGACTTGAAACTATGTATACTTATAAAGGACCCTTGGCAATACAATAATTTCATATTTTGTTTCTAAAATCCTGGCCAGAATCATCAGAAAATAAAAAAAATGAAAACTGGTATAATAGGTTGCGGAATTGTCGACTTTCTAGTCAATCGTTGTAAGAGCTCAGTTGGTAGAACGGTGTACTCTAGTGGTATATAATTTCAGTAATCCATAGATCGCTGGTTCTAATCCGGCTGGGAGGGTTTTTTTAGAAGAGTATAACTTTTAGCTCATACTACAATAGTATCGAATTTAAATATATTTACATTTTTATCTTATTCTGTAAAATATTAAAACTAAAAAATAAAAAATAATTTTAAAAAACTAAAACAACACGCTTTATTAGAAAACCGAACAAAAAAATTAAACAATTTTAATTTCCAACACACTTGGGATAAAATTAAAGTGGTCAACAAAGAAAATCGTAAACTTACTTACTTACTTACTTACTTACTTACTCACTGGCACTATCTAACCCGTAGGTTCATGGCCGCGCGGACATAAGTTCTCCATACATCCCTATCCTGAGCTAATGCTTTCTAATCATTCCCTGTATAATATACTTCCCTCAAATCATACTTAATATTATTCTCCCACCTCATTCTTGGTCTACCAACTGGGCGTTTTCCCTCTGGCTTTCCTACATGAAGCTTCCATGCAAGTCTTTCATTCCCCATACGTGCAACATGTCCTGTCCATCGCAGTCTACGAGACTTAACTGTTCTTATTATATCTGGTTTCCTATAAAGACCATGTAGTTCATTGTTATGTAGTCTTCTCCATTCACCTCTTTGTTCATCTCTCTTTCGTCCAAACATTTTCCTAAGTACTTTATTCTCAAATACTTGTAATCTCCTTTCCTCTCTTAAAGTAAGAGCCCATGTTTCGCATCCATACAATATAACTGGTAGAATAATAGTTTTACATATTTTCAGTTTAACGTTTTTTGAAAGGAGTTGGGACATCACGTGTCTCTGCAATGCATAATAGCACGCATTTCCTGAATTGAGCCTATGTTTAATTTCTTTGTGCATCTCATTCCTATTTGTGATTATTGTTCCTAGGTATTTGAATTCAGCCACTTCCTCAAAATTTCCCTCATTTGTCATTAGCCGTCCATTTCCATTATATAATGTATTTCTACGTGTGACCATATATTTAGTTTTATTGATATTTACTTCCAGTCCTAAAAATCATATATAGAATAAAACCAGAGTTATCAACAAAAAGAAAATAATTTTACCATCAAAAGCGTGGGGTGCTTTTTATGATTTTTACATTTTCTTCTTAGAGACTTTACTTTTACCAATATCTGTTTATTATTAAATATGTTAATTGATATAGAACACTCATCGCTTTTGATGGTAAAATTATTTTCTTTTTGTTGATAACTCTAGATTTATGCTATATGTGTTGGAGATGATTTTTTGTTGACCACTTTAATTTTATCTCTAGCGTGTTGGAAATTAAAATAATTTTTCATTTTTTAGTTCGGTTTTCTAATAAAGCGTGTTGTTTTAGTCTTTTAAAACTATTATTTTTTTTATAGATGATGGACAATAATAATAATAATAATAATTATTATTATTATCATTATTGTTATTATTTTTTATTATTGTTCATCATCTATGGGCTATTGTTATACTGGACTTTACATAGCCTATATAAACTAAATATTTTAATTAAAGGATGAAACCTTTCCATCACTAATACGTAATAAATAAATAAACACAGAAATGTATGGAGCTATACTATATTTTATTACATAAATTTGTAGCAACATTATTAAAACGAGGTATTGCACACACAATTAAATGTATACCGGTAGCTAAATAGTGTTTGGATGTATGGAGAGCTTATGTCCGTGCGGCCACGAACCTGTGCTAGTGAGTAAGTAAGCTAAATAGAGTTTACGAAGGCAGGAATATTATTTAGGCCTAATATGGTGTAAAGTGGACGTCGATTACGTGGCAGGAATTAAATATTGTAGGATGTATTTTTCGAAAATACAAATCAGTAAAACAAATTGTCCAAGAATTCGAACCTGGCTTTCATATATATATCATCTTGTTGTAAGTGATCTACGCTACTCGAGCGTCGAGCTTCCTAAATACCGGTTGTCTTGTTTACTTTTACACTATGAACGAGAGTTCAACTTTATTTGAAATGTCGCAATTTGAGTAATATTGCTTTTCTGGAACACTCGTAAAAATCTAGAAACACGTCTCATTCACTGTAATTTAACTATTTAAGATTATTAAAACCAAATATAGCGTATTTAAAACAATTAACAATGCGTTACCTCATGAACCACAGCATGTGCAGTGGTCCATAACAGGGACTCTGCTTTTTGAAGCGGGTCATTCTTTTTGTTGCTAAGTTTACGTAAATAATTGCACACCATCAGTACTTATTTTATTATAACCGTAAATAAAAATGGATTATTTCACGTTTAAAGAATAATTTTAGAGGTTATTATACAATTTTTATTTGATTTGTCAATTGGCATATTGTGATAAAACCAGTCCTCATTCATTAGATTGCTGCAATTAACATTGAAATTGCCTCACAGAACATTCATACTTATGAGGATACTAATGTTTAATATTGTGGTAGGATATGATTTGGAAATATATATTACTTCTACTCGTATTTATCTTCAAACACTCATATAAAATAAGATTATTTTTTTCTAATAAGCCATTACATATGTCAAAGTTAACAAAAGTAGAGAGGAAACTTTTAACCCAAGATCTCCAGTCTTACGATCTGGCTCTCTACCATTGAACTACTTAGGTACCTCTCATTAATCCTATTAAATCAGTTTCACTATTCCTAACTAATTCACAGACGCTATCGAATCCGGATGTTCATATCCATACATCCCTATCCTGGGCTAATGTTTTCCAATTATGCTCGTACAGTTTACCTCCTTCAAATCGGAGTTAAAATTATTTTTCCACCTCATTCTTGGCTTACTTAAAGCGCACTTTCCTTTGTTTTCCTACTAATTTACATGCCTCTCTTTCATTCCCCGTTCGTTCCAAATGTCCAAAATTGCAAATCGCAGACTCCGAAACTATTCTTATTGCAACTGTTTCCACAAATATCGTGTAGCTCATTGTTACGTAATCTTCTCCATTCATCTGTCTGTTCATATCTCTTTGGTCCACAATTTTTCCTAAGAACTTTATTCTCAAATGCTCGTAATCTTTTCTCGTCCCTTAAAATAAGAGTTCGTGTTTCGAATCCATATAACTGAAAGTATAAAAGTTTTATATATTTTAGTTCAGATTTAACTTTTTTTTTTTAGAGAGAGAGAAGTTGAGATGGCAAAAATTTCTGTACTGGAATCAATGTTCTATATCAGAGTCATAATTAACTAAAATTACATATGATAATATATTCTGACAGTAGAAGAACCCATAAATACAGTTTCACTACTTACGGGGGACTCGGGGATTAAAGATACAGGAATATGTGCTTGTTCCTGGGGATGCGCCTAAGTAACTCAATGATAGAACGCTAGAGCGTAAAGTGAAGATCTTGCGTTTTAATCCTGAGTCAAACGCTTTTTTTCTCTACAGTTATTATAACATTCATAAGACTTTAGCATTACATATGGGCCAGTTAATTCTAACAAATATGGATATTTTACTAAGGCATTTATCTATCGGTTGTTGAATGTGTTTAAAATATCCACATAATACGAAATATAACTATATATGCCTAATATTATATTATGCTGTAAGAATTTGAATTGTTTTTACGAACTCGTCTTTAAAACATCTCAACTCTTTATTTTTTGCATGGTAATAGTTATAAATTCATGATCGTATTCTAGGGTTTTTTTTTTTTTTTGCTATTTACTGCCATTTAGTTTTTTTATACTTTTTGTGGAAAATATGTAAGTTATTCAGCTGGGGTTGTAGTTTTGTAGATCAGGTTTTTTATTACATTTTATTTTTTATACGCTTTAAATCAAGATCATATCACGTTTAAGAATCTTCAATTATAACCATTACAATGTGTGTTTCTGTTGTGGATTCGTTATGTGTTTTAAACAGGGCGAATATGATATTAATGATTCTGATGAGCAGATGTGATTGGGGACTATTTGCGCCTTAACGTTCCTGTTATTTAATTTTACAGGTGAGAAAAAAATTGAAGAAACCTCATCGTGGAAAACTGTCCCAACCGGGATCGATCTCGAGTCGCTGCGTCTGAAACAACGATGTTCCCCTACGTTAGATTGCTGAACTGTTCCGGCTATGATTTTTTTTATATTTAACTAAATGATTCGCTCTTTGTAACTTGTCTAGTCCAATTTCACAGTCAGTGTGAAAGCTCATTGGTTATCTGCAATTAAAGTATATATTGAAATAGAGATGTGTATTAGGGTGGACCGAAAAAAAAACTATTTTTTTTATTTCGAAGTTGAAATATCGCGGAAAAGTTGCGAATTATACAGACAAAAGAAAAGAAAAATATATCAAAATCGGTTGCCATCTTCCGGTCGCGCAAAGGCTCTAAAGTTTGACAAAATAGGAATAAACTTAATTTTAGATATTATTTCTTTAATTTTTAATTAGATGTTTTCGTAATGTAATAGTTTGTAACGTCTTCAAATAGAACCTACAACATTGTGTTTTAATTTGGTTTAGATCAGTTGATATCTTCCGGTCGCGCATAAGCTCCAAAATTTGCCAGAATAATGAACAAGTTATATTTTTACGCATTTTTGGTATTTGATAAATAACTTCCAGAGTATTGATTGTCAGATCCCACAGATAGACATAAACGTACTTAGCAAAGATCAGCAATACCTGATATTTTAAAAAAATAACTGCAGAAATGAAGTTTTTTTCATATTTTGCCAAACTTCAGAGTCTTTGCGCGACCGGAAGTTGTCAACCGATTTTGATAATTTTTCTCTTTTTTCTTAGCTATATAATTCACAACTTTTCCGCGCTATTACAACTTGGAAATAAAAAAATGAGTTTTATCGGCCCACCTTAATGTACATATATAGAGAGATGATAATATAAGACATGATCCACTTTAAGTAATTTTTAACTGTCAATTCAAAACACGGAAGTGAATTTAGTATGTATTTTATTTAACAACGCTCTTTAATAGATGAGCTCATTTGCGTCACAATTAAAAGTTCGGAGTGAAAGAGCCGTCATTTTTTTCCCCAAATGCTTATTACGTATTTGAAATTATTTTACGTTCATGAGCCTACACAGTATCCAAGCCGTTGCATTCCTTTTCCGAAGGAAAACATAACCAGAGTTAGAGATAAGTTCAAAATAATTTCAGAATAAGTGTTTGAAATCCTCATACAGCATTATGTAAGCTTCCTAGGTGTAGCCTATATTGTTATATGGTGAGCTGAACAACCCGCATTAGTGTAATGTTGTTGCAGTGACGTCAGGCGGATGAGCGTGGTTCAGATAGATGTACTACACATTTTCAAAACATGCTATTTATGTTATTCCAAACTGTAAAGACAGGAGGTGGCAGCTTGAATGTCAACCTTTCTGGATTAACGTATATGATTTCTTGCCTGTAGTTTTACTAGGTCCCCACCTGGTTGTTCAGCTCAGCATCAATTGTAAGACAGCACTTGAGATGCCACATCACTGACATGCACATCATTTTAAATTTGGTTTTATATAACCCAAGCTTTCAGTTTTGCAATTTATTACATTTTATAATTTATATCAAACAATGAAAAGAAGCTTGAGACTTCCTCGTGTGTTTCCTTCTTGTTTAATTACTGATGCAAATTAAAATAAAATTCATTATAGATTACAAAATTTAAAAAAAGGTAATGATAAGATAAGGGGCCAGGTGGCTCAGTGGCAAAACGACGCTACAGATTCGGGTTCGATTCCAGGAACCCTAGATACATTTGTCTTCAGAGTAGATCTAAGGCCTAATCAGTCTCCTATAAAACGAGTTCAGAGAATTATTCTGATGGTTAGCACGGGCTTACGGTATCTCCTTCTTGTGCCTCTCGCTAAGAAACGTGGATCGATTGATTCACGCTCCCCTGGGTCTTTAACACGATACTTCTAGGTAAGTATCCATCCATAGTAATTCTGCCCGAGGGCAGGTCCTTCACTGCAATCATAGCATTTTCATGCTATGCTTGCAGCTTTACAGGGGAATTGTAGGTGTGGTAGCTTCCCGTTGCTTTCCACACCAGTGAAGGATGATGACGATGATAATGATAAGGATGATGATGTTGGTGGCCATATGATTTCGGGGACCGTTTGGGCCTTAAAGTTGTCCTGACATTTGTCTTACAGGTGAGGAAAAATCCCGATAAAAACCTCACCCAGAAAAACTGCCCCGACCGGGAATCGAACCCGGGCCCGCTGCGTGACAAGGCAGCACGCTGCCTCGAGGCCACAGCGGTGGACTTAGGTAAGTATGAAACTTTATATTTTTAATCAGAAGTGTACGAGAAGTTATGGTAGCATCTCTTAACTAACATTTCTTGAAAAAATATATATTTCCTGAGTTGGATGATAAAACTTGAGATCAATGGTTCAAATCCCCATTTACTATCTAGCTAATTATAGCCACAAATGACTAATATGAACGCAGCAATGGGACTCGGTACGAAAAATGAAAGTATATATTTCATGAGAAAGGTCATATATGAAGAATGATTGCGTAAACCGTAAGTTTCTTGGACAATTAGTTACCGAGAAAAACGAGTTTTAAATTCAGTTTCTCAAATCAACATCGCCACCATTTTGATTGCAGCAGACGATTCTATGACGTCACAATTCACATACTCTAATGTTTACACACAGTTTAGTGTTTCAGATAATGTTACATGTGCATGTGCAAGTGTTGATTGATAATATATTAGTAATTTAGGATACATTATTGATATATTAGTAATATACTACGTAATTCAGATCTAAAATAATTCATGAATATACCTACGTGAGGGTGAATCGGATTCCAATATGACCGGATTTTAACAGTTATTGATATTAGTTTGCACTTTCAGAAGTAGAATTTAATTTCTTATTTATTTATCTATCTATTTATTTTGATAGAATATTAATCCCTACATTTTTTTTTAATTTTAGCTATTCGATTAAACTATAATTTTTCTAAGATAACTTGACAATTTGCTATTACAAGAATGGTCATTTTCTTACTACAAAATAACTTTGAATTTAAGCCTACCTCCATAATTCATTTTTGTGTGGTACCTGAAAACATTTCTACAAATATGCCCAATATTAAATTCCATGCAACAATACACTGTCTATATCTATCATTCTCAAATCGTAATCTGTCGTAATAATTCTAACAAATGAATCGTGTACTCAAGGTTACTTGAAATAAAAAAGGACACATATCAACATTTCTCACCCTATTCTAGAGTTTAGCGTTATCTTATTAACTAGCCGGCATGACTTGATGATACACATCTGTCCAAAAATGTGGTTCTCGCAATTCAAAGCAAATTACATCAATATAAAATTTTTCGAATATTGTCGATAATCACTGCATAAACCCTTCATCCGACATAGTTTGTTCCAAATATTTGAAAAATACAAGATAGAATGTAGTGTATTAATACACAACATAAGCTCTTTCAAGAAAACGTCTAGACCAACGTATTATCTATACAAGTTTATATTTACTTGCAATACAGTACGCTAATATTTCGAAAAATAGCTTCAAACTTCTTTGTAGAACAATTCACTGCATAATTGAATACACTTCCTAATAAAAACCAAACTTGTACACAAATTATGTATATTGCATATAGATATTATTGCTTTCTTGTGAATCGTGATGTCACGAAGATCTTGGAAATATTCGGTAACGCTTAACCCGTGATCGGAAGTTGCACCTTTTTTCGTATTTTTATAATACTACTTAACGAAGAGACGTAAAAATGTCATACACCACATTTAATTGTTTTGGCGGTTGCAGTAATGTATAATTTAATTAAAAACCTGTTAGTTTACGGAACCCCATTGTCATAAATAGAACCCAGATTTTATGCAATTACATGTTCTGTTCCGGTATATGTAGTTATAAGAAACGCTAAAATGTGACGAATTACAATGACTATTTAACTCATGCCCCAAATGGGAGTCAATGACCAATCACGTTTCAATGATTTCTGTTTTACAACCAATCAGAGTCGTGTTTCACCAAATATTTATCAGTGTTATAATTACCATATTAAAGAAAGCTCCTCCTTACAATATTGCGTTCCTTTGGCAATAAATAGCATGATCTGGTTGCAGTGATAAACAAAAGAAGCAGTAGAAGCGTACCTATAGTTTCTCATTTGTGTTCAAACATCGCCGTTTACATTAAATATATAAATATTTTAAAATAACTATAGTTAAATAATGATTTGTGAGTAAACAGCTTAATTTTATTCGTTAAATAGTCCTAACAAATGCCACTCTTGATTTCCAAATTCTCTAGATAAATTCACTCCTCACTTCGTGAGTCGTGAATTTATCGATAATTTGGAAATCACTCGTGGCATTACTTACGAAAAGATACTTATTCCAAAGTTTTAAATTACATATGTTTACATATTTTGAGCTATAATGCATATTTCACACCGTAGTATACAGTTTTTGCGTATTTTAATATTATTGTAGAATTATTATACATTTCCATCAATCCCATTTATTTTTCTTTACATAGCAAGAAAGAAAAAAATATTATTATGCTTCTAATACAATGTAATGCATTGTCATTTTAGTTACATTCAAAGCTAAATTGCACGAGTTCGATGCGAACAACATTGACTCGTTTTAAATTTTTTCCTTTCTTGTTCTCAAACGCTTCAGAATTTGTAAGAGTCGGTTGCATTTAAGTTACGATGGCACCGGTTACGTCTTCGGTGCAAGATTGAAAACATGGATTGATATTGACAATAATTCTCTACAAAACTTGTGGTAAACGTATAGGGTGTACGATGAAATCTCAAGTTGAACAACATTTACGAAGGAACTAGAAATAAACAACTGATTTATTCAAATTAATAGGTACTTTAAACACAGTTGCTGGGGCAGCGTACGCAATCTAAGAGTGAATTTTAAAAAGAAGTATCGATGGCATTGGTTACAGGGAACATACCCTGGAACAAACTTCAGGTACCTGAATTTAAACAGTTCTTACAAAAATACTGCAACCGCAACATTTCCGACGAGTCCCCTCTCATGAAGAATTAGTACTTGGATTCTTTTTATGCTGATATAGGCTATTAGCAAAAATGAGGGTTGACATAGGTAAATGACTTATATGGATTTCTGTTGATGAGACGAAGGATGCTGCGATGGCTAATATAATTGTGGGTAAAGTGGACTCTGAAATTGCATCAAAACCCTATTCCATTTAATTTAAAACTTTGGAGCAACGAATTGTTCAACAATTGCTAGATTCAATAATTACGGACTTAAGGTACTATGGCCACATGGCGTAAATGAGAGACAGTCATACTTATGTGCACAGATGCAGGTCCATACATGTTGAAAGCCGGGAGATAATTTACAGCATTTTATCCAAACTTGGTGTATATTACATGCACGGTTGATGCATTGCAACGAGTGGCAGAGGCAGAAATTCCGAGAAATAAATACTCTGATATCAGCAACTAAAAAGTTAGCAATATAGACTGAAGCTGTAATTTTCTACAGTAAGCATTTCCACGCTATTAAGTCAGTGTCTGTGAGTGAATACTTGTCAGCACTAACAATTCTAAAGTGCTCAGGTCAGATTCATACATCACAAGTGATTTCAGCTGGCTTCCCGACAGAATCAAGTAACTGGGACTTCAAGTAGGTATGCCTCTCCAAGAAGCTGTGGGTATAATGGAAGGTTAGTGTTTAACCCGTTGAAGTCGGTGATGTAGTTTCCACTAAACTGCAATCTGTGCTGAATAAAAACCCTTGATACTCAAATCTCTTTTTGTCTCGCTTTTCCAATTATGAAATTATAGAACCTCCTGAGGGTATTATTCCTAGCACAATCCCTCTGTATAAATATGAACCCTTGACTACGTGCAAAGCTCAGCGACTTTTCTCTATTTATAAAAAAACATAATATTAACAGGCTGAAGACTGCTCATGACAACAGAACATTTGAAAAAATATAATTAACTAGCTAATACCCAGCGTGCGCTGGCTACGCCTAAATAAATGAAAATCTTTGTGCTTTCATGTTTAGTTGAATAAGTAAAATGAAAAATCATTATAAATTTACATTTTTTAGATACCCCGCTGATTACCCGGCGTTGCCCTGGAATCTACTCATCCCGATCTTCTTAACATGAATGAGCTGAAATACGAAAATTAATGTGTTTTATGTTTAGCTAAATAAGTAGTTCAGAAATTTTAAGAAAAGTTAACTTTTTCATAATAAACTCTCCTTCCAACTTCAAACTTGAAGTAAGATCATTTTAACATCTACATTCCATAGAGAGTAGTTTTAGCAAGTCACTCATATATAGATCTACACTGATGAGACAAAAATCAGATGTACTTGTTGTTCATTTTCATAAACAAAGTATTTTGAAACTATAAATGCCATTGAATAAAGTATTATTTTGTAGATAAAATGTCAATTTAATGTATTTGAAAACTATCGGTTATGTACGATCAAGATATCTGTAATATAAAAATGTATTAACAGTAACTTGATTTACAATGCATAAATAATTTGTCCTGCCAACTAGGATTTTTACAGTCAACAGCGATTTGGACAACTCTGAAAAAATTGAGATCGAATACAGCACATAGAGCAAATATAGAATTAATTACACTAAAGGAATCGCAACAATATTATGAATTACAAAATGAAGGGCAGCCGGAGATAACACGTTCGTTCATGAGTAATTTGCATTGAGAAAGGAAGTGTAAATCTTGCTTATCCATAAAGGTAAACATTTGGAAAGCCAGTAGACCTGATAGAGCTAACCTAGAATTTTTAAAATGTATACAACGAAAGATGATAATTGAGTTTGTTCATGTTATCTTTTATATACAAATTAATGTTTGTTTGTCTGTTTGTTTGTTAGTACTTTATGCGCGGCCATACCGTTGATCCGATTGTAATGGGTTTTTTTGCAAAATGTTCAGGGAATTCCGGGGATGAACATAGGCTATAAGAAAGTTGTGATACTCAACTCCTACACCCTTAAGAATCGCCCTTTGTAGTGGAAAACGTGAAAAAGTATATCTTTGGACGCTTAAATGGCTTACGCTGCCTAAACCATAAGAAATACATCAAATTAATATACACAGAATTGAATATCTCAAAACGCTCTACAAAAAAGTCGCGACAGCATATGTTTATCTCTTACGGATAACTCACAATAACCTTTTTGTCTTGCATTGATACGAAGAGTCCCGCGCCGTAGCCGAGTGGTTAAGGCAAGAATGTTGGCGCAGAACTACGGGACTTACGCTGGTTCGAGTCTCCATGAGGGAAGAAGTTTTTCTCGTGAAATTTCGGCCAATATGGGACCGGTGCACAGTGGGCGAGAAATGAAGTCTAGCTGGAATAAAACTATTTTCACTCACCCTCATCAATTTATCCTTTTTTTCACTCTAATATAATTGTTATAAGACGGTTCTTAACTTATCTGCAAAGGAGGGTACAAAAAAGTTTATGAAGACAATATTTTTTCCTTCCAAGAATTCTCCGTTTTCATGCTTTGCTCATCATAAGTTTGATCCTTCCTGGAAATTCTTGTAATTTATATAAAAACATTCTAGTAGGAAAAAGAATACCGCCATAAATAAAACTGGGATTCATGAGCTCGATACAGGTAGGAGACATTTACAGAGTGATTTATGTGAACAACTCAATTACGAAAATATGTAGACTATTTGTATCATAAAATTACAATTAAATAGAAAATTATGGAGAGTGGGTACAGAGTGGATTTACTACAGGCAGATCACTCGGTGATAATATTTTAATACTGAGACAGATACTGCAAAAATTACAAGAAAAAAATCACAAAACAGTGGACTTTAATTTTATAGATCTATTAAAATCTTGATACTGTACTAACAATCTTGGTTTGGAAAGCTCCTAAAGAAATTAAGAACAGTGATAAAGAAATCAGTATGATCAAGTCACTTTACCCAGAAAACAAATTAAAAAGAAATTCAGAAGAATTTTATACATATGAATGTCTACTTCAAGGATGTTGCATGTTGCATGTTTAGAATATATATATTGATAATTTTATAAAGAATTGATGAAGATATCGCCAGTGCATAAGGTTTCAAACAGAAGAAAAATATTGCCTATATAATTTACTATTTCCGGACAAATAGTGGTGATTGCTCAGGACCCGAATGATGCATCGTAAATTATAAGGATATTAATGGTATATATATAAAAAATGGCGTTTACAAATAAATGTTAATAAAACCGACCATATGTAATTGGATACGACAGAACAGATGAAGTGTGACTGAGATATAATACAAAATTATGAATATTTTAAATATTTAATTTGAATTTTAGATAAAAAGAAACTTAAACAAGAATAATTGATGGTAGACGAACCATAGATGTACTCAACTCAGTACTTTGGAATAGTAATTTATTGCACGGAACCAATAAATTAAATATTTCAGGTTTTACTACAAAATATTTTATTATATGGATCCGAAACATGGGCATTCAGCAGACAACACCTTTAGGGAATGTGAATTGGGTTTAGACCGTCGTGAGGCAAGTTAGTTACGATTGTATCAATAGAAACGGAAATTCAAGATGGGTCAAAATCAAGAATTAGTACTAGCTAAGAAATTATGTAGGTCAGGAGGAATATATTATAAAATATAGAAGAAAAGCGTTTAAGGTGGAATGGACAACTCATTCGAAAGAAAGAAGATAGAATTCCAAATAAAGTCCTTAAATGAGTGGCTAGATGAAACAAGGGAAGTGGTAGTCCAAGAGAAAGTTGGATGTGTGGAGTAAGAAGTGGTATAAGAGCAAGGGGCCTTAGGGACGAAGATGCATTAAATATATATCTCTGGCGAAAAATAATTTTGGTTTGAAGGTTAACCATTGTAGTGTGAAATATTCCTAAAGAAAATTAATAATTTATTTTAAAGTACTACATCTCCATTATACCAAATTGTAAAATAGGGTTGCAGTAGTTGAATAAATAAAAATAATATTTATTACTATATTTAAAACATTAACGTTAATTATATTTTATTATCTAATTAATCGTCCTTGATGAACATAGACATCCCAGTTTAGACAAAAAAATGCATATATTTTTAATTTTTTCTAACTATTCAGTATTAAAAATCACAGTTATTAAACAGCTGCTAGTTTACTCCTTCATAATTATTTCAAGTTATTAAACATCTTACAATGAAAAGTAAACTATAACTTTTAGTCATGTTACGAATAAGAGAAATGCTACCATTCCTAGATTTTTACAGAAATAATTTAATCAATTTACAATTATCAATAATTTGTTTTTGTGTAATTCTCAAGTAATTGTAAATGTTATATTTAATTACAATATACTGATATTTACTAATTGATAAAAATATTCACGATTTTAAATTTTGAACTTAATTCAAATTATTCTCCAAAAAATATTCTATCCATATTTTAATATTTTCCATGTTTTGTTTAACAGGCTTAATTTAAGAACAATTATTATCAATATCTCTAGTTTGAATCTAATGAGATCGTATTAAATAAAATACATGAGCATGAAACATATCATGATCATGAGTTTGTGTTTTCCTATTTAGATCAGTCACCCTGTAACTTTAACAACTACGGTCACATGAGCTTATTTTTCATTAAGTTACATTTTCTATAACTATTAAAACTTTTTTGTAGGTCATTATAGCGAATAACTTTAAAAGACCCCTAGAACATTCTGAAAAAGTAGTGTAACCTCAAGTAGAGAATCCTTACAGATTTTTCTTCTCAGTTTTGGTCTAGAATCGTTCTGGAAACTCGCAAAATCTTTATTAAAGTGCGTATGTAATATTTCAGTTGATTCATGAAGGTCGTAACATAGTTTAAGAACGTAACTCATTGGCATTATTGAACCCGTAAGTTCATGGCCGCGCGGACATAAGCTCTCCATATATCTCTATCCTAAGCTAACGTTTTCAATCATTCCCTGTATAATCTACTTCCCTTAAATTATAGTTTAATGTTATTCTCCTACCTTATTCTTGATCTACCAACTGGACGTTTTCCTTCTGGTTTTCCTACAAGAAGTTTTCATGCACCTCTTCCATTTCCCATTCGTGCCACAAGACGAATGGGAAATGAAAGACGTGCATGGAAGCTTCTTGTAGGAAAGCCAGAGGAAAAACGCTCAGTTGGTAGACCAAGAATGACGTGGTAGAATAACATTAACTCTACTTCATGGTAATCTGAGATTTTGCATTCACATTCCTTACTGACATCTCTATCAAATACAATATTTTTATTACATCTTATAAAGGAAAAAAATATAAGATAATATCATAGGGTCGAATAAAAAAAAATTCAAGGTAAAGCTACTTTGACAACTATGATCAGTACATTTTTTTTTCTGTCCATTGTAACCAGGTTGCCTTTTATAATATTTCTGGCTTTCTCCCCTTAATTATATTAAACATATAGTTAATTAAGAGATTTATTATTTAGTACATTCGATAATTCCAGAAAGGTTATTTAACGATTGCAACGATGTAAAATATGGCCATGAAGATCTTCAAAATCTCTATTGTCAAATAAATTTAAAACATAAGGAAATCATTAAAGAAAATGGCATAAAATATATAAAAAATATACATGACTGAAAATGGGATTCAGAACTTCTTTAATTGCCATCCTAAAAATATGTGGACTAGTTTATTCATAAATAGGTTATTATTTGATTAACAATAGAATTAATTCCACTTAATAGCACAAATACTCAACGATCTAATTCCGTCACATTACTGTTTCCTACGTGGTTCCAGTTGGCTGAATCCACTATATAACAATATACTTAAGTCCCTAAATATTTTATTTTTTTAATTCCAACTAAACCATCATTTTAATTGGACATCTTTTGTGTGTTTCACACACGCTCAGTTCGACCACTCTACTTTTTACATACATTTTACAACTGACATAAGAACCACATGATTCGTCATTATGAATAATAAATGTATATTATTTTTGACTGGGCATCAACAACATTCTGGTAAATAATACCAGGCCTGCTTAGAAACTAATTGTCACTTTTATGTCAAATACGAGATGCAAAAATAGACGACATAAGATATGTCTTACTTTTTATTTAGGATGAAGGCCTCTATGGTGCCAATAAAAGCTGCAGTCAACAGAAAATCTCGATGCATTAGCGAATACCTTAAAAACGGAAAATAGCTTCGTGCGTTCTTCATATACTTATGAGATGATTCGCAACACAAAACTGCGAATGAACTGTTTTCGCGATTTTAGAAAACACAATCACTACCACCGCCACCCTCCCCTTCTCACCGGGAGAGAAAACATAACTATGTTTCCAAAGAGTTACCCCCCTTCTCTTCCCCCTAGACCAAGCGCGTGTCCTCTGTTACTGACGGTAAACACGACTGCGCGGAATTCTCCATATTGGTGAAACTAGTTCAATCGGATTGGTGCACGAGTTATATTCCCCGGGCCACCCCGAAACTCCCAACAAAACTCGTACTTCAAAAGCTTATCGAGATAAAAAGAAAGGAAACAACCCCTTAAAGTATACCCCTTCTTCAGTTTGTGTGTCCTATATTTCAACTTGTGATGCGCATATTCTCCTAATGACAATGTTGACTCCTATAAAAAAACTAACGTACAGTACGTCACAAGGAGAATTCTATTCATCTTCTCTATTCAAACGCTGCTTATTGTTACATTATTTATTGTCTAGATCTGTAAATCGTTTTTACAGTCTCGAACCATTTGTTGGAACTAAACGGAATATATCACGTATGGACAGAAAGGAAATACATAAATCGTACTCAGATAAATTATTAATAGCAAGTTTCTTTTAATTATTTTCTGCGATAAAATTAATTTACTTTAAAATATAACATTTCTCATAAGATCTTTCCATTCCTAGGATATAAATATGACGTAATTTGCTCACACACATATCAGGTCCTAGTTCGATCTCCAGCCAGGCCAAGTTTGATAGGTGAAGTTCTTTTCTTACCTGTAACACAAATGACAGAAAATATTAAGATCGAAACAGTCCTCAAATGCCATCTGAACAGCATAAATTGCCCACATCGCAATCGCACTCTTTAGTATGAGTGTATGAGTAAAAATGGGTCTTGTGTTAATGTCCATATTATATTTACCTTGTCGTGGTGGAGTGCTTAAATGATCCCGAGAGCTATGCCGGCGGAAGAATTGCCGTCGATAGGATTAACCATGCCGGACTGGTCAAAGGTGATAAGCCAGACGAAAAAAGTACCTTGGTCGAAAGAGTGACGATCTTTCACCGTAAAAATACAACCGTCAAGAAATGCGGACATGGGTTCCACTGGGGTAAAATTTTCCGGAGGTCAAATAGTCTCCCATTCGGTTCTCCGGGCGGGGACTACTTCAGGCGACCCATGCCAGAGACTCAAACACAGGGACATGTTCCTAGGAACATTGAATGTTAGGACTTTCATAATAGCCGGACGCTAGTGGTACCAACGCAGGAATTAGATAAATCACCGTTGGATATAGTCGCTTTACAGTTGAGGAATTTAGGTAGCTGAGTGGGTTGCGGTAGGATGAGATGCTTTGGGTCTCGGTATATGCAAGGATCTGGCGGGCACGGTTACGTGTCATTGAGAACGTAATAGAAGTTGCAGATTTAAATCGATTTATTGACTTGTAAACACCTATCCGGTACACACGCAATTTTCAATGGCGCTACAACAATCGGTAGATATCATTTGGTCTCGTTCGATAGGACGGAGACTTTGATTTACTGCTAATTAATTAATAATCTCGTCCTTATTCTCGTGGGAAACTTCACTCGAGGTTTGTTATTCAGACTTTATGACAATCACTTATACGAATCGTTGTACACGTTGCTAAGTCCAGTAACAAGGACTATTCTAAAATTTACAAGTCTCAACTTTTAGGGTAATGGGTCTATGTGGCCACTGGTCGCGAATGCTATCAGGTCACTAAGTTGAATAAGTTATGTTGGTGCTAGATAGCACAATGAGAAGTACTTGTGCCCGTATCACCACCTCAAGAGAAATTAATTTTTGTTTAGTTTTCCTAGCCATGAGGTGAGCTCGTGTTGTCTCCTTCCATATCTTGAGGCCATATGATACACACCCTTGAAATGTAAAATTGCAGATCATTGGTACATTTCTCTCAGTTAATAAAATGAGAATATTTTTTGACAAAAACTATTGGTGTGACGTCAACGAGTATCTTAGTGCCGCCTTCCAACTATGGCGTGTATAGTTTGATCAAAGTTTGTGCAGCATAGGCCTATTGTTTTTCCCCAGTCATTGACTTGTGTGTGGAAGACACTTGCAGCTTAGAATCATATTTGTCTACACCCGTTTGGTAGGGTTGTTTTCGTAAAGTTAAGGTTTTCCAAATCGTAAATATTGCTTTGTGCTATGGCTGTCCAAGTACAAGGTTTAAGCATTGGGCCGTATGAATAAAGTGGAGCAAATGATTTTATTTCACTATTTTGAAGCATATCCTTCAGAATTTATTAATAAAGTATGAATCATAACCTTTTACTCGTGCTTACTCATCGAGAAAAATAGCATCTGCTTCCATGGAAGAATCACGAGCTCGACCTTGAAGCATGTACTTTAAGATTAGAAAAACTGTATGAATAAAGAGAACTTTTGCTTCTTTCAAGACGCACATGCTTCAAAAATGTGAAGTCTGCTTAGTAGAAGACTCATCGGCACAAAATACAGACATGGCTAAATTAGTAGTCCCTACGCTGTATGAAGTGTTATAAACCACGTCGGTGTCCTCCTGAGGAAGAGTATAAATCATTATATAGGTTCAATGAAGAAAATTTTAAATGGATTACTGCCCACTTTTTGTCAGACACAGAAGAGAGAAGAGGTAGTGCGATATCCTCTGAAGACAGAATGAAGATATTTCTACGGTACATGGCCGACCCAGGGTTTCAAACTGGTATAAGTGAAGAAATAGCCGTACATCAAAGCACTGTGGGTAAAACAGTCACTTATGTTTAAAAAAATGGAAAAAAGCTGATACATGGATTAAATTTCCATCATTGTTACAAGATGTGAATATTGCAAAAACTGAGTGGTTAGAGAAATGTCAGTTTCCAAGTGCTATCGGTGTACTGGATTGTAATCACGTGCGTATTCCGAAACCATCACATCATGGTGATGATGATGTTAACAGAAAGTGGTACTGTAGTATTAATGTCCAAGCTACTTGTGATGCAAAGGAACGATTCACTAGTGTTGTGGCTAGTTGGCCCGGTTCAGTGCACGACAGCAGAATATGGAAAAATGCAAGAGTTCGCGACGTGTTAAGTGGATTTAAAAACGCTGTATTATTGGGCGACGAACGATACGGCCTAGAGCCATGGTTGATGACCCCATATCGAAATCCTATACAAGATAATCAACAAACATTTTAACAGACTTTTAAAAAAGAGAGAGTTGTAATGGAACGTTGTTTTGGTCAATTGAAGAGAAGGTTTCCTATTCTTCAGTACATGTGTAGAGTTGGTGCCTTAAACGTTCCAACAATTATAGTTTCATGTTTTATGTTACACAATGTAGCAAAATATCTACACGACGATTTTACTGACAATTTACTGATGATTCAGGTAATAATAAAGAAGACTACAACGAAGGAGAAGAACCAGAACAAGAAGATATCACTGAAAGGGAAATTGTAACAAGAGGACGCGAAAAAGGAGAAGAAATTGCAACTGTAATACACAATGAAGGATTTTGATTATTTTAAATTCACTGGAATATTATTAAACTATCAATTACTATCACTTGTTCATCTGAATAAATAAAAAAATCAGCTGTAATACACTTTGATTTATTTCATTTCACTGAACTATATTTACACAATTAAGGTATCACTCTTTAATATGAAATTAATATAATTCAAATAGGAAAATACAATTTTACATATCAGTAAGTACATTGTCCTCACTATAACCTTCAGAAACATTTCATTCATAATTTAAATTATTCAATCTATCCATAACCATTTTTTCTTTTTCTATTTGAATTCTTTTCAATTTCAATTGTTCCAATAATACTAGTCTTTGAAGGTCACTCGTACTCAAATCTTTTGTCTCGTCTGTCTCCGGCAAAGATCTTCTTGCCTTTTTAAATGGCGGAGGTTTATTAAATGAGGTATCTGTTGGTGTTGGTGATGGTGATGATGATGATGATGATGATGATGATGATGATGATGATGTTGATGGCTCTACACTTACTGCTCCTGAAAACAAATGTATAGAAATAGCCCGAGGAAAATAACAATAACAAAAAATTCTAAATATGCAATCAATTGATTTGACATTTACTTGATGAAAATCCATATGTATTTAATTAAATGAAAATAAAACTTCATATTTATTACAATATAAATTTGTAATAGCTGTTTCGGTACTTTGTACCTTCTTCAGACATGATTGCAAAAAACAGCTGTTACAAATTTATATTGTAATAAGTATGAAAATCATATAAAACTTTAAGTTATATTTTTATTTAATTAAATTCTAAATATGTATCAATAATCTCACAGATAAACTTATTGTAAAAGGGTTATATTTTGTTTGTAGATGTGCTCAATTTATCGTATAAATATGGGCATTTATTTTCTTATTATGAATGTAGGTAATTAATAAATTATTTAATATAATGCATCTTACCTGGAATTTTGTTTATAACAGGATTTGTTTCTCCTTGTAACAGATTGAAGAGTTCTTTCTCCCAGGAATTCGGAACAATTGGTTTGTTCCCAGTTCGGTTCATATCTGTCTTTGTTTTTTTAGTCTCGTTTTCATATTATTAATTTTCTTTAGAAGTTGGTTTGAATTTATCGGAGTGCCAAAATTAAGTTCCAATACTTTAATCATTTCCTGAATTGCAAATTCCTTTTTTTTTTCTTCCGGAATTTGTAACTTTTGTAATATATGGGGACATTTTTCTACAGTTAACTATAAATTCCATTGTATTGTCTAGAGATTTCGGACTATTACTTGCATCGGAATCAGAAGAAGCCATTTTTACAAACCACATTATACTACACTGAGAGAGTGAAAATAACGTAGTAAAACATACCGGTTAGTAATAGAGCTGTATTTCAATTTGTATTTATTTTTTTGGAAAACTGCACTATTTTCCTCATTCTTTTGTATCTGTGGAATGTAATAAATATGGCAACAAGGTTTGCTTTGTAAATTTCCGTTAAATTCTAACGGTATTTATTTAGTGTTTTGAACCCTTATTTTGAGAGCATTTATCAGACATCAGATATTTGGAAGCACCTACTTCTTATTTAGAAGGAAAATGTAGAAGTATAAGGTAGAGGTTATTCATATTATTCACAGCAGATGCTTATACTTCTACCTTTTGCTTCCAAGCAAATACTTCTACCTCTACCTTGTGCTCACAATCAGAACCTTCAGTTTTATTCATACGGCCCATTGTTTGTTCTAACTCGCTGAATAAAATGCATGTATTTCCCTGAGGAGAAAATAATTTTTAGAGATCCTTAACTTAATGGTCCGTATGAATAAAGTGGAGCAAATGCTTTTACGTCACTATTTTGGAGCATATCCTTCAGAATGTATTAATAAAGTATGAATCATAACCTTATACTCGCGGTGACGCATCGAGAAAAAAAATCTGCTTCCATGGAAGGAAAAAGGAGCATGTGCTTCAAGATTAGAAAGACTGTATCGATAAAGTGAACCCTTTGTTTCTTTTAAGAAGCCATGCTTCAAAAAATTAAAGTCTGGTCGATAGCAGACTCATCATCACAAAATACAGATATGGCTCAATTAGTGGTAGTCCCCGTACGCCGTAAAAGTATTATAAACCACGTCGGTGTCCTCCTGAGGAAGAGTATAATTCATTATAGAGGTGTAACTTGTTAAATGTTAAATGGATTGCTGCCCACTTTTTGCCAGAAACAGAAGAAAGAAGTTGTTCGCTATTCTCTGAATATAGAATGAAGACATTTTTTTGGTTCATGGCCGATCCAGGGTTTCAAACTGGTATAGGAGAATAAATTGGCGTTCATAAATATTGATTATTCAGGCAATGATGATAAAGATACAAAGAAGGAGAAGAACATTTCACTGAAGGGAAAATTATAAGAGGAGGACGCGAAAAAAGATTGGTTTGTTCCTCCTGTTCATATCTGTCTTTTCTTCAGCCTAGTTTTCATATGGCTGGAGGATCCGACATTCTAACCACATGTCACTCCTACACTGGCTTATAATCGTCTATCTCTGTGATTAACACATGTGGACATGAGGTTAGCAGCCGACTGTTAGGCCAACGGTCTTCTAGGCCAGTCGCGCTTGGAGTTCTAGTTTTCACATTGTTAATTTTCTTTAGCAACTGGTTTGAATTTATCGGCGTTCCAAAATGAAGTTTAAATAATTTAATTATTTCCTGAATTGCTTACATTTTTTTTTTCTTATTTTTTCTTCCGGAATTTGCGACTTTTGTAATAATTGTGGATATGTTCCTTGAGCAGTAACTAAAAATTCCATTGTATTTTTTACAGACTTTGAACTATTTCTTGCATCCGAAACAGAAAAGGCCATTTTTACAAACCGTACTACATGTATAATTTTGACTGCACTGAGAGAGCGGAAATAAAAGTAGCGTGGTTATGATCTGTTTTGGTTGAAAATTGTGGAGTCAGCACAAATACTTTACTTTTAAAGAATGAAAATATAAATACGCGTTCAGTTGTAGTAAAGAATGCTGATGATTCATTTACGAAACGCGCGGCTGCTCGGCTGGGAAGCACATGCTTCTTATTTAGGGCCGGTTTCACCAACATCGGTGAAATTTAACCTTCACGTCGAGTTACATAACCGGGTGAAAAATAACTAAGCGTGTTTGCGTTTCACCACGCCATATAACACCGACGTAAACAAACTGGCGGTTTACCGTTAAAATTATTTTGAATCGTATATTTCTCATACCTCATATTCAAGCGGAACAAATTTGAAGGAGGGGAAAGAAATGCTATTGGTTGTTACTTATCGCGTTACCATAGAAACCTAAATAAACACATTGAACCAACACAAACACGTTCCACAGATCATGTCGTACACGTGGTACATTTTTGACAGAAATAAAGAACATGTCCAACGAAAGATTTTCAAAACTATAATAGAATTAATATAGAAACGTTGAAACAATAGGAAATAAGAAACTATCCATAAAACATGCGTAACGGCGAAAAATATTTTTTCTTGATTAGGCCTGTTTTTAAATTAACCTAATGATTGATTTAAAAACACTTTTACATTAATATAATATGGGTGTATTATTATCATCATCATCATCATCATTGGAATGCTTTAGTATATTTGGGTTATGTAAAAGTTTTCATGGAACAAGCCATTTTAATGGTATAAGAAAAGTAATTATTTTGGTTGGGACCATGTATTAGTGTTTATAAAGTATCTAATCCATCTCCTGAAAATGTTGCTGCTGTCAACTCTCATTCTTGGAAGAATTATTTAATAACATGCAAAATGATGATGATAATGCAAGTCATGTGTATATATATATATATATATATATATATATATATATATATATATATATATAACTACATGGTCTTTATAGGAAGCCAGATATAATAAGAACAGTTAAGTCTCGTAGACTGTGATGGGCAGGACATGTTGCACGTATGGGGAATGAAAGATGTGCCTGGGAACTTCTTATAGGAAAGCCAGAAGTAAAACGCCCAGTTGGTAGACCAAGTATGAGGTGGGAGAACAACATTAACTATGATTTGATGGAAGTAGATTATGCAGGGAATGATTGGAAAGCATTAGCTCAGGATAGGGATGTATGGAGAGCTTATGTCCGCGCGGCCATGAACCTACGGGTTCGATATTGCCAGTGAGTAAGTAAGTAAGTATATATATATATATATATATATATATATAAGGTGATTTGGAGCCATCAAGCAACAAATCTGATGAGAGGTCCTTCAAAAAAATTCCAACATTTCTCCCTCTCAATACATAGAATTGCTAGATTACAAACACTTGTGCTTCATGGTTAGTCAGGTGTAATCATAATGTAGGAAACTCCTGTCTGCGGATGAACTTGTGATGGAACAGATTAGTTTAATTTGTAAAACTTGGAGTAGATCTTGGGAAGCTCAATTTTTTTGGTTGTTCCTGGACCTATTATAAGAACAGTGAGAGTTTTCTTTTTGTCTTACATATATTCATTATTTTCATTGTTGCACTTTGGAATACTCCAACCCAGTCTTAACGAATTTCACTACAAATGTTTGACTTTATCAGACCCATACCCTTGTCACATTCTAGGTATGTAGGTCCACTTAATGGGAATGTGACAAGAACTGACTGCAAATGTGTCTTCTCATGAACAATGTAGTGTAAATATCTAAAGAGCATGTAATTTTTATTTGCCCTCCTGCAGATTCACAGAATATATTTAACTACTGGATTTTTGGGTTAAGGATATTTGTAATATACTGATTAATAAGAAATGAAGTTACCTTATTGGCTCCTTTCCTACCATGAGTTTCAGAATAAATATAGAAAATGGCCTTGTTATCAAACAACTTTTGAATGTTGAAAGAAAAGTAGCTAAATTTTTGCTTGTAATATACGATGTTTGGACAGGGGAGATTTTTCTGAAAATCCATGGACATAAATTTAGTACTTCTTTTCCATGCTTCCCTCTGGCCATTATAAATAATCTCAGTTCTTGCTATGTGAACCTTGTTTTCAGTGTCAAGATACATTACCTTCTTCTCTATCTCCAGCCTCATCTCTTCATTTGCAGTGGTACTTAACTGAACAGGAGCGACTTCTTATTAGCAGTAAATTCAGCACAGATACTATATGAATCGTTTCTGGGGTATCCAAATTAAATGTTGAACTGTGTTATGAAAATGGTTTAATACATTTCAGAAGATATAAAGTTTTCAGAATAATTGTCTTTATACATGTTATACGTTGTTAAAATACACAGTTCCCCAGGTAAATACAACTTCTGTTTTCTTTATGCTATAATGGCTTTTAGGACCCTTAAATTATGTGTGTTCCATAACCAGTTTTGGACAATTTGGTCTGCCTGTTGGTGTGTTTGCCTCTCATATCCTTGCCTATCTCTGCATTAGTATTTATAGATTTTCGGATATTTTCAATTCTCTATTTTGAAATGGCATTTATAAACCTGAAAACTTTTTTACATATATCTTTATTTCATTTGCATCATTGTCATCTGAAATTCTTACCTTGTATCTGAAACTTTACTATGAAGGAGAGCATCATCTTCATTTATTTTGGCCTCCTCTGTTTAATATTGTGGGACCAAATATATAAAGTTAATAGTGAGTGGAGAACATATTTTTAATAACTCGTCTCATACAATTTCAAATTTATTTGATTTAAGACCATTGGTTTCGAATGAATTTTTCATTCATCTTCAGTTTATTTTCATGACTCCAACTGTTGAAATTCTATGTTTGTTGATTTCACCATGGTTACCTCTAATTCTGCCATCTTTGGTTGGCTTTATAAATTGTTTTCTATAGGAATATCAAAATTCATTGATCGATATTCATTCTTTTGAATGAATATCTTCTCCCAAACTGTTCATTCTAATGGTTTATCCAATTGTTTCAAATTGTGAAATTGAAAAATCAGCAATTGCCGCACATAGTTTATTAGAACATCATAAAATTAATAGAGATGCAAAACTTTTGAAACAATTGGATAAACTATTAGAATTAACAGTTTGGGAGAAGATATTCATTCAAAAGAATAAATATTGATCAATGAATTTTGATATTCCTATAGAAAAAAATTTTATTTCAAAATTTATAAAGCCAACCAAAGATGGCAGCATTAGAGGTAACCATGGTGATATCAACAAACAGAATTTCAACAGTTGGAGTGATAAAAATAAACTGAAGATGAATGAAAAATTCATTCGAAACCAATGGACTTAAATCAAATAAATTTGAAATTGTATGACGTGAGTTATTAAAAATATGTTCTCCACTCACTATTAATGATATAACCTCATAATGTTTACTTCCCAACATTAATTTTAATATATATAAAGATTGTGCCTCAGACATTGTAAATTTTGAATTTGTTGATTCATTTATTTTGCTGATTTACATCAATACGTTTTAAACATTTTAACCTACAATTACAGGAGTCTCCAGTTTCATCAATCTGAGCTCTCAATTTTTTGTTAGTATCTTTCATCCTGCCAAAAACTCTTCCTCTTCTTACAGCTTTCATAAGATACACTGTTATTGAGCATACTCATTCATTTTGAATGTATGTGATTCCAGTTTTCACTTTTCTCGCACAATATTACTAGTAAAACAACATATGAAGCAATACAATGAAAAAATAGTGTACATGTAATTCTCCTCCCAAATAAGACCAATATTGAATAAATCCGGTTTTATTACTCTGCACTGCAACAGTTAGATTAAAATGACTTGCCTTCCTTTTTCCCTGTTCACTATAGACTTACTTTTTTTTTTCACTATCAAATGGGCCTTGGGTTCGATCCCCGGTCGGGACAGTTTTTCTGGGTTTTTCCTCACCTGTAAGACAAATGTCAGGAAAACTTTAAGGCCTAAACGGTCCCCGAAATCATATGGCCATCGCAATCATCGTATTCATATTCATCTTAGATTAAGCTTGGGATTAGGGACTCTCCTGGTGCACCACTATCATCATCCATCATATCATCGGGGCAACGTAACCCTGCCTTCCAGGCGCCCCAACCTCAGAAGTGGGTTACAAGTACGCCATGCCAGGAGAGAACACCAGGAATGTCGAAGGGCAACCTGGGGCATTTGCAAAAAAAAAAATCTCAGTGACTAGCCTTACTTTTGCTCCGTAATTTAGCCCATATAAAATTCACTGCTCAAGCTATATGAATGTGCCCTTAACTGTTTTTTTTTTTATCACATTTACTGACTTACCTCTCTTTTTCCCTATAGTCTTCAATTCCATCACTGCATTTCCTCAAGAAAAGATAGTCTCCAACGTAACATACAGGAATATTAATTAAATTATTTGGAGTCTGTTCATCTTACCTCAATATTAATCTTGATTGATCTTGAACATGTTTCGCTTATATCATAATCATTGATATGCTATAATCGAAACATGTTCAAGAACAAATCAACATTAATATTGAGTTAAGATGAACAGACTCCAAATAATTTAATTAAAAGAACCTCAAAATATTACTTCCTAAAATAAAACATTAAATACAGGAATATGTTTGAAAATGACTTGAAAACACTAGTGGGTAACACATAGAAGTAATTATTTTGAAATTATATTTTATTTAATATTTTTCAAAATTATACAATAATTCATAATCTCTATTATTTACTGCTTCAAATATCTTATTGTTTCTATCAGATACAACAAACTGCAAAACAATAAGACTGAGGAACATGTATATAATTTACTCATTTTATAATTTCATACTGCGTAACATTCTACAGCATCTCTCAAATGTTCACAGGCAATCAGTTCTAGTAAAATATTTAAAATTGTACTGCACATTTTGAAGTTACTGACCATTACTTTGAATAGTTTATATTAGTTGCATGTTATGAACACCAAGCTAATTAAGAAAATATATAATCAATTGAGTTGGTGTTTACTTGATGAAAATCCATATTTATTAATTAAATAAAAATAAAACATAGTTTTATTTGATTTTCATATTTATTATATAATTAATAAGAAAATATATGTATAACAATAAATCACATAAAAACCTAAAATATTTTAAAATTATTACAGTATCATCACTGATTAAAATATTATAGAACAAAAATATAATTAACAATTTACTCTACAATGGGATTTGACGAGCCTTCACTTTACACCATTGTTGTCTCCATTAAAATTATATTTTTCTTTCTCAAATAATACAAATAAATTGAGGTTAAGAACATCCTGAAGTACTTGCTCACCTGCATATCTTAAAATATTGTGTAAAACATCAGTAGCCCCATAATATGAAATTCATTAATCAGTTTTAAATTCATTCCTATATCACTTCCTAGAACTGGAGAGCTTCTCAGTAACCTTCAACATTCTGATTTAAGATTCATTGTACATGTTGTCTGCAAGTGTGTACAAAGAAGACAGAAATACATTAACGTTACATTTTACAATGTGAGAAATGTAAGCTAGGTGAGTTATTTTTTAAGCTTTTCTAAGTTTAAGACTGATGTGTATAAATATTTATAACTGTTAGACTTAATAGTTGCAAATGTTATAATTTGCCATAAATTGTTCTTCATAATTTTTTACTCAATTATTAAATATATTGCTGTCATTGCTGCTTCCAGGTCACCTAGTCACAAAATTTCATATTTGATTTACAAATAGCCTTCACTTTTAAAGAGAAGTAGTATTTCAAGTTACTTGAAGTATTCTGCAACACTATCACCAGATCTTTATTCTTTGTTTGTGTAATCCATTGAACATCCGGTCTTTAGGGATGTAGCTTGAAGTCGAGAACTTGCAATGGCACAACTGACTCGGTAGACAATCTTAGGACTGTTGATCTCCTGACCCCTCCTGAATGACGAACAACTTATCTAATCATTGTCCAAAGCCAGGAGCAGCTGATTTATTGGAGAAATGGCTTGATTTCTAAAAAAAAAAAAAAAAAAAAAAAAAAGCAACATGTAATATAAACTTATTGTGTTGTACAAATCAACTCACATAATACACGCATATAGCAGTACAAGTGAATTATTCATAACTAGCTGAAGTTATTTTATCAATAATTAAAATTATAGATTTCACAATCAACATAGTATACCATTGGTGTATAATACATAAGGATTACTGAATGCTGGCTCAACTGCACTTTTACTAGCGCTTGATTTTTCAGTTATATTATTGTAAACTATAGCTCTTCTTTTGTATTTACTAACATTATTTATTATTTTAAACTTTTTCAAACAATTTTATAACATTATTAGACAGTTTTGAAGTATTTATTTAAATATGCAAATCACAATATTATGACACTGTTAGACAATATTGTGATGCTAACTGCTATTTTCTCCACAGAGTATATTACTTAGTCTATGATTTTTCTATCGCTGTTTTGGGTTATCGCTGGTTGGATCAGCGTTAGGGAGCGATAAGTAAGTGTACACCCATTTTTAATAAAGTTTGGTAATTTTAATATTATTAATATATCTTTATAACATAGATTTGGGGACTTATTGCAAATATTGGTCATTTAAATTTCATAGCGACGGATAGTAATCGAGGATGATAATCAATATGTGGTTCGATTGTGGGTTATCGGTGGCTCTACAAACTCTGGTGCATGCGCACTGTTAATCTATAGGACTTTGAAAATATTTGACGCTAGTTTAAGTGCAGTTTTTCCCCTGTATGCTTAGTAACTTGCATTTCTTACAATTTGTAACTTCTGTGTATCATAGATTTGCATATGCTGATATATCAAATGTTATCATTGATCTGCAGTTACTTCATGAATTATTTTTAGTGCTACAGGTGTGTAGTCTACAATATTAAGACTCGTCAAAACATATTATTTAAAGAAAAGTAGGGAAAGCCGAAAAGTAGTATTACAGAATTAGAATAATAAAATCAAATAATAGAGAAACTGCTGCATTGCATATAATGACTGTTCTGTTCTGGAACATGTTTTCAGAGAAATACTTGATCTTACAATTAATGACAATATATGTTAGGCCACTAAACAATTTTAGTATAATTCCCACTGCTCTAATGTTAAATAACAGGAAAATTTTCTTGGATGTCAGATATATTACCGGTACTGATTATCTACAAGGCATTTAAGATTAACACATTTTTGGAAATTATCTCTAGAAATATTTGTATTTAGACCTAGGATCTCATTACTTGTTCTATATAATAGGTATATAATACTAGATTTAAATTACGGTACTTGCTAACAATTTCAACAAAAATAGGCCTACTGTATTTAATATCCCAAAATATTAGGAATGTCAAATAAAACCAAATATTTTATAAAATATATTTCTGTAATTGGTAATTAAATATATAGTTCAAAAATAGTCCATAAATAATAAACATAACCTCACATTATTTTGTAATGATACTAACTTGGTTTTAAATATGTATTCATGAGTGAATAAAATTAGTAATTCATTGTGTAAAGTACTGGTATTATACATGAATAAAGTAATTTTCATTAACGAATTAAACTAAAAGTATTTATGCCTGACTTGTTTTATATAATAGGACAGTATTCATACTAGATTTATATTATTTGCAAACAATTTTAACAAAAATAGGCCAACTGTATTTAAGAACTCAAAATATTATGAATATGAAATAAAACTCAAATACTTTCTAAAATATATTCTGTAATCAGTAATTAAACATATTGTTAAAAAATAGTCAAATAATAAACATAACCTGACATTATTTTGTACCGATACTAACTTGGTTTTAAATATATAAGCATGAGTGAATAAAATTAGTAATTCATTGTGTAAATTACTGGTATTATACATCAATAAAGTCAGTTTCAATAATGAAATAAACTTACCTCTCCAATGATCCAAATGTACAGTAGCCTATCAGGTACACAGGCCTGGTATCTTCGAAAGTCTGCGATATCACTGTAATCGTAATTTTCAAACTATTCACACAGTTCTTCTACCCAACTAGAGTATTTTCAATGCAATTGTCCTTCAAAATAATAATTAAAACCATATTCACTTTCAATGTTAAAAATGTACAGTCTTTCACACGCCATTTTAATATAGGAATCACCCTCCGTTATATATCACCCTCCGATTCTACCGACCAAATTCGTGCGGTTACGGTTTACTAACGAAATACGACGAAATAACTCCCGGTGAAAAGTTACTGTTGTTGGTGAAACGCAAATTGTAGTGAAGCTGGGAAACGCTCCGTTTAATTCACCGGTAACACGGTTACCTGTGTTGGTGAAACCGGCCCTTAGAAGGAAAAGGTAGAAGTGTAAGGTAAAGGTTATTCATATTATTCAAAGCACATGCTTATACTTCTACCTTTTGCTTCCAAGCAAATAATTCTACCTCTACCTTGTGTTCACAAGCAAAACCTCCGGTTTTATTCATACGGTCCATTGTGATTATGTCTCGAGCCCATCAGTATACAATAGAAGGGTTGCGGTCATCTGCCCCTCCCTGGATTGCTCATAACTGAACCTTTATTATTTCATCTTATCAATTTCTCTGGGTTATTTAATTTATGGATAATAATTATATCATTGGATTCTACGTGTTTTTCTGATTTATTTTAATATAAATAAGGTATATGTCCGATGATTACTTCAATTACTTAATTGATTAATTGTTTATAAATTTTCTTCCTATCTCCTGATTTATTAATTAGTCGGTTGCTCAATTAAAAGGAGGCTGAGTGAATAACCGGCTACAGAGACCAGTCTACTGAATTTTCGCGAAAGTGTTCGTCGGTTAACTTAAATATATCTCCATCCGTAGTTCTCTCTTTTAAAGGTTTCAGAATGACAGCTCCTCTTCTACAGATTCCCCATTAATATAACGGATAGAAAATTGACAAAATGGCTAAATTGGTAACATCAGTCAATTCGTCAAGTTAAGGCGGTTCCCACAATATTGTATGGATGTGAAACTTGGGCTCCAGTGAAAAGACAGAAGGATAGAATACAGACGGCAGAAATGCGGTTCCTAAGACAAGTAAAAGGATGTACAAGAATATATAGAATAAGAAATGAGGATATAAGAGAAGAATTGAAAGTACAGCCTTTATTGGATAAAGTCACGAATCACAGACAGAAATGGATTGATCACATGGATGGAATGAGTAAGGAGAGATATACATTGTTAGCCAGAAATTATCAAGCAAGAGGAAGGTGTGATGTTGGAAGACCTAGAAGACGTTGGGCTGATGCAATATGAAGTCGGAACGGGCAGTTGCCTAATCCCTGGAGTGATGATGATGATGATGATGATGATGAATCGCAAAAGGAAGACTGGCACGTACTCTTTCCAAAATTTCATTTTCGGCATTATTTGCCATGTCTTTAATCCGGCGGTTGATCATATTGTCCGACAATTTTATTCTATTGACTTATTTGAGAAAGATGCTCCAAGCATGCATCATGTATACATGGCCGCAGTAAATTTTCATATATTGAATGAGGTTTTGTAGTTTTAGCAATTTTAGAGCTGACGCGATAAGATCATTCTCATTGTCACTGTTTGCAGAGGATACGGAAGTAGATAAATCAGTTTACCACTAGTTAGCTTTTCATGTAAAAAATCAGGAGATTTGTTTCCATGGGTGGGGTGTTTAGTTTCTAAGTAGTGATGGTTTCAGACTACTGTTAGCAAGAATGTTGCCACAAACAACACACTATGTTCTTCGACAGTCCTTGTCACCTATATACGAAAGTCCAAACCTAATGTAATTATCATCGTACTATATTTTTCTTACACACGGTTCACTTTTGTTGGATTGACACTCATCATTAGAAGCTGAATGACCTTCTAACACAACACTAACTTGCGATTTTGTTAAACCTTGTTTGCCTTTCAAACTTCCACTTTTCAATCACATATCCATTTTAATGTGAACGTAAACTATTCTGATACATAATTGAATACTTACTGCATTTGTCACAAGGAAACAAGAAGTAGGCTATTGTTCAAAATAAAAATTAAATATAAATCTGTTAAAATTCCACATCAACATCTAAAATCAAGACTGGACCACCATGTAACCGTTCCTTAGTCGGGTCACGGTATTGTTGTTAGAACACAAAGAAACTGGCACACGAAATTTCTATTCTAGCGAAATCAAATGCATTCCTAACATTGTTACATAGTTGTAAATCAGGCATTCGCGGTAAATTTTAATTTCTTGTGGAAATAATATGACTATTTAACTCATGCCCCAAATGGGAGTCAATGACCAATCACGTTTCAATGATTTCTGTTTTACAGCCAATCAGAGTCGTTGCTCCTCCTTTTTAATATTCTGAACAGGTCTGACCGTTATTTTGCAGTGACTGAGCCTGTAAGAAATACGGCTACCAGATTGTATATATAGTGCATACATGTCAACATTTGTAGCAATTGATTATACCACCAAAAAAAACAAATCACTGTTTGCACTTTCTTAAATGTATTTTTTCCCAGGTAATCATCCAGAAAAATATAATTGTCATATTTACATCATACGACATCACAAATGAATTAATATACAGTTTGATGTGTTTGATTTTTTCTCCACTAGAGAGCATTCTTACAATATTGCGTTCCTTTGGCAATAAATAGTATGATCTGGTTGCAGTGACAAACAAAAGAAGCAGATGAAGCATACCAATCGTTTCTCATTTGTTTTCAAACATTGCCGTTTATATTAAATATATAAATATTTTAAAATAACTATAGTTAAATAATGGTTTTTGAGTAAACAGCTTAATTTTATTCGTTAAATAGTCCTAACAAATGCCACTCTTGATTTCGAAATTCTCTAGATAAATTCACTCCTCACTTCGTGAGTCAATTTGGAAATCACTCGTGGCATTACTTATGATAATTTATCGATGTAACACATATGTAACAAGAGACATTATAAGGTTAATTTTATTTTAAAATAATAATAATAATTGTTATTATTGTTATTATTATTATTATACTATTTTATTATTACTATTTTTATTATTATTACTATTTTCATTATTAATACTATTCTTATTATTATTATTATCATTATTATTATTATTATTATTATTATTATTATTATTATTATTATTATTATTATTATTATTATTATTTATTATTATAGCAATGCCGCAGAAATTAAGGAAACAATACAAGGTCTAACCGCGAACCCACCATTACGGAAAAAAATTTTGGTGAACCCCTTGAAATATTTTGCGAAACCCCAGGGGGTTAGCGAACCACAGGTTGTGAAACGATACTGTAAAAGTTTTCAACGATGTTAATGTTTTCAATGAAGAGAATACACCAACAATAGAAGAAATTCAAGAAGTAATGAAAGAACTTAAAATAAGACAGCTCCAGGTTGATAACCTCCCCTCAGAACTTTTAAAACATGGAGGACATGAATTTATAATGTTTTCCTAAAACACGTCTGGGGAAAAGAATCGTATATACTCAACCTAGGATTTAAGGAGAGATCAGGGCTTGCTTGGTTTAGGCTAGGGGCATGGAAATTTCTAAAAATTAGCGACGATCACGATATGCGAATATGTCCAATGTGCGGGAACTTTGAAGATGAGATACATATATTAGGAAAATGTAATGATTTAGAATATTGGAGACGTCAGTTATTACCGGAAAGATTTCTAAATTCAAATCGGGAAAGATTGGCATGCTACGAGTTATTGGTAAATCCAGAAAATTGGATAAACCTCGGTAAATTTCTGGACAAAACGCGAAAAATGACAACACTCATTCATGAATAAATATATGTTATCAAAATGCAATACCATTAATTATTAACAATTATATATAAATTAATTAGTGTATAATGCTGTTGTGTTGCAACACAACATTTTATATTACCAATGGATTTCCCCAAAAATTGTAACAGTTAGAATAAAAATTTTAGGACATAATTTGAATATAATTGGAATTTATGCCCCTGTAGAAGGAAACGATTCAGAAACCATAGAATTTTATGATATTTTACAAGAAACCATTGACAAAGTAAATAAACAAGATTATCTCATAATTGCTGGTGATTTTAATGCAAGAGTCGGAAATCAACCGATAAGAGAATGCATTGGATCAGAAGGAGAACCAACTTGCAACAATAATGGTAAACTGCTAATAGATTTTTGCATATTCAATAATTTAAGAATCACAAACTCCTTCTTTAGACACAAGAAAATACACAAATATACATGGGCAGCAAGGGGATCAAAGTCTATAATAGATTATGTACTAATTAATAATAAATTTAAAAAGTCTGTAAATGATACTAGAGTATACAGAGGAAGTGAAATTGATAGTGACCATTTTCTTGTTGAAAGCAAAATAAAATTATATCACAAACACATCAGCACAAGAAAATACAAGCAGACAGTACAAAATAAGATACCAAAAAAGTTTAAAATCTCACTTATTGGAAGACCAAAGTACACAAATATTATATCAAACTAGAATAAAGAATAAACTTAAAACAAGCACGGCGATATTGAAGAGGACTGGATAAATCTAAAACAAGCAATCATGGAAGCAGCATATGAGAGTCTCGGATATAAACAAATCAAAACAAAAAGAGATTACGAACTTGGAATCCCGAATTAAAAGAAAATATTGAACAAAAGAAAAAAGCCTATAAAGTGTATTTACAAACTAAACAAGAGGACATTATACAGAATATAAAAAACTCAGAGCTAAGGTTCGTAAATTGTCTAGAAAATACAGAAGGGATGATTGGGATAAATTTGTAAAATCCTTAGAACGTGATATTACAGGAGCACAAAGACAGGGATTTAAAATATTCAAAAAACTACAGATGGAAACAAAAGACAAAATTAATGTTAATCTGATACCAAAACAAGACTGGATTACTTACTACAAAAATCTTTGGTCAGAACCGAACACTCACACTGAAAAAATTACTTCGAATTTGACTTGTGAAAATGAAATAGAAAAACCAGACATAACAATGGACGAACTAGAAGAAGTTTTAAAGAAGGCCAAGAACAGGAAAAGTCCAGGTTTAGATGATCTAAATTTAGAACTTTTAAGTATGGAGGAACTGCCTTGAAAGAGAAACTATTAGAACTTTTTAACAATATTTGGCATTGTCTTAATATTCCAACCGATTGGGAAACGGGTCTAGTAATTAATATACATAAAAAAGGTCAGAAAAACAAATGTGATAACTACCGAGGCATTACCTTACTCCCAACTGCATCTAAATTATATGCCAACATAATTAAAAATAAGTTATCAGTAAGTACTGAAACATTTTTGGAAGAAGAACAATGTGGATTTAGAAAAGGGAGGAGCACTATAGATGCAATATTTACCCTGCAACAAATTATGGAAAAAAGGAGAGAATTTAATCTCCCACTGTACATACTATTTATAGATTATGAAAAGGCATATGATAATGTAAACCGAGATAAACTTTGGCAGATACTGCATGAAGAACATATACACTCACATGTAATACGAGCCATACAAAGCTTATATCAAAATTCTAAAATCAAAATTAAATTACCAGATGGAGAAATAACAGAACACATAAACACAGGCAAAGGTGTTCGACAAGGGTGTGGACTATCTCCACTCTTTTTTAATATATATATTAACAGAATAGTGCAAGAATGGAAACAAACAGTAAACAGTGGAATTTCAATAACTAGGAATAAAATAATTCAAACAATATTATATGCTGATGATCAAATAATATTATCAGATTCCGAAGATAGCTTACAAATAGCAGCATATCAATTATTCAAAATTGCCAGCAAATATAATATGAAAATTTCCACATCAAAATCCAAAACAATGGCAATGTGTGGAAAAAACATACAAAGGGTGAAAATTGAGATTGATGGAAAAATTATAGAACAAGTGTCAGATTTCTCTTACTTAGGAAGTGTATTTGCAGAGTATAAGAGTGACATTGATTCAAAATTACAAAAATATAATAAAATGAATGGGGTAATACGAAGACATTTTGGTAAACAGATGAGGACAGAGACAAAACTAAGATTACATAACGTCACATCAAAGCTGCTCTAAAATACGGAAGTGAAATTTGGATTTTAAATAAAAGAAACTCTCATAAACTTCAAGTAAGCCAAATGCGCTTCTTACGATCATTGTTAGGAGTTAATAGACTGGATCACCAAAGGAACACTACTATCAGAGGAAAACTTGGAGTAGCAAGTTTAAATGAAGATATCCAAAGATACCAACAAGAATGGAAAAATCATCTGAGAAGAATGGCAAGAAATAGACTTCCAAAATTGGCATTCCAATATACCCCAACTGGACATAGGGACCAAGGAAGACCAAAACATCGGTGGAAAGATCAAGACCATCTTCGCTAGGTTTACCGTACAGGCCACATGGCCTAAAACGAATTTGTTCATGATGATGATGATGCTGTTGTGTTATTATTTAATTGTAATATTAATGTGTTTTCTTTATGTAATTGTAATGTTAATGTTTTTTTTAGTGTATAATGCTATTGTGTTATTACTTAATTGTAATATTATTGTGTTTTCTTTATGTAATTGTAATGTTATTGTTTTTAGTGTATAATGCTATTGTGTTATTATTTAATTGTAATATTATTATTGTGTTTTCTTTATGTAATTGTAATGTTATTGCTATTGTGTTATTACCTAATTGTAATATTATTGTGTTTTCTTTATGTAATTGTAATGTTAATGTTTTAGTGTATAATGCTATTGTGTTATTATTTAATTGTAATATTTTTATTGTGTTTTCTTTATGTAATTGTAATGTTATTGCTGTTTTTGTTTATTTTTCTTTACACTAGTACCAATTATTACTTTATTGTAACGGACTGTCAACAGCACGTACGGCTTACTGCCCGTGCGACCCATATTTGTAAATAATATTGTAAATATCTTACTTTTTGTCTAATAAAGTCCTACTACTACTACTACTACTACTACTATATAAAATTTTTGAATTGGTATCGAGTACAGAGGAAATTCCTGATGACTGGAAGACTGGATTAATTGCCCAATATATAAAAAAAACCCTCATTTATATGCAATAGTTGCTGTTCTGTTATTGCGTTTATTTCTGTCCTAATATAATCTTTCAGATAGTCTAATGTGTGAGGATTCCTTGCATACACTTTATTTTTTAAGTATCCCCATAAATGAAATCGCAAACAGTTAAATCTGGAGACCGCGATGGCCACAAGCTCGCACTAATAACCCGATATTAAAAAATTTCACTTATTAATTTTAACGAGTCTTCAACTGTATGTGCAGTAGAAGAGTTATGCTGGAAATATCCATTTCGACAGTCAATATCAGGCAGTTCTTCGAAAAATGGTTTCAGTATGTCATCTATGTATCTTTATGCATTAATAATTACTGCAAAATTGTTGTGTTATTAAAAAAATGGTCCTATAATTCTGCAACCATTCACTGCATACCACACTCCTATCCGCTCGTCATGCAGGGAATTTCATGTATGCGATGGAGGTTTTGCTGGCTACAATACCTGTTATTCTGCGACGAAACATGCCCATTTAAGTGGAACTATGTTTCGTCTGAGAACCATATTAAACACAGATTAAGAATTCCAGCATTAAAGTTCTGCAACATCCAATTACAAAAACGTAATCGCATCTTAAGATCATGTAGCTGAAGTTAATGCATTACAGTTATTCTGTATGATTTCAAACGTATTTATCGTACATAAGTATCGTACTGTACTGTAAACACAGATCGAGGCATAATAACTATGAACTAAGACCACTAATACGAGAATACACAACGCGTGTTTCACCTTACAAGAATGCAATACAACTGCCTCGCCAGGTGGTTAAATTTCAATATTCCTGCGACGAAAGTGTATGACTCATAGTTAGCCGTGCAGTTGCTATGCCGCGTGACGCAGAGTGAGGAATCAGCAGTCACATGAGCTTTTCCCGCTAGCCCGGCCGTAGGTCGGAAGATCCTCTCTATAACTTAACACAACTTAAGGTATTTACCTCTTACACAAGTCTAAAATGTAAGTAAATCAATCATAGATTGTGCTGTTTGTTAGTTCGTCTTCTTCATGTTGCCTACATACATATAACGAAATATAACTTAATACAACTTAAGGTATTTAGCTTGAACTGTGTATGCGTAATTGTGGATTATTTCTTAACTGTGTGCGTTGTTAAGTCTGTGCTTCCTTGATCTCTTTGTCCTTTAGTCCCCGATTTTTTCCGAACTCATCCTTCTCCCACTCCTCTGCGCGTACGCATTACGCGAGAGGAGACGGCCGTCAGCAGTGACATGAAACTTTAAGCAGTCTACGGGCTGTCTTTGGACTGTCAAGCAGTCTGGGAACTTGCTTCGAATAGTCGGGCAGTCTTCCAAAGAATTGAAAGATACTTCTCCAAAATTGGGACTCTTTAGTTTCGGCGAGGGTTTCAAGCAAGTGAATCCCTCGGCCGTGTACAAGACTGTGAATATTTCGTTAAGGCTGTGTTAAGAAGAAATTTAAGAGTTAAGTATTCTCGTCGTACGTATGTCTGCGGATCGACTGTTAAGTATGAGTAAGGTCATTAATATTATTACTGTATTTGGAGAAGATTGTTTTAATTATGTTAACTTTCATTACTCTTTTCTGATAATTTTTTTAACAGCCTCTATCTTGTACATTTTCACTTTCATGGCTACTTTATATTGAAGACAGTTTCATTTTTAGTTAATGAGTGTAGTTGATGATTTATTACTAATGCAAGAGGATTTCCTTTAAGATTTCCTCTCTCATGATGTCATTTAGAATTACGTTTAGTACATTCAAGTCAAAGTTGAAGTATTGTATGTTTGAATATAGCAGATGTCTATAGGAAATGAAGCTTGTCTGTGTAAATCGGGCCCAGCGCACAGAATCTCTGCTATCGTAAGTGAATAGTCATGTTTATGGTTTTCTTTATTTGTTGTTGTTTGTATTAGAGTCGCGATATAGTAAATCTTTATATTGAATGTTGTCGAAAGCTATAATCGTACCTCGTATACATTATTGTAATATAAATGCCCGTGGAGGTTGAGTAATATTGTAAATAAAAATTATTGTATGATAATCCACGGAGAGCATGCAGATTGAGCAAGAGTAAATTAATATTGCGAAAAGTAATATATTATGTTGTAATAGTAGAGACGATATTTGAGACCACGTATAGCCTCACACTTAACCCGTACAACCTCTAAACACTTGTAGAATGTAAGTAAATTAATCATGGATGGTGATGTTTGGTACTTCTTCTGGTCGCAGTTTTCTAAATTACTTTTTTGTAATATATACTCCTGTAATATATAAATTCTAATCCCCATAATTTAAGAAACTAACGATTATAGGACGTAGTACAAAATAATGTCAGTATATGTTGCAATAAAAAAAAATATGTTGGTATCACGAAAAAGTCAGACATGTACAGGAAGATGATACATAGCAATCTGCATATTTTGCAACACATTGCCGTATTCTGTGGTTAGTTCTAACATAGGTACACTGTAATTTATTACTCTATCAACAGCCGATGTTAAACAAATTTAAAGTATTAAATCAACGAAATATATGGGTGTTATTTTTAATAAACATGCGAATATTAGTGACGAGATTATAGTGAGAAGAAGTAAATGAATTTCAGTGATAAATACGGTAAGAATCTTGCATATTGAAGATTGACGTTGTACAGAATGGTGACACTGGGGACGGTGAGACGACGACAGCTATCCGTGAAGATGAAGACGTAGAAGAATAATATTATGTTCAAAATTCATATTCGGCATATGCAAAAAAAAAATCAAACGCTTTTAATTGCACTTTTATATCCATTTTTAAGTTATCTACATTGTTTCACAACATCGGTTTTACTCTCTACAGCACGCTCCTGTAGGTCTGTGAGACCTTAATATCCTCACCGCTTGTCATAAAAAGAGATAGTTCAGATCATTCAAAATAAATGTCTCAATTTTTTCGCCCCTCCCCATCCCGATACATGAGAATTATAGAGCTTTACGGCATAGCACAATCTCCTTGCAAGTATAACTGATCATCAAGTTAATGTTTCAACATATCTCGCATAATTTCAACCAACTCATGCGCAATAGATGCAATGTATCACATCGACGTTCTGTAGCCTATAACTAAATATATTCGTTTGATTAACCCCTCACTGAAGTACTAGACAATTTGATGTGTGATGTGCCCTCACTTGGAACAGCGTTGCTCATTCTATGCTGTCGGCTCGTAGTTACGCTCGTCGTCAGTGCTATTCTTGATGCCGTGTCTGGGTGGGGATATCCTCATATCTCTTTAATCTGTGATTCATCCTGGCAAACAGGCTGTGGTAAAGTTTCAAATCTCCATCTCGACACCAAAAAGTTAATTTGCTACAAAGGAACTGTAATTGATTCCAGTATTCAGCTCACTGGACGATGGCAGTGATCATCGCCTACTAGAAGAAGATTTGATACTCGAATACGTAAGATTCAGGGTTCAAATCTTGGAGCTGACAAGAATACTTTGAGTTTGTTTTTCCTTAGTCTTCAAGGCAAATACAAATTTAATTTTATTACCAGGATTCTTTTATCAGAATTGTCATTACATAATATAATTAAAATTAATTCACAGAACTTCTATACAACAAGCACACAGCAAACTCAAAAACAGCCTACTGGATATAATGAAGAATATAGAGACAAAGTGATCTTGGATGTTAACGTATCTATATGAGTGAAATAAACATATAATAACATATTATGTCAGTGCTTGTAAAAATCCCATTATTTATGCAGCACATTAAATGTTTGTGTTTTAGTACCCCATGGCGTTGTGCTATAGTACATAGACTTACCTCTACTCCAGCAGCCGAGATCGATTTCAGGCGAAATAGGTTTGGGTATGGATACGCATCCCTTGTCGTGATATGTCATATGCCACCTTGGTCTGTTACCCTATCATCCTACTAGTCACAGATCCAATGAAGCCTGTCACTATGTAACCTAGTGAATGGTTGAGATTTCTTGTTTGCTAAAGGCAACCCACCCAGGGCACTACTTTCTAAGAAAGGGAATGTCTCACAGAAAGGAGGATTGGATAAATAATAAAATGAAAGAAAATAAACAGATTTCTGACGCAATGTTTACTTGAACTATAAATCACTTAATAAATTAATGTTTGTTATTCATTTCATTGAAGAGGAATTAGCGAGAACGACATTACGAAGGAATATTGGCTATTAGCATCTGTTACAGCGAGGATGTTCCAGGGGTCATTATCACAGCTGTTCACGGAACCACTCTGCTGAATCAATATACGGTATGTAATTACCGGCACGGGAAACTTTCAATTAACTAAAACTAATTAACTTATTACCTACTATAACATTCCCATTCCTCCATTGTATATACACTAATCACAAATTAGTATTAGAAGCAAATTGTGTTACTTCAGTCAACAAAATACCAAGGAGAACACAATTGCCTTAATTAGGTAATCCTCTGCAAGCTAGTTTCCTTCAAAACATCGATTTATCGTTATACAATGAATTTAATTACAACTTAAAAACATAACGCGAGGCGTAATTATTTTTTTACGCAAGTATGCATTAATATTCGCTTGAAGTAGCCTATTTACAATCTAAATGCAGAGTGGAATGATATAACGACATATTTTCATACGAAGTTCTGTGAAGGTTGCTGATGATTTTGATATAGCCTAAATAATTTGTGGTCCTTAGTCCACTGCAGTAGTGTGTGATAAAGTCGTTGCTTCAGGAATTAGTTTCGACCTAATCCTTTGGTATTAGTTTACCCTAATTCTATTTTGGTTGAAACCAAAAGCACAGCGGACGTCTTTTTTATTCCGGACGGGAGTTATAGGAGTTTTTCCTCACCTATAATAAAAAATATCAGGAAACTTTATGGCCGAATAGACCCCGATCACCAAATGGATCCACATCATAAACGCCTTTTTAAATATTAATATGCGTTTCTTTATTACATATTCGTATTGTCTCGGAGATGTCCATGACAATCAACAGTTCACTCACCCAGGTAGGTACTATAGTATGCATATGAGAGAGAATTAAGGATCCTCTACCGACAGACAGTATTCCTATAAATTCCGGGTAACTTGGGACATATAACTGTACCTACAAACGGAGAGATTAAATTGAGGAAAAGAGAAAGGGAAATCTTATAATTCCCCCACCCATTTTAATGTCTACTAATCTGGTATTGATGTGTCAGATAAGGATTGCGGGGTAAAGACTAATGGGGATTTCGTCGAATTCTGACTCAATCAAAAATTGGAATCCATGCTTAATCTATTTGACGAGTTTCGGTGAAAAGGCGCAAACATGGCGCAATGAGAATAGAGAATGCATGTGTTCGAAGTGAAAGATCTGTCCTTGTGCAGAAGACTACATATGAAAAATTAATTAATTACTTAATCGACGGTTAAAATATTCTTCTTCTGCCTCCAGAATTAGGACCTGTTTCCGTATCAAGAGATTGAGTCCTTTAATCTTGTTATAGGTGACGGACGTGGATATAAGTTAAAATCTGCTCCATGTATAAAACGTAAGGACTGAATTCAGACTGCAACATTACAGCGTTGGTTCACGAAGTAGTATTCATTTTAAAATTTCGGAGTTATCTTACATTTGAAAGCTTGAAGATACTCAACCCGATACTTTAGTCTATCTTGCCACTGCCATAATTATAATTTTTACCTTAAAATTAATAAATGATGAAACATAAATTAAAGATAATCAAGTATTTAGGAAACAACTGATCGACAATGGATGCAATATACATTGTAAGATAAGTATTAGATAAGTCCTGAGGATTTAACATGCCAGTATTTCTCGTACAGATTTAACAAAGATTTGGATGAGATAAGTAATGAATGTTATGCATATATTGCGAGGCATGCCGTAGCACTGTTAATTAAGGTAATATGCTATAGCCGGTAGATCACGGGTTCGATTCCCGATGTGATCAAGATTTTTAAAGTGGTCAAAACTTTTCTTACGCGCCACGACCTTCAGTTCAATTCAATCTCTAACGGAAATGAGTATCATTCTGTGTTCTTGGATAAAGGTGGCGGTCATGCAGGGCTGATAATTTCTGTCGATTGTCTAGAACAGTTGGGGATTTAGCCTTCAAACTAAAAAAATATATGTGGAAGGTTAGACGGCAAGATGCATTGTTACTCCCACACTCGATAGCTTTAAGACAAAGTACTGTGTATACGAAATAATCTAATTCGCTGTTCCAAAACCAAATTTGGAGTGTCCTTTCAGAACTTTATGATATTATGTAACCACGCTGCTCCCAGTCACAACATATGCAGCCGAGGCCTGGTGTACATCGGTATCAAATAGAGCCAAACTCAAATTGCAACAGATTCAATGAGGTATTCTCAAATCCATAACAAAAGCCTACAAAACAGTTTCCACTGTCGCTCTACAGGCCATTTCTAATACAATGCCAATTAATCTCGCTATTCCCCTACAATACGGTATCAGCCATTTCTAGAGAGCAACCAACAAAATCAATTGTAAAACAGACGAGACGAATCTAAACCCACACAAAAATATAGATATGCATCCAAAATACAATTACCTGAAAGTCGACCTGCCAGCCCCGGAAGGCAAAGTAGACGTTTGTATCCACACTACGGTTCTAAAACAGACAGTCATGTCGGCTCAGGAATGGTCGCAATGAAATATTCTAGGAAGATCCACATCCAAGCAGACTAAACCAAAATTGTCCTGTTTTTGAAGCAGAACTCGGCGGTATAATTATGCGCTAGACTAGATTCAAAACTTTAGTATACGTTCGCATCCTTCCAATTCTTGTAGACTCCAAAGCAGCACTACTCGCCATTAGCAACAAACAAGTTAGCATCTACTTGCAGCTTCTATTAGAATGGAAGTTTTTAATGTAAAAAAATGAGTTGGAAAATTACTTCGTTGGGTTAAATAACATGCACACATCGCCCGTCACTCTCGCTATAAGGTGAGATAAGTCGTAACAAAGTAGGCAGGGTTGTGAAGCAATGAAGAAGCTGAATATTAAGCAGAATTGTAATAATCCATAGTCCAACCATAACATACAACGCCATGTTAAAGAACAGCAGCAAATATGTGCTAAATGAGCATTATAATAACATTTGTAATATGTCTATTAATTCTAAAAACGCTGCACACACCAAACTATTTATCATAAGTAATGTCACGAATGATTTCCAAATTATTGATAAAATCACGACTCACGAACTGACTCGTGAATTTAAATAGGGATTTGGAAATCAAGACTGGTATTTGTTACGACTATTTAACGAATAAAATTAAGCTGTTTACTCACAAATCATTATTTAAATATAGTTATTTTAAAATATTTATATATATTTAATGTAAATGGCGATCCTTGAAAACAAATAAGAAATGTCTGGTTAGTTTCCGCTACAACTAGATCATGTTATCTATTGTCAAATAGCATCGCAATATTGTAAGAATGCACCCTAGTGGAGAAAAAATGAAACACAATCAAACGGTATTATAACCAACTTTATAGGTTATTAAATATTTTTTTAGGAAACATCTCTGTAAAATCATTATTTTCGATTGAGGGTCTTTCCACTTTTTCAGCGGTTGCCCTTTTACCAGCCGGCTGCTGGCCCTTCAGATCCACATGTGTCAATCACAGAGGTAGATGATCAACAGCCAGTGTAGGGGTGACATGTGGTTAGCATGTCGAGTCCCCCAGCCGTTATAGCTGGTTTCTCCAACCTGGAGCCGCTACTTATTGTAGCTACCCAATTGCCTCACGATGCTGGGTGGGCACCGGTCCCATACTGGCCGAAATACCATGAGAAAATTGCTTCCCCCATGGAGACTCGAACCAGCGCAAGTCCCGTAGCTCTGTGCCAAGGCTTCCTACCTTAACCGCTCGGCTACGGCGCGGGACAAAATCATTATTTAAAAGCACAATTATTGAACACACAATTATCAAATGTGCAGTTCGAATGAATCTACTCATTATTTGCTATATTCAACGTATTTGTTCGAGAGTCAGTCACTGCAAAATATTGCTCTGACGTGTTCAGAATATTAAAATGAGGAACTTTCTTTAATATGATAGACTGAAGTAGATAAATATCGAGGTGAAACACGACTGTGATTGGTTGTAAAACAAAATCCATTAAAACTTGATTGGTCATTGACTCCCATTTGGGACATGAATTATTAATATTCCACATATCCACATTTCTTAATCACAGAAAATGGACGATCATACAGCTAACATAAAGGTCACATGTGATTGACCATCACGTTATTGATGGCTTTTTCAAGCAGGAGTCGCTATCTCTCGTAGCTATCCAAATTCCACACAATGCTAGATGGGCACTGATCTCATACACTGGCCGAAAATATGGTCCCCATGTTGGCTCGAAACAGCACATGTCCTTTAGCTCTGCGTCAAGGAACGCTCCAGTATAGCTAACAAAGAAATATAATATTAATCTAAATACAACTAAATATCTCGAAGCAGCCAGTTGAATGTGAATTATAGATTAAAGGAAGACTTATTGAGCAGAAATCCGAATTTATGGTTATTTATGTTATTAGTGGTTTACGGATGAACTGCGTTCTTAAGAAGACACTTTCAATCCTTACAATGTATATAATTTTATTTCATATTATGTCGAATTTAATTATTTTAACAAATGTATATTAACAGATAACGTATGGCTACATATTCAACAACGATCCAAAAATTAAACTCTAAAAAAAATATCCTCAGAATGAACTGGCTCGTCTGTAGTGTTCAAAATATAGGTATAGGATTATTTCAATTTAAACTTCGAGCAAAAGGAACATCCAAAATATGTAGGCCTACTAACAAAGCAATCATCAATGTACAAACGCTAAATTTCGAACGTATAATCAGCCATTAGCAACAGGCCTAGTATTACATGTAACAAAGATACAAATACAAGGTGATTCAATAAAAGATACAGATCAGTACTGCCAATTGAAAAGATTAAATTTTATTTAATTGCATCTCTACTATTATAAATGCCTTTGTAACGAAAAATAGTTGGTTGGTTATCCTTATGAATAAAATAACTATTGATTATTTTTAATATGTCCATGTAATTTATATTGGTTACCCTCGCTTACTTTTTTTTTTGTAAAATTGCTGATTAGTTTACTATAGTTTTATTCATATTATGTTGGTCAAAGATAGTCCGATTGTATGAATAGTGCAAGGAAGGTTCTTTGGTTTTTAATAATATAATCAAAATCAAATACTTTGAGGCTGTTTCGGATGTTTTATAACTGAATTTAGTATGTTTTCAGTCCACATTTATCAGTTCGTTTATCCATTTTCAAGCACTTTTTAACAATATAATTTATTTAATATTCTATATACGATATAGCTCACTAACAACATGATTCACCGCTATCTTGATCTACGAGTACATTATTTTAAAACATTATGCAAAAATATCACTTTACAACGTGAAACTATGAAAAATATAACAATTAACTACACATATTTCAATCCTAAAAGTAATTTAAATATTTAGGCCTACATAACACATCAGTTCAATATAATTTATGAAAAATTATTAATAAAAATTAATTAAAAGTCAATCATTGTAATAGTCTACACTTATGAAATTGTAATGTTCTTATTTTGTTTAACAAGACTTTATTTTAAATTGCTCAGGTTATTTATATTGTGATTAAAATCTGAGCGTGAAAGTCCCGACAAATTTCCCTCAGTTGTATTTTATTTCAGGATTAGGTTCGATTACATTCTGTAAATCTATTATAGGTCTATTTCCCATCCGGTGGAAGTCATATTCTGGATTCTATTCCCTTAAAAACTTGTTGGCCCCGGCTAGTTTAAATATCGAACCTTGAAACATTATTCGTTTATGAAATAGTAGGCTTTAATTCAACAAAGGGATTCTTACATGTAAATGTAGCCTATTTAAATAACAAACAAGAAATAGTAGCAGCTCCGTCATGCAGGAATTACGTAAACTAAGCGAATTCTTCATGCTATCAAATATAATGTGTCTAACGAATTTACTAGTTTATATAATACATATTTATTTTTTAATTAAATAAAAATAAAACGTAGTTTTATTTGATTTTCTTATTTATTATATAATTCAGTGACAGCTGGTTCGGTAACACTGTACCTTCTTCAGACATGTTAAATTATGAATTGTGTTCCAACTGATATAAGCAACAATACAAGAATATTTATTTAAATTTTTTAATTTAACAAAGGTGATTAAATCAAATCAAGTTGAGAATTTAACAGTTTGTTACTACTTTTCAATTTATTAATTTTTACAGCCTCCAAAAGATCTAATTTTTTACCCTTATCACAAACATGTAAAATTTCAAAATTTGGATCGAAACAATGATTAAATTGTAATAGGTGGTTAGCATATTTTGAATATTCTAAATTTCTGTTATATGCTCTCATGTGTTCCTTTATCCGAGAGATAAAAGGTCTACCAGTTTGTCCTATATGGACATTGTCATATGTGCCACACTTCAATTTATATACACCTGATAATTTTTATTTTTATAATTTGGTTTTATTGTTTTTATTATATTTTGTAAAGTGTTATTAGTTTTAAATGCCACATTAACGTTCAACTTTTTAAAATGTTTAGATATTTTATTTTAAAGTGGGCCTGTGTACGACATTACGACATATTTCTTCACGTTTTCTTTGGGTAAAGGAAAAACTTTGTTAATTGCGTTTTTGTAATGAACTTTCTTAATTAAATATTCTATAATTTTAGGGTCGTAGTTGTTATTAATAGCTAATTGTTTAATAATATTCAATTCATTATTATATTCCAAGGGTGAAAGAGGGATATTTAAAAGTCTATGAATGTAACTATTAAAGGCTGCCATCTTATGAGTATATGGGTGAAGAGAAGAACTATGGATAGTGGTATCAGTATGAGATGGTTTGTGAAAGATACCAAACTCAAACTTATTATCAATGTGTTTTATTGATAAATCCAAGAAATGTATACTATTATTTGTTTCTAATTCCATTGTGAAATTAATACTTCTGTGAATGTTATTAATAAAATTTAAAAAGGAATTCAATTGTCTTTTGGTTCCTATGAAGCCTACTATGACATCATCTACGTAACGATACCAAAATAGAACATTTCTAGCTAATGCATTCTTATGTATGGTTTGTTCTAAGTCATCCATAAAAATCTCTGCCAAAAGAGGGCTCAACGGATCACCCATAATCAAAACATCTTTAGCTATATACAATTTGTTATTAAATTCAAAATAATTTTGATGTAAGCATGTTTTAAGAGTGTGTAATATTTGTTCAACTACATTCTATTAATAATCTCTATTACATCAATAGTAGGTATACTGGGAAACAGATTCTTTACATCAAAAGAAACTAAAATTAAATTATTAGGCAAATCAATGTTCTTTATATTGTCAATTAATTCAATAGAGTTTTTTATACTGTAAATTGGATTGAATTTAGTATTAGATGAAATTATATTTATTAGCTTTTTAGACATTTTTTATGATGGAGAACTTATGAAGGATACTACTGGTCTAATAGGATAATTTTCCTTATGTAATTTAACTAGGGAGTACAATTTGTGTGGTTGGGGATTCATTTCTATTATAGAGTATTCAAAATAGTTATTAAATATTATACTATTTTCATAAATATTTATAATTTCTTTTTGATATTTCTCTGTTGGGTCTTTATCAATAATTTGAAAATTGTCTGAATTTAGAAAATCTACAGTTTTAGAGATATAATCATCCTTATTTAAAGCTATTATAGTTTGTCCTTTATCTGCTCGTGTAATAACAATATCATCATTTAAAGTTTTCTTTTTTATATCTTTAGCTATCTGATTATAGAATATATGCCTTGGTATTTATTGGCATATTTATTTTGTTCATTAAATCGATTTTATTCAGATTTTATTGTGAGTTTTCTTTATTATTATTATTTGTTTAAATTTCATGAGTTGGGAAGCTTCAACATCTTTTATCATATTGCATCATTCATTTTTGGGTTATATCAGTAGGTTATGCGTATTTTTACGTGTATTCATATGTAGGCTTTGTTTGTTGTTAATTGATTACGTTTCTTGTGTAAATTAGTCGAAATTTAAATGAAATACAAAATGATTCAGGATAAGTATACTGGAAACTAAATTCCAACTCAGCATTTGCATTAACAACTGACAAAAACCAAGAAAAAAGACGCTAATAAAGTTGGTTTACACATATTTGAATCCAGAATTTACGGAATACGAGTCTCAAATACATGCCATGTATTTTTCGGAAGTCATTTTCGGTGCCGACGAAGATTTGTAAAAATTTTTCAAAATATTTTCATGAAAACAACTTTAATAGCTACATTCTCTCAAAAAGTCCCTAAAAACCTAATAAATTTGTGAAACTGTAATCTTTGAACCTAACTTTTAATATTAGCGTCAACATTAAAATATAGGGCTGTCAATTTTTTCTTTCGCTTACAGTTCTATATATAACTTATTTATACACAATGTTGCTCCATTTCCAATACCATTTCATTTATAGATTCAATAAATCACAAGAGAAATCGGACCGCATTAAATTAAACGTCAAGATTTGTTAAATATTCCAAGAAATTGTGAAGAAAATGTATTTGAAAATCCTAATAAAGCATGAAGTTTACAAACAGTATGTTAACGGTAGCGATAAAGGATTACCCCAATTTTCTTAACTTATTTCTCGTCGTGAGCGACACCAAGAAAATGTAGTAGAGTCCTATTCCCAAGGAGTTCTGCTTCGAGAATGCACTACGTACTTAAATTTCTGTAATGACTCCATTTACCATTTTACTCATCCCATAGAAGATGATTAATGGATGAAGTAAACGCGGAATAAAAAAATTCCAACTACTTCGGGAATACTTGAGCTGCATGAATAGAAGGAAGATTTAAAACTAAGCATTTTGGATCTACTTTTACTTACAAATGTATAAATCTTACAATGCTTGAATAAAACTTTTCCTTTTAAACAAACTTTTCTCTCAGCTGCGTTCTTAAAAACAAAAATTCAAGAGACTGCGTTCGAAATCATAAATACTAAAATATTCTAACGAGGCTGTTGTTTGCATTACATATACTGTACCTGAATTTTATAAAACTCTTTTTTTTTGTGCTTTAAGTTACACGAAGATAAAATTGTATTTGGCATCTCAAGTAGAACAAGAAGTAGTTGGATTACTAAAAGTACATGACAAATAAATAATCTTTGTTATCTCTAGAATATGGAACATGAAGCATATCTCATTTTTTTATCATCTAATATTTTGTAGTATAGAGGGAAAAGATCCCACCAAAGTATTTAAATAGTCATCCTCGTCTTTTGTGAGTCAGAACATGGCTGTACTGTGTTTGCAAGCTTTTGTGAGCCAGAACATGACTGTACTGTGTTTGCAAGCTTTTGTGAGCCAGAACATGACTGTACTGTTGAATGCAGGCTTTCACGGCCGGTAATCATAATGTTGAGTGATTCCGGGTTCTGTGGCCGTGGTCCATAGTTGGTGTTGATGCCAGACGTTTCGCCCTCAACTGCGGAGGGCATCTTCAGTGGCGAGTGCTTCTAGGCGTTCACTCTAAGTAGAGCTTCCGACCAGGAAACACGCCTAGAAGCACTCGCCACTGAAGATGCCCTCCGCAGTTGAGGGCGAAACGTCTGGCATCAACACCAACTATGGACCACGGCCACAGAACCCGGAATCACTCAACATTATGACTGTACTGTGTTTGCAAGCTTTTAAAAAACACAGTTTGAAAGATTTACTCATTATTGTACCAGGTATGCTGTAGACATAACCTTGGCTGCTTGTTTCAGATTATACTCATTCCACTTTTGAAAACAGTAACAAGGTAAAACAGGCCACTCACTGCCTATCATTCATAACAATAAAAAAATAATATTTTTCCTTTATGTCCACTGCAATGGTTTATGTGTAAAGTCCCGGTCGTTTTCTCTCATATGCAGCGGGATAGGGTTTGATCCCCGTCGGGACAAGTTTCCTGGATGAGAATGTTTTTGAGGTTTTCCTCACCTGTAAGACAACTGTCGGCAACTGTAAGTCCTAAATGTTTTCCGAACAATATCTAGTCATTAAAATCATGTATATCATATTCGTTTTGTTTAGTGGATTTGTGTTGTCTTAAACATTCGTGTTGTCACGGAGATAGCCTTGGGACTGATCTAATCACTTCTCCAGAGAGTCCCTCCAAGTCCTTATGACCTCAAAAAGTAAATGTGTGATCTAGAGTTTCAAATCCTCTACTGACAGGTGGCGTGGGACACATGAAAGGGATGGTTTAAACTACGCTAAAGAGAGAAAGTGTCGTTGTATGTAACTTTATTTTGCGGTAGTCCTACATAAAGAGTTTTGGCTATATGTCTCTACTGCTTCAAAATCTACATGAACTGTAACTTGGAACAATGCTACCACTTAGATCATCCCCAATGGAACATTGGAGCGTGTGTGGCACGAGTGGGAATATCGCCTGATATCTGTAGCGTTACACGTGAATCACATATTGAATGTATTTGAGACGAGAAGAAAAATTATCGAGTTTCTCTTTCTAATTTCTATTTTAGTTTAATGTAAATATACGCACCGACAGGAACGCTATACCCTTTTATAATTATAGAATGCTTATATGGACACACTATAAATTTTAAATGTATACATATATACAGTATATACACACACATATATATAGTAGAAATAGTAATATGACTTTATTGGACTACAAGTAAGATACAATATATATATATATATATATATATATATATATATATATATATATCCATAGTAATTCTATCCGAAGGCAGGTCCTTCACTGCAATCATAGCATATTCATTCTATGCTTGCAGCTTTACTAGAAAATTCTAGGTGTGGTAGCTTTCCGTTGCTTTCCACACCGGTGAAGGATGATGATGATGGTCATATGATTTCGGGGACCGTTTGGGCCTTAAAGTTTTCCTGACATTTGTCTTACAAGTGAGGAAAAACCCCGATGAAAACCTCACCCAGAAAAACTACCCCGACCGGGGATCGAACCCGGGCCCGCTGCGTGACAAGGCAGCACGCATAGTACTTGTTACTGTCATACCTCTATAATTTTCACATTGGTATTTTTTTCCATTTTCATGGATTGTCGAAATTTATCCTAGTTTCCATTCTTCAGGAACTTTTTCACCATTCATAAATTTTGTAAATCATTTTCCGAGTCGTTCAAATAAATGGTCGGATCCATGTTTTAATAGTTCCGCTGGTATTCCTCCTTGACCACTAGCTCTTTCATTTTTAATGACTGATTATTAATTTTAATATTCTCTATGTCCAATTGTATATGTTCATCTTCATTTTTTCTGGAATATTTTGAACGTTATCTAATTTAAATAACCTGTTTTCTGATAGCAATGTTTTAAAATGTCAACATTTGATGTTAAAAATCGTTCCCGAAATATTGACATCCCATCTCTTACAGAGTTGTGAATGGGTAAATATTGACTTTAAAAATGCATTCAAAATATTAAAATCAGTTAATTGTTGTTTATTAAACTAACATTCATTGCGTATATTTTTCTTACAATAATAGAGGAGCTTCGGGCAGCATGTTGTAACAAAATAGGCCCTATGTAAATGTGCATAATTAGTATATTACGGTGCGAGGTTGGGAGGTGGTTTTTACAGAAGCGAGGAAAATATTTAAAAACCTCGCTATCGCTCGGTTTTTAAATATTTTCCTCGATTCTGTAAAACACTTCACAAACGTGCGTTGCACATTATTTTTTCAAAATAATAAATAATAGTAAAATAATAAGATCTTTGTTGGAAATATTTGCGTTCGTTATAAACAATTGACTAACTTTAACAGTATGGAAAATGTTTATTAGTTGAAACAACAGGAGGCCTTGAGAACAATTATTGATTACATGACCGCAAGTACGTATTTATTGTTTTATATTGTTTCAAATAAAGTTCAGTTCATTTAAAATGCAGTGATCTGTTTCGTATAATGTATATTAACACTAACTTTTGGATATTTTCTGTATATACATTGTACACCCTTAGACAAAAAAATGAGTCATCCGCTGATTCTATCAATTGATCAGGAACTTCGTGATAACTCGCACAAGCCGTATTCACATTAACAGGTTTTCAATAATTGTACTGAGTTGTTTGCTACTTAACGCAGTGCACACTCAAGCAACATTAAAGAGAGAGTTTGGCTTAGTGAGTTTCCGTGGTCGAGAGGTTTAATAGACATCGTCTGCGTTCGTAACTTCACAGGTTCGATTCCCGTTCTACTTTTGTTTTGACTTAATGTTAGAATAGCATTTCGCTTGTAATGTAGTTTCATATTTAATTTCATATTTGTTTTATGGTTTTAATGCACACACAAAACACACAAAAACATAAATTGAAACCTTCTTCTAATAAGTAAATGAGGAAAGAAAATAATATCTTCTAAAATGAAAACTTTAACAAAAACAAAATCAATACCGGGTGTATGAATCCTTAGCATCTATTACCGCCTCAATCTGCGGGGCATTGAAGCAATCAAATTTCTACAGGCACGTGGACGATCGGCTAGAGCATCCCAGGCGTCTTGAATTTGTCCCATAAGCAATTTTTCGTATTTCGTGCATCTGCAGGCCAATTTGAGTTCATCTCTATTTTCATCTTAACCCACACATTTTCGATTGGATTCAAATCTGGTGAACAGCGAAATTTGATTTGCCTTCTCCTTTAACAATCAAATAAAATTTCGCTAAATACATTTCAGAAATCGGCCACAGTTTCAACAATATCGATAATACAATGACAATTATACACAGAGAAAACAACACACAAAAATTAACATTTTAGAACAAATCTAAATTATCAAGAAGGCCAAGAATACATATATTCTCAACGAAAATATGCCTAATGAGCAAAACCCTCTATTAGACATACAGTTAATTCAATACTACTACAACAACTTCAGCAGATGAAGCATGCATCAAAAGGCCTTGAGTGAAATCAACGAAAATTTTAAATAGTTGAGGAAGACGGTAGTATACAAGGTAAAAGTAATAATAATTAAAAAAATTAAAACAGCAAGCTTTATTAGAGAACCCAACTAAAAAATGAAACATAATTTTAATTTCCAACACGCTTGGGATAAAATTAAGTGGTCAAAAAAAAATCATTTCCAACACATCTAGAATAAAACTAGAGTTATCAACAAAAAAAATTATTTACCATCAAAAACGTGCGGTGCTCTATATCAACTAATATATTTGATAATAAACAAATTATGGTAAAAGTAAAGTCTCTAAAAATAAAACGTAAAAATCATAAAAAGCACCCCACGCTTTTGATTGTAAACATATTTTTTTGTAGATAACTCTAGTTTTATTCTACATGTGTTGGAGATGAGATTTTTGTTGACCACTGTAATGTTATCCCAAGCGTGTTGGAAATTAAAATTATTTTTAATTTTTTAGTTCGATTTTCTAATAAAGCGTGTTTTCGTTTTTTAAACTATTATTTATTTATTTTATTTTTTAGTTTGGTTTTCTAATGAAGCGTGTTGTTTCAGTTTTTAAACTATTATTTATTGTTTTAATTTTTAGTTTAATTGATTGTCATAAACCGGAATTGAAGAAGTAAATTTCTTTGTCCCACGTTGTGGTGACGTTTTGAAGAAGCAATTCTCTTCATGCCCGATGTTGTAGTTATATTTAGAAGAAGGATTGGTGTCCCAGAAAGAATTACTGGTTCAGGTATGGTTTAATTTTCGTTAGAGCCGGATTCTCTTCTTAGGGTCGGTAGTTGGTACACTGGATAAGAAAACACTTTAAAAATCACTAAACAAATGTCTCTTGTAGAAATGATTACAAATTTATTCACTTTGTAGGTTCCCAGCCGATTAAGTAAATGTAGGTGGTATTATTCTTCAATGTCAATTAAAAATAAATTTTTTTTTCTTGAATCAATTATTATTCTTGTATTAAATATTACATTTTATCAGGAGATATCTTCTTGCTTCTATCTTTGTTAAAAGTTGTATGCAGATTGACTAGTGTAATTCTTTTATAATTTTAAACAACATTATTACATCACATGATGTTATATTTAAATTCGATTGGTTAATAGTCCTTTAAATATAAGGTTTAAATTGATTTGTTAAATACGAAAGTTAATTGTTTTAACATCCAATCACAGTTTAGTTTACTTTCATTTACGAATATGAAGTTAGGCAAGTGTTCTTATTACAGTTATAACAGAAGGATTTATAATTTTGACAACAATGACTTAAAACAATTTTTAAAAGCATTATTTACAAAACTGTTATGTAATACAATTTATTTAATTGTTACTGAGACATTTTTATTCAACAATAACCAACAATGAATTATTTAGATGTTTTTATTTTATTTAAGTTATATTTAAATACTAAAAGAACTTTAAAATGCAAACTTATTAACTTTAACTTTTATATCATTATAATATTAAAATCCTGCTATAGAATCCAATGAAAATTTAATTGCTTAATACTATTAAAAAAAAAATATCCCGGCGCGGATTTGAACCAGCGACCTATGGATTACTGAAATGATATACCACTACAGTCCACCGCTCTACTATCTGAGCTCTTACAACGATTGACTAAAAAGTCGATAAGTCCGCAACCTACCTAAACAGGTTTTTATTTTTTTGATTTTCCGATGATTGTGGCCACGATTTTAGAAAAATATTATGACATTATTGTATTGTCATGGGTCCTTTACAAGTATACAAAGTTTCAAGTCGATCCAATGTTTTTAAGTGGATGAAAATCGTGTTCAAAGATTACGTTACATAGATACAGGTCCGTTACATAGACAGATACAGGTCAAGCTAATATAAAGCGTGTAAAAATATATAATTTAACATTGTTATAACCTCAACGGTATAAAAAACAATTATGAACTTAAAAAGTATAGATTAATTCAAATGTCGAAATAAAATGTATTTAATTTATAAAACGTTTTAATACAAATATCACGAAAAAAAACTGCGTAATTGACGACGCGAACCTGTAATTTTCATTAACAGAAACAGTGACTGCATGCTTTACCGCTGACCTATCGGGACACGTAGGACAGTCTTCAGTTCATGCCACATAACACAGTAGCTCAGGGACTGCACAATTATGACTAGTCTCCTAGTTTGAACCCTGCGCTGTGCCGAGTATGACTTAGAAGAAATGTGCGTTCAAGAGATGACTCATTTTTTGTCGAAGGGTGTACGTAGAATACATAGAGGGCAATGGTTTTACTTCCCGCACGTGGGTGTAAATGTAATATTACAGTATAGTTATTTAGGTTGACAACCCCGAAATGTAGGAAGTTGAACTTTGAATAATGGTCGCCATTGCTGGTACGTACGTACGACAAAACGCACTATCGCGCAAAAAAAAAAGTTTTTATATTGTAGGTTAATAATAATCTCTAACTATATCAATGGCAACCGACCAGAAAGAAGAAAAAAAGTGAGACTAAAGTTAACATGGAAGGAAAACATGAGGATAGCAATGCAAACTAGAGGGTTGAGCATTGAAGATGCCCAAGATCGTAGGCTTTGGAAGTTTGGGACGGTATGACGGCAGCAGCTGTAAAAAAATCAACCGTAGATAGATAATAATAATCCTTTAGTATAGCAAAATCTTTGGAAATCTTTGGCTTGAAATAACGTTGGGGTTTCAGATATCAGATCTTCCCCCATTAAAAATTTATATTATGGTTCAACATTGTGCTCCCACTAACCTCTACTCATAAAATAGGTACATGATATTCCAAAAAGTAAATATATACTAATACAGTTACAGATTATTTTTTGTAATTATCATGTTTAACTTCTCTATCCTGTTTTACTTCTAATGATATCCCTCAAAATAATTTATATGCCAGCCATCGTTGCATTTCTTGCATCGTTTCTATGTATTTTTTAACATAAAGCACATGGGATCTCCATTACTACCGGTGGCAAGAATGTGAGTTTTTTTCCACACAACTCAACCGAATCAGACATCCATTGTTTCATTTTTCTTTTAGGTTGTTCTTTGGAGTACAAATGGACACATTGGCTTCCAAAACATTTTCAGAATGGCACGATTAAATCCTAACAAATCAAGGTCATCCGCCTTGTTTCTGGGTGTTTATCTGTAAAGAGGCAAGCATTGTTCCCACTACAGATCAACATATTAATCAATAAAGTTCAATATCCCTTACAAATTGTTATGTTTATACGATAGACACAAATATTCTGATCCATGTTGTCAAAGTATTGCAGCTGGTGCCGTATGGGACCATCATCGAACATTTTTCATGTCACCAATTCTCATGTCTGATTTCCTTTTTTGTAGCTTATACATTGGTACAGTTGGTAATAAAATTCGTAACTCATTAAAAACAAATCTCAAACAATTTTAATCCTTATTTAACAATTACGGTTAGTAATTTATCCGTTCGCATTTGAAAGAAATGTCTTCCTATTTTCATTATCGTTTGGGTGTTTTTTTTTCTGGCAGATTTATTAGTAGACAGTATATTAGTATTAGTTATTCTGTTACTCTTAGTGATTAGGATTACAATCGTGCCTATGGAGGAGGATAAATTTTATAGACCTTCCTCTTGTTCCTCATTCTCTACAATCTGGACCTCTACATCACCAGCTCTTGTAATTCTATGTTCGCAGTCCCTTGAGTGAGTGACATCATCCTCTGGCCCTGAATCCTCATCACTGAAAACTGCATTATCAGGAAGCTTCTAGTTTATTTCTGCATCTATAAAAAATTATCTTCCTCCTCTAGGAGAGCCACTATTTCATCAAAATTCAATCAGTAAAACAATAATAATTCCATATCAAATACCCATCCATACCATTCTCATGCCCAAATTTGTGGACATAAAAACTCAATTTTGTAATCTCAGATTTTTTTTCAAAGTAGACTAAACTTTCAAATAAACGTTAAAATGCAATCTTAAAAAGAATATGCATATATAATTTAATAATTAAAAAAAAGGTAGAACATAGAAATACCTTTTACGGTATAATATAACTGATAAAGTAAGCTTATTCTTTTCTTCACTGTTGACACTAAACTAGTGATGGGTAATTCGAGAGTGAATCGTTTTTAAAAAGAACGCTTCACTACTACAGCAATAATTATAGTAGCTGATGTAAAATATGCTCGAGTATCTACATCTATTCCTACCGTAAATATGAAGTGTCAAAAAGTTACTCACTTTTAGTGAACTGCCAGTTCAGAGTTCACTACTGCTACTTAAAATTAAAATTTACTTTTTATTTCAAACTCTAGATGTCTCACTCCAAATCAACTTTCGCTCATTCGTTGATTACTCTACATTTCTCCGCCCATTGACCTTGCATATCCCCGCCTCTTTCCTACTTCATCCATATCGTTCGTACCGCAGTGAGTGTCTGAGAGGAACGAACTATCTTGCCAGAGTGAACTGCCATAGAGGAACGAACTATCTGGCCTGAGTGAAGTTACATAGAAGAACGAAGTACCTTGGAAGAGTGAAGTGCCATAGGTGAACGAAGTGGTATCAAAGAACGAACTATCTTGGAAGAGTGTAGTGTTTTAGATGAACGAAGTGGTATCAAAAAACGAACTACCTTGGAAGAGTGAAGTGTCTTAGAGGAACGAACTACCTTGACAGAGTGAACTGGCTTTAAACATTCAGTACTTCAAACTCTCAACATTCGGCACGCTCATTCATTTATTGCATGTACATTACGGCACTCTCCCGTCTCTTGCTTAAGTAATCACTCATACGCAGCATTACTCAGGGATTTCTCCTTTTGATCTACGGCATTACTAACGCTACAAATCTAACGTAGTCTAATATTACAATCACTTTACATTTTATTTACTGGAATTCCGAAAGTATTTAATAAAAATCCATTTTATCCAAGTTTTAAAACAACATATTTTACTAGGTTTACAAAACGCTGTTGCAAAATTTAGTAAAAATCTTACCTTGCTAAACATTTAGAGTGAATATGCCGTGCAAGTTTAAAAGCATCCCCCCCTGAATGAAACTGTGTTTAGAACAAAAGTTACACTTTGCTTTACCATCGCATAAATCGGCGAAATAAAATATGTAAACATTTAAAATTTGTATATAAATAAAATTATGCAAATAATACAGTTATAACAGAAATAAAAAAGAGGTATAAATAATAGCACCGTGTTGGTGCTGGATCGTACCAATGTTGTTGATAATTACCTTGTGTTGGGAACATAGATTGCTCAAATTAACATATGTTTGCCCGGGCCCATAAAAGGCAAAGATTAATTCATCTTTACTCAATAAATTGTTAAGCATGTAATATATTGTAAGCTATACAGATTACAATCGTGGAAGTTTCAAGGGAAGAGGAAATCATATTCGCTTGAGAAAGCTTTGGAACTTTATACTCACATCTGACATGACTAGCTAACTGAATCAATAGACAGAAGTTGACTAAAAACAGATATCTTATATTTAATAAGAGTCAAAAAACAGTCAGATATAACATTCAAATAATAAAAGATAATTAGCTTAACATTGAAAAATAAATTGAGAAAAGAAACAATAACCTCATCGGTCATCTAAACAAAACAATAATAATGAAACATACCTACACACTTCTCATTCACATCAGTCCCGCCAAGGGCTAGGATACACGGTCATTGTGGCCCTACACTGGCCTAAGGGACCAATAAACAAAACAAGCTCCTTCGAGCTATATCGACTTGACCCTGTGGTTAATAAATAGATGATGACATTGATGTTAGTAAGTGCAGCTTATTTGAGGGTCCACTAGAAGAGGGGAGGATGCGCGATAGAACATGGCGCATAAAGGAAAAGGGGGTATGTAGGAGAAAATTTGGCACTGTTCACTAAGATGACAGAAGAAATGGAGACTTGATGATGTATTGGTTATGCAGTATGACGTAATCCACGTATCGAAAACTTGATTTCGGTACATAATTATAAAATAAACAAAAGTATGGAAGCAGTCATAATAGAATTTTTCATACTCAAATAAATTAAAATAGAATTTACAGAACTATTTCCGTTTATCTTTAAAATCCACAGCTACCATGTGGTTGGTTAATGCCAGTCAGTCACCCCAGGCTCGTGTCTACGTGCTTCTCCCTCCAGCCCATATTCTTGCTTTATTTTTTTTTTTTTTTTTTTTTTGCTTGGCGAATGAAGGGCTTCGCTAAAATTTATGAACGAACTAGTTGAATTGAATCGTTCACAAAAGTGAGTGCGAGTGAACAAACTACTTCTCGAAATGAACTGGTTGGGCACAACACTACACTAAACTGAAAAAGATATTTGAACGTGTAAATAAAAATCGTTGTCTGGAAATGCCAACTGTCATTCAGTAGTTTGAATTTAAAAATGTTGCCTCATACAAAGCTACTGCCAATTTTAAATCTCCAGCGTCCACAAATGTGGGCAATCGGCATTAATGGGTTAATATAAGACAGCAACTTTATATTCATTTATTTGCTTGGTCTTATATCTTTAAGTGAATAACATTAACTCCCTTAAAAGGTCAAATACGGTAACGCTGGATTCTGTACTAATATTATTTAATTTAACGGCACTCTTTCACAACTCAGGTCATTAGCGTGACAATTCGAAGCCTAGTCCGAAAAGCCCGACACATTTTGCTCAGAGGCTTCTAATTTCAAGCTTAAGGTTTTTATACGTGTCATAAACCTACAACGCGGAACCTGGACTTTAGTTCCCTTACGAAAGAAGCCGCATTCAGGAAATTTGCCCTGAAAACCCCATCAACGCCGGTCGCTTTTGGACCTGTGAAATTCGGAATGAGGACCAAAAGTCCTCCAGGACCGATATTGGATTCCATAAAATAACAGTTGAAAAAGGGGTTAAATAAGTAGTCAGAAATGTTAAAATTATATTGTAGACAATGTCTCAAAGTTTAAGAACAAACTTCTACTACCTGAAACATAAATAATTTCAGTTATGTTTTATAGTAATTGATGTACAAAAGTGGAAAAATACAAAATTTGCAAAAAAAATACTTTTTTTTCTGAATTGTTACACTACTTAATAAAGGCAAAGTTACAATATAATACTGAAGCCTAGGCTATATCAACAGTAGGTAGATAGGATATGTTTATATTGAGCATGTTCCCTCCATCAAGTAAACTACAGGGAATCCATTTTAAGAGAAAACCTCGCATCATTCTGCCGCCGCGACCAAACTGCTGAAATTTCTGAAATCTCAAATAAATAAAATCTCAAATAAATTACGAGTAATAAGCCTCTATATGTAGATATGTTTTTTATAATAATCCAATTATTTGAGTTATTTGTATTTTGTAGCTTCTGTCTTCATTTACCGGTAGTAACGGAACACGCTCCCCGCCGGTGCGGTGCAAGCCTAACAAAAGCATGTAGCGAGAACGTTATCTGAAGCTGAGCTTGTTTTTCAATAAAAGTCTCGCTATAAATCGATTTATTTTTATTTTAGATTCCAAGAAAATCTAAGAACACTTCATTGGTTTAAATAAGATGAGAAGTAAAAATATCTCGACAGATTATATTATCAAGTGCAATTGAAAGAAATAAAAGTTATTGAGAGGTATTGGATTTCCGCCCCCCCCAACATATGGGGGCTTTTAAATCAGTGTGATTCTTTATATAAGAATATTGTGATAAAAATATGTGTAAGGTAAAGGAATCAAAAGCAAATAAGGTAAGTGCAATATAGTCCTACATAAAAATAAGTTGTTGAAATATACAAACCTACATCAGAATTCGTAATCTACTTTCTTCACATGTCAGTACTCAATATGATGTCAAATGCTAGTGTCACAGGTAGATAGCTTTTACTACTTTATGCTACTGAGAATTAATATATCGGCCGCGGTGGAGTAGTGGTTATGCCCCTTGCCTCTGGTTCCGAAGGTCGCGAGCTCAAACCCGGCCGCAGTCAAAGGATTTTTTTAGGAGGGAAAAATCCAAGGAAAAAGCCCTCCAGAAGGGTCCCGAGTTTGAAGATTTTCAGGCTCTCAAAAGATCCTTAAGCGTGAATAAAGAGGCCTCTAAGCAAAATTTACCGACAGCAACGTCCTAGTAATATCTTAGATGTCTCTTTTGAGTCGGTGTGTGGACCGCCTGCCATCCATGATATCACTTAGTCAAGTAACTCCTTACAAACGAGAGGCTGTGGTTCAGTAATGGGCTTCACTATTATAGATAGATAGAATATTAATATATATCATCATACCTATACGTAATTGAAGTCTATGGCATTACTGTTTTTAAAATACAGTTTAATGCAACATAACATATCCCTTGTCAATACAGGGTGGACCGCTCGAATGGACCTAATTTCAATTGCTTGTTACTGGCAAACGGTTGAAGGTAGAAACTTAAAACAACGTTCATATTACAGAAAAACTCACCAAGTTTTGATATCCAGATCACCACATCTCTATATGAGCCCCAGCAGTCACTGTGACGATATCAAAGCGATGAACAATTTCTTGCCAAGTACGTTGGAGTATGTCTTCTGGAATGTTCTCAATAGCCTCTATGATGCGCTCACGAAGATCACGAAGGTCTTTGACTGGGGTGGTGTAAACTTTATCTTTGACATAGCCCCAGAGAAAGAAATCCAGTGGTGTTAAATCGGGAGATCTCGGGGGCCACGCGATTGGTCCTCCCCTACCAATCCAACGGCCAGGGAAAATGTTGTCCAAAGTCGTACGAACTTCATTGGACCAGTGGGGAGGAGCACCATCTTGCTGGAAAACGATGTTAGGCTGCAGTTGTTCAATTTGTGGAAAGAAGAACTGCTCCAGCATGTCAAGATATGTGGTACCACGAACAGTTTTCTCGGTGAAGAAAAACGGTCCAATGACCTTATTATGTGACAAACTGCACCAAACATTCATCTTCGGACTATCACGAACATGCTCTTGAATAGCGTGAGGATTCTCCGATCCCCAGATCCGCACATTATGCCGGTTTACCTTGCCTGACAAATGGAAAGTGGCTTCGTCCGAGAAGAAAATCTTGGTCATGAAGTCAGGATCAGCGCCGAGACGGTCCAGCATCGTATTGGCGAATTCCACTCGTTTCGGCATGTCATTCGGCTCCAGACGTTGCACTAACTGCACTTTATATGCGTGCAGTTTGAGGCGTTTGTGGACAATCCGTTGTAATGTCGATTTTGGTATTTGAAGTTCCCGCGAAGCTCTTCTTAATGACTTCCGGGGGCTTCGCTCAAATGCGGCTTGAACATTTGCTACCATTTCATCGGATGCTCTGCGACTACCATGCTTCTTCAACACAGATCCTGTAGCTAATAATGTATCACGCCACTTCTTTATGCTTCTAGCAGTTGGAGCATCACGGTTAAACACACGCCGGAACTCCCTTTGAACTCTAATGATTGATTTAAACTCCGCATACCACAAAACAGCTTGCGCTTTCATCTGCGGAGTCGCCATTTTCACAAACAATTAAATCTAAGAACGAGAAACGTATCTTTGTGCCATCTACCGACAGGATTCGAAACTTGGTGAGTTTTTCTGTACTATGAACGTTGTTTTAAGTTTCTATCTTCAACCGTTTGCCAGTAACAAGCAATTGAAATTAGGTCCATTCGAGCGGTCCACCCTGTATAATTTAAGCAATGATGCCAACATCAATATTTAAATTTAATATAATTAAAAATTAACAATTAATTACATGAAATAGAGAACGAAACCGAAATTACCTCAAAATAAAGTAAACAGTATTTTAAGTCTCGGTTAATGATCTAGAAATAAGTAAACTCTTGCAGCTTCTCTTGATAAGTGAAATAATCGAAAATGTATAAAGTTTCCTGAGATATATGCGGGTGCGTGTGCGTAGGCGCGTGTGTATTATAAAAATGCAGTGAACTCTTAATACGGGTTTGGTTCTGTTCCGCTTTCATGTAGGATTTTGATTGAAGTAAAGGTATTATCGCACTCACTATGATGGTTGTCCAGCGGCTCGCTTTGTTTCCTCGCAGCTCTTACATATAATTAAATACAAAAATGCCGACTGCCGCCACTATAATAATTCCGCATGTTAATCATTGTCAAGCACCGTCGCGCGGCACCCGCTTTCATGTAAACGGTCAACCATCAAACCATCATAGTGAGGCGATAATAAATTAGTCACTATGAACGTAACTCGAAATTTCTAGTGTATATCCTTTTCATTAATGGATAACTGTACGATGATTCACGTGACCTTTAAGATAAATGTAATCATGTTTCAAATCGAGATATGTAAAACAATATTTTTTTCTGTATAGAAAACCTAATTCAATTACGATAAAATAAAAAATTAATAAAATTTGCGACAATGTTTAGTGAGCAACAGTAACATACCGTAGTTCTATAGTAGGGAAAATGTTTCGCATTTGAATGGTCCCCTGTTAAAAACGTCCTGAAGCCAGGTAATCTGGTTGAATTTTCTTTACATCAGTCGAAAAGACAAATATTGTGTTTGAATTTCATTACTGAGCTATTCCATGAAAATGTCGTAACGAGATGACAATTTTGGAACTGACGCAGGTATAATTTTGTTGATGTAATATGTATCTGTAATGATCAAATTTTATAATTCTACAAGATAATGTTTCAAGTGTGTATTGTATTATTTTAATCTAATAATAGTCATAAAACTTGTAATATTCCAAACCTAAAAAAAATACGCAACATTTTACCAATTTCTTGTTTAATGATTTGGTCATATGAATTCGATTTATTTCACAAACTCTTTTGTTAAACCATACTTCGGTCCTCTTTGGTCGTACATGAAATACTATTAATTGCATTCTAATATTCTGTATACCTTAAATGTGTCCTATAGTTGTTAACTGTAAGTTATGCTCAGCAGTCACAGAAAACGTATACAAATTACTGTACACAACATAATAATTGATGGATAAAAATTCCCTCTTGGATTCTACGTTATCCGTACACAACAAACAAAAACGTATTGATGACATTTTCTTGTAAAGACATTATTTTTCCCGCTGGAGTCCCGTCACTGACTGACTTTTTGTCCCCTCACTTACATTGCTAATACGCATGATGCAGTCAATTGCTTGCTGACTCCGCTGAATATTAACACAAACATGGTTTAAGAAATCTGGTAGACTGGTCGGCTAAGCTGTTTCATAAAATAGTTACTGGCTCTTCTTCTGTGACAATTTGAGCTAAAAGGCAGTCAGCGGAAGGATTTTAATATAGAGTGATTCCATGAAAATATCATACCGAGGTGAAAAAATTGAAATCGGCGCAGGAATATTTTTTTCGATGGGATAGGTTATACTTTTTTACAGATGAAATTTTCTGATTTTAGAAGTTAATGTTTGAAATACGGATTATTTGTATCTAAAATGAATAGTATAACATGACATATTCCGAAACCTGAAAACACATGCAAAATTAAACGAGATTTTGTTTTACGATTTCACTGTATAAATTTGTTCTGTTTCACTGATTCTTTTTGTAATGGAGCTGTAGATGCGATTGGCGGCCTGGTAAAAAGGATGTCATGGATATCTTCAAAGTCAGGAAAGAAGTGCTGCAGAATTCTGTAAAATCGTAAGTAGTAAAACTAAACAAATAATAGTTCAGGAGGTGACACATAATGAGGTAGAAAAAGGGAAGAGATTTTTAGAAAGGCGGTTTCAACATCTTGCAGCTATTCCGGCAACTCATGGAGTTCAAGATGAGTGTTGAAGCCGTATATTATAGAAAATGCACAAATTTAAAGTGAACAATCAGTGCGAAAAATTCACAAGTTTCGTATGTGAAAGAAAATTATATTTTTATTAGTGGCATTTAAGTAATTCATTATGCAATTCTTCAATATGTATGTTACTAGGTGAGTCACTAGAGTATTGTGCTGACCGCAATTAAAAGCAAGTGCGCGGGATCTTACGTGTTAGAAAATAATGGAATGCGTGTGGGCGATCGTGTGCTGGAAGGGTCTGTTATTGTTTGACCTTTCACCTGCAATATGTGCTGTATTATTTCGGGGATTCACAATGCTATATTGCCACAGCCCTTGTTTGCATTGCACTTTGTGAAATAGAGTCTTGCATATTGATTGCAACAAGAGTTTTAAATCATATGCATAAAAAATACAATTGAATTCTCGTATATGTGATTAAGTATAACCGTAATGTAATGGAAAATTATTGTTATTGGTTGCAGCATTATTGGAAATTAACAGTGTGAAAATATGTATGACAACGCTGTAATATGTGCGCCAGCTGGGAACAGACACGTCAGTCATAAAGTAAGATTTCGCGCATTGTGAGAGATTTGTTTCAATTGTTTAATTTAAAAATAGAACTCATGTCAGCAATATAATTTGTAATCAGTTGTTTTGAATGAATTATAACAGCATTTTGCACATTTAAATAAAAAAAATAATAATTTGTATACTGTATTTTTTCGTTAATTGTTTTTTTTTGTCTTCAAAGTTGAGATGTGTGAAAGTTAATTTTAGTGTTCTGGAACGAATACTGCAAACTCCATATCAATATTTTTATTCGTTTCAATGGTTCAATATAATAACAGCATCACAAATATTAAATATAAGATCAGATAATTTATAATCAGTTAATATGGATGTAATAAAATTATATGCATATTAGGTATATTTAACTATAGAGAAGGACCTTTGTTATTAAGAAATCAATAATTTCTTTATTTTGTGAAATTTAAAATGGTATATGGTAAATTACACTATTTATTTATTCCTTTTACAACATAATCAAATTGTACATTTCCTATTCATGATAAAATATGTGTAGTACTTTATTTATCTCCGTATTATCGCTTTTTATCTATTATAATTTCATATTATTTTCTAATATTTGTATAATATTTGCAGCTCCACAATATTAAGTTCTTAATAAAATTCAGATATGTCAGTCAGTCACAAAATGGATTCAGTCAGTCACACATCACATATTAGGTTATAACTCCGGTCTTAATTGTGATTTTTCTTTCGTTTTTTATTGAGAATGTAACTTGAAATGTGCCCTCCAAACGGTGTTTTGGAAAATTGAGTTAGGAGTCACACTTCGGAGAATGATGCAGATGAACATGCTAAGCTGCATGATGAGTTGACATTTATGTCAGTTAATCACACATACTTTGATAATAATAAATAACATTGTTTTTTTCAGAAGTTGTATATTTATGTACAATCTTAATCACACACTTTTCCTCTATCATATCATGCAGATAACACCCTTATTTCAATCATTTGTAATATTTATGCAACCATTTTGCTGCAAAAGTGTATTGTAAATGTCAGTCAGTCACATATGGAATTGTTCTACTAATAATTATGGGGTAATTTATATAATGAATCCTCTAGCTGTTTTTAATTTGAATTAACTAAGCACACTTTAATGGATTTAAAAAAAGCTAACCACTAACTACTTAGGTATTATTTCGGATTATTTCGATTAGTTTTAAATTTTGGTTGGTAGTTTTAAATATTGATTAGTTATTCAAAATAAATACAGCTGGAAGGTGTATTATTCATATTACCCACAATTTGTATAATTAATATAGTGTTCAATTCATAAATAATTAAAATCCAAGTCAGCTAATACAAATATGTTAAACTACAGTATATAAATACACAAATGAGGCGTACAGGTAAAACTTTTTTTTTATTTACATAAATGCTACAACCCGTGTTTCACCAATGGTATATCACGGGATATACAAGGTGTTCAAATGTTGTTCTAGTTGTTCTTGTTGTTGACGGAAGATCCTCGTAAGAAATTCTGCAACGTTGACTGTGTTAAAATGGAAGTTCTGAATATTTGACGGAGTAGCAATTTGTAGTATATCTGGTTGATCTTTGGAGAATATGTTGCATTCAGTCATCAGATGGTGGGCCGTCTGCAGTGATTTTTCTGGGCAGTTGCAATAAGGTGAAGCAGTTTTGTTCATTTTGTGTAGGTAGGATTTAAATAATCCATGGTTGGTGAGAAATTGTGTGGTTATATAGTTAGGCCATAGAGATAGGGGCAGTCTATAGAGTATGTTAGGGATGAACATTTTTAGTATGGAAGGCATAATTTGATTTGGTGTAAATTAAATTCCAGATTGTTTCATAGTATTCTTTTTATAACTGCTTGCCTCGCGTTATAGCGATGGAGTTGTAGTTTATAGCAGTTTTGTAGCTGGCGGCTATTTCGGCCAGATAGTCAGCTCTCTCATTCTGTCGAAGACCTTGTGCGGGCGAATAAACTACTATTAATAAACCACGCTACTGCGCAATCATCTGTGCCGCTTACGGATCGTCTTTTGTTCCTGTTGCTTCTCTCAGCGTAGATCTGATTACCTCCAAGGTTATTTGTCACAAAATTACTTGCCTCGGGCCCATAGAAGGCAAGTATTGATTCATCTTTCTTTCCAAAGCGTATTAACATAAATCAATAATGATTCTCAAACCCACAGAGTGACTGAAAACAATTGTTTTCACTATGATTATCAATTAGGAAAGCTTGACAGCAAAATAAAGGGAGCTGGAAATGATCTCCTAAGTGAGTGACTTTCCGTATAGGATTATACCAAACAGCTACGTGCACATAAATTAGATTGAACATTAATTATATAAAAAAATTATATTTAATGCAAACAAGTAGTCTGAAGTAAAAACAAAATCAAGATAAACATTTTATCATTCAAGAACATAATATAAATAAATAAATGATAATACTTTTACAAGACAAAGACCACACCATACCTCATACTACACTCATGCTAGCGTCCAAGCCAGGGTGGCTTCTTCCCTGGTCTACAGGACAAACTAAAACTGCGCCGCTTCTCGGCTTTAGACGACCTTGTCCATATTTAGAGTTCCAATCCCATCCCGGAATGGATCGACGAATCAATTAATGAATGAAGAATGAATGATAACGTTCTGCCAGTGCACCACGTATATGAAGGCTCCGAGGTAGAGGGGAGATGCGCCGTAGGCACAGCGCATCAGGAGAGGTAAAGAGGGAGAGTGGGGGTAGATGCAAGGAGAAAGGAATATTGGCATAGTTCATGAATATCACAGTCTAGGGAGGATAACGACGCTGCAGTAATGAGCCGAAAAACGCACTTTCGGTTCAATATCTCCTCCTCGCGCCCTCCGGGAAAAGAAAACAGTCCATAAACTTCTAAACAATGCAAGAAAGTCCCAGAAGTCTTATAGACTTAAGTCACTATAACGATGTTACGAAGATAATAGGTAGCGAATCCCACGTTGGGAGGGGCACGGTAACACTATCAGATTCCGAGCGGTAAACTTCATCACCAATTTCACAGTCCCCAAAATCACTATCACCACACCAGCTTCTTCGTCGACCATCCAGGTGCTGTAAATAAACTCAAATCTTGACACAGCCGCCATAGTCGAACTCCGCGGTGTTCCAGGTGAAAAAAACAGGGTGACGATCCCAATACATGGATTGCCGGATCGCAATCCCGATCAACCGCTCTCTAGGAATCTGTAGTTGCAGAACCACCATTTCGGTCAGCTGGGCACTCGGGGTCGGCCGGATCCGCCAAGTGCTCGACTGCCAAACATTCCAAGTTCCTCTCCTATGCCAATATGAAGGAAGGGTGAACTGAAATAACAAAACAGGCGGAGACAGAAAACGGTACCTCAAACGTTTTTACATAAGATATTACACAGTACAAGTGTCCTTCATAAAACATCCGTGGTTTTAATCCACTACAGGACATACTTTTACTTGACTAACGTGCTGTTTTATGACGTGGCCATCGACGCTTTCTAATTTCTAGTTACACTTGCTTTTAGAATTTAGACTGCGTCTTATAATGACAAAACCTGGTCCACGTATACCGAAACTTACTCAGGAGTCTCCCATCCAAATAATATTCACAAACGGAATGGCTCAATCAGCCCACATACCGATGTCCAAAAACAAGCTTTCCTGATATCCAAAACAAGCAAACGAACTACGCCGAAAAACTAAGATCGACACTCTCTAGGAAGGTGTCCAAAGCGCTGGCATTTCCACCATTGGAAACTACTTTTCTGCTGCCAGGAATTATTGCGAGAAGAACGATTCGCAGGAGCATTAGGTTTACATAAATTATCAGGCACACGTTTCTCGCTGAAGTTCTTTTGTCTTTCAGCTATCTCGAAATCAGCTACTTTCCTTGCCAAGACACACATTTCTGCTACACTTTGGGGTTTTGTAGCGAAGATCAAATGCTGTCTAGTGGCAGAAGATATATTTTGAAGAATAATGTCAATCAACTTTTCTTCCGAAAACTGGGGATTCAATATCAATGAAGCTCCTTGGATTTCGGAAATAAACTCCAATAAAGATTCCTTAGAAAGTTGGAATCGTCGAGACACAAATTTAATCCAATAATCCTCTAATAACCTGGAAGGCAATAACGAACATTTCACATATTCCAAACTCTCAATCCAAGTTAATCTTAGTTTAACAACATCACTCCACACCTTCAATAGTATTCCACCAATACAACTCAAAATCGAATTAACAAAATATTCATCTTGAACTAGTTTCAATTCAAAAATCGAATTGAGTTTAATAAGGAAGAAAACTAACAATTCCTTATCACTTCCATCACAGGGATCGACTTTTCTAATTAACTCTCGAAAAATTCGCTGATTATTTTCTTCCATGTGAGAAGAAAGGTTGGAAGCCGTTCCACTAGAAAAATGTTTAATGGAGCTAGGTCTACGATCGATAATATTCCTATTCTGCTCTACAGAATTATCTTCAGCAACCGCGCCGTCTACAATAAACTTTCGTTTCACCAATGTTTGTTCAGCCGGGGAGAGAGAGTTCAAATGAATCTTAAGTCGCTAACGGAATGTATTTACGTCACCTTCAATGCCAATACCTAGTAAGCTCAATTCTCGGACCAAATTGTCCTTAGATACAACATCAATCCAACTAGGCATGTTTACTAAACAAAATGAACAAAAGATGTAAACAACTATAAGAGAACGCAGTTCTTTATGCATAAGTTACTCTGTGTTTACATGCAAGGAGAGATGAATCAATTTTATTTACGTTAAACAATTCAAATACGTAAATAAGTACGTTTCAATAACCTTTACGTAGATAATAAGTCTCGAAAACAAATAGTTATCCACGATATAATACCTCTGAGAAATATCGATATCCAAATACCAAAAATCATTTAAGACCATTCAGAGTATATATCCTTGTTCTGGCACTTGAATCCAGAACCCAAAACTTAAGTTCAAAGATTTTGAATCGACACCCACTTGAACTATTGCCAATAGAATACAACATACTTTTCCAAACAGAAAGAAACAAAACCACACGCTATGCTACCATTTGTGCGGGCGATTAAACTACTATTAATAAACCACGCTACTGCGCAACCATCTGTGCCGCTTACGGATCGTCTTTTGTTCCTGTTGCTTCTATCAGCGTAGATCTGATTACCTCCAAGGTTATTTGTCACAAAATTACTTGCCTCGGGCCCATAGAAGGCAAGTATTGATTCATCTTTCTTTCCAAGGCGTATTAACATAAATCAATAAAGATTCTCAAACCCACAGAGCGACTGAAAATGATAGTTTTCACTATGATTATCAATCAGGAAAGCTAGATAGCAAAATAAAGGGAGCTGGAAATAATCTCCTAAGTGAGTGAGTTTCCGTATAGGATTATACCAAACAGCTACGTGCACATAAATCAGATTGAACATTAGTTATATAAAAAAATTATATTTAATGCAAACAAGTAGTCTGAAGTAAAAACAAAATCAAGATAAACATTTTATCATTCAAGAACATAATATAAATAAATAAATGATAATACTTTTACAAGACAAAGACCACACCATACCTCATACTACACTCATGCTAGCGTCCAAGCCAGGGTGGCTTCTTCCCTGGTCTACAGGACAAACTAAAACTGCGCCGCTTCTCGGCTTCAGACGACCTTGTCCATATTTAGAGTTCCAATCCCATCCCGGAATGGATCGACGAATCAATTAATGAATGAAGAATGAATGATAACGTTCTGCCTGTGCACCACGTATATGAAGGCTCCGAGGTAGAGGGGAGATGCGCCGTAGGCACAGCGCATCAGGAGAGGTAAAGAGGGAGAGTGGGGGTAGATGCAAGGAGAAAGGAATATTGGCATAGTTCATGAATATCACAGTCTAGGGAGGATAACGACGCTGCAGTAATGAGCCGAAAAACGCACTTTCGGTTCAACCTGCGTGACCTTTAACCCAGTGGAGGTCAATCTTACTCGTCTTTTTGAGTACGATTAGCTTTTCTCTGATTTGGATCGCCAAAGGGTTGGTTCTTTCTCTATTGGCTATGACTAGAAGAGCGGCTTGTGAATCTACGTGGATAGCATATGTTGAAGTTACATATTTTTATAGTTCAATCCATTCAAGTTCCATTTGAATTCCAATGAGTTCTGCCTGGAAGATTGAGCATTCTATGTCAAGTCTTTTCATATTGGTAAATACCTCCTTTGAGTTTTTCTCGGCTACCATACCTGCACCCACATGCTTAGCCGTTTTGGACCCATCCATGAACATTAATTAGTGGGCACTCCCTACAGTTCCAGTTGAATCTCTTCCTATATAGTTATCTTTGGGATGAATTCCTTTTATTAGTGTTGGCATTTCAGTTCGTTTCAGTACAGGGATTATAGCATTTCTGGCTTGGCCTCTTGATATTGCTTTAATGTCGTTGTGTAGGAGTACTGTTGGATCCATGGGCATGACGTATGCTAGAGCTTGGAGAGCATTGTATGAAACTGTTCAGTATGCTTTTGTTGCGAAAATAAGAAAGTGTCTTTGTATTTGATTCAATTTGGTTTTAGCCCGTTTGGAGATTTGTGGGCTCCAGGAATCTGCAGAATACAGTATCATAGGGAGAAGGCTTGATGATAGATTGTCATAAGAATGGAAGGACATACCCCAAATCTTCTTGGAACATCTGACTAGCATATTTCGGAGATGTAGTATTTTATTTTCCAGGTATAGTGAATGGGAATATCAGTCCATTTTGTGGTCTATCATCACACCCAAATATTTCATTTTAGTTACCACGTTTAGGCCCCATTCTGTGACTATTGGGTGATTGGCATATGTGTCTTTCTTTCTGACAGACATAGGCATTAGAGAAGATTTCTCCTTAGAGATTACAAGTTGTTTTTGCAACACCAATCTTGCAGGATTTGCAGTGCTATGTGATCATGGGAAATACCATTAAGTATAATCATTGTGTCATCTGCGTACACCACGGTCTTCAGATCGGGTACGCCTGCCAGCTCTGAAATAAATCCACTTACTAAAATATTTCACAGAGTGGGACCCGAGACAGATCCTTGGGGGCATCCTTTGGTGACGTTCTTACTCGTTGAAGAGTTTCGTTGTATGAAGTGAGCTGTACGGTAATGTAGGAAGTCCATTATGATATTATAGATCTTTGAAACACAATTTATTTCTCGTAAACGCGCTTTGATACTTGGGTGCCAAGCATTGTCAGAGGCGTCACTGATATCCAGGGATAGGAGGCACTTTGGTGTACGAAATTTGAGACAGCTTTGATAGCATCAGAAGAGGGTTTTCCAACGATGAAGCCATATTGTTGTGGGGGAATGAGTGTATTCTCTTGGAGGAAGAAGTTGAGTCATCCCATCGCCAATATTTCAAACATTTCCCAGGGTAGGCTGATTCCTCTATATCCAGTGACGGATAGCAGCTTTCTCCTATCAGACTTAGGGATAGCTATTACTCTTGCCTCTTTCCAGACTTTTGGGAAGCAACCTAAATGTAGACATTTATTGAAAACTATCTTCCTGAAATTTGGTAAGGTCTGATGTATGTTTTTAATAATAGTTCCATCAATTCCGTCGGGGCCTGGACATCTCTTCTCATTTAAATGCTTTATTATCTCTTCTACTTCGTGAGATGCGAATTCTGGTTCTCGTGGTGTGTCCGGAGCTACGAAGTCTCGGTTAGATTCTCTGATGAGTCTCTGCAAATCGTTATTGAGATCTGGAATGTCATCTGCTAGGAATCTATCGAGGAGTGCATTGGCTATGTCTTTCTCTGATAAGGTGGGAGTTCCATCGATTATAGTAAGAGTGGAAGGAGGTGTGCTTTTCGCGAAGTCAGTTTTGCAGTGCCTGTAGATTTGCCAAGGCAATTTCCTACTGTGTTCTGTGCAGAAACGTTCCCATGATTCTCACTTAGCTTTATTTAATTCAAGTTTGTACTGGTTTTTGAGATTATTATATTTAGATGTATATAATTCTTTGGGCTTCGGGTGTTTACTTCTCTTGGCCCTTCGTTTTGCTGCATTAGTGTGTTTTCTGAGAGAGTTTAGTTCTATAGACCACCAGGGTTTAAATTTATTTGTTGGTAGAAACGGTGGAAAGCAGTGTTTGTTGGTTTCGTTTAGTTATTGTCATATTGTAGTGATGGTTTCATCTAGTTGTTTTTAGAGGTGGCATTATGTATTTGTAGCAACCATTGTTTGCCATTTTCGTTGAGTTCATTTTTTAATACTCTCCAATGGCCTACTTGCGTGGCAAACTTTCTGGTATAATTAATGTTCTGCCGGAATAAGTTGGAGTTGGAAGTGTGATTCAACAGTTCAAAAGTTATGATATTGTTATCTCAGTCTCTTCTTCGCTAACTAGCCATTTGTTTATTCTCAGGTAAACCTTCAAAACACTCTAAATCAGTCATCATCGACTGGTGTGACACTTGATTCGGAACACTATTCTTCAGTAGTTGCAGGAAGAAGTAACACGGACGAGGAGTTGGGAAAAATGAAAGTTCCCTCATAATTGAACAGTGAATATCATCTATTAGTTGTAGGTGGTCTTCCGGGTCCGGCACACCAAATTCTACACACATGACACATACCACCAGTTTTGGGTAGGGCCTATAGCCGCGAGGAAGAACTGTAACTATTTAGTTGGCCTCTTCTGCTCTTTTTTATATCTCAGGCTCGGAGTCATGAGCCACCATCGTGGTGGCCCCATTAGATACCCACAATCACCTATGGGTGCCAACCAAACTATTTTTCTTAACATGAGAAGCGATTAAGGTTTATATGAAATGAATGAATGAGTTTTAGAAATGACATGAAGGGAAGAAAGCGGGATGGACACTGTTCATGGGATGAAATTCGGCAAACAGAAGAACCCCGATGAAAACCCGAAAAATCCCGGTATGGTCATCCACCAATATACTACTGGAACCGTCAGGTTTCGAACCTAGGATCCCAGTCGGAGCAGCCACACGTATACAGAGACGGTAAATTGTACAGGAACTAAGTGTATTTAAAAATCTGAAAACAAATGTTTCATTATTTCCCTTTGTCTATAAATGGTTACTCGCATCTCATAATCCAACATATTTTGATGTAGAGTCTACAAGTGCGTTTATGTAATTAGTAATTATGAGAAAGATCACAAACCAGAAACTGACATAAAATATTATTTTCTTTTAAATTAGCTATAATAATATAGAAAACGTTAAAGTCTAGTTTAATTAAAATGGGCGAAGTGTCGGTAAGTCTAATAATGATTCACTCGAAATCATGTTTATGCATTGTCATTAGTAATCCCTTGTTTCAATATTCAATTATTTGATATAAAGTAAATTATTCCAACTAAATCCAAGAGTTCATTTTCTCTTTAAATTATTATTGACGCCATTAACTGTAAGTACGTCATATCCCCAACATCACCAATTACTACATCCTGTAGGCAGACTCGGCACAAATATATTTCTTGCACACAGCGTTGCGCCCATCTATTTCGATGTGATAACTAATTAGCGCACTGGCACTACCGACCCCAGAGATTCATGGCAGCGCTCACATGAGCTCTCCATACATCCCGATCCTCAAATAATGTTTTCAATCATCTCCGTATAATTTACTTCCCTCAAAACGTGGTAAATGTTATTCTCCCGCCTCATGGTTGGCCTACCTACTAGGCGGTTTCTCTCTGTTTTACCTACAAGGAGCTTTCATGCCCCTCTTGCATTCCCATTGGTGTCATATGTCCTGCCCATCGCAGTCTACAATACTTAACTGTTCTTACTATATCTGATATCCCATGAACATCATGTAGTTCACTGTTAAATAGTCTTCTCCATTCGCTTGTCTGTTCAATCCTCTTTGGTCCAAAAATGTTCCCAAGAACTATATTCTCGAAAACTTGTAATATTTTATCCTCCCTTAAAGTAAGTGACCATTTTTCACTTCCACATAGTATAATTGGAAGAATAACAGTTTTATAATATATTTTTAGAGAAGTTGGAACGACAAGAGTCTCTATAATGCATAATAACACGTATTTCCAGAATTGAGCCTATGTTTAATTTCTTTGTGCACCTCATTCATGTTTGTATTTATTGTTCCTAGATATTTGAATTCAGCTACTTCAAAATTTCCCTCATTTTTCATTAATTGTCTATTTCCATTATACTCCAACAGTGTATTTCTATGTGTAACCATATAGGCCTATATAATTTTTATTGATATTTACTTCCAGCCCCAATTTCTTGTGATACTCAATAGAGTGTGCGTGTTGGCCCTTGCTACTACATCAGCAACATGAACTAACAGCTTATTAATACCATTGACTTCTAGGGCTTCTTTACCCTCAAAAGATTTGATGGCAAAAATCAAAATTGAATGGTTGAGGAAATAGTGCATTTTTTAACCCATATGAATTTCAAAACTATCTGAAAACTGTTTACCTACACTCACCCTACTCTTTGTTCCATTTAGACACATTCCAAAGTTCGATGTGAAGGATATTTTAAATTTTGAAACGTGATCCATTGCATAACTATAAATTAATGATGGTATTAAATTTACGAAACGGTCCCCGAATATCATCTGATCATCATAATGATCATTATCATTTTTGCTATAATTAGTATAAATGTGTATTTCGTCTTAATCGGAGGAGGTCCTGACATTGAACTCATAATTCATTCGGGGAGACCCTCCATGTCCACGTGTGTGATCCATGTTTAAAATCCCTCTCCCGACAGATCGTTCCACTATATTAGCTGAGTGGCTTGTGGCTTGTTGAAAGTACTTAAACGGTGAGAGGTTAAACCCAATTAATGAAATGAAATTATATATTGGGAAAGTTATATCCAATAATTGTTTCAGCGAAAGAAAAACTCAATTTCAGATTAAATTAGAGGAGATTAGATCAACAATTGATCAAATATTGTGACCTTGTAAAAGATTTTCGGGCTGTTGGTCGTGATATTGATGCTTGAAGTTCCCCGACGTTTGGCTCGAGTACCCTTGAGGATGCCGAATGTAGTTTCTGGCGAAACGTCGGAGAAAATCAAGCCTCAAGACCACAACCAACAGCCCGGAAATCTTCTACAAGGTCACAATATGAACTCCGGTCGTGAAAGCCTACGTCTATATAATTGATCAAATATTCAGTATCCGGTAAGTTTTAGAAATAAGTGTGAACACAAACACCCAGTGTATAAGTTATTACATTTCATACATTTCAGAAAATTTTACGGCTCTGATAGTAGAAACTTTCTTTAGAAACACTTGTTTCAATTGGTGTAATCCTCAAAAAATAGTTAAAGGCATACTTTAATTTAATCCCAAGTAAAGTATGAACTACAAAAGTTTGCATTGAGCCCAGAGTAAGGTATGAAAAGGTAATAAAATAATATTTAATATTTAAAGGAAGTGACACTAATGGGTTTATTTTAAATAATAGGAATTAGAATATCAACGACTCACTTCATATTTGTAGATTTCTTGAAGACCTAGGTTTCGACGTGTTAAACATCATTATCAATTCTTTGTAACTATTGAATCGGCGGTTGAATAATGAGCTGATAGGAAAATTGCCGAAAAGAATATATGCTAATGTATGAATAGCGTTCACCAGGTTCGGGTCTATGCCGATAATATGAATATAACAGGAGATAAGTCAATAAAAGTAAGCCCTATCAATACATTCGGGAAACTTCTTAACTCCTATATGGAAGTCCGATAAAAAACGAAATCCGCGGAAATCTGCCATGGTAGGAAATATTGCAGACTATTGTTTTCATACCCTAGATATGGAATATTGATCAATCCAATTGACATCCACGTCGACAATCACTGAAATATTGTCGAAATGAAATTGTTAGACTTGATGCTCAATTGGTTCCTAAACTCTCGAATCTGGAATCCAAAGTTTCTCTTTTACAAACACACAAAAGCCGTTCCATAAAACATGTTTCACATAAATTCAATTTAAATAATATTATACCTATACAAAATACGTAACTTGTTTCCATTCCATTTATATATTTTATTTAAAATTGTGTTTACTAATTTAAAATATAAACCGAGTTTTCATATCTTTGAACAATTGTCAATACTATGAAAACTCCAAAGATATAAGATAAACAATAGACAACTATTCTTATGAAAAATTGAAATTATTTAAATATTTAGAAGCATTGTTAACGGATCAAAGACATTAAATGTCAATTTATAATTTAAAATTAAAGTATTAGGGCTGCTATTCAGTTCACGGTCTCTTGTCTTCTCGGTTTTCTACCTAAAATCCAAAGATTAAAATATATAAATGTCAGTTTAAACGAGAGAAAACAAGTCAAAATCCAGTCGAAAATACGATCCAAACGCGAATATTCATTCCATGAAAATGGAGGAAGCATCACGAGAAACTATTTTTATCGTTATCCTAATATTGTCACTTATTCAGCCTTGGAGACTGATATACAGACATGTAACTAGGTATAACCGGGTGTAGGTTGGAGGATAGATCTTGGGAACTGGAAATATGAGATTTAAGTTGACACGCTGCACTGGTTCGGTAATTCAGAGCATTATTGAAACATTTTCTTGAATTTAATAAAAGATCTTAATCAATATAAATAAATGTTTGTTACAAAAAGCAATGTTTATTAAGTACAATATACGTAATACGAATAGTTTTTTTTTATTTGACGCCCTCGATCCATACTGCTATAAGCCCTATACATTATAGTAAACAATAATAATCACTCCAAAATAATTACAGTAGACCTGTATCAAATATTAAACTTGGTGATTTAAATGTGTTAGCAACTATTCATGTGTACAAGATGAACTAAATAATTACAAAAAACACGGCACGTGAAAATATATAAAGATCAAGACATAACACTCACCAACTATTAATCAGTCAGCAAGAAACGATATTTATTTTCATCTGTAATTGTGTATAGTATCTCATATTCATTATAAAATTACATTCAACCAATCACTCAAAACACCATTTCAATCTCATGCCTATGTTTAGATCATATGTTTATTTTTAAGACGCATGCGCAAGTTCATATTTATATTAGTACAAATTTTCCCCGTAGGTGTCAGATGTGAACACGCATTAATTGGTTGGACATCTGTTGACAGAAACTACAACAATTCAAAGTAGGTTAACTAATTGTCAATATCGAACCCGAAGGTTTAGCTACAATAAGCCTAAAAAAGTGCTCTTTCTTTTATATCCCATAACTGTCATTTATTAAAGAATAGAAAGTCTACGAAATAAAATGCTAGCAATGTGAGGAAAACTAGTTTTTTTAGTAAACCGCTATGATCCAGTGGCAGCATCGCGCCGTTGCCTCAGACACATGAACCTGGGTTCTATCCCCGGTAGAGAAAAGTTTACTGGTTGGGGATTTTTCGGACAAAATTGTTCCAGAACACCATATACCATGTCATCATCATAACCATCCACATCATATGTGCCTTGTTTAGTATGCAAGAGTGAAAGAGTATCTTATTTTGAATTTTAAAAATATTTTAAAGGGGCACTGGCATTGAGCTAATTGCTCTTCACTGGACCCAATATCCTTGTATGTTAAAAAAACAATATTGAGGTCAAGAGTTTAATATTCTCTCTCTATGGGTCGTCTCCCTTTAAGGGCGCGTTAAAGTATCTACCAAGAGACAGATTAAACTAAGCTAAAGAAAGAAAGCAAATAAATTATTTTATCATAAGTAATGTCTCAAGTGATTTCCAAATTATCGATAAATTCAAGAAGTGACAAGTGAATTTATCTAGAGAATTTGGAAATCAAGAGTGGCATTTGTTAGGACTATTTAACGAATAAAATTAAGCTGTTTACTCACAAATCATTATTTAAATATAGTTATTTTAAAATATGTATATATTTAATGTAAATGGCAACCCACTTCTAAAGTTGGGGCGCCTGGAAGGCGGGGTTAAGTTGCCCCGATGATATGATGGGTGATGATGATTATAGTGATGCGCCAGGAGAGTCCCTAATCCTAAGATTAATCTAAGATGAATATGAATGATGATCATTGCGATGGCCATATGCATTCGGGGACCGTTTAGGCCTTATAGATTTCCTGACAATTGTCATACAGGTGAGGAAAATCCCCGATAAATTCCTCACCCAGAAAAACTGTCCCTACCGGGGATTGAACCTGGGCCCGCGCGTGAAAAGGCAGCATGCTACCTCGAACCACAGCGGTGGACTTAATTACAAATATTAAAACGTTAAAATTTAAACAATACATTTAACGTATTATTGCGTTATATCGACAGTAACATAGCAACGACTGAATATCAACATTTTCTGATGGCTAAATGCTACGTTTAAACTTTATAAAATTGTAATATTGAAATAAAGTTTAAGTGAAATATTTTTGGGAAAATTTCTACAAATTATGCAAAAACACCAAAAAATATTTCTTGAAGTTTAGAGTGAGTCATTGTTATAGCTGATATTATATTTATAGATATTTATCATCATCATCATCATCATCATAGCACATTAATGAATTTAGGTCATTTGTTGACTTGTTTCAGCCTCAAGTGAAACACCATCCAAAAAGTCTTTTGAGTGGACGTCCTGATCTTCTTCCTGCAGGTTGATGTCTTAACATTTGTTTGTAGTACGGTGCAATTAGACCCAAACCTCAACATCTAAAGTAAAAGTTTCGTTCCAACTCCAAATTGTTCAATACAGTCCACATATTGTTTGATAGAAAGTTACACCATTTTGAGCGTCGGATTTGGAGGGAGAAGTTTGTAAATTAGTAGTTTTTATCAGTTTTTCTTAAATATTTCGAAACCTATGCGGTTTAGCGCAAACCGTGTCATATACAAAACTAATGTACATTAAATTGCGAATAAAAATGGTCATCATCATAATATTGATAAAGTGAACGGCTCCAGAGTTACGGAGGTTGTAAAAGTAGACATTTATCGTATTTTTTAGATTTCTTGGAAAAAAAATTACATTATCACTAATACAACTTTTTTTTGACACAGGATTGTGTTTTGTAAAGGCAAATTGTGATTTTAGTGGCCGATGGTATGTTAGTGACAAGACCTTGAAGGAACGACAACCCCAAGGGGCGCTACTTTTTAAGGGAAATGAGGCTTCCACAGGCCTAGGCCATATAATCCTGTGATATAGAGAAACTCACTCTAAACTTTCTCTGTACAATGCCGAATTAAGAATGAATAACTTTCAAACGCTAAATGATTTTAAAATATAAAAATATTATCTTTATTATAATTTAAGATATATGAATATATTATTTTTAATCGTAATATTTTTAAATCTGCAGTTTTTTGGAGGGTTTTCTTTAGAAAATTTGCATATTTGGCTGTATATTGCAACCATATTTTATTAAAAATTTTGAAGTTCAGTCCTTTTCAAACATAGCACCCTCCTCTTCAAACATAGTACCCTCCTCGTCTGTATCTTCGTCTACGATGTTCATGTCCCTGTTATCACATCCTAGGCCTGAGCAATTACTGCATATGCCAGAGCAGTTTAGACCACTCTCTTTCTGCACCCGCAGTTAAGGACACATTCGTGTTTGCAAGCGCACACTGTGAAGGAAAGTAATTCCTGGGGAGCTGCAGAACGTGCTGTTGTAATTGGTCTCAGGTATTCGCCAATCTCCTTCCTACCCCCACTCGAGCGGATTCTTCTCATTCAGCCACTTCTGCACCTGTTGGTTGGTTCTAATTGAATGCTGCCAAGAAGCTGCTGAAGTGTGGGGAAGTGCATCCAGCTTGAACAATGAATGTATAGGCTGCTTTGCAAATAGCCTTCAAGTAACACTGGTAGCGAAAACAATCTTGATCTTCAGTGTTCTTGGCTCCAAACATCGCTAGAAATAAATGCTATCCAGCGTCAGCCATTGCACTGGGGTCAGCTTTGGGGTTGTTGAAGACTAGAAGTTTCGTACGAAAAGCGTTGTTAGCTTTCTATACGGTGTAATTTTCCTCTTTTTGTAGATAGCTGATACAGTGTCACATCCTGTGAAGGCGTATATTGCTAAGAACACACCTTTCATATCCCCAATGCCTCGCTGAATATCAGAAATAATGTAGGCCTATAGTTTTCCCTGCTGATTGACTTTCTTTGGTACCACGATTTTCAATTTGTTCTCTGAGGGTACGTGGACAGTCAACAAGACCAGTATGTCAGTTTCATCACTAATTATACAAGCTTCAACGTCTTTCTTAGCTTCATCAATTGCTATTAAAACTATTAATAAATCAGCGTCACCCGTTGCTTGATGAACTGTGCAACCACCTCTTTGCAAGTGCACTGTAAGGAAAGAAATATGGCCCAGTTTGTTCTTAGTGTTAGCTGAAAATTCACTTTGGTTGATATTTACATGGATTGAGTCTTCTACGTTTACTTCAATGTTAGTGGTAGAACATGATCTGCGTAAGTGTTCTTCATCTTTTCTGTTTCCTTGCTCGTATCCATAAAAAACAACAGTTGCTGGTCCATAATGAGTAATTATGTAATTTGTGTATTGCTCGCAAATCAGTTTGAAGGTAGCTGGACATCGCCAGACAACGACGATGAAGGAGGTGACTTCCATCGATGATGTAGGACACATTATCTGAATCTGTGGTGATTGATGATTAATTTGAATCTGGAACCAAAATAGTCGCCATTGACGATTTGCTTGCCTTCCTCATCAATCCAGATTCGTAGAAGAGGGATGGAGAATAAGCACATAATTCAAATTGAAATATTTCTTCAAGTCTCTCATCACTCCTTACTGTGCACACCATCCGATGAAAGAGAGTGTTTGGGTTCACACATACAGTGTTTGTTGTTAATTGTCATAGACTTGTTTATAGAGGATGTAGACTAAACTGCTAACTTTCTTTGCAAGCGTATCTTATCGAATGTTTTATTCCCAATCTCTTTCAAGGCTAGTGTTCCAACTAAAAAAGCTTCATCACAGTTCACGTTTTCATCTGCTACAACACCTTACAAGGTTTCAGCACACATTCCGCCATAATTCACACACATTCAAGTGATTATCACTAGTCCGCACAGTATTCTAAAGACGAATAATAAAAAATGACAGCAGAACTTCACTAGAAATAACATTCACAAATGCATTCAACGGGTCTCCCAATACGACTGAGCCGACTGAGGGTCAGAGAAAAAGAGAGTAGATGAGGGGCGGGCGGCAGGTGTAGGGTTCCGTACGCACGGTTCTAGTTCCCAGTATTTTTCGCTTCTAACCCTCTGCGGAGCCTCTTAGCCTCTTTTGGACTACAATACGATTGTACAATATTACTTTTTTAATAAAATTGTTTTGTTATTTCTCTTTGCATAGTAGTTATAATTTCATTTTTCCAAAAAATTAAAAAGAATACAAAAAATATATATTTACACCATCCGTAACTCCGGAACCGTTCACATTAACAAGATTATGGACAGAACCAGTTTTGTTCGCACTTTAACGTAGATTATTTTTTATACGGCACCTTGTGCGCTAAACCGCATTGTTTTCGAAATGTTTAAGAAAAATTACAAATTTTCCCACTTCCCCCCCCAAACCCGACGCTCAAAATGGTGAACTTTTACCAAACAATGTGTGGACTGTATTGAACAATTTCGAGTTGGAGGGAAACTTTTACTTTGGATGTTGGGGTTTGGCCTTTTTTTTTTTAACTAATTGCACCGTACTATTGGGTATCCTGTGATCTTCCATTTGATGAACACGTTGCATCCAACTTGACTTATAATCTGAAATTTTGTTTTCTAAAGGTTCCATATGTAATTCTTCTAAGATGTCTTCAATTTTTTGTGATCTAGTAGTGTGTATCCGGGAGTCCTCCAAAGGTATCTCATTTCAGCAGATATAAGTCTCTTTATATCCTTCTGTTTCAATGTCCATACTTCGCTACCATACAAAAGAGTTGGAAGAGCCAGCGTTTTATATAATTTTATTCTTGAATGTTTTTGGACTAACTGTGCTTGAAGATAGAATTTAATAATCCTAAAATTCTTTAAAATTTTGATATTTTGCATTTACATCCTTTTCTTCTTCATATGAGATATTGTATGCAAGATATGTAAAATTATTCACCTGCTCCAAAATGTTATTGTCAAGTACAATTTTATTTCTGACAAGATCTACACCTTGAAATGCCATACTTATATATATTATTTTAAATATTATGAAATCATTATATATATCTACCGCTGTGGTCTCGAGATAGTGTGCTTCCTTGTCACGCAGCGGGCCCAGGTTCGATTCCCGGTCGGGGCAGGCTCCTGGGTGAAGTTTTTTCGGGGTGTTCCTTACCTGTAAGACAAATATCAGGAATCTTGGGGTCCAACGGTCCCCGAAAATCATCCGGCCATTATCATCCTTATCATTATCGTCACCATCCTTCACCGATGTGGAAAGCAATGGGAAGCTATCACTCCTATAATTCCCTAGTAAAGCTGAAAAGCATAGCATGAAAATGTAATGAAAGACCTGCCCTCGGGCAGAATTACTATGGATGAATGGAAAATTTAAACAATTCATTTAACGTATAATTGCGTTATATCGACAGTAACGTAGCAACGACTGAATATGACAATTTTCTGACGGCTAAAATGCTAAGTTTTAATTTCATAAAATTTTAAGATTGAAATAATGTTTAAGTGATTTTTTTTAGCACATTTCTACAAATTATGCAAAAACACCAAAAAATATTACTTGAAGTTTAGAGTGAGTCACTGATATAGCTGATATTATATTTATAGATATAGTCATATTTATAGTATTTTTTTATCTAAGAAACTATAGGCCTACATTAAACTTAGACTATCAAAACCAATTAGTGCTAATACACATATCATAACACTATTGGTTATCAATAATTAATCCAAATAAACAAACAACACTATTACTTTTCGAATTTAGGTGTTATAACGTAAGCAAAGTGAACAATTCACCACGTACGACCACGTGGCGACACTACCTAATGCAAGTTTATCGAAGACAAATCGTACTATTACACATATTATAACATCATTAGTTCTCAATAATTAAACCAACTGAACTAACAACACTCTTATTTTTCGAATTTATAGTGATATAAAGTACATAAAACGAACAATTCACCCCGTGCGACTACGTGGCGACACTATTAGTAATAACATAGTGCAAGTCTTCTTCTTCTTCTTCTTCTTCTTCCGAATGCATTATTGGGTGATGATGCCCGTTCTGCGACTACAAAAACTGATCTTTCCATCGGTTGAAGGGTCTTCCGAGGTCTCTTTTGCCTTTAGGGTTGAGGTGGTAAATCATCTTTGGTAAATGGGAATTTGACATTCTCTGGACGTGTTGGAACCATTTAATCTGATAATTTTATATATGTTCAACCATTTCCCTACTATTCCACTGCATCCTTATCTCATCATTTTCATTCTATCCCTTAATGTTACTCAGTTAGTGTCGGAATCTCATTTGTGAACTATTAATGCGGGATTTATCTTTTGCTCCAAGTGTCCAGCATTCACTTCCGTATAGTAGAGCAGGTTTGGCTATGGCATTATGAAATCTCAATTGGATTTCTTTCCTCATTTGTTTTCCAAAATTTCTCCTAATTATACCATTTAATCTGTTATATTTTTCTAAATTTGTATGATTATGATACTGTGATATAGCTATTATTACCTAAATAATTAAAGTGTGTTACTTGTTCTATTGGTTTATTATTTATTATTATTTTTACTCTCGAAAGTCCCTTTCCAGTGATTGCCATGGATTTGGTTTTATTTTCAGATTCTACTCCTGAATAGATCATATGATAATCTCCCATTTCCGTTGATCCTCTTCCTTTCTTTTTTCTCACACTAATAACAGCTATGTCTATTTGTCTTTCTTCATCTTTTTTATTAAGTCCTCTTACGTTCAAGGTTGCCAAATTCCAGTAATCATAAATCCTTTGTTCTTTGCCTGTCGTCATAGTTTTATTATCCGGCTGCTTATTTCTTGTAGTCTTTCGAGTATTTAAAGTTTTCCCCATTATAGGTTACCAGCCTATAGTTGGACATAGTGCAAGTGAGAAATATAATTATTAACGCCTTTTATTGACCAAGAAGAGTGACCTTCAATGTTTTGAGTGCAAAGTTTTCCTGCCACACCTGTTTTACAATAGCTGTTTGTAGTAAATATAGTTGTCCGTCGTAAAACATTGAGGAAATTTTGAAATCTTAAATGTTTATACAAATATTTAATTATTAATGATTGTTGAGTGTTGCCAACGATATAGAGACATTAATATTTTCTTTATATATTATTTTATTTTTACTTTTTATTTTATTTATTTATTGTTATGACTCATCTTCGTATTTTAATATCTACATTACTCACCTTCTGACCAGGACTCGATACATCAATATAAAATGGCTGCAAATGATAAATTAACACATGAAACTATAAATAATCAAACTGTATGTAAACATTGTGGTAAACATTTTAAAAATGACAGAGGACTAAAAATTCTTATAAGTCGTTCACATCCAACAGAATACCGAGATAAATTGGTAAACCGTGGAAGTAAATCTCCTCAAGCAATTGTTAACTCCACCCATATTGATGATCCCAAAAATTATTCAAAGCATGGCTTAAGTGAATATCAAATACAAATAGCTACTTGGAAGGAGGAATTTTTAGTAGAACTTGATGATTTTCAGTTTAATAATTTGGTTTCAGAATTCGTTTCCTTCTTAGCATCTGCAGTTCATATTTTACCTGGTCCCAAACATCCTGCTAGAAGATATTTTGATAAACGAAAAAGGAAAATAGCTGCAAATAATCAACAAACTTATAAAACATCTACTAATCCTGAATGGACATCTAAACGAAATAGACTGAAGAGGAAAAATGCATATAGGTATCAGCTGACTCAATTTAATTTTTACAACCAACGTCGGAAGGCTCTCCGACAAGTATTTCAAGTATGTTCTATTGATTTATATATATAAAATCTGTTGAAAAATATAACTTTGATATCCAGTACACTGTTCATTGTTTGCATGAATTTTATAATTTTATTTAGATAACATAGCTACAAAAGTAAAGTCTGAAGGAAAACCATGGAAACGTTCTTATATTGTTTCCACGAAGACAACGAAAGGAAATAAGAACATTCAACTATACGGTTAAAAAAACATTGTTTTAGAAACATAGTTGTTGACAGAGTCCTACATTGCAACATTGGATATATTTAAGGCTAAAATTTTGTCTTGTCATAATGTAGTCTGGTTTCCTTTTGAACAAGTATTAAGTTTGGAGGTGTAGGTGTAATTTTATCATTTACGTAGCTTTGGGGATTCTATGCCAGAAGTGTGTCTAAATAAATAGAAATAAAAACCAAAAGCTCACAATTTATTGTAGTAGTATGTGAACAATTATTTTAGGAATATATATATATATATATATATGAAAAGAAAAATGAATGCTTGAGTCGGGATTTGAACCCGAATCTCTAAATCCGTACGTTTAGCGCTCTAACCAACTGAGCTACCCAAGAATTCCAACACAAACATACATTTTTCTTGTGCATGTAGTATTCTCAATTCACACAATAGGTAGCGGAAATTTGTTCCAACTGACATCTAGTGGCTAACATAACAGTTAAGCATATATATATATATATATATATATATATATATATATATATATCACCATAGTAATCTGTCCGAGGGCAGATCTTTCACTACAATTTTAGCATTTTAATGCTATGATTTGCAGCTTTACTAAGGAACTATAGGTGCGGTAGCTTCCCCTTGTTTCCACACTGGTGAAAGATGATGATAATGATAAGGATGATGATGATGGCCGGATGATTTTCGGGGACCGTTGGGCTCTAAGCCTCCTGACATCTGTCTTACAGGTGAGGAAAACCTCGAAAAAACCTCACCCAGGAGCCTGTCCCGGTCGGGATTCGAACCGCTGCATGACTAGGCAGCACGCTACCTCTAGACCACAGCAGTGGACTATATATATGTATATATATATAGGGCCCGGAAGGTGAAGAAAAGTCATTTTATTTTATGTTTTAATAAGAGGCTCAACCTAATATATAATATAATTAATTACATTGTAGCCGGAAAAGAATGGGTTTTATTTGCCCATTGTGTAATTTTTTGACTTTTTTGGCTTATTGGTTATTCGTTAGCCTTGTTTAGGTCTTAACGGATTTTTTTGCTACTCTACCTTTTTTTGGCTACATTTATACCACTTGTATAATTGAAGAATCCGCAGAGTCTAGTCTCAATTCCACTTATTTAGCAAATACTGTCTAGTTTTAGCTTCTAAAGACTTTTCCTTTCCAAACAATTTTGTTCCGCGAGAAACTATTGAACCTTCACAAAAAAATCATGTTATTTATAGCTACCAGCCTGCTTAACGCGTGAACTATTGTATTTGGACTTCAAATTTTCTAAGAAATTGCCACATTGTGAAAATTACCTCGAGCAGATAGTGAAGACAGCGAGGTTGTCTTTATCGACTCATTAGCAATACCAACAATTTTTACGTTTATTTTTCAGTTTTTATGCCTTTTAAAGTTATTTTATATATTTTATATATACTTTATGTTATACGTGTTTCACCTCGCTCTTTATCCATTTCTCTATATCAGCTCCTGCTTTTGTGATAAAGAAGGCTCGTCCTTTTGTATTGTTCTGAACAAGTTAGACCATTATTTTTCTCCAACAAATACATTGAATATAGCAAATAATGAATAGATTCTGTGATTTTACTGAGTTGTTTATTCAAAATACAAATGATTAACCTATAATGTTGATTATAATAGTTTTGATATGTTTCATTATTTCTCCACTAGAGTGCATTCTTACAATATTGCGATCCTATTTGGCAATAAATAATATGATCGAGTTGCAGCGAATATACATAACCTCACATTTCTAATTTGTTTTCAAACATCGCCGTTTATATTAACTATATAAATATTTTAAAACACCGGTAACTATTAATATTTAATTTTAGGAAGTTATATTTTGAGGTTATTTTAATTATATTATTTTTGGTCTGGACATCTTACCTCAATATTAATGTTGATTTGTTCTTGAACATGTTTCAAAACAATTCTGTTTTTAGTCTGGGAAAGCTGAAGATAAAAACAGAATTGTTTTGAAACATGTTCAAGAACAAATCAACATTAATATTGAGGTAAGATGTCCAGACCAAAAATAATATAACCGGTAACTATATTCAAATAATTATTTTTTATTAAAGAGCTTAATTTTATTCGTTAAATAGTCCTAACAAATGCCACTCTTGATTTCCAAATTCTCTAGATAAATTGGAAATCACTATAAATTAAATATTCTCTTTAAATATTATTTGTTATAGTGACCACTAGATGGTATTTGGAACGACATCCCAATACCTCTCGCTGTAAATTGAAAATACTATATATATATATATATATATATATATATATATATATATATATATATATATATATATATATATGTTATAATTAAATGTTTAACATTGAGCAATGCAAGCTTAATATGGTATGATAAGAAAAATAAATGCCTGGACGGGATTCGAACCCGGATCTCTGAGTCTGTACCTCAGCGTGATATCCATTACACTACCAGGCGAATCCAATCCAAACATTTATTTTTCTTATATATGTATTGTATTCTCCATTATTACTAGATGTCGCGAGACTTGTTATAGTCAGCTACTAGATGGCAGTGAAGACAGTGTTCTCGCGACATCTAGTAATAATGGAGAATATAATACATATATAAGAAAGATAAATGTTTGAATTGGATTCGCCTGGTAGTGTAATGGATATCACGCTGAGGTACAGACACAGAGATCCGGGTTCGAATCCCGTCCAGGCATTTATTTTTCTTATCATACCATATATATATATATATATATATATATACATAAGAAAATAAGTGTGTGTTAGGATTCCTGAATAGCTCAGATGGTAAGAGCGCTAAACGTACCGAGTTTAGAAACTCGGGTTCAAATCCGAACTCAGGCATTTATATTTATCTTTATATATATATATGTGTGTGTGTGTATGTGTGTGTTGTGGTGTGTGTGTGTGTGGTGTGTGTGTGTGTGTGTTGTGGTGTGTGCGTGTGTGTGTTGTGGTGTGTCTGTTATGGCATATGCGTGTGCGTTGTGGCGTGTGCGTGTGTGTGTATTGTGATGTGTGTGTGTGTGTTGCTGTATGTGTTTATTGTGGTGTGTGTGTTGTGGTGTGTGTGTGTGTGTGTGTTTGTGGTGAGTGTGTGTTGTGGTGTGTGCGTGGGCGTGTGTGTGTGTGCGTGCGTGGTGTGTGTTAGTTGTGGTGTGTGTGTGTTGTGGTGTGGTGTGTGTGGTGTGTATGTGGTGTGGTGTGTGTTTGGTGTGGTGGTGTTTGGTGTGTGTGTGTGTTGTTGTGTTGTGTTGTTTTGTGTTCTTCTGGTCTGGTGTCGTGTGTGGTGTTTTGTTGTTTGTGGTGTGGTGTGTGTGTGTCGTGGTTGTGTGTGGTGTTTGTCTGGTGTGCTGTGGTGTGTGTGGTGTGGATTGTGTTTTGGTGGTGTTGGTCGTGTGGTGTCTGTGTGTGTGTGTGCTGTGTTTGTGTGGTGTGTGTGTGTATGTGTGTGTGGTGGTGTGGTTGTGTGTGTGTGGTGTTGGATTGTGTGTATATGGTGGTGTGGTGTGTGTGTGTGTGTGTGTGTGTGTGTGTGTTTGTGTGTGTAGTATGTGGTGTGTGTGTGATGTGATGTGTGGTGTGTGTTGGTGGTGTGTGTGGTGTGGGTGTGTGTAATGTGTGGTTGTGTTGTGTTGTAGTGTGTTGTGTGTGTGTGTTTTGTGGTGTGGGTGGGTGTGGTCTGTGTGTCCTTTGTGTGTTGTGTGTTGTGTTGTGGTGTTGTGTGCTGTGTGTGGTGTGTGTTGGTGTGGTTTGGTGTGGTGTGTTTGTGTGTTTGTGTGTGTGTGTGTGGGTTGTTTGTGGTGTGTGTGGTTTGTGGCTGTGGTGTAGGTGTGTGTGTGATGTGTTGTGTGTGTGGTGTGTGGTGGCTTGTGTTGTGGTGTGGTGTGTGCGATGGTGTGGTGGTGGTGTGTGTTGTGTGTGTGTGTCTTGTTGTGTGTGGTGTGTGTGCTTGTGTGGTGGTGTGGTGTTTTGTGTGGTGTGTGTTGTGAGTGTCGTTGTTTGTCGGTGTGTGTGTGGTGTGTTGTTGTGTGTGTGGTGGTGTGGTGTGTGTGTGTTTGTGGTGTTGTGTGTGCTGTGTGGTGTCCTGGTCTGTGTAGTGTGTTGTGCTGTGTGTTGTGTGGTGTGTTGGTTGTGTGTGTGTCCGTGTGTGTGTGTGTGTGTGTGGGCGTGTGGTTGTGGTGCTGTGGTTGTATGGTGTTTGCTTGGTGGGTTGTGCTGGTGTGTGTGGATGTGTGTGTGTGTGTGGTGTGGTGTGTGTGTAATGTGTGTGTTGTGTGTGGGTGTATGTGAGTGTGTGGGTGGTGTGTGTGTAATGTGTGTGGTGTGTGTATGTGATGTGTGAGTGGTGTGGGTGTGTGTGGTGTGTGTGTGTGAGGTGTGGTGTAGTGTGGTGTGGTGTGTGTGTAGGGTGTGTGTGGGGTTGGTGTGGGTGTGGTGTGGTGTGTGTGTGTAATGTTTGTGTTGTGTATGGTGTGTATGGTGTATGTGGTTGTGTGTTGTGGTGTGTGTGAGTGTGTGTGTTGGGTTTTTTTTGGGTGTGGTGTGGGTGTTGTGTGGTGGGTGTGTGGTGCAGTGTGTGTTTGGTGTGGTGTGTGTGGTGTGTTTGTATGGTGTGGTGTGATGTGGTGTGGTGTGGGTGTGTGGTGTGTGTCTGGCGTGGTGTGTGTGATGTGGTGCGGTGTGTGGTTTGTGTGGTGTGGTGTGTGTGTGTGTGCGTGCGTGTGTGAGTGCGCGTGCGCGTGTGTGCGTGCATGTGCGTGTGTTCGCGTGTGTTGTCGTGTTTGTGCGTGCTTGTGCGCGCGTGTGTGCGTGTGTGCGCGTATTTGTGCTTACGCATTAGCCGCTATTTGCAAGATAGAAGCATGGCTTCATAGCATTTGGTGGACGGGAATTACAACGTATATAGAGAAAGATTTGCGTTTAGATCGGTACTTGCTCAGGTAGCTCAGTTGGTAGAGCACTTGGTCTAGAGAACCAAGGGTCCCGGGTTCAAGTCCCGGTCTGAGCGTATAATTTTTCTCTTCAAAAAAAATTAATTTGAAGGCCTATTTCCTGAAACCTCTGTAGAACAATTCTTGTCAGTTCATTGGCAGCTGCTACATGTTTCCCTATCATCACCGAGTCATCAGCCAAGCTCATAATTCTTAGATGAGGTTGATCCAGAAGTAGTAGATAACCATATTGGCTTGTTATTGATTTTTCTGAGAATTCATACAGAATATTATTAGCTGCAATGTTATATAAGGAAGGTGATAACGGAGAACCTTGTAGAACTCGATTTATAGTAATTGGTTTAGTTTTATTTTGATAGGTTTCAATCTGAGTCGTGTTTCCTTCCTGGAGATTTAATATTAATTTTGATAATTGTTTTGGCACACCGCCAGTTTGTAATGTGTTCTTAAGATGATTATGTCCTATGTTATCAAAGGCTTTACTTATGTCCAAAAAATTGTACATGCAGACTCTTTATTTTGTTTTGCTGATGGGTAAGATGCTATTTAGGATAGATGTATTAATGTGTGTGCTTGGAGAATTTATGAAACCTCTCTGGTGTTCATTGAAGGTTATGTAACTACACAGGCGTTTATTAAGAGCTCTCTCGATTACTCCCCGAACTACTGAACAAATGGTTATAGGACGCTAGATTGAAAGTTCGTTTTTATCACCGCTCTTATGAATTAATACAGTTCGAGCTTTCTGTAATACTGGTGGCACAATTCCTGAAACTAGCATTCTTGTAGCAATTAGAGATATGATTTTAGCGGCGCATTGTTTTTAATTGCTCTTACAATTACATGATCTGGACCACTGGCAGTGTCTATTGAAATTTTCCTAGTAGCCTCAATAATTTAATTTGTACTTACGGAAGTATCAAATGTTTCATCTCTTTGACAGCTTCAAATTCACTTAGTTTGTTTGGGTATTCTTCTCCAACAAAGTCAGTGTGTGTTGAAAATAAATTTGAGATATATTCATGTAATGTAGGGCAATCAATAGAACATAAAGTATTGTCTCCTAGAAATACTTGTCGGAGAGCCTTCCGACGTTGGTTGTAAAAATTAAATTCAGTCAGCTGATACCTATATGCATTTTTCCTCTTCAGTCTATTTCGTTTAGATGTCCATTCAGGATTAGTAGATGTTTTATAAGTTTGTTGATTATTTGCAGCTATTTTCCTTTTTCGTTTATCAAAATATCTTCTAGCAGGATGTTTGGGACCAGGTAAAATATGAACTGCAGATGCTAAGAAGGAAACGAATTCTGAACCAAATTATTAAACTGAAAATCATCAAGTTCTACTAAAAATTCCTCCTTCCAAGTAGCTATTTGTATTTGATATTCACTTAAGCCATGCTTTGAATAATTTTTGGGATCATCAATATGGGTGGAGTTAACAATTGCTTGAGGAGATTTACTTCCACGGTTTACCAATTTATCTCGGTATTCTGTTGGATGTGAACGACTTATAAGAATTTTTAGTCCTCTGTCATTTTTAAAATGTTTACCACAATGTTTACATACAGTTTGATTATTTATAGTTTCATGTGTTAATTTATCATTTGCAGCCATCTTATATTGATGTATCGAGTCCTGGTCAGAAGGTGAGTAATGTAGATATTAAAATACGAAGGTGAGTCATAACAATAAATAAATAAAATAAAAAGTAAAAATAAAATAATATATAAAGAAAATATGAATGTCTCTATATCGTTGGCAACACTCAACAATCATTAATAATTAAATATTTGTATAAACATTTAAGATTTCAAAATTTCCTCAATGTTTTACGACGGACAACTATATTTACTACAGATAACTATTGTAAGACAGGTGTGGCAGGAAAACTTTGCACTCAAAATATTGAAGGCCACTCTTCCTGGTCAATAAAAGGCGTTAATAATTATATTTCTCACTTGCACTATGTTATTACTAATAGTGTCGCCACGTAGTCGCACGGGGTGAATTGTTCGTTTTATGTACTTTATATCACTATAAATCCGAAAAATAAGAGTGTTGTTAGTTCAGTTGGTTTAATTATTGAGAACTAATGATGTTATAATATGTGTAATAGTACGATTTGTCCTCGATAAACTTGCATTAGGTAATGTCGCCACGTGGTCGTACGTGGTGAATTGTTCACTTTGCTTACGTTATATCACCATAAATTCGAAAAGTAATAGTGTTGTTTGTTTATTTGGTTTAATTATTGATAACCAATGGTATTATGATATCTGTATTAGCACTAATTGGCTTTGATGGACTACAATTAATGTATAGTCTCTTTTACGCACACGCGTGGTTCACTTTTTCACTTTTTCGATATAGTTCTTTAATACGTTATTGATGCAAATAGTAGAGTGATAGAGTACTAATGATGTTATAATATGTGTAATAGCACGAATTGTCCTCGACTATTTAACCCATGCCCCATGGGAGTCAATGACCAATCACGTTTCAATGATTTCTGTTTTACAACCAATCAGAGTCGTGTTTCACGAAATCTTTATCAGTGTTAAATTTACCATATTAAAGAAAGCTCCTCCTTTTTAATATTCTGAACAGGTCTGACCATTATTTTGCAGTGACTGAGCCTGTAAGAAATACTGCTACCAGATTGTATATATAGTGCATAGATGTCAACACATAGCGCTTGCAGGAGTTAATATAAGAACATTTGTAGCAATTTATTATACCAACAAAAAAGAAACCACTGTTTCCAATTTCTTAAATGTATTTTTCCCAGGTAATAATCCAGAAAAATATAATTGTCATATTTACATCATAGGACATCAGAAATGAATTAATATATAGTTTGATGTGTTTCATTTTTTTCTCCACTAGAGAGCATTCTTACAATATTGAGTTTTTTTGGCAATAAATAGTATGGTCTGGTTGCAGTGATAAACAAAAGAAGCAGATGAAGCGTACCTATCGTTTCTCATTTGTTTTCAAACATCGCGTTTACATTAAATATATAAATATTTTAAAATAACTATAGTTAAATAATGATTTGTGAGTAAACAGCTTAATTTTATTCGTTAAATAGTCCTAACAAATGCCACTCTTGATTTCCAAATTCTCTAGATAAATTCACTCCTCACTTCGTGAGTCGTGAATTTATCGATAATTTGGAAATCACTCGTGGCATTACTTATGATAAACTTTGCATTAGGTAGTGTCGCCACGTGGTCGTACGTGGAGAATTGTTCACTTTCTTTACGTTATATCACTATAAATTAATACGAAAAATAAGAGTGTTTTTAGTTTATTTGGATTGATAACCAATAGTGTTATGATATGTGTATTAGCATTAATTGGTTTTGATAGTCTAAGTTTAATGTAGGCCTATAGTTTCTTAGATCAAAAAACTATAAATATAACTATATCTATAAATATAATATCAGCTATATTAGTGACTCACTCTAAACTTCAAGTAATATTTTTTTTGTGTTTTTGCATAATTTGTAGAAATGTGCTAAAAAAAATTCACTTAAACTTTATTTCAATCTTAAAATTTTATGAAGTTAAAATGTAACATTTAGCCGTCAGAAAATTGTCATATTCAGTCGTTGCTACGTTACTGTCGATATAACGCAATTATATTTTTCAGCTTTACTAGGAAATTATAGGTGTGGTAGCTACCCATTGCTTTCCACACCGGTGAAGGATGGTGACGAAAATGATACGGATGATAATGACCGGATGATTTTCGGGGACCGTTGGCCCTAAGCTTCCTGACATTTGTCTTTTAGGTGAGGTAAACCCCGAAAAAACCTCACCCAGGAGCCTGTCCCGAGCGGGAATCAAACCCGGGCCCGCTACCTCGAGACTACAGCGGTGGATATGTATAAAGATTTCTTAATATTAAAAAAAACTATAATTATGGGCTATTGATCACCTTAAAGGTGTATATCTTGTCAGGAAGTAAAATGTGTACTTGACAATAAAATTTTGGAGCAAGGGAATACTTTTACATATCTTGCATACAATAATCTCATATGAAGAAGAACAGGATGTAAATGTCAAAAATATAACATTTATTAAAGACTTGGTAGGGTTAATAATAAGATTCTTCAAGCCCAGTTTAGTCCAAAAACATTCAAGAATAAAGTTATGTAAAACACTGGCTCTTCAACAACTCCATTTGGATGGTAGCGAAGTACAATGTAGACAATTTCTGAAAACAGCAAGGATATACAGAGACTCTAGAGCTTTGGCTGAAATGAGACTTCTTCGGAGGACTGCTGGAATACGCACTATCTAGAATCAAAAAAAAATTGAACACATCTCTAAGAAGAATTAGCACAGCGAACCTTTAGAACCAAAATAAATTTATCGACTGAATTAATAGTACAAAGATGGAAGCCAACGTTTTACTCGAGACGGAAGAAGTACAACAAGATTCCCAAACCAAATGTTAAAATATCAACCTGCAGGAAGAAGAATACCAGACCCGTAGTCTACTCAAAAGACTTTTGGATGGTGTTCGTCTCTGAGATGTTCGAAACAGGTCAACATACGGTCCTAAATTCGTGAATGTACACTAAAAATGATGATAATGATTGATAAATATAACTATATCTGTATCAAAGCGATAACAATGACATCACTGTAAGCTTCAAGAAATCTTTTTTGTGTTTTACGTATAATGTTTAAAAATTTGCCCATAAGTTTTTTCACTTAACAACTATTATTTACACATATTCACACATATTTTATAAAGTACTTAAACGTAGCCACTTTAGCCATCAGAAAATGTTGATATTCAGTCGTTGCTATGTTACTGTCGATATAACGCAATAATAATGTATTGTTTAAATTTTAACGTTTTAATATTTGTAATTAAGTCCACCGCTGTGGTCTCGAGGTAGCGTGCTGCCTTTTCACGCAGCGGGCCCGGGTTCAATCCCCGGTAGGGACAGTTTTTCTGGGTGAGGATTTTATCGGGATTTTCCTCACCTGTAAGACAAATGTCAGGAAAACTCTAAGGCCAAAACGTCCCCGAAAGCATATGGTCGTCGCAATCACCATCATTTATGGTATTCTCTCCAGGCATTCCGTACGTGTAACCCACTTCTGAGGTTCGGGCGTCTGGAAGGCAGGGTTACGCTGCCCCAGGAGAGACCTTAAAGTAAAGTAAACTTAATCTGATGAGGCGAATATGATAGTGATGATCATGATGGCCAGATGACCATATGGGCTTTAAAGTTTCCTGGCATTTGTGTTACTGATGACGAAAACTTACTCAGGAAACTTGTCTCAGCCGAGGATCGAACTTGGGCCCGCTGCGTGACAAGACAGCATGCACTATCTCTAACAGTTACGTAATTACAGTATGTTCTTACTTAATACAGGCTTTCCACTTTACAGCAGTTTGCCTTTGATTCTTGCTTTCCAGAGAATCCTATCTTCGCATTGTCCATCTTCCATACCCCTCTTCATCATGACATCATATATTCCCTCATACCATGCTCTTCTACTTCTCCCCCTCTTCCTTCTGCCTGGTACCATCCAATCCAACACCTGTTTAGGCCACTGGTCTTCCGACATCCGTTGTACATGTCCATACCACTGCAGAGATTACGGTATGTAAAAAATTAAAATCTAAAACAAAACCTCTGAACAAGCATTGCCGTCTCTTTCAGACTCATATTTGAATTGCGATGCTAATAATAATCAAAGTGTGGTTAAATAAAATTCAACTAATAATATCATAATGTTGCAATCTCTCGTGCGAAATCTTAGAAATCTCCTGGTTATTATCGGAAGATTAGAAATTCAAATTACAATTCGACTAACATTAACGATGTTTTTTTATTGGTTTTCGTTAGAAATGAAGGCAAATGCTGTTTAAAAATTTATTTATCGTGATTAATTTCTTCATGAACTTAGTTTGCTTGTATATACGTCCCGTGTGAGGATACGGGGAAATGCTCCCTAGCGGCATTTCCTTAACCAAGTTAATTTGGTTATCCTCATTTTCCTACAGATATCAACGAGTGACATGTGGTTAGCATCAATGAAACATCTACTAGAAAACTAAGATTTTTTTTACTTAGATGAAGATCGGTTAAATTTTGCACAGAGGTCTTTATTTTCAGGCTTGAGGTACTTTTACGAGCCAGATAAATCTTCAGATTCGGGACCCATGTGTTAAAGTCCCACCCGGAGGACTTTTCGTTTGGATTTTTCCATCCTAAAATACAAGTCGGGTTTAAACCCGCGTCTCTCGGGACTAGAGGCAAGGACATAACCACTAGATCACCGCGGACGACAATTAGAGTTTACTAACTAAATATAAAATTGATTAAACACCGATAATGTAACATGTTAACACTTCCATAGTCTCGTGTAACAGAACAACCATAGCTCGTAGACGTGATATCACACAAATATATAATTTATTATAGTCGCTGTACAGTTAGCAATTAAAAAAAATAAAGTAATTATATATATATATATATCCATCCATCCATCGTAATTCTGTCCGAAGGCAGGTCCATCACTGCAATCATAGCATTTCCATGCTATGCTTGCAGCTTTACTAGGGAATTGTAGGTGTGGTAGCTTCCCGTTGCTTTCCACACCGGTGAAGAATGATAGTGATGATGATAATGATAAGAATGATGATGATGGCCATATGATTTCGGGGACCGTTTGGGCCTTAACGTTTTTCCTGACATTTGTCTTACAGGTGAGGAAAAACCCCGATAAAAACCTCACCCAGAAAAACTGAACCCGACCGGGGATCGAACCCGGGCCCGCTGCGTGACAATGCAGCACGCTACATCGAGACCACAGCAGTGGATATATATATATATATATATATATATATATATATAATATATATATAGTGTAAACGAATTAAATGGAAGATATACATTTTGATGATCCTTGTTTCGACTTTCTGTATTTAATTCCGCACACCCTCTATTTTTCTCCCTATCGGCCCAATTTCATAACCTATCAAATTTAATTACAATAAATTAACATTAACAGTGCTGCACTGGGCCTAAATTTATAAATATTCATAAAAATAACTTACAACAAAAGTGTTGTTTGTTTATTTTTCTATTATAGAAGATAGGCCTAAATAAATAAATATATTCAATACAGCAGTTTTGATAAAATGAATCAATAACATCGAAAATCATTACCATTTTTTAGATATTTTCTTTTCAATGTCGTGTCTGTACCAGCACCGCTTCATCATCTTAAATTTCAGCAAAACTTACTTCTTATAAACAAAGGAAAACATTAAAACTGCTATAATACCTTTAATAAACCTGGAAATATAATGTATGCAGTAGGCTACACAGTTTGTACGTAGGCCTACTCTTTTTTATGTCATCTCCGATATAGCTGAACCCCGTCTTCCCAAAACATATATACCAGCTAATGCACGGCGTGCGTTGCTACGCCTAAATAAATGACATATTAAAGGTTAATTAAATTGTATGGTAATCGCTGAGACAAACCAAACTTGGCGGTTCGGATTTCAGATGAACCTCCACTTCTAATTGTCGGATTTCGCTCATTTTCGGATAATAGCTACCTCGGTTTTAGGGTATACTGAGTTTCGTTGTAAAACATCCTACAGAACAATTTTTAAATGTTTACTTCATGTGAACTCCTACACCTAATGGTTTTAGAAGCTCCAATTGTGAATCTAAACCATCCAGGGACCCACTCAAACACACACGAAAAATCCATAAAAATCGGTCCAGTCGTTTAGGCAATTCTTAATTTCGATTTTCAAGTAAACCTCCGCTTCTAATTTTCGGATTTCGCTCATTTTGTAATAATACCTACCTCGGTTTGTTTTAAAAGGTTATACTCAGTTTCGTTGTGAAACATCGAAAATTGTGATCGCTAGAGCGATTTTTAAATTTTCACTTAATGTGAATTCCTACACCTGATATTTTTAGATAGTCCGATTATGAATCTAAACCATCTAGGATCCCAATCCGATACAACAAAATTCATCAAAATCGGTCCACTAATTTAGGAGAAGTTCGGTAACATACATACGTACAGATGCATTATATAGGCCTATATAAAGATATGTACTTTTTTTAACAAGGGAAGTACTTACGTTGGACCAGTTGGATTGTAACAAATATTGGAGTATATGTTAATTAATTGACATTAAATATGATGGTGTTAGTCATTTTGCTGCAAATTCAATAAAACTCGTGTTATTTGTCATTAAATTTCAATCGCATCTCATTGACCGGTTCGTAACGGCACGGTTGCTCATTGCAGCTGGTTTCAAGCATAAGTGCTACTAGCTATAGCGGTGCGAAGAACGTATATGTTAGTTTCTCTCCCTGTTAACATTAATAATAATTTTTGATTACTTTATACAGATAGCAGAGCATTGTATACTTTTTTCCGTTAAATGTAATGCGAATATGTCCAATGTGCGGGAGCTGTGAAGACGAGATACGTATATTAGGAAAATGTAACGATTTAGAATATTGGAGGCGTCAGTTATTACCGGAAAGATTTCTAAATTCAAATCGTGAGAGATTGGCATGCTAAGAGTCAATGCTAAATCCAGAAAATTGCATCAACTTGGGTAAATTTCTGGACAAAACGCGAAAAATAAGAACAACACTCATTCATGAATAAATACATGTTATCAAAATGCAATACCATTAATTCTTAAAAATTCTATATAACATTAATTAATGTACAATGTTATTGTATTATTATGTAATTGTAATATTATTGTGTTTTCTTTATGTAATTGTAATATTATTGTTTTCTTTTTGTTTTTCCTTATAATAATACCAAATATTACTTTAGGCTATTGTAACGAACTGTCAACAGCACGTATGGCTTACTGCCCGTGTGACACATATTTGTAAATAACATTGTGTATATCTTACTTTTAGTCTAATAAAGTCCTATTACTACTCCTAGTTTTTTTACTTAAAATTCAGAATCGGTTATAATTTCGTGTACTGGAGTAACAAAAACAAATTATCATTTACCATAACATTAATGGTAATAATGAGGGCCTTCGACGAAATGGTTATAACAAAATTTTTGCGAACACCATGAGCATCTGATGATGGCAATCCTGGAGCAGTTATAAGTGGCACATTCACTAAAACCAATGTGAAATGCATTTTCAATCACATTTGTGAATCTCATTACACTTTGGTCCATGTCATAGCCAGACTTTGTTCAAGCATAATACGCATAGGATCTTTGTAAATTTCTACTGACAATTTATTATATACAAGGAAATGCAGTTTTATAATAAATAATCTATCAGACATTTTCACGTCACCATCTGATTTTAGACGCACATATTCTTCAAGTCGACGCACATAGATCTTATACTGACAAGGGGAAAAAAAGCATCAAGTAGTTGTATATATTTGGTGACACCTGCAGGAATAATTTTCAGCCTTACATTTTTATCGGGTAAACAGTCCTGTAGCAATTGTTTGTCCTTATGCCCGGACCACGAATCACATATTAAAGGTGATCCATTTCAATATTTTCACTAAACACATGTTTTAAGAATAATTTCAAATGTTCTTTTGTCATATTTCCACTGGCACTACAGTCGACATATACATTTGGAGGTGTATTCTGTTCTATCTTCTTCTGAACATTGGGCCCGAATTTATTTCCAGTAGGTTCTTGAAAACAGAGGTATAACCTCTTCCCAAGTTGTCCACACATTGAAATAAGAACATCTATCATGTAAGAATGTGCAGTTCCATGTAGGTTTTGAACTGTAGCAACAGTGAGCTTTTTGCCTTTGACTGCCAGTGTTCTGTTTGCTGTCATTTCATAATTAAATTGACTTTGGTCACAGCTCCACACATTCTTTGTTGGTTTGCAGTTTTCTTGAATGGTCTGATTGACGCTCTTACAAACTTATTTGTATTTTCAATAGTTTGAGTTTCGTTTTCAATGCCCTTGACAGTGACAATGTGGTAATTTTTAAAAAGAAATATTGTTTTCTTTTTTGAAATTTTAAATGAATGTCTTTAAAGCTTTAAATTCATTCAAGGCCAATTCCTTCGCTCGAAAAACAGCCCACATTTGTAATGCCAATAGTGCACTGTCAATCCCCGATCTCGAAAATCTCGAAACTTGTTAAGGATGTAGTTTTTAATTTGGGCGATTTTGAAGAAGTTCCTGTTTTTTAATTGTGAAGCTGGATAAGATGTTTTATTTTCTATATAATTCAAAACTGTTCTTACATTTCGGTTATTAATTAACGATGGTCATTTTTTATTATTTGTGAATAAGACTTCGGGCCAGATTTCCCTGACATCCTATATTCATAAATGTTTTCCAAAGTTTCTTCAGAATAGGCAGACAGTACGTTAGGACGTTTAGGTTTTTTAACAGGAGACGGCTCAAAGCTACTTGAACTCTCACGTTCCTCACTGGATTCGTTGGCAATTTCAAAGTCTTCAGAACATCCGGTCTGTGTGAGCTTCTGATTGCAAGTGGCTCAGTCTTCGTAATCTAAAGTATTTTCGCTAAAGTCCTCTAACCCATTCCAATATTTTTGTTCTATAAGTTCTGCCAGAAAATACGCAAACTGGTCATCATCCAATCCAGGTTCTTCGTGTTTTTCAAATGTTTCCTGAACTATAGATTCTAACGTAGTTAAGACGTAAAATAAATTTATTATGCCCATTTTATTCTTTTGATGAGATATTTTATGAACTTACAAGGCTATCATCTGTAAATGTACACATTTACGTGTAAATATACTGTTATGTCCTAAAAAGAAGTATTAATTTACGCCATAAAAGTGCTAATGAATAAATAATAAAACAAATTCTATTGTACTTTCAATTTATTGAGTTTTTATATTTAAATAGAAACAATTCGTATATAGCCTACTGTACAAATACTCGACTGTGGGAGTGGAAAAAACATTCACACTCCTGTGCGCTGTTCAAGTAACGTGCCGCTCCGTTGCAATATTTATTTCGTTAGTTTATATCTCTCCCTGCCCCTTTTTTGTTCTTCCCTCGTTCACTACACTATAGTTTTCTATTTTTATTTGTTTATTTTATTTTTTCCAAGTGTTTTACTTATTTATTCTGTCTTATACGGATGTTAAGCCTCTATTTCTTTTCTTTTTTCTTGTTCCTTATTTCCTATTAAATATTATGCATACTATTGAGTTTGCAGTGAAATGACTAATATCACGGTGTTCAGTATCCTTCATTCAACACATCCTCCAATTTTTGTTACAATCCCACTGGTCCAACATAAGTAATTCCCTTGTAAGCACTAAAGTTGATGGCCGGGTCATATTTCATTCGAGCTGTATAAAATAAAGAATTTGAAATCAACACATCCATGAACTGTAAGTTCGAATAAAACATTTCTGAGTGGTGTTAAAGAAGCTAATTAGTAGTGCGATACTTTTAAGACATTTAAAAAAACCGGTATGTCATCCCGCCCCTCCTTACAAGTATTTGAGAATAAAGTTCTTAGGATAATGTTTGGGCCAAAATAAGATGAACAGACAGGCGAATGGAGAAGACTGCATAACAGTGAGGTGTATGGTCATTATAGGAAGGCAGATATAATAACAGTCAAGTCTCGTAGATTGCGATGGGCAGTACATGTTGCACGAAAGAGGTGCATGGAAGCTTCTTGTAGAAAAACCAGAAGCAAAACGTCCTGTTGATAGACAAGAATGAAGTAGAAGAATAACAACTACCATGATTTGAGGAAAGTAAATTATACAGAGGATGATTGGAAAACATTAGCTCAGAATAGGGATGTATGGAGAGCTTATGACCGAGCGGCCATGAAACTAGGGGTTCGATAGTGCCAATGAGTTAGTTATGGCCTATGGAACACATAGGCTTAATCACACATTCAGTAATGCCCTTCCTCCTTCACTACTATTTTTCGTCATCCAAATATTTCAGTTTGTATCTCCTGAAACCACTTCTCTACGATTCATCCTAATATTATACTTCCAACTACGCCTTCCTAATGGATTTTTTTCAAAATTAAAAAAAAATTGAAACCACCAATTCGATCTACACAACCTAACCATCTTAATAATTTTTACAGTTCCGTCTACATAGAACGAAAGCTGGCAGTTAAAAATTTCAATTTGCAAAATGGCATATTTCCCATACTCCCGAGTGAACACGCTGTGTGCCTTGCATTTGTTCTATTTAGTTATATATTCTGTAACTACGAAATAACTCTACCATTGTAATTTGCTCATTGTAGTTCATCGTGAAAGACCGTAAATTTTTATATGTCACTGTATGCAGTTTTCTCTCTATTTGTTTTATCTAGTATATTAAAACGAGAGCTTTCTTCATTTTTCTACTAAGGAAAGCTGTATTTGTTCAAAAACCTATGTTTCTTTGATTTAATATAAAGTTATGGCTTGCATAATGAGACAGAAGTTAATTATATTTGGTACATTGAAAATCACAGTTAGTGCAAGAGAAACATGATTTGCTTAACTAACTACTTGAATTTTTAACACTATATATTAAAGCAGTGTTCATATCCCTGTGGTTTTGAAAATTATATTTATGATTAGTTGAAAAACTACAAAAGACACATGTAAAGATCTTGTCTTTGCAGAAAGAGTTTTAAACATATATCTTTTTTAGATTGTCTTTATGGCTGAAGTATTAAACTTTAAATCTGTTTAAGATATGCTCACTTTCTATACTTTTATTTAATTTGCTTATTACTTTTTTATTCATAAATGATATCATCATCATCACCATCCTTTTAACGTGTCCTTCTTTCGGAAGGTCATTACTATTAAATCAAAATTTGACTGGCAATTTTGGAGCAGTAAAAATTTTACAACATTTTACATTGTTGTGTATTAATTATTATTTATTTAAAGGACTGTGATTTGTGGTGGCCTGCAGGTGGGAAGATATTTTATTCATAAATTATCTCATTAAGAATAAATGAAAATAGGCCTATGTAAAAATTCCACCTTGATATTACATTGATATATAGGCCTATTATATAGCATTTGCCTGAGGGTAAGTCTTTCACTGCAACTATAGCATATTCATGCTATGCTTTGCAGCTTTACTAGGCAATTATAGATGTAGTAGCTTCCCGTTCATTTCCATACTGTTGAATGATTTTCGGAGACCGTTTGGCCCTAAGCTTCCTAACATTTGTCTTACAGGTGAGGAAATACCCTGAGAAAAAAACCTCACTCAGGAGCCTGTCCCGACCAGGAAACAAACCCGGGCCAGCTGTGTGACAAGGCAGCATGCTACCTCGAAACCAAAGCGGTGGAATATATATATATATATATATACATATACATATGACAGGAAATTAAAGGGAAAATATGAAAAGTGGGGATTAATAATCAATATAAATAAAAATCAATATATGGTAATTGGTGATAGTTAAAAAAATTGGTGTTAGAGGATATCCAAAGGTATCATCAATATTTGTAACAAAACAAAATATTTTGGAGTTTAAATAATTGGACGTAGAAACAATGATTTCAAAATAACAAACATAATAGTAAAAGTTTGATCTGCAATAGCAATGTTAAATGGAATTTTGTGGGATAAACAGATATTCAAACAAACTAAAATCCATATTTATAAATCAATAGCATGAAATTTAATGACCTGTAGATCAGAAATGTGGACCATACATGCCAAATTCAAGTCAAAATTGCATTCTACAGAGATGGATTTTTTAAGAATATCTGCACGATGCTCTAGATTAGAAAGTTTGAGAAACAATATTATCCGATAAAAAATGAACTTTTATAAAGAATATGCAATTTGTGGGAAATAAACAATTACAATGGTTTGGTCAGGTGAAGAGGGTGAATGAAGATAGATAGCCAGTTAGAAGTTTGGAGTGGGTTCCAAATGTGAGATAAAGTAGAGGGAGACCTTTAAAGAAGAATTGAGGGAATTATGAATTTGATGAAGGACAGGAGAGTGCAAGATGATAACTAGAAGGATAAAGATGAATGAAGAAATAGAATCAAACTTAATATTGGGTACAGGAAAATGTTGTATTCGTTTAAAACCTGTTTTATATATTTTTTTCTTTTTTCAACAAATTATAGTGTTTTGGTGAGGTAATTTTTTATTCATAAATTATGCCATTAACAGTAAAGGAAAATATATTTATGTCATGATCATTATTGATTATTCGTGTACCTTATAAATATTTTCTCACTTTTCTAACTATGCGCATGTGCTAATGTTTAAATTCTGTTAAACAGCGCGCAACTACAAATCAAAAAGAGGGACCAGCGATAGCCCAGAGAAACGACTTCATAACTTCTTCCTCCTGCCTCCTAACGGACTCGACGTAGCCGTTTATGAGTACCAGGCTGCCCAATATTGTATCATATGCGCAGGATCTAAACCATGTTTCCCTCATTTAAACTTTGAGTTATCTCTGTGACCAATGCTACTCTTTAGCTGCCCTGTTAGCACCCTGGAAACGGCTAACAGCGAGGTTTCGGTTGCTCCAAATAAGTCCCGTGTACACGTAGTGCTTCTGAGCGTATCAAATACAGTAATTAAACCACTAAATAAATATTATCATGGGAGAGGAATGTGCTTGAGTTACTGAAGACTTGTTAAGTTATCCATTTAACTGCAGAAGTTTACTTAAAAAGAAAAAAAGTTATAAACTGTAGCCGAATTATCTGTGGCAATTACATTTCTTAATTGACACTTGTAAACTGGCCCAACTAAACTCGTGAGAACCTTTTACTTAATTTATTACGCTTGAGTAAATATCAAAGAAGACATTTCTGTCTTTGTATCTCAAGTTTAAAACCAACACATGTGTAGACTTAAATTATTTTACAGCCGGAGCTAATTGATAATTTTGTAAAAAAAAGTCTCACTGCTAGAAACTCTGAAATGTCCCTTGTCCGGCTATAGAAATTATCCCTCCCTTAAGATAAATGACGGTCAGTATTCGGTGCTGAGGATTGAGGATCACCACTCCCCTATTGAGATGCAGACTGTAGTAAAATCGATATCCATCTGTTTTGGTTTAAATTAATGACCGGCTTCCGGCCTTGTTAGCTGACTATTGCAAGTTGGGCCTAATTACTCATGAGCCATGTGAAAAACACATCCTGGAAGTACGGGAGCCAATGATTTCCCCGAGATTCATGTTTAAGTGAATGGGGACTCTAATTGTCCAATTAGAGTTCATAAGTATATTTGTAGTAAAACTATTAAAGGCGTTATTCTATGAGTAAGGCGTTTTTTTAATATATTGAATGTAAGTTCCAGCCAATCAGAATATTGGTTTTGGAAATTATGTTCTTAAGAAGGAGTATGGATATATTCGAAGTAATGAGAGAGTACTCTGGGTAGGACTCCCGAGTGGAGTGGAGTGTTGTTGCGTGAGTCCCGCGATAGTGCGGGCACATATATCGCCGGTCGTAGGCGAGCGACCTATTAGCCGCTTAGAAAAGTAATTTGCCGGAAAGTAATCTAAAAGCATCAGTGTGCTGATCGCATTACAGGCTATTCTGTAATATTAGTGTGTTATATCCACAGAATATATTTCAATAGGTCGAGTGAAGATCAGTTATTAATTAATATTTTCAAAGCGCGATAAGTTCGCCAGTATGTTAACGAAATCGGTCCGGTGTTGACCACTATTAGCAACTGTTATTGCCGGAGTAAAAAGTACCGGAATACCATTAGTTGAGGATATATTCATACAACAGACAGTGTATGTGAACAGTGTAACATGTGCTTCACGTTATTAATAAATATATTATATTGACATCAGTGTCTTGGAAAGCCTCCTTAATTGTACTTAGTCTCCTTGGTTCGCTCCTCGCCTTATTCCCGCGACGGAAATCCATAACCCTGAGAAATAGACCTAGTCCCACGCTTCGTCCCGCTACAAAACAAACTCCTAATTTAAATAGCATTATAAGTCAAACAAAAACAAATTGTCGTCGTTTAATGACGGACATTAAGTTTGGTATGAACATGCCATATGCAGGAAGTCATGTTCCCTTTATTGTTTGTCCTGCCTTTTATTTTCGACGGAGAAAAATGTTTGGACACAAAGGGGGTTTCTGATGTAAATAGTTTTCATGTGCTGAAAAACGACATGAACTATCTGGAGTCCATGTTAACTATGAAATAGCGCTACATATGTTTGGCCATTAGAATTGAAGAGTCGCGAAGCCGGGCTATCAAAATTAATATAGATAAGCATAACGAAAACGTTAAAGCAAACAAGTACATTGTTAGCTGTCTAATAAATAGAGTTCACTTATAATCTCTAAAAACCACATGGAATTGGAGACGAATATCTGTGTTTTAAAACCATGCATTTATATATTTAATTAACTATTGATCTGTCCAATTACCCCCTTCGATTTTCTAAGCCCTATACATATAGTAGTTGATTATATTTGATACTCCTAACATTGCATGTCGTTCTTTTAGAAGTTCATTTACTTATTAGAAATAATATAATACATACAATATTATATCCATATTACTGTAAATAAAAGGACGGCTAACACTTGTCAAAATTCCACACTCCGCCACTGTTAATGTCCAATATAGCTTGTAATATTAAATATAAAAATATTAAATAAATTATTCAAAATTAATATTACATGCAAGAATTTAAACAAACGTATCAAACAAATCACTGTAACAATTAGGAGTAAGTCAGCTTATTTGAAATAATAAGAATTTTTTTAATGCCCCAGATTGTCCTTTTGGACATTTCTAGAGTTCTCACCTGGCATTGGCGTAATTGTAACCCACTTCTGAGGTTGAGGCGCCTGGAAGGCAGGGTTACGTTGCCCCGATGATATGATGGGTGATGATGATGATAGTGGTGCGTCAGAAGATTCCTTAATCCTGAATATGAATTATGATGATTGCGATGACTACATGATGTTCGGGGACCGTATGGGCCTTAAAGTTCCCTGACATTTGTCTTGCAGGTGAGGAAAAACCCCGATAAAACCATCACCCGGGAAACTGTCCCAAACGGGTGGATCGAACCCGGGCCCGCTGCATGACAAGTTACTACCTCGAGATCACAGCGGTGGACTATAATTAGAAATATTAAATTTGGTAAATCTATTGGCTACACCTATCACTGGAATACATGATACTGCGACTGCAGCGTTCCAAGCAATTGGAAGAATGAAAAAGGTCTGGCATCAAGTACTTCCATTAGTTTCGACTCCCTCTGGTTTCTTATACAATTACTTTCATTAATCATAAGTAATGCCACGAGTGATTTCCAAATTATCGATAAATTCACGACTCACTAAGTGAAGAGTGAATTTATCTAGATAATTTGGAAATCAAGAGTGGCATTTGTTAGGACTATTTAACGAATAAAATTAAGCTGTATACTCACAAATCATTATTTAACTATAGTTATTTTAAAATATTTATATATTTAATTTAAACGGCGATGTTTGAATACAAATGAGAAACGATTGACACGTTTTATTTGCTTCTTTTGCTCGATCACTGCAATCAGATCATAATATTATTTATTGCCAAAAGATCGCAATGTTGTAAGAATGCACCCTAGTGGAGAAATTTATAACCAACGTTATAGGTATTAATTAATTTCTGGTGTCCTATGATGTAAATATGTCAATTATATTTTTCTGCGTAATTTCCTGGAAAATAATTCGTTTAAGAAAGTGCAAACATTGGTTTCTTTTTTTATGGTATAATCAATTGTTACAAATGTTTTTATATTATCTCTCGTATGCGCTACGTGTTGACATTCATATACTATATATACAATGTGGTAGCCGTATTTCTTGGAGCAGTGGTACTCACTAGAAATTGCAAGAGAGCCAAATATAAGAAACCATATCTGTTCGAGAGCCGCACCAAATTCCACAGTTCTCAGTCTTGGTAACACGCAGCTTTTCTTTTTTTTTTTTTTTACATTTATGGACAAAACACAATTACTGATTGTTGTCATATAATTTTTGTTAATAATTAACTGTTTGTTATTTTATTATTATTATTATTATTATTATTATTATTATTATTATTATTATTATTATTATTATTATTATTATTATTATTATTATTATTATTACGGTACTGTACATAATTTTAAGGCAACTTACAGTTGTGTAGATTACTGCTGTGAAGTTGATGGTCGAACTCTGCTACTCTCCTGCACAATTTTGTCAATACGAGCTGGTTGATTTGCCACACATATCCGCAGCAGGTTTTCCAAGTTCACATTGGTGAGACGAGATCTATGTTTACCCTTGATGAACTTTATCTTACTGAAAGTCATTTCACAAACATACGTTGATCCAAAAAGTCACAGAATTTTATATGCACACGACACCAAGTTTTCGAACTGTTTTTCTGGAACTGTATTCCAAAACTCTAAAATTGAATTCGTTTTTCGTTTCTCTTGAAAAATACTTTCCAGTTCTGAATCCTGCTGGAGATCAATAAGTTCAATTTTGGATTTCTAATCTCCGGACTAAAAATTGACAACCCAGTTGCATCTGTTGTCGTTATTGACCAGGGATTTTCAACTAATCGAAATGGGTTTCGAAACTTTCTAAAATCATTAAATCTCGCGCTGAAATCATGGTGTAGTACAGTGAGCAATTCTATGAAGGGTTGCAAGTGTATTTCTTCCTCTGAATATTCTTCAATAAGATGTTGGAAACATGGGGAAAACTAGTGAAATCATTATTACTAAGTTCTTCTGCATACATTTTTATTTCTTCTTCCAAAGAAAAATTGCTCTTGTGAGCTGAGTAATAAGTTTATTTGTACCTTGCATTTTAATTTGGACATCTTTCAGTATTCCTGTTATATCAGCCAGGAAGCCAACTTTTAACCACCATGAAGAAGAGTCTACTTCAGGGTATTCTTTATCTCGTTCACTTAAAAAGAGTTTTATTTCATGGCGAAGATTAAAAAATCGTTCCAAAACTCTTCCTTTACTCAGCCACCTGACCTCACTGTGATAAATAACATCATCATACTGTGAATTAAGCTCTTTGAGAAATTCTATGATTGCCTATGATTTAGTTCACGTGATCTAATGAAATTAACAATGTTAATTACTTTCTTCATCACAGATCTGAAAGTTTCGTCAAATTTAGCAGCAAGATTTTCTTGATGTAGAATGCAATGGTATGTTAATAAATGGTATCTATTTAAATGTTTTTTTTAACAGAGAAATGAATCCTGTATGACAACCTACCATTGAGGGACAACCGTCAGTGCACACTGATAAAAGTTTGTTTAGGTCAATTTTGTATTCGTCAAAAAAAACATTAAAAAAACCTATTCCCCGTGTCTGACCTGTCATAGGTAATTACAGTTAAAAATTCTTCCTTTATAATCCCTATCTTATTACGATATTTAACAAATAAAAGCAATTGAGAGATGGAACTAATATCTATGTACGAATCCAGAGCAAGGCTGAAATAGTCACATTGACGAATTTCATCGAGAGTACAAAGGAGCATGTCTACAGACATTTCGTTAGCTCTCCTAACACAAGTAGAATCGGAAAGTTGTAACTTTTGTATGTCACTTTTTATTTGTTTTGCATTTGGAAATTTAGAAAATAATGTGTCACAAACGACTAGAAAACACTCCTTAAAAATCTCTGCGTCGGCAAACGGTTTCATTTTGCGTGATAAAATTTCTGCTACTTCATATCATGCTTTTGTTATCAATTTATTTTCACTTACGCTATCTAACATCATTTTCCGTTCAGACACTATTGACATTTTTAATGTTTTTAGTTTTTCTGCTCTCAATTTAGAATCTTTAGGATATTTGCACTCAAAATTTGAATGCACCGTTTTATAATGCCTATTAAGATTAAATCGTTTATAACCTTGAACTATGTCTCGACATAATAAACACATTGCACTGCCTTCCTTTTTAGCAGGTATGAAGAAAAATTCATGCTCCCAAGTATCTTGAAAATCTCTTCCTTCATCTTCGAGTTTTCTCTTTTTCCCTTTCGAAAAAAACACCAGCCACTATTAAACAACTGAAATTCACTTCATTTCACTTCAACTGATTAGGTAACACACAGTATCCAGTCGCTTGTTCATAGAAACTAAATTGTATAATATTCATTGTGAAAGATTCGGACGACAATGTAGAAGTTTAAACGGTTTTAAAAACAAACGTACACATATTCAAAACCAATAACACTAGCCAGGACATTGCATTGCATTGTTGAACACGTGCGGTCCTGTACTGCTCGGAATGACACAGCGATATCCAAAGTTTTGTAGAATTTCAATAAAGATAATATTATTTTATACTTAGAATTTAAAATTTAAATGCAATGAAGGTAAAAATTATTCCTAGAGCCTTAATAAATATCTTCAAGAGCCGCATGCGGCCCAGGGGCCGCGTAATGAGTACCGCTGTCTTAGAGGCTCAATCACTGTAAACTAGTGCTATGACATATTCGGAATGTTAAAAAGGAGGTGCTTTCTTTATTATGATAAACCTTGGTTGGTAAATTTTAGGCGAAACTCGACTGTGATTGGTTGTAAATAAAAAATCATTGAAAAGTGATTGGTCATTGACTCCCATTTGGGGCATTAGTTTTGCTATGGTTTATCTACGACGCAAAGCGCCAGCGCAAAAATTGCTCCCCATGTATATAAATGGATGTGGTTTAAGGTACGTACACATATGCGCGCCGCGAATACGAACGGCGCGCGCGGCGCGTGTTATGTTCGTCGAAATTATTAATTTCAACGAACCTCCTGCGATCCATAGGAAACCCACAAACCTTCAGTAGACATTTTGCAGAGCAGGTGTAACCAACGATGTCTATTCCCTTTCCGTTCTCCCGCTTGTCCTGCATTCTTTCCCAAAAAATAGGGACATTTTTTTTAAATGCCGCGGGACGCGGGACAAATTGTTAAAAATCGGGACTGTCCCGCCAAAATCGGGACGTCTGGTCACGCTTATTACTTATTACATCTTATAACTTTATTTATACTTTTTCAAATATTATAGCATTAAAGGAATTTAAAGAAATATATGATTTGTATATCCATCCATAGTAATTCTGCCCGAAGGCAGGTCCTTCACTGAAATCATAGCATTTTCATGCTATGCTTGCAGCTTTACTAGGGAATTGTGTTGGTGTGGTAGCTTCCCGTTGCTTTCCACACCGGTGAAGGATGATGAGATGATGATGATATGATAATGATAAGGATGATGATGATGGCCATATGATTTCGGGGACCGTTTGGGTCTTAAAGTTTTCCTGACATTTGTCTTACAGGTGAGGAAAAACCCCGATAAAAACCTCACCCAGAAAAACTGCCCCGACCGGGATTGAACCCGGGCCCCGCTGCGTGACAAGGCAGCACGCTACCTCGAGACTACAGCGGTGGACATGATTTGTATATATATATGTTTAAAATTATTAAGAATCTATCTCACCATAACATGGCCTTAATTTTTAATAAAAATGTACATGATTATTATACTAGAGGTTGTACTTTATTGCACAAAGATACTAGTTTCTAAAAAAAAGGTATAAAAAAGGGATTCGTTATGCATTAATCAACCATTAAAATAACTACTTACCTATTGAATATCAACATTTCACGAATGTTAAACATTTTTCTAATTGTATTAAAAAATATTTTTTCTCATTGCTTTCTTAGTTAATTTTGTTAATTTTATTATTATTAATATTATCCTGTTTAAATATTGTATTTATATGTGTACATATATTGTGTATCTATAGTAGTTTGTATTACTTAAACTTATGCCTGAGTTTGTTTTCTTGTTTTTATTGTTAATTGTTTTATGGCCATTATTTTTTGTATATTGCCCCTTAACATGAACAGTCTTGCTCTTTGGAGTCTTTGAAGAGATAAATAAATAATTAGCAATAAATGTGTTTATATATTGTATTGTTTTGTGATACTTCATAGGCCTACATAATATTATGAAATGAACGTCTTAAATAAATAATGTTTTCTAAATAATTCTAATTTATTTATACAATTACAGTACACACGAAAAAAACACATATCATTGAAAAAAAAAAACAGGCATCTCCTTTCAATGATTTTTTAAAATGATCCTTATGTTGTGGATCCCACAATAATTGCTTGCTTCTATAAATGTCAACAAGTTTTAACACGTTTTCCTCTGACCACTCCATACTCAAATAATAGGTGCGCACCGAAAGCAACGAACCTCTGAGGTACCCGTCCAAATCTAAGCAGCGAACCATCAAAGTGTTTGTGGAAAAAACCGACAATGAGTGGATCGTGGTGAGAGACGCGCGTGCGCCGTTCGCGCGCACCTTAAAACCCCGTCCAAATCTGACGAACATGGTGCGGCGCGCGCGCCGTTCGTGTTTGCGGCGCGCAGGTGTGTACGTACCTTTATCTACAACGCAAGTTGCTGGCGCGAAAAAATTTGCGCTGACATGTCGCGTCGTGTATTTGAATCACTTGAATCCGGGACGCAATTTGCCAGCGCAAACAAAGATTATAGAAGATATTACCCGTACTCATTGGTGTAATTGCTAAAAACAAACTAAGATTTTATGACAAAATGTCGGAAATACAGTACTTGTTTTATAACTTTCCAATTGTAACGACGATAGTTAGATAGTTTTGTTGCAAATCATCGAGTTCTATACAATATGAGCATGAAGGAGTACAGAGATGTACAGAAAAAAAGAGTTATTGTGGCTTGAACTTAGTCAAGAGATAAATAAAAGCTGTAAATATTGTATTGTATCTTGGGGATATTATGGATGTACATAAATTTCGTCTTCTATTAAATTCAAAACCTGATAAAACTTCTCAGGCGAAAATCTGAAGTATTCTAAAATGTGGTATTTTCATCAACCATATGTTTATTTAAGAACTAAAGAATAATTTATTCTATAATTTTTCATACAACATTCATATGATGCCGTTCTTGGTACTTTTTTCTGTCTTTACTAATATTTCGTACTATTTTAAACGTTTTGCAGCGATACTTAAAACTTTCTTTTTTATAAAGAATTTTAATATGTTTATCAATGTACACAAATTATGACTTTCCCTCTCAATTTATTTTCAAAGTTCTTTATTAGAATTGAAGTTGGCATACGTGAACGCTTATAAAATTAAATCCACCAGATGGCAGGACATTTTTGTGAATGGCCAACATTTGCATTTAATTCCAAGCCATATTTTAAGAAATAAATGTTCAATCACTTCATTTTGTTAGGTTCCGATGGGTCAGTTTAGTGTACATCAGATTAGTAAACTAATCTAAAAATCTAGTTTACTAAATAGTATGTATGTAATTTATTTCATTAGGTTATGCAGGGACAGGTTTGTATACATTAATTTTTGTAAACACATTTGGAAATTTATTATTAATAAGTGTAAAGCACAAAATATGCATTATTAGTATATAGTTTATCTTGCTCATTTGTCACTCAGTTGGGTCAGGGATGATTGTCTGTTCTCGCACCATATGGCGTGGTACCTGTCACACTTTTTCCCGCACTACTCGCACTTACACTCGTTCGTCGGTTGGTGATATGTCTTGATCTTACACACTTTGAAATTCTCTATGGTGGAAACCGTGCGTCGCTAGTCTTGTCACTGCGTGTCGAAGATCATACAGGGGTTCCATCCAGTCTTTGGAATAAAAATTTACCGGGGAAAAGATACAGAGGAAAAAGCAAGTCAATGTACAATGGCGATAGAACAACAGAAGGTGGGCACACAGGGAAACGAGAGCAGCTCAGTAGAGCCACTAGCGACATCTATCAACGAATCAGAGTCAACAAGTGCTAGCAACAGGCGCTTTATGACGTCTAGCGGGGGAATGCTAGAAGCAGTCCAGACCGACTACGAAAGCTCGGTAGATACAGTGAAAATATTACCAATACAAAACACGCTCACTGAAACAGAAATAGAGAAGAAGATCACAGATAAAATAAACCAGCAGTTGAAATACATGATGGAAGTCATCACGAGCGACATAAGAAAAATGATCAAGGATGAAACCAAAAGCACAAAACAGGGAAACCACGAACCGCACAATTGGACCGAGGGAAGGAACAAGACATCTGACCGAGGCCGAGAGAATAATATAAAGAGCGGCAACGACTCCACACAAGAGAAAACACATAGAAACCGGGCGGCATTAGAAACAGAAAGAGAACCAACTGCGATCATCAACGACGAAGAACCACTCACAGAGGACGAGGACGCCTGGAGAGAAAGAAATGGGTTCAAGCTAATGAGAAAGAGAAGGGACAGAACAATGAGGCGACCAAAAATTACCATAGGGTCAGACGAATCGACACAGTCAACACTACAAGCGGGCGAGCGCACCGCGTGGCTGTACGTTGGGGTCTTTCGCAACGGACAACGACTTCGAACGTTAAAGAACACCTTGAAAAGACAGGAATAGAGCCACAATATGTCACTTGCGAAGAGCTGAGGACATTAGGTACTAACAAAGCGTTCAAGGTAGGAAATATATTATGAACGTTGGTCATTCTAATTTCCCATATATGTGGTGCCATCTGGCGACAATTCCATAAACATAAGCGCTGTACCATATGCGTTGGGTTATCTCTGCATATGCGCTCCATGCTAAACAAGTATCACGCCGAGCGTATCGTGAGATTGCGTCACGTCGGGCGCGACACGCTGTATAATAAACCGTAGCACAAGTGATTCCAATACACGACGCGACATGTAAGCGTAAAATTTTTCGCGCCAGCAATTTGCGTTGTAGATAAACCACCTCCATTTAAATACATGGAGAGCAATTTTTGCGCTGGCGCTTTGCGTCGTAGATAAACCATAGCATTAGATGCCACATTACTCCATGGCGCTACACTGTACTTCGGTTCTCTATGGTGGTAATAATCTCCCTCTAATCTCTGGTTCTCTAGGAGTAACTTCGTTCTCTATGATGAGTAATGAGTAAACATTGGTATTGGTAGTAAATATGGCGGAATGTTGATGAAAAGTAATGTTGGAGAATGTGAACTGTGTTAATATATAGTGAGTGCAGAATTGTGTTAATAAGAGTATATGTTACAATTGACTTATTCCATTGCGTTTTGATCTGTGAAAATTCTTTAATAGTTAATTCAGGTAATGAGTCAAAATTTTCGCCATGAAAATTGTGCAATAGATCTCTAATTTAGTTAATTACAGACTCCCTAGGTTCTTTGTTGTGAAGTTATACATTGGAGCCCCACTGGAGTATCTCCTTGTATATGTACGTTAGTAAATTTAGGGCACAACTTTATAATACGACGTTCTATGATTTTTGTTCATATTTGAATTCAGCGACTTCTTCAAAATTTCCCTCATATGTCATTAACTCTCTATTTTCATTATATATAATGTATTTCTATGTCTATCCATACATTTAGTTTTATTGATATTTTCTTGCAGCTCCAATTTCTTAATGTTATTCAAAACTGTGTATGTGTTGGTCCTTAGTATTTCCTCACAATTCCCTGATAAACTACATCTTATTAGCATAAACTTAGAGCTTATTAATACTATTGATGCTTAAATTCACAGATAACACCATACCTGTAATAATACTCCAACTGATTTGTCCACCACACGAGACTGTACTGACTTGACAATCCCACTTTATTCTGTAAACCATGTGCAGTGATCCCACCAAAAATCGGGTAGGTGTGGCCATGCCGGATTTTAGAATGCCTTGACTGTAGTTTAAATACTGGTTTCCAGCAGTCTACTGCTCATTCACAGTTGAGCCTCCAATCAGGGAACACTAACTAGAAATACTTGCCCTGGAGGTACCCTCCACAGTCAAGGGAGAAACGTCTGGAAAAAAGACCAGTCATGGACCACGGCCACATAGCCCGGAATTATGATTACCGGCCATGAAAGCCTGTGTTCAACTAGAATATGTATTAGAATTTATGTGATTATTGATTACATTTTTTTCACACCTCAGTTTGGATTGATGTAACTTTGATTTTTTATCATTTACTGAAGATTGATCAACGCTTTTAAAATTCATGTTAAAGTGCAGTTGAGGTTATGTAATCCGATTGAGGGTCTTTCCACTTTTCAGCGGTTGCCCTTTTACCAGCCGGCTGCTGGCCCTTCACATCCACATGTGTCAATCACAGAGGTAAATGATCAACAGCCAGTGTAGGGGTGACATGTGGTTAGCATGTCGAGTCCCCCAGCCGTTATAGCTGGTTCCTCAACCTGGAACCGCTACTTATTGTAGCTACCCAATTGTCTCACGATGCTGGGTGGGCACTGGTCCCATACTGGCCGAAATACCATGAGAAAATTTCTTCCCCCATGGAGACTCGAACCAGCGCAAGTCCCGTAGCTCTGTGCCAAGACTTCCTACCTTAACCGCTCGGCTAAGGCGCAGGACTGAGATTATGTAAGAAGATGTTAAATATTAAGTTGATACGTGGTGAGTCAGTCATCCCCAACTATATAAGGCCTCCATATTGAAACTGTTTTATAATTTAGTTGAGGATGACTGACTTACCTGACCCAAACCCTCTGGCGGCACTATGGCCCTGGGGTCGACTCAGCCTCTAACGGAAATGAGTACCAGACGCTTGTTCTGGGGGTAAAGGCGGCCGTCACGCAGGGCTGACAACCCGGCTGTCATAAAGTGCCGATTGTCTAGAAAAGTGGGAGCCTTAATCTCCTACTACCCGAAGGGCCTCCGGGCCTGTTGTGGGATCACTTTACTTTACTTACTTTATGACTGACTTACCAGGTACCAATTTTATATTTAACATCTTACTGAAGATTGGTTATTAAAAATCTCTAAAAGTTAGCATTATAGTTACGAGGTGTGATCAATAAGTTTCCGGAATGAGGCCATAAACACAACACAACACTTCAAAGTTTCTATTCAGCACTGTCACCCTCGAAGTAGTCACCTTGGGAGTGGATACACTTGTCCCAGCGCTTCTGCCAATGCTGGAAGCACTTCTGGAAGTCGTCTTCTTTAAATGTGTCCAATGCCTTCTGCGATTCGCGCTGGATGACATCAATGTCCTCAAAACGATGTCCTCGGAGCCGAATTTTTAGCCGTGGGAACAGGAAAAAGTCTGCTGGAGCCAGATCTGGAGAATAGGCTGGATGGGGAACAGTACTCATCCTATTTTTGTCCAAAAACTGGCGGACAGAAATTGCTTTGTGCGCGGGCGCATTGTCGTGATGCAGGAACCAGTCACCAGTCCTCCATTTCTCTGGCCGTTTGCGTCGCACATTCTCCCTCAATCTTTGCAACACTTGTTTGTAGTACACTTGATTCACTGTTTGACCCCGTGGTACAAATTCCTTATGCACAATTCCATTAATGTCAAAAAAAAACAATCATCATTGACTTCACATTCGATCGAACTGTGTCTGGCTTTCTTGGGGCGTGAAGATGCAGGACTCTTCCATTGCGAAGACTGTTGTTTAGTTTCTGGATCGTAGCCACAAATCCATGTTTCATCACCAGTAATAACCTTTTCCATGAACCATGGGTAATTTTTAAGCTGTTCTTTAAGATCTGTGCAGGCAATCACATGACTTTCCTTTTGGTCATTTGAAAGGAGGCGGGGCACGAACTTCGCAGCAATTCTTCACATGTTCAAATCGTCTTTCAAAATGCTTTGAACACTTCCAAACGAGAGTGCTAGTGCATCAGACAGTTCTCGTATTGTAATGCGCCTATCATTTAATACCATTTCCCTCACTCGATCGATATTTTTATTGTTTTTACTGGAAGTTGGTCGTCCCAGACGATTTTCATCCTTAACCGATGTCACGCCCCTTTTTAAATTTCGAAAACCACTCAAATGCTTGAGATTTGCCCATTGTGCTTCCTCCCCATAAGCTGTTCTTAACATTTGATATCTTTCTGTTGCAGTTTTACCAAGTTTAAAAGCAAAATTTGATGCATGTTCTTTGTTCCTCGTAATCCCGCATTGTTGCTACACAGAGAAATCGCCGCATGCACAAAACACGTCTTCACTTCAGAGCTTCTACCAGCATACTGCAAGGTCAGAGAAGGTCGCGCGACCCCTCAAATTCATCACAAGGAAATTCTGAGTGTACAGCCTGGGTAAAAATTAAAAACTCCTCAATGGCATAATTGTTTTGAAGCCATTCCGGAAACTTATTGATCACACCTCGTATATGACTGAACATTACTGAGTTGTCTCATTAAGTCATTTTAATGAACTGTATCAATGCTATTGTAATGTACTAATTCATGTGAACACTTGGCCTAGTGGATGAGGTAAAAAAAAATAGTGATGTAAAGATCTTATATTTGAATCCTGACAGTTGATTTTTTTTTTGTATATCAATTTAATTCTTCATTATTACTAGAGCTAGGAATTTTAGGTGCAAAATTTTGGTGAAAAAGGTGCTTTAATTTAGCAGAAAAAGGTGCAAATTTCCCATGTGAATTATCATTAAAGAGTATCAATACCAATTACTTCAAGTAACTCACGACACAAAATTCAGTCATGTTGTCATATATTAAAAAGTCTGAGTAGGACAAGTCCCAGACATTATGTTATTGAAATCACAAGTCCAGAAAACTGTTAAAGCAGATAATAATCATCAACTCAAATGTTTAGAACATATCTAAAAAACTTCAATATCTCAACTGTCTATCAGTGGTATCATCTAATGTAAAATATACTGGTTTTCACCTTCTACTTGACTAATCTGTTTTAATTTTTCGTCATACAGAGGTTGAAGGTATGATTTTCATCTGGGACAGACTTCCCAGTATATTTCTCCAAATATGCTTTCAAAATAGGGTTGTTAAGTTTGGAAAGAGGAATACCACATGCCACAAATATTTTTGCTGAATCATTTAAAAAAATATTCTTTATTTATTAAACTTGAAGAAGGCAGTACCTCGCCAATAAACTGTTGTCACAATACACATTTACTGCTTTGTAGTTCCTTATTTTTCACGTATTTTTCACTACCTATATGCTGCGTAACATGATTGTGTTGGTGTTTTTCATTAATTGTTATTGAAATATCTCAAACAATGCACCTCATAACAGATCTGTCACATTGAATTCCATCTGCACTAAACTATTTTACAAAATCATGTAGTTTGTAGGAGTTCACATTCAGTTTTGGCATATTTTATACTGGTCACTCAGGAAAATAGCAGACCGCACAAGTCAAATATCATTTTGAACTGAAACATTTGTTTATGCACTCAACAATCTCCCTTGCTCAAACAATAGCTTTTGCATAACTGTGGTGCAAGAAGGGCAAACTTATTTAAAAGGAACAGCCTAACGGGACTGCACTAAAGTGGAAGTAATGTGATGTGGACTGATACCACACATCGTTACCAGCCCTTGAAAGCCTATTAGAAGAAATGTAAAAAAAAATTACACATTATTTTGGGAATACAATGCTGCTAAGAGACAAAAAAGGTTTAAAAAAGTGCAAAATGTGCTTTCATTGATAAAAAGGTGCAAAAAAGTGCTAGCATTGAAAAAAGGTGCAACTAAAACACATTTATGGGCATTTATTTAATGATTTGTTTGCAAGACAAGCTAATTTGATCATTGTAGTAACAAAATAAAATTAAGGTGCAGCACTAAAATTCCTAGCTCTAATTATTACATACACATTTGTTTATTGATACATATCATCACCATTTTAATATGTGCTTTTCATTTAATGAACATTGAAACTGAGGCAAAAAATATTGTCTATTATCTTTTCTTAATAAACACATGTATACGGGCTCAACTAAAAATTAAGTTACACTGTCCAGGTCTCAAGGGTCGTTACAGTAACCCTCGGGAGAACCTTTACTTAATTTGATACACTTGAGTAAATGTCAAATAAGATATTTCCTGTCTTTTTGTATCTCAAGTTAAAACCAACATGCATAGGCTTAGTTGTTTTATAACTGGATCTAATTGTCCCTTTTGTATAAAAGTCCTACTGGCCAGAGACAGATGTGACCTTTGTCTGGCTTTAGAAAAATATTCTTTCCTTAAATTATGAGAACGGTCTCAACTGTCTCTTACTGAGATTAATTACGATCAGTCTTTGGTGCTGAGGATCATCCCCCATGGAGCTGGACAGTCGCAGAGTCGATACTCATCTGTGTTTTTTTAATTAAAGACCGACTTCCGGTCTCGTTAGTAAATTATTGTAAATTGGACCTAACTAGTGCAATTCAATAAGTTACCCATGAGCCATGTGTTGAAACCCCACTTAGGAAGTACGAGACCAATGGTGTCTCCAAGATTCAGTTTAAATAGAATGGGGGAATATATATATAATAATAATTATTATTTCTAGCAACATTGTTAAGGGTGTTGCAATGTTAAGATACGCCTTTTTAAATATATAGTATGAGTGTTTAACCAATCAGAATATTGGTTTTGGGAAAATTATTTTGTATCACCCAGTTTGGATATATGGTGAGAATTGAAGGGGATAACGTGAGTTATCACTCCTGAGTGGGGGATCGTTCTGTTAACTTCCACTGAGGTCATTCGTCAATCGGCCAGAGTGATATTGGCCACATAAATAGTGGTCAGGCCGGAAAGTCTCGGCCAAACAGAAGTTAAAATAAATAAATGAGTTTACTAGCCTTAACGTGGCTGATGGCATAAAAAATTTGCCTATTATTATATTCAAAGTAGTCGAGTGCTTACCGCGACAATTATAAATTTTATTCCAAAGAGCTAATTCCAGAACTTCATATTTTAAAGGCATATATCCAAGCTGCGTACAGTGTGTGTAACTACTGTGTGCTTCAAGTGATCAATAAATATCTAATATTGATACCAGTGTATATCTTGGAAAGTCTCCTAACTGTACTTTTAGTCCTTGGTTCACTCCTCGCCATCCCATGATGGAAATCCATTCTCTGAGATAAGAACCCTCTAGCTATCGCCCTATTTTCTGCTACAAAACAGAGTGATTTTACTTTCTCAGTTTAAAAATAAGAATCAGTAGATTTAGAGCCTCTGGTTCCAAGATTTACAGGTTTATATTTTTAAGGATGACTTCCTTTCTAATAGAAGTAAAACCATTGGCTCTTTTTGTAGATTTACGCCACACAAAAGAACTTCAAGCTGAAATAAGAAACCTCTTTGCCAAATTAGTCGACATTTTCACACCCAGATTTGAATTGCAATTCTAATCATGATGTTGATTCTGTCCTTGATACATGTCTTCAGATCATTTAATAGGGAGGGAGTTACAAAGATTGTTTTCAATGTACCCTCTCACAAAAAAAAAGGAGCAGGGTGCTTCATCGTATGCCCAATCCAGCATTGTGACATTTGATGTTGGGTAATTGTGAACTTTGTAATGGAAGTGTTGGGTGCTCCAAATGAAAAATATAAAACAAAATTTCCAGGTTTTTTTTTTCATGTTTATGGGTCATCCAAGTTTAGACAAGATGCAGTTAATAACCAGTATGGTATAACTGTTAAAAACCCCACTGATATTTTCTGAATTGCCCTGCTTGTGTGTATAAACTGCATCCGTAGGATCTGTAGAGAAATTTGAGCATCATGTTTGTGAGAGACAGGGCGGAGCCTAAAAGTGCATGTGCCCTTTGCTTTCCAAGTTAGTCTGAAGGCGAACTCTGGACAGTTATGATCCCTCCGAGTTCTGCATAACCACATTCCATTGCAAACATTCAACAATGTTTAAAGAAGCTTAAAGCTTACCGGTGTTTAGAAATATTGATAAAATTAATATGTTAAATTTCAATACAAAATGTTTTTATTTTCAAATAGGTTTATAACACAAATAATCTTCTTTTACTTCTTCTTCGTCATGGTTTAGGCTTATTTACTAGCCTGTTCTGGCTCCAAATTGCTGCTGTTTCCATCTTTTCTTTGGTCTTCCCAAGCTTCTTCTTCCTCGTAGTGAATAGTTGTATGCTGCTTTAGGTATTCTATTCTCAATCATCCTTGCTAAGTGTTCTTTCCAGTTTGTTCTGTTTTTTCACTATTCTTGTATTTAATTCCTCTACATTTAGTTGTCTTATTTCTGTGTTGTGTTTTTTTTGTCTGTTCTTGATATCCTGCTATTGGTCTGAGGAATTTCATTTCAGCACATTGTATTCTGGCAGATTGTTGTTTTGTCACTCTCCATGTTTCGGATCCATAAGTAATAATAGGAACTCCCATTGTCTTGTATAATTTCAGTATAGAGTCTTTCCTGGCTTTATTTTTCAAAGTTCTTTTTAGTGTTTCTGTTATAAATTAAACTTATTTAGTTTGTTATTTATATCTGTTTCCATTATGTATATTTTGCAACCTAGGAAGTTATATCTTACCTCTTGTTCTATTGGTTTATTTTCTAATATTGTCTTTGTCTGAACTGGTTGAGCACCCTTGAAAGTCATTGTTTTTTTTATTTTTCTGATGATATTTCCATATTGTATTTTTTTGATATTTCATTTAGTTTATGTAGCATTCTTTGTAAATCATCCTTTGTTTTTGCTATTTAAATGTGATCATCTGCAAAGGCTAATGTTTTTATTATTACATTTCCTAAGTCAATACCCCCAGTCATCATTTGTTTCCATGATCTTATCATGTCATCAAAATAAATGTTAAGAGGAGTGGTTGATAGTGGACAACCTTGTCTAACTCCTCCTGTTATATTTAATGGTTCCCTTTGATTTATTTTTATTTTTGTTTTCTCATATATTTCTTTAATTACTGCTATAAAGTGAAGCGGAATTCCTTTTTCACTTAATATGTTACATAATTTTGGTCTAGACACTTTATCAAAAGCCTTCATATAATCTATAAAGGGGATGTGTGTTTCTAAGTTGAATTCTCTTCTCATCTCCATTATTTGTTTTAAAGTGAATACATTGTCTATGCAGCTTCTTCCTTTCCTAAAACCCATCTGCTCTTCTGATATTATTGCATCTACTATAGTTGTTCATCTTTGGTTGATCATTTTTGCATGTATTTATATGCTGCATGTAGTAACCTTATTCCTCTATAGTTTTCTCCTTTGTTTTATCGCCTTTTTAAAATATTGATATTATGTTTCCAATTTTCCATTCTTCTGGTATTGTATTTTGTCTCCAGCACTTGTAATGAGTTTAACACAATATAAAAACAACTTGAAATGTCAAAACTGTGAGGATTTTTCATGCAACATCTTGAAAACTTGAAACTTAAATTTTGGAAAATGTTGGCACATAAATTAACCAATACTAATGATATTCGAAGAAAGAAAAATTAAAGAGATTATTTAAAACGAAAAAATGTTACATATTAGGCCTAAACATTAAGTAATTACGTGCATAAATAATTTTTATTATTTTTTTAAAGTGATTTAAATAAATCTGAATAATAATATTATTAATAATTTGCATTTTTTTGGCAATTACAATATTATGTCTTGTCTAATTTTTAACGAAGCAAAAGGTTTGGTGTTTATTTACCTTCTTACTTAGTGTTCTTAAATGAAATTAAACAATGTTCCTACATAATAATATTGTGTCACAGTCTTGTTTATATTATCAGAATTTGTAAGCAGGAGGAACAAACTACAATTCCATTTACATGTTTTAGAGATTTTTATTTGTTTTATAGTATCTTAAAATCAGACAAATTTTCCAACTTCTTCAGGTATTACAAACATTAAATCAAATTCATGGTTTTAGGTGAAAAAGTGTTCTGGGGCCGGGAATTGAACTCAAAAATCTTTGGTGTAATACACGAATGCTCTGCCACTGAGCCATCCAAAGTACTATTCACGGCACCCAGTCCAATTAATTGCATTTAAGAGTTCATCATCATCCTTCACGGATTAGGTCTTTGCCTGTTACGATCTCACATCTGTTCAGCCCAGTGCTTTCTTGGTCTTCCCACCGATCTTTATCCTACATGATTATACATCAGTGTCATGAGTTTTATAATTTTTATTTCTATAGTGCCTGAAAATGTAATCATAATCGGTTTTCATCTGATGGAGAAAATAAAATTAACTCACAAAAATTCACACTAAAACAAATTAAAATCCATCTTGAAAACTTTCACTTATTGCAAATTTATTTTTAAAACTGATCAAACCGATTTCATTGAAATTTTCAGTTGCTAAAAATTATTTTTAATGTATACTTAGCAAAAGAAAAGAATGGGCTGACTCTTGATTTTGATATTTTAAGTTCTAACACGCGATTCACATGAGTAAACTAATTGCACAGTAGAGCTACAATATGTTTCCCTTCTTTCCAGCAAGCCAGCAAACTCTTAGCTCAGTGGTTAGTGGCTTGATTCGTATGCAAGAGGTCACAGATTTGATTCCCAATGAGGTATTACTAGTACTAAGAGTGGATGTGTCCACCATGTCCACGTATTTCGGAACTCAATTAGAAATTAATAATTTAAAGTGCAACAGTACATTAAAAGGTGCAAATTAACATCAGTACAGTGAATATTAATATCATGTGTTTTTAATAATAAATTGCTATTTATCAAAGGTATTTATTTCGACTATGGAACATGACCTTTTGCTCTACCACGAGTTTCCAGGGAATCATCCCTGTGGTCCTCCATCAATCTACAATTTATAAACTATGGTGAACTCCACAATTGGAGGAGACCCCCTCCGATTTGTATTATTATTATTATTATTATTATTATTATTGCCCACTATCTCTATGAGCTATTTTTAGGATGGACTTGACAACTAAATATTTTACTTGAAGTGTGAAACTTTTTCTTCACTAACACATAGTAAATAAATAAACACTTAAATATATGAAGCTATATTATCTTTTATTTCATAAATTTATAGTGCTATTATTAAAACGTGGCACAGCATACACAATTAAATATACACCCATAGCTAAATAGTGTTTGGAATTCCTAAAAAGTTAGTTAGACTTATACGAATATGTCTAAATGGCTCAAAGAGTAGGGTGCGTGTAGGCAAACAGTTTTCAGACACTTTTGAAATCCAGAATGGGTTGAAGCAAGGAGATGCTCTATCTCCTCTACTATTTAATTTTGTACTAGAGCATGCCATTAAATCTTTATAGAATGAGGAAGGCTTACAACTGAATGGTATTAATAAGCTGTTAGTTTATGCTGATGATGTAGTACTACTGGCCGATAGCGAGGAGATACTAAAGGCCAACACGCACACACTATTGAGTAACACTAAGAAATTAGGACTGGAAGTAAATATCAGTAAAACTAAATATATGGTCACACGTAGAAATTCAGTATATAATGGAAATGGACAGCTAATGACAAATGAGGGAAATTTTGTAGAAGTGGCTGAATTCAAATACCTAGGAACAATAATCACAAATAGGAATGAGATGCACAAAGAAATTAAACATAGGTTCAATTCTGGAAATGCATGCTATTATGCATTGCAGAGACTTTTGATGTCCCAACTCCTTTCAAAAAATGTTAAGCTGAAAATATATAAAACTATTATTCTACCAGTTATATTATATGGGTGCGAAACATGGACTCTTACTTTAAGGGAGGAAAGGAGATTACGAGTATTTGAGAATAAAGTTCTTAGGAAAATTTTTGGACCAAAGAGAGATGAACAGACAAGTGAATGGAGAAGACTACATAACAATGAACTACATGGTCTTTATAGGAAGCCAGATATAATAAGAACAGTTAAGTCTCGTAGACTGCGATGGGCAGGACATGTTGCACGTATGGGGAATGAAAGACGTGCATAGAAGCTTCTTGTAGGAAAGCCAGAGGGAAAACGCCCAGTTGGTAGACCAATAATGAGGTGGGAGAACAACATTAACTATGATTTGAGGGAAGTAGATTATACAGGGAATGATTGGAAAGCATTAGCTCAGGATAGGGATGTATGGAGAGCTTATGTCCGCGTGGCCATGAACTTACGGGTTCGATAGTATAGTAAGTAAGCTAAATAGTGTTAGAGAGTTTACGAAGACAGGAATATTACTTAATATAGTGTAAAGTGGACATAGATTACATGGCAGGAATTAAATGTTATAGGATGTATTATGTGAAAATACTTCTTCTTCTTCTTAAACATAATTTGTAGGATTTTCATCCTGTTTATTTCCAAAATACTCCTCGGAGGAAGACATATTGGATGTGCATGCACATTCTATCCACCTCTTGGCTGGTCTTCCTGTTGTTCTTTTCCTGTCCATTGGTCTATCTTCTTTAGCTCTTTTTGCAAGTCGGTGTTCTTCCATTCTTTCTATATGACCCTTCCAATATTTTCGTCTATCTATAATAAATTTTATGTCTTGAATACGACATTTGTCCCTAATTTCTGTGTTGTGTATTTTATCAAGTAATGTTTTCCCCTGAATAGTTTTTAAGATTTTCATTTCACATGTGCTTATTATTTGTTTAGTTTTTGTTCTATCAGCCCTAGTTTCTGCTCCATATACGATAACTAGTTGAACTATCGTTTTGTATATGTATTGCTTTCTATTGACATATGTTTGTTATGCCAAATTAAATCTTTCATATATCCTGATATTTGTTCTGCTTTATCAGCTTGTTTCTTTACTTCTTTTATTAAATTTTTAGTGTTTGTTATTAATACACCTAAATAATTAAATTTTGATACTTGTTCTATAATTTTCCTTTCCACTCCTAATTTGCATCTTACTGGTTCTTTTGATATTGTTAAGCATTTTGTCTTATTCGTGTTAATTTCCATATTGTATTTTCTGGCATTTATATTAAATTGATGTAAAGATCTTTGTAAATTATCTTCATGTTCTGAAAGGAGAACATCATCATCTGCGTAACATATTAAGTGAAATCTAGTGTTTCCCATTTTATAACCCAAACATGGTGGTACGTTTTCAATAATTTTGTCCATTATATTATTAAATAAGCATGGACTTAAAGAGTCACCTTGTCTGATGCCCTTTGTGAGCGTTATTTCTTCAGTTTTCTGTTCTTTTACTTTGATTACTGTTTTGCAGTGTGTGTTAATTGATATTATTGCTCTAATCAGTTCATTAGGAATTTCATTCTCTCTCAAGATATGTACATCTCGCAGTCCCAAGGATTAAGCCTCGGATCAAAGACAGAAACAAAATATGACAAACGCTAGAAAAAGGTCTGGAATTTGCAAAAATACAAATTAATAAAAAATAACATTCAAACCCTGGCTCTCATATATATATATATATATATATATATATATATATATATATTTCATCTTTTTGTAATTGGTTTAATGATCTACACTACTCGAACGTCAGATACTAGTTGTCTAAATCCAGGTTGTCTTGTTTACTTTTACACTGTGAACTAGAGTTGAATTTTATTTGGAATGTCGCAATTTGACTAATATTGCATTTCTCAAACACTCATAAATATCTAGAAACATGTCTCTTTACTGTTCTTTATTTAAGACTATTAAAACTAAATACAGTGTGTTTAAAACACTTAACATTGCATTACCTCATGAACCATGGCTTTAGCTTTTCGAGCCTGCACAGTGGGCCATAACAAGGACTCTGCTTTTTTAAGCAGCTCATTCTTTTTTTTTTTGCTATGTGTACATTTTTGAAATGCCTCACAAAAAAAGTTATTATTTTTTTAAAATTTTCATTACAATATGGCCTACACTTGTTTCGCTGTTAGATTTTTTAAATGGTTGTATGAACAACATTGTGACCCCCCATCCCCCCCCAAAAAAACATTTAGAACAATCTTGCATTCTCCAGAATGTAACACCACGCCAGATTTCTGATTAGACATCTTTCTCGCTTGAAGCTCTACAGCAAAGTGAGTAATGTCACATTATCTGTTCTTCCTACTGCACACTCATTGGCTGTGCATTTTTGCCTGCCTCTTGCATAGCTGACTTATTTTGAACAGATTCCATGAATGCAGAATAGATATATATCAGCTATTTTTGTCTTTCTGTGCAAGTCATCCCTAGGCTTGTATAGTTTGCACCTTTCATTCCCAGGACTTAATTGCCCATTGCCTTCATTATTTCTTTGTTCCATGTTCTTAATTTAATTTTAATAATAATGAAATGGCCCATGATAATAAAATTTTCACCCAGCATTTAGCATTTGCCATAATGAATGAGGAATACCATGAATAAACCCAATCAGAATTTGATCTAGGGACCTCCCAAGTATGAGTTAAATGCGGACATCTCGATGCAGTTCTTTTTTCATTTTTTCTTTCTTTTTTTTATCCAGTATGTTTCATTTTAAAAAACGTAGTCCTGTTTTATTCGCTATTATTTTATATTGTGATGTTTAAAACAGGGGCGGTGGTGATATTAGTGCCAGAATTCAAATGGGCTGAGGGGCAACAAATTTGGGGGGGCTAAAAAAAAAAAAGACGCTCTTTTCTAAAGAAAATAACGAAAATAAGTGCGCGTAAACAAAAGAAAGAAGACATAAAACAAAAAAAAAAGATTGAGGCTATTTCTTGTGCTGTAAATCCATGACACACAGGACTCCATGGCTTTACTTATATTCCGAATAAACCCATTTTCAGGATTTTTATGCCTTGAAAAATCCATCAGTCCCATTTGATTTTGGAACCTTCAAAACCTTTCGGAACAACCGAATAGGCTGGGAAAGCTGATAGCCACTAGTCCACCTGGATCAACAAAAAAAAAACTTTTATCATAATTAATAATCCAAATAAAATGAAGGAGAATGTTTTCTTGTTTGAATAAAAAAATTAATGCAATTTTCTTTTTTCAAGGTCATGTAGTAATGAGCGAATATTTTATTGCAGCATGGGACATCACTGCTGTGTTGAAGATTGCTACTATAACAATAATAATAAATTTAGTGCAAATGGTAATGTCACTTTCCATGCTTTCCCTGTGGATCCAAAGGAACGAAAACAATGGATTCTTAGTGTAAAAAGAGCAGATACTAAAAAACTCACAGTTAATAAGCATACCAAAATAGGTTCTAAACAGTTATAAAGATGATGACATATACTCATACAATCGGACGTCGCTGTTCAAAAAGACGTATGTTACAGTGCGTGGTGGTTGTGCCTTCTATTTTTGGTTGTAATCTTTGAAAACAAAGAAGTAAAAGATTTTTTGAAGAAAAGAGAGATTTCTACGAATGAATCTGGTATGTTTAATTATGAACATTATGTTTTAATATTAAGCAATAATAATTTACTTATAATAATTTAACAATGTTATTGAAAAAATCTATAAAAATATTGGTATAGATTGGCAACTATAAATATAGCCTAACTCTAGATTGAACAACTTCATGCTAATAGTGGGTAAAGGAAATTTAATCCCCATATAAATCGAACAAAGGGAGCATGTCCTCATATGAAATTTTAGTAATATTCACAATCATGAACCATAGTTAACAAAATTGCATGTTATTTCTGTTTTAATTAAATATTTTACAATCTGGTCGTATATGGGATATATATAAAAGTTGGTGCCTACAGAGTAGACAGCAAGATGAAAAATGAAATAGAGATGAGGCTGCAACAATATTTTGAGATAGCAGGGACGTGTTAGTTGAAGATGAATTAATATGGACTTAAACTTTACAACCTGTGACGCAACTTTTTTAATTCCTTCATAAACTTCTGTCAAATTTTATTCTTAGGCTTTCATTTTTCAAATTATTTCCCAACATTTGCAATGATTTTTACATTTTTCTGTGATATTTAACTATATGCGTAGCATGAAGACGTGTCAGCCATATTGATTTTAATGAATACTTTATGCAACAACAAAGATGTGTTCCAGTACAGCCAACATAGAGTATGTACTAATTAACTATACACATATACTTCAGAACTTCAGAATTATATTCATTTTTGGGTGTTGCATTCTTTCACAGGTTAGAGTGCTTAAATTGCATTAGGTTAATTAAATTTTACGTTTGTTGGCACATGTGCATGGTATATGATTGGATTTTTTGCGTCACATGTTGTAAAGTATTTCCTTCATGTGTAATGGAAATTTAAAGCCATTGCTCTAAGCAAAAATTAAAAATTCCTAAGTGTCATAGATTGATTTCTTAATGTATTTAAAAAAAAAAACCAAGCACGACAGGCCTAGAAGGCCCTTGGCTGGCTGCTGGCCTCACATTCACATATGTTAATCACAGAAGTAGACGATCATCTAGCCAGTGTAGGGGTGCCATGTGGTCAGCATGTCAGATCCTCCAGCCATTGTAGCTGGTATTCTCAACCTGGAGTCACTACTTATTGTAGCTACCCAAGTGCATCATGATGCTGGGTGGGCACTGGTCCCATACTGGCCAAAATTCCATGAGAAAAATTTCTTCCCCCATGGAGACTCGAACCAGCACAAGTCCCGTAGCTCTGCACCAAGGCTTCTTGCCTTAACCACTCGGCTACGGTGCTTTAACATTGTTTATTTATGATACGAGATTAAATCTTAACATGAAGGATTAACAACTATACACATACATAGGTAGCATCTTGGCCACATTTTATATGCCTTTCCAGTTATGTCTGTCTGCTGCTTGCTTTCTCAAATTCCAAAGCTCAACCTTCTTATATCACTCTTTAACCCATCTGTTTATCTTTATTTCTTGTTTCTGTAGTTTCCCATTAAATGATTTTCATGTGATTTTTCATCAGACATTCTGTAGCAATTCATCAACTATTTTAAGTTAAGGTAGAATATTTTTATCACTCACCTCATATTGTTCTTCTTATTTGATTATAAACTAGTTTCGGAACATAGTTTCTGTTCCATCCTCAGTATCGTCACGACCGTTGTTCTGTCGTCTTGAAGAGCTGTCCTTCTCTCCTTCCATTGGCTGACTGAAAAACCTCGAAACCAGGTCATTCTCACCGGGAATTTCAAAGTTCATTAATTTCTTCTTTTCGCTCTTTTGAATGTAGATCTTTTCCCAAACAGTAAGTTCTTTAGGTTTTTCTATTTGTTTTAATAATTTAGCTTCTTTCTCAATAAGATGTTTTTCAGACCATGCATGGGCAGCCACTGCAGATTTTTCTACTTCCCCTTTCTTGACATTCCTGAGATGTTCTTTCACTCTAGTTTTCAAATTTCTTTTAGTTTTTCCTATGTAGAATTTCTCACATTCTTCACATTTAATTTGATAAATCCCTGATTTGTTTTCTTCTTTAATTTTCTCATTTTTATTAGGTCTAATCAGTCTACTGATGCTGTAGTCATTTTTGGGTGCTAACCTTATGTTGAAATCTTTAAAAAATTTTTGAAACTTGTGGTGTTTTAATGGATGATATGTGAATTTTCTAAATTTTACATTATCTTCTTTAACTTTTAGAAGAGTGCTTTGATTAATAAATTTTTGTCTTTTGAACTTGTTTATTTTTTTAGTATCATTTTTATTGCAAAACCATTTTTCGTGGCTACGTTGATTATGTGTTCTTTTTATTTTTCATAATTTTCTTTGTTCATTGGTATGTTCACTAATCTATGTGTCAAACTATTGAAAACTGCTTCTTTGTGAGCTATGTCATTGAAACCTAAAGCTTTTATGTAGTTATCTATATGTGTCTTCTTTCTGTAAATTCCAAATTCTATCTTATTTTCTTCATTCCTTTTTAAGTTGAGATCTAAAAATGGTATTTCTCCATTGATTTCCTTTTCCATAGTGAACTTTATAGTTTGACTTTGAATGTTCAATAATTTTAATGCATCATCTATCTGTTTATGATTAACTATTGCAATTATGTCATCCACATATCTGCACCAGAACTTGAAAATTAAAGGATGTCCATTAATTATCTTGTGTTCAAAATTCCCCATGAATAGATTAGCTAAGAACGGAGATAAAGGGTTTCCCATCGAAAGTCCTGAATTTTGTTTATAAAATCTTCCATTGTAGGTGAAAAACATATTATCGATACATAATTTCGTTAAAGTTTTATATTCGACTATCTTTACTTTTTCAATATTATTATTTTTCATCCAAATCTCTAAAATTTCCATAGTTTGGTCTTTTGGAATGCTTGGAAATAAGGAAACAACATCAAATGAAACTAATCTGTCTGAAGATTGTAGTTGTATGTTTTCTAGTTTATCTACCAATTCATAAGAGTTTTCTATTGCAGAGTTTTCAAATCCATTCATTTTATTAAATTCCTTACATAACCATTTAGATAAATGATATGTAGGAGACCCTATGTTGTTAATTATCGGCCTCATTTTCTTCCCTTCTTTGTACACTTTCGGGAGTCCGTAGATGTTGGGAATTTTTGGATTTGAAACCTTCAGATGAAACTTGTCTTTCTTAATTAAAATGTGATTGATATTCTTGAGAGTGTTGTCTACTTCTTTAATCAAATAAGAAGAACAATATGAGGTGAGTGATAAAAATATTCTACCTTAATGAATATACCTCATAGTGAGAATTCCTAAAATAAGTAACTATTTTAAGCTTTACACCTTTATTATCATGAAATATAACCTATAAGATTAGCTCTTATATTATATAAATGTTGCAAGGATATGCTTTCCATCAAGACCTAGGTATTGTAGAGATTTGAAGCCTACACACTTCTGTTGAAAGTGGGTTTACTGACAGAAGAGAAATATTGAGGGAAAGGGTGGAAAAATCAGTATCAGATGTATCAGAATCATATATTTTCTAGAGTTTTACTTTGTAATTGTCATGATATACCAAAATATCACTTTTTCAATGTGTTATATAATGTAATGTAAAAGTCATTGATATAGAAACATATAATAAGCAGGAATGTTTAAAGTTTTCTTAGGATTCATTTATGATAAGTACTGGACCAGCCAAAGTTTTACTTGAATTTTCTTTTGTTTTACATTCCGCCATCATCATAATCATCATCAATAGATGGTTAAGCTAGGTTAAACTTTTGCCACTGTGTAAATAACCTGAGCAAAAAAAAAAAAGATACAGAAAATATTAATGTACAAACAATTTATTTTTTAACTTAATTACAGGACTGTTTAACCTCTAATTCCCATCATTTTTTTAAATGAGATAAAAGTTTTACATTAAAGTACTTATACAAATTGTATATGAAGAGAAATATATATGCCTAGACCGGGGTTTGAACCCATAACCTGTAGCTTTATATACTAATGCTCTGCCACTGAGCTATCCAAGGCCTCCAATCTAAACATAAATTTTTATCTTATATATTTCAATTCCCAATGGCTTTATAAAGTAATGTTGAATTCCCATTAAAAAAATTTTCTTAAATAAGAAACTGCCATTCATATGTCAAGCAATGGGTTGCAAGCCTTGAGAATTGAAATGGATAAGAGAAATATTTGCATTTAGATTAGAGGGCTTGGATAGCTTAGCTGCAGAGTGTATAATGCTAAAGTTCCTGGGTTCAAACCCCAGTCTAGGCATATATCTTTGTCTTCAAATATAATTTGATACTTGTGCAAAATTTTCAATTTTTTAAGCCATTTTTCGAAAATTTTGTGCATTTTTCTGAATTTTCGAATGAGAAATGTTAAATCTTATATATAAAAATGAATGTTAGTTTGTTTGTTTGTACTTTATGTGCAGCCATACCATTGATCCGATTGTGATGGGACTTTTTGCAAAATGTTGAGGAGATTCCCGGGATGAACATAGGCTATAAGAGAGTTGTGATACTCAACTCCTACACCCTTAAAAATCACCCTTTGTAGTGGAAAATGTGAAAAAGGTAGCTCTTTGGACACTTAAAGGGCTTATGCTGCCTGAACTATAACAAATACACAAAATTAATGTACACAGAATTGAATATCTCAAAAAGCTCTACAAAAAAGTCCGCGACAGTATATGTTTATCTCTTAACAGATAACTCACACTAACCATTTTTGTCTTTCATTGATGGAAAGAAGATCGAGACAAGTACATAGATTCCTGTGCAAGCATAGCAGCACACGGCGGGTATTCTTTTACGGATAACTCACAATAATGAATTTTGTCTTTTAGCTCATTTATGCCAAGAATATCGAGATAAGTAGATTCCCAGGCAACACCGGGTAATCAGCACGGGGAATCGTAAAATAAATGATATTCATTTATAATTATTTTTCATTTTACTTCTTCTTCTTCCAAATGCAGTATTGGGTGATGATGCCCATTCTGCGACTACAAAAACTGATCTTTCCATCGGTTGAAGGATCTTCCGAGGTCTCTTTTGCCTTTAGGGTTGAGGTGGTAAATCATCTTTGATAAATGGGAATTTGACATTCTCTGGACGTGTTGGAACCATTTAATCTGATAATTTTGTATATGTTCAACCATTTCCCTACTATTCCACTGCATCCTTATCTCATCACTTTTCATTCTATCCCTTAATGTTACTCCAGTTAGTGATCGGAGGAATCTCATTTGTGAACTATTAATGCGGGATTTATCTTTTGCTCGAAGTGTCCAGCATTCACTTCCGTATAGTAGAGAAGGTTTGGCTATGGCATTATGAAATCTCAATTGGATTTCTTTCCTCATTTGTTTTCCAAAATTTCTCCTAATTATACCATTTAATCTGTTATATTTTTCTAAATTTGTTTCCACATCTTTTTGATTATGAAACTGTGATATATTATTACCTAAATAATTAAAGTGTGTTACTTGTTCTATCGGTTTATTATTTATTATTATTTTTACTCTCGAAAGTGCCTTTCCAGTGATTGCCATGGATTTGGTTTTATTTTCAGATATTTTCATGTTGTATTTTTCCAGGGTGTTCTGCAATTTAAACACTGATCTCTGCAAATCATCTTCATTCTCCGCTAGAAGTACTTGATCATCTGCGAAGATTATTGTTTGTATTTGATTTCCTCTACAAATTTTTACTCCTGGGGGGTTTAGTTTTTTCCACTCCTGGATAATTTTATTTAGATATAGAATAAACAGTAATGGAGATAGTCCACATCCCTGTCTTAAACCTTGGTTAATTTCAAATTTATCTGTTATTTTCCCATGATCTAACTTTACTTTTATAAATGTGGTTTCATATAAACTTTTATAGCATTTATTAGATTATTGGGGACTTGGTAGCTTTCCAATATTTCCACATTATGTCCCGTTTGACTCTATCATAGGCCTTTTCAAAATCTAAAAATAATATATATAGGGGGATATTAAATTCTTTCCACTTCTCAATTAGTTGTTTTATAACAAATGTAGCATCGATACACGATCGGCCTTTTCAGAATCCACAATGTTCCTCTCCAATTTTATCTTCTGTAATTTTCTGAAGTTTTCGTTTTAAAATGGATGTATATATTTTAGATGCAGTTGTCAACAATGATATACCTCTATAATTTGAACAGTTACTTTTTTCTCCTTTCTTATGGATGGGTATTACTAATGATGTTTTCCAGTCCTGAGGTATTATTCCATGTGCCCATATATCATTAAAAATTTGTACCAATCTAATATAGAGTGGTTTCCCACCATATTTCCAAAGCTCCATTGGTATACCATCTACTCCACTAGCTTTTCTATTTTTCATTTTCTTGATAGTTTCTATCACTTCATCCATGTTATAGCATTATATTCTTCTGTGGGACAGGGAGGTGTATTTGTTTCTTCTTCCTCTGCATATAATAACTGTCTGAAATGCTGTGTCCATTGTTCTGCTGTCATTCCATTTATTTTACTTATTCAACTAATCATAAGAAGTACATTAATTTTTGTCTTTCACCTCATTTATGCCAAGAAGATCGGGATTAGTAGATTCCTGGACAACGCCAGGTAAACAGCACAGAGTATCTAAAAATAATTACAATATAAATTTTTCCTCTCACTTATTTAACTAAACATAAAACACATCAATGTATTTCAGCTCATTTGTGTCAAGAAGATCGGGATAAGTAGATTCCCGGGCAACACCGGGTATTCAGCACGTGGTATCTAAATAAATATAAATTTATAATTATTTTTCCTTCTACTTATTCAACTAAACAGTTGCATAGCAGCGCAAGCCGGGTATTAGCTAGTTCATAATAAAACACATCAAAAGAGGCTGCCATTTGCATGTTGATCAACGGTTCACAAACCTTTGGTACTCTTGGGAATTGAAATGTGTAAGAGAAAAATTTAGCATTTAGATTGTAGGCCTTAGATAGCTCCAAGGCATAGCATTAGCATATAAAGGTAAAGGTCCTGGTTTCAAACCCTTGTGTAAGCATATAAAAACGTTATTTAATTAATGTTGGAAAGTAAACATTATGAGGTATAATCATTAAAATTCATCGGAGAACATATTGTTTAAACAACTCACCTCATAGGATTCATGCTTCCATGATATCGCGATTTCAAACATAATCATGTTCATCGTCAGCCATAACTCCGACTGATGAAATTCTTCGGCCGTCAACTATTCTATTGTCGCCATCTTCAGTGCTGCCATCTATGGTTGAATTTATGAACTTCGAAATCAATGTAATTTCGTTAGGGATATCAAAATTCATTGATCTATTTTTGTTTTTCTGAATGTATATTTTTTCCCAAACTGTCATTCCAAAGGTTTCTCTACTTGTTTTAAAAGTTTAGCTTCTCTTCCAATTTTATGATGTTCTAATAAACTATGTGCAGCAATTGCAGATTTTTCAATTTCACAATTTTTAATATTTCTGAAATGTTCTTTGTCCGAATTTCCAAATTCCTTTTTGTTTTCCTATATAAACTTTATTGCAATCTTCACAATTTATTTGATAATTCCAGATTTCTTACTGTCTGGAACATTGACTTTTTTATTGGTACTTAGAAGATTACCCAGACTAATTTATTTATTGGTGCCAAAGAAATGTTGTATTTGTCAAAAATGTTTTGAAATTTCCTATGCATTTCAGGATGGTAAGTAATTTTCTTGTATTTTTTCTTTTCTTTGCAATTTTGTAGAGTAGTATATTCATTAAGTCCTTTATTGTGTTTGAATTTCTTCAACTTATTTATAATTAATTCTTTATCAAAACCATTTAATCTAGCAGTGTTTAAGATATGTTTAAACTCTTTATTGAAATTTTATTTGTTTAATGGTACATTTGTCAATCTGTAAATTAAGCTATTGAATATTGCATGCTTATGAGCAATGTGATTGAAGCCTGATGATTTAATGTAATTATCTGTATGAGTTCCTTTTCTAAATATATCAAATTCAATTTTCAGTGTTTGATCATTCCTAATTATACATAAATCCAAAAAAAGGAATTTTGTTTTCTTTTTCTAATTCAACGGTAAACTTTACTGATTCATCCTGAAGGTTCAATAATTTAAGAGCATCTTCAATATCTTTAGAATTTATAATTGCAAAAATATCATCCACATATCTGTACCAAGTCTTAAACATCCATGGGTATGCTTTAGTGATTTGACACTCCAAGTAACTCATGAACAAATCAGCTAAAAATGGTGAGAGCGGATTACCATTGACAAACCCGAAACCTGTTGGTAAAATTTTTCATTATAGGTAAAATAAGAATTACTGACACATAGCTTAGTAAGAGTTATATATTCCTCTAAAATTTCATTTTTAATATTTAGAGAACTTAACCATTTCCTCAAAAAATTAGCATTTTTTCAACTGGTATACTAGGAAACAATGAAATTACATCAAATGAAACCAATCTGTCATCATGTCCTAGACTCATATTTTTCAATTTGTCAACCAATTCCAAAGAGTTCTGAATACTTTTAGTGTCAAATTTGGGAAACTCATTAAATTTTTGTACCAGCCATTTAGATAAATAATAGCATGGTGAACCAATGTTGTTGACTATAGGTCTCATCTTATTACCAATTTTATGAATCTTTGGTAGACCGTACATTCTAGGATTCGATGGATTGGACACTTTTAATTTAAATTTTTCTTGTTTTGTTAAAGTATATTTTATTTGTTTCAAAGTATTGTCAAATGATTTAATAGCTTTAGGTAAAGGATCTTTTTTCAATTCCAAAAATTCTTTTGATTCTAAGAGATTGTCCATCCTCGCAGTATAATCCAATTTGTCAAGAATAACTATTTTATTTCCTTTGTCTGCTTTCGAAAGTAATAAATTTTTGTTGTTAATTTTATTGAAAATTGCCAAATTTTTCTTTGCTTTTAAATTTTTTTGAGAGTCTTTAATTTCTTCTAAAACTTTTCCAATTTCTTTCCTAATAATTACCTTATCTTCAATTGTCATATCATTTATTCCAATTTCAATATCAGCAATGTAATCTTCATCTTTGTCTGAAAAACTGATGCAGGTGAGTTGTTTAAACAATATGTTCTCCGATGAATTTTAATATAAAAACATACTTATACAAATTTTACATATTATTTTAAAGGAGCAGTATAACCACTTAACAATGGAGAACTATCCTGTAATCTTTGACGTATAAAATTTCAAACTTTTCAATTTTGCACACACAGAAGTTTTCATTATCACAAATTAGTATTAACATTACTGTCATTACTATTATTATTAATTTTTTGCTTATAGGAGAATGTGTGAAGGAGAGTAGCAAATTTAATCAATCTATTGATTTTAAATCAAATAATGGGGTAAATAAATCTGAAGTGAAAGCTGAGTCGTCTTCAGAAAATATGGAAAGAAAAGTTAATAGTAGATATATCAAGAGGGATAATGATAATTGTTCTGAAATGGTATCATCATCACATGCCTTGTGTGATTCCCCTAGCAAATCAGATGACTCAGAGCATGGTAGTATTAGTGATTTAACTGTTACTAATGGTAGCAGTCCAGTCAGCAGCACTAATGGAACTCCGAGCAGAAAAACAACTGCTCTTCACTTCCAAATTGGGACAAGATTGGAAGCCAAAGATCTTGGAAACGAGATATGGTGAGTAATTGTTTACAATATTTTTAGAGGAAATTTCATTCAAGTATTATCTGGACCATATAAACAGCAGCATCTGTCAAACTAATTATTGTCATTTTCATTCAGGTATCTTTCCTTATATTCAGATTTTTAAAAGCATGCATTGAGCTACAATTCCATTGATATTTATCAACCAGTAAGGTATGAGTTAACACCAGGTTTCCCTTTCATTATTATCATACAAACATACACTTGTCCTAAGCACAATTCCTTTAATAAATATGATCAAATAAACATTTCAGATATGAGAAAGCATTATGAACTTGCAGGCTGAGGTTGTGAGGTTTTGAGTTTCATGTTGTTTTATGTAACTGATAGTTGGAGACTCAAGCTAATCCTTGAGAACTAGTTCTCTGCTAAAATGCCAGAAAACTCAAAGCCTTGCAAGAATCTAAATGCTGTAATTCCAGCTGTGAAAAAACCTTTCATAGTTACAAGTATATAATTGCTGAAGCAGTGTATAAATTGAATTTAGACCATGTTAATATCATCTATTAACAAAATCTGAAGCATGAAAAGTGTAGTGGGTTGGCAATGGGAATAAATGAAAATTTGCACCTGAGCCAAGATTTGAACACAAAATCTCTAGTTTTACATGCTGATTCCTACTATTGAGCTACTTAGGCACATCTCCAGGATTTCTCTTTTAACCCCCAAAACCCCTTGTAAGTAGTGAAACTGGGTTTACATCTCTTAATGGGTTCTTCTACTGCAAAAAGCCATTATAATAGTGTTTTGCTGTAATGTCATTATGAATTTGATAAAGTGTAAGTAGCTCAATGATAGTGTTCCAGTCCATAATGCCGAAGATCTTGAGTTTAAATTCAGGTTCAGATGCAATTTTTTTTTTCTCTCTCAAGTTAAAAGTTAACCATGGCCTACAGATGAAAAATTAATTCCCATACATAAAAGCATGTGTAAACAGTGAACTCCAGATTATCCATACATCTAATACTTTACTGTACTGATACATTTTTAACTATAATGGACAATTATCTTGAGCTTTTTTTTTTATTTTGTGGATAGTGTGAATAGACTTGTCATCAGTGTTTCGTGGATTTTGTCACCTATTTTAGCTTGAGGGGGAGAGGTGGAGTGGGATGATTTTGTGTTATATTATAAAATATGCTTTCAAGATTAGTCTGGTGTGAGACAAACAAGTATAGCAATATAGTTCGTGAAAGCATATCCAGAAACTAAGAAAATTGTTCTAACTATAAAACAAGAGTTAGTGTTAAGTTGCAAGGTAAAGGTAAAGTGATCCCACTACAGGCCTCAGGAGGCCCTTGGGGGTAGTAGGAGGTAAAGGCTCCCACTTTTTCTTGACAATCAGCACTTGATGTCAGCCCTGCGTGATGGCCACCTTTACCCCAGAACAAGCGTCTGGTACTCATTTCAGTTAGAGGCTGAGTCGACCCCAGGGCCATAGTGCCGCCAGAAGGTTTGGGTCAGTTTAAAAATCCTGGCCCCACCGGGACTCGAACCCTCGACCTTTCGGCTTGTAGCACAGTGCCTTAACCACTATGCTACGGCGTGCCCCCAGTGTTAAGTTGCAGCAAAACAAATGTGGAAATGCTAAGCAAAAAAAATGCCTGTGTCTCTTTAAAACAAACAAATTGGATTATTGAAAAAAAAATGTGGGTATATTTATGTTGAATCCAAATTATTGTTTTTAGCCTTTAAGATCATAATAGAAATATGTAGTGTGGTACTATGGTTGGTAAATAAGCTTAAGTTCCAAATGGCTAGTTTAGGAACTTTTTTTTACATCAAAATTAAAATTCTGGAACATTATCATAATGTTTAGCAGATTTTGAAATTGTACCTGAACACGAGGGGGGCACGCCGTAGCGTAGTGGTTAAGGCACTGCGCTACAAGCCGGAAGGTCGAAGGTTCAAGTCCCGGTGGGGTCAGGATTTTTAAACTGACCCAAACCTTCTGGCGGCACTATGGCCCTGGGGTCAACTCAGCCTCTAACGGAAATGAGTACCAGACACTTGTTCTGGGGGTAAAGGCGGCCGTCACACAGGGCTGACAACCTGGCTGACATCAAGTGCCGATTGTCAAGAAAAAGTGGGAGCCTTAACCTCCCACTACCCCAAGGGCCTCCTGAGGCCTGTAGTGGGAATATTTTACTTACTTTTTACCTGAACATGATGGTGATTCCTGAGTATTCACATAATCACATGCGCAGAAAAAAATGTTTTCCCTCCTACTTTGGTTTTCATGAAGTACTATAATTTTCTGAAAGACATCTTCGTTTTTGAAACTCTGTAACTACATCACATGTGCGAGAGTTTCTTGAAGTCTCAATGCTGATTGATGCTTTTGGAGGTGTGTATTTCAGTGGAGTGCAGCTAACATTGCCTGAGACTCGCACATTTGATACCCATGTAATCAATGTCCTTAATACTTCAGTTTAACAAACATCATAAATACATTTTCAACAAAAAAATTAGTTATTTATACTTCATAAAAATAAACAAAATATCTGTATTTAACTTTTATAGGAATTAATCACTATGAGGTTTAATTTCTGGTGAAATTAAATGTTTCTTACCTCTCCTCATATAAATCTTCTAAGAAGATCGCAATTTCGAGACCATAACTGTCTCATCTTCAGTACTTTTTTGGCGACTGATGTTATGTCGATCCACATTCAGAAAAACAAAGGAAAACTTATGAACTTTGAAATTCCTGCAAATTTTGACTTGATCCAGAGGTTTATCGGTCCACCAACAGAGGGAAGAAGAAGAGTTTCTTCTGATCGACATAACATCAGTCACCAAAAAAGTACTGAAGATGAGACCGTTATGGTCTCGAAATCACGATCTACTTAGAAGATTTATATGAGGAGAGGTAAGAAACATTTAATTTCACCATAAAATATCTGTAGCTTGATAGCTCTGATGATTAAGGTTGGTTGAAGAGATTCCTCTCATTGGTTAATAGAACATATTGCTGGAGTCATATGATTAGCATGACCCACAGAGTACCAGAGAAGAAAGTGGGCAAGTTTCGCGTACATGCCACAGGCAGCGCTAGTGTAGAACAACTAACGACATCTAAATTATTTCGATTTTTTTCTGGTACTAATATGAAATTCAGCACCATCTGGTGGTAAAATTATAATTATATAACGCCATCTGATGAATAATCATGGAATTTAACTTTTATAGGAATAAATAACATTTTAATTAATCTTAAATTATGGAATTATTTGTACCCAGCCTCACAGACCTAAAGATTTTCTTTAATTTTAACGGAAGGGAAGAATGGAAATAAATAAAACATGTTAATTTATTTTCGTTTATTAAAATTTAAAAACGTGCATTATGAGCTCTTGTAATAAATATTTACAATTGACCTACTCCCTTATTCTCACATACATATTTTATACAATACTTAATAAAGAACCTTAGCCATGTCGTACAGCTGAAATCCATTATAAAGTCGCATTTTTAAAATGTTTATTAGAAATGGCTGTACACTAACATCACTCTTCCTAACCTAACAAATGTTAGAATTTTATCACTTCTAGTAGGTTTATCTTTGAAAATAGATTCACATTAAAAACATAAACAAGCTTGAATTTACTTACAAATTAGAGTAAAATAAAATCTAAGTAACGATTTTAACTTTCGATAGTATATAATTTTTACAGTACGCCTACATAGAACGAAAGGATAGCAGTTAAAAATTTAAATTTACAAAATGGCTAATTTCCCATAATCCCGTGTGAGCACTCCGTGTGCCTTGCATTTGTTTTATTTAGTTACATATTCTGTTACTACGAAACAGCGCTACCATTGTAGTTTGCTCATTGTAGTTCATCGTAAACGACCGAAATTTTTTAGATGTCACTGTACTCAGTTTTCCCTCTATTCGAAGTTTCTCTATGAGCATGACCTATTCCCTTAACCCTAGTTTCAGTTTTCTTATATGGATTTTGCTACTCCTCAGATCAAGTTTAGTTCTCATTTATTCTCATGAGGCTAAGTAAAACCCATTCCACGAGGTTACTAAAGAGTAAAGAGTCTAGCACTACCCAATTGCTCCAAATTTACCTCATTTGGCTCGTGTAACGGTTTCATTTTTGCTAGCTTTCTTTTCTTTACAATATCTGCACATTCCCCATCAAACCATTTCTTGTTTTGCCTCTTCTTCTTCCTTACAAGTATTAGGCCAAGGCATGTTACGATCCTATAGAAAATTTTCCCTCCAGCGTCTTCCAGAAAATTCTCATATAAGACTTGAAAGCATAATAATAGTCCCTTCGATTGGTTGCTGGCCAAAGGAAGGCAAGACCAGTGATGGGGCTGCCATCTTATAGCCTCTGGTCAGGCTTTTCTGGAGAAGAAAAGAAGAAATGGAAGAAAGGAAAGACTCCCTAGCCCTTGGATGCCCTAATAGCGTCGGGGTCGAAAAAACAAGAGTTAACCAAGAGAGGTTAGATAGTAAAGTTAAAAGAGTGCAAAACACAAGTAAGTGGAAGAAATGTTTTGCTCAGCTTGGGCACCTTGTGGTCGCCATCCACATATCCCCTAGATGAGGACCCCTTTACCTCATTTGGCTCGTGTAACCGTTTCATTTTTGCTAGCTTTCTTTTCATTACAATATCTGCACATTCCCCATCAAACCATTTCTTGTTTTGCCTCTTTTTTAAATAATCAATGCTTTCTGATGCTGACAATTTAATAGTATCTCTTATAGCATCTAACATGCAATAATATGGTGGGAGACTTAGTACAATGTGGCTGCTTTGTTCCACCAATATATCCACTTCAAGCTTATCATACATTTTGTGGATGTTTGCTTTCTTTATCTTGTGATTAATTAATATTTAAACATGTCATTTGTATGTTCTTATTATTAATTTCATACATCTCAAAGATGGATAAATCATATTTGAAGAGAAAAATTATACGCTCAGACCGGGACTTGAACCCGGCACCCTTGGTTTTCTAGTCCAAGTGCTCTACCATTTGAGCTACCTGAGCAAGTACCAATCTAAACACAAATTTTTTTCTATATACGTTGTAATTCCCGCCCACCAAATGCTTTGAAGCCTTTGCTTCTATCTTTGCAAATGGCGGCTCCTATATTAAGACATATTTGGGAATTATACATTACATTATAAATGCCAGTACGGCTTTTTTCGATGTTCTTATTATTAATTTCATACATCTCAATGATGGATAAATCATATTTGAAGAGAAAAATTATACGCTCAGATCGGGACTTGAACCCAGGACCCTTGGTTTTCTAGTCCAAGTGCTCTACCATTTTAGCTACCTGAGCAAGTACTGATCTAAATGCAAATTTTTCTCCATATACGTTGTAATTCCCGCCCACCAAATGCTTTGAAGCCTTTGCTTCTATTTTTGCAAATGGTGGCTCCTATATTAAGAAGACATATTTGGGAATTATACATTACATTATAAATGCCAGTACGGCTTTTTTCGATGTTCTTATTATTAATTTCATACATCTCAATGATGGATAAATCATATTTGAAGAGAAAAATTATATGCTCAGACCGGGACTTGAACCCGGGACCCTTGGTTTTCTAGTCCAAGTGCTCTACCATTTGAGCTACCTGAGCAAGTACCGATCTAAACGCAAATTTTTCTCTATATACGTTGTAATTCCCGCCCACCAAATGCTTTGAAGCCTTTGCTTCTATCTTTGCAAATGGCGGCTCCTATATTAAGAAGACATATTTGGGAATTATACATTACGTTATAAATGCCAGTATGGCTTTTTTCTGATCCCAAATATGTCTTCTTAATATAGGAGCCGCCATTTGCAAAGATAGAAGCAAAGGCTTCAAAGCATTTGGTGGGCGGGAATTACAACGTATATAGAGAAAAATTTGCGTTTAGATCGGTACTTGCTCAGGTAGCTCAAATGGTAGAGCACTTGGACTAGAAAACCAAGGGTCCCGGGTTCAAGTCCCGGTCTGAGCATATAATTTTTCTCTTCAAATATGATGTCATTTGTATATTCAACATCTGTAGTGACCAACCATCTTATTATGTAATTTTTAAGCAACTGCTTAGTGAGTACACGTTCCAACTTGACACTATGGTAAGATTCATTATTTGTAATAATGACTCTGTTTGGAATAAACTTACTTAAAATCTTCTTGAACTAATTTACAAGAACCGATCCTGTTATTTCTACCTAAAAATATACAGTATTTTGGACTCCATACTACATTTCCCACCCTGCACAAATCCTTCATCACTTCCAGTGTGAAGTACAATTAGGGCCGCATGCAAATACATTAGTCTCTGGTGAGCTGAGTTTTCTGTGAGAACGTGCAAAGTTCGAATTAGCGAGTCGCTGACTGGTCATGCATGAAAGTAGTTTTTTCGTAATATTGGCAAAAAATTACCCAGAATTCTCAGCAATAAAACCACTTCCGTTATTTTCGTCTGCTAGGGGAATGCATTTATGCTTGCATCCCGCAAATAAAACTGTATACAACGATGTCTGCATCGTGCGATATTACGCCAATTCTCCTGTTCTTCCAGTTGAATTCTTTGGTAGACTCTATCAAATTCCTCTTTTCCGCGTATACCAAAAACATGATCGAAGTCTTCATGGTCCGACATCTTGGATAAAGCAGCAAGGTTTCAAAGTACATCGGTTCCCATCGGGTTGCTCACGATTCGTTCTCTGCAAAGTCACCTCGCCAGGTAGCTTAAGAATTTTGACAATTATTATCGCATGAACAGATTTTTGAGTATGCAAAAATGTCTTTGGGTGCAACTTTCTCAGCACAGTACAAGCTGAGAATGACTTTTACGGTCTAATGCATTCATAGATATGACCCTTAGACTCATTCCTTTGCCACTTGGATTTTTCAGTCCAGTAAGTTATATCTGGGAGAAATGCATGTTTTTACTTTTTATTTTAGAGTCTACCCAAACTTTAGAAATGGCATGGATTTCATTTACCCATATTTCATGTAGAAAATACATTTTGCAAGCCTCTCGCCTTTTCTGGCATATTTTCCTTAAGATATTTCCCATGCCATATAAGAATGTCGTCCTGATCTATTACCAACATTTTTGGTTTCTTTCAACAGATTGAAACACTATCTGATCCATAAGCATATGGAAACTAGTCTTTTTACTAGCATATTTTCCTTAAATATTTCTTATACCACATAAGAATGTCTTCCCGATATATTGCTAAATGTTTTTGGTTTCTTTCAATAAATTGAAACCCTATCTCATCCAGAAGCATATGAAAACTAGTCTTTTTAAACTTCGGCAAGTCGGGACCACTATTTACAAAAAATAATTTATTAATCATTGAAGTCTCATTTTTAAAAAAAAATAATGCACCCTATGATGCAAGCACTTGTTACCAATTCGTCACACTGAATTCCAAGCACAGTTTATGCCATTTACACTTTTTTCCTGATATCGATAGCCTTAATTTTCAGTTTTATTGCAAGCAGAATTTATGCTCCATTCTGACACACCTATAGATTCTGCTGCTATTTTCACCACATCCTGAATGGCTAACATGGATATTTTTCACTAAACTTTTTGAAAATATTTAAAATAATTTGTTTTTCTCCACTTTCCAAAGGTTTTCCTTTTTGATGCTTTAAAAATTGTTCAGGAGAAGCAGCCATTTTGAAACAACTGAAATTCCAATACATTCTGTATTGTGCATGCATAAGAATAAAACAATGATTATTTAATTATTTTGACTCATCTTGTATTTTTTTATATTCTGCAGACTATAGATTCGTTGCATTTATGCAAAATTGTCGATGCATTCTAGAATGCATTTAATTATTGTAGGTAAGTTATTTTGACTCCTATATTTTTTTTTTGATATTCTGCAGACTGTAGTTTCATCGCATTTATGCGATGAATTCTAGAATACATTGTCAATGAATGCATCGACATTGTCACATAAATGCGACGAAACTATAGTCTGCAGAATATAAAAAAAATATGAGGTGAGTCAAAATAACTAACTTATTATAATTAAAAGAAACCTCATAGTGTTATTTCCTACAATTATTAAATAAATGATAAATGGGGATTAATTTTGAACATGAAGAAAACAAAATATTTATTAATTGGTGAACCAGAACAAAATTTAATTTTGGAGATTGGAGAAACAAAACCTTATAGTGAGTTCACATATTTAGGAATTAAAATAAATAAAAATGGGAGTTATGAAGAGTAAATAAGAAATAGAAATAATAAAGGAAAATTTGCAATTGCTTGCCTCAATGGAATATCATGGGATAAAAATATGAGTAATAAAAATAAAATTAATATATATCATACAATTGTTAAAAGCATCATTACTTATGGAGCAGAACTTTTGCCATTTACGACAAAAGCAAGTATATTTTGGCAACGGAAATTAATTTTATACAAAGGGCAGCAAGAATTTCAAGAAGAGAAAAAATTAGAAACTTATAATGGAGAAAATGAAGATTGAAGACACAATTTTAGATGATATTAAAACTCAGCTATTAAGATGGTAAGGACATGTCCAGCGAATGGAAGAGGATCAGCTACCAAAATGTGTTTTGGAATGGAAACCTGAAGGAAGACGATGCAGAGGAAAACCTAAAACCTCCTGGAGCCTGGTAATATATTTATACATGAAGGACAAACATCTACAACCAAGAGATTGGATGGATCGACAAAATTGGCTATTAGGAATGTGACGATATCAAAGACGAATGATCTATGTATATTAATTATTTAATCTATTCAAATTGTAATTATATATTTGAAGGTTCTCCCATATAACTTATATAGACATGTGCTAGATAATATACATTTTTATTATTTTTGTTTCCTTTATTTTGAGCGTTAAAGAGCAAATTACATTTTCTTACACACTCAAAGGTAAATTGTTATTCGACAAATGAAAATGCAGTCATACATCTGGTTTGTTAACATTACAATGGAATCTTAGCTTGGAATTAATATAGTGTTATCTCCATGAATATCTCTATAAAATTATTAAATATTATATTATCTATCTATAATGGCATAGCCCATTGTTAGCCATAGCCTCTCCTTTGTAAGGAGTTACTAGACTAAGTTAATTTATAGTTATCTTATTTACTCATAGATGTCATGGATTACATGCGGTGAACACACTGACCCAATGAGACATCTAACAGGCAACTAAGGTATTACTAGGGCATTGATGTCGGTAAGTTTTGCTTAGAGGCCTCTTTGTTCAGGCTTAAGGATCTTTTACGAGCCTGAAAATCTTCAGACTCAGGACCCACGGCTCAAAGTCCCTACTGGAGGACTTGCTCCTTGGATTTTTCCATCCTAAGAAAAATCCATAGACCGTGGCCAGGTTTGAACCCATGACCCTCGGAACTAGAGGCAAAAATATTATATTGTATACTGAAAGATATTTGCTACTGAAATATTGCAAAATATTTATATGTATTTAATGAAAAGGTCTCCATATTCTGATACTTTTTTTTTAATGGGTAGGTATTACTTTTCAGTATTATATTTTTTTTTTTATCTTCATGTTTGTAATTATGCATATTTTTATTTTTAAAATGACATATATTTTATTTTGATAAATGGCAAAATTTCTATAAAATATACTTCAGACAGGAAAGTTCTTCTGTTAGCAGACGAAGAGGGAAGTGGTTATATTGCTGAGAACTGTGGGAAATTTGCCAACTTCACAAAAAAAACTCAAGATTCATGCTCCATTGGAGAGCTCTTTTAATTCAATTACAATACTATACCAAATTCCAGATGTCTTCGGAGCAAAGCAGTAAGCCGACCCTCCCCTTCATTTAAAATGCTGGCACATCATTGGTTGCGTTGCAAGGGTCTGGTGGGAAATCCCACATCAGTATTGTTCACAATATTACGATATAAGTCAGAGACTCTTGTCGTCCCAACTCCTTTCAAAAAAACATAAAAATGAAAATATATAAAACTATTATTCTACCAGTTATATTATATGGGTGTGAAACATGGACTCTTACTTTAAGGGAAGAAAGGAGTTTACGAGTATTTGAGAATAAAGTTCTTAGGAAAATTTTTGGACCAAAGTGAGATGAACAGACAGTTGAATGGAGAATACTACATAACAGTGAACTACATGATCTTTATAGGAAGCCAGATATAATAAGAACAGTTAAGTATCGTTGACTGCGATGGGCAGGACAAGTGGCATGAATGGGGAATGAAAGAGGTGCATGGAAACTTCTTATAGGAAAACCAGAGGGAAAACACCCAGTTGGTAGACCAAGAATGAGGTGGGAGAATAACATTAACTATGATTTGAGGGAAGTAGATTATACAGGGAATGATTGGAAAACGTTAGCTCAGGATAGGGATGTATGGAGAGCTTGTGTCCGCATGGCCATGAATCTACGGTTTCGATTGTGCCAGTGAGTTAGTTAGTTAGTTATTACAACACAAGTTCTTGTTTTTTCCCTCAGTATCACTTGTGTGCTCAAGTATTGATGAAGCGTTATGTTCAGTAAAATTAAATAAGTGTTGAGCCTACAGTACTGAATGTGATATATTTATCAGGCGTGTGCAAGTGTTTTTTTAATAAGTGCAGTATATCTTTCTGAAAAGATATCCGATAATTCTATGCCAGGTCCTCCCGGCATGTCTCCTGTCAAGAAACATAAACAGAGGAAAGGATTTCGTTCGGGAGAATTACAGACAATTATAAACGTTTATAAAATGTTATTGAAGGAGAACCCTCACACGGCGATTAGAGATTATTATTATTGGTATTTATTATTAATATTAGTATTATTTATTTTTATTATATTATTATATTATTATTATTGGTATTTATTATTATTTATTAACTCTGCCAGAATAAATAAAGTATTATTATTATTATTATTATTATTATTATTATTATTATTGGTATTATTAGTATTAGCATTATTTATTATTATTAGTAGAAGTATTAGTATTACTATTATATTAGCATTATTATTATCATTATTAATTTCATTATAATTGTCAGTATTGCATTTCATTGTTGTTAAACATATATGTTATGAAACCGTAAACGCATGTCGATGTACTCGTAAGGTTTATCCGCTTGTGAAGCGCGCTTTTTCGCCGTTACAACCACTGTTTACATCTGCTCCGTAGACATCTGGAACCGACTATAGGTGAGAAATTCTAGCAAAGAGCTGCTAACAGAGAATGGAGATAAATTCACATTGAATAATATCCATAAATACTGACTGCCCATAATCTGTAGGACTCCACATTTGATTTGTTAATTTTCCCACTAGTACGCAGGTGGATGTACAGTAGCTTGATATACTTTTTATATTTTGATGTTATATTTTAAATTAACATCAAAATATGAAGCTTTACTGCTTAAAAGTAATGTATAAACTCTCAATAATAATACTTTGAAGTCATGAGATGACGTTGTTGGTAGCAGCAGCTACCTGCCTTCTGATGAAAGGAGAGTTGTATAAGTGGAAAGAATTGTTGATGTTTGTATCGGAGTTTGGATGGTGTAATCAGTATCGTAGTGATGCGCAGTCAGAGATCCAGTGTTCGCATCCCAGTCCAAGCATTAAATATTCTTTCTAAAATAAAATGCTTTTATAATTATATTTGAGTTGTATATTTTGACTCGCCTTGTATTTCTTGACTTTTATGCAGACTAGTTTCATCCCTAACTGTGCAACATTCTTGATGCTTTCAACTGTTGCCTTACGGTTGACCTTCCTGTAAATTGGTAACTTACAGGAAGGACAACTGCAAAACAACAGTTGTAAAGCATCGAGAATCTTCCACAGTTAGCGACGAAACTAGTTTGCATAAAAGTCAAGAAATATGAGATGAGTCAAAATATACAACTCAAATATAATTAAAATAAACCTCATGGTGTTATTTCCTACATATATTTAATGCTTTTTATAGTTTAATTTTACCAATGATTAGTTCACACAACATAGAGGATAAAGTAATCATCATCGTATTTAGTGCCACAGCCTATTACAGGCCTTGACTGCCCCAACTGTACGTCTCCATCCCTGGACTGCCATAATTAAATTCCGTTTCCTTGTCCTTGCGTAGTCATCCTAAATTTTTCAGTCCAGCTTGCTTAGTTTGGGGATTCTCAACAGTGTAGGTTTTTATGGAGTGAGATTGTCAGCCTCATGCCCAATCTGGAGAACCAGGGTATCTCTTTTCATCTGGGTTATCACCCTCGACCTGTCTGACTTGGGAAGCCCTACCAGTAGCTAAGCTACTACCGGCATAGCTCTTGGGATCACCCTACGACAGAGTAGAGATACCTTCAGGGTAGGCAAAAGTAATACAAGCGTAAATTTTGAGTATAAAAGTCTTATATCCTCTGGATGTCTAATGCACAGTTTTATTGTAGAGAAGTTCCATTTTGCATTCTTTTATAATTAGTCTGATTTTGGTGGATGTGGCATCTCTATAGCACAAGTGGTTAGTCACTCACCTTCCATCCCTGGGTGCAGAGTAAATGTCTTGGTCACTTTTTGTGTATGAATCAGAGTCAGAGTGGTTTTTCTTGGGATATCTCCTGCCAAAATCTTAATTCCACCACTTACCCAAACTCATTTCATCCATTTGTATAATTTTGTATCATTTCATCTGTCCTGTGGTTGTGTGACAGACCTTGTCATTCAGCATTCCACATATATTACAGACCTTCAATCCTGCATTATGGCAGATATGAGTAGAAGGTCTTTTACATAGTGGATGTGAAATGGACTTTTATTTTTTGAATTTTTCGATTCCTTGGATGATTCTAGGACAAATTAATTTAAAATTTACAAACTGAAATAAAGTTATTATTGTTATGCAATATTATAATGATATTGTAAGAAGAAAAATTAATGTCTGAACCAGGAATTGAACCGTGGACCTCTAGTTCTCCAGACTAGTGTACAGCCACTACACCATTCCAGACTTGGCACAAACACTAACAATTCCCTCCACATATACAAATCTATAATTCTTGTTTTGTTTGATGCCAGGCAGGTGTCACTACCATCGCCAACAGCCAGCTTCGTTTAGAAGTATCTATATTTGAAAATTTTACACCACCACTTTTATAAGTAGTAAACAGTGTTATTTAACATTTTCCAATACTGTTATTATAACACAGTTCCAACAGTGGATCATATTATAATATTATAATGATATTGTGAGAAGAACCAGGAATCGAACTGTGGACCTCTAGTTCTCCAGACTAGCGTGCAGCCCACTACACCATTCCAGACTTGGCACAAATTTTCAAATATAGATACTTCTAAATGAAGCTGGCCGTTGGTGATGGTAGTGACACCTGCCTGGCAGCGGACGAAACGAGAATTATAGATTTGTATATGTGGAGGGAATTGTTGGTGTTGTGCCAAGTCTGGAATGGTGTAGTGGGCTGCACACTAGTCTGGAGAACTAGAGGTCTACGGTTCGATTCCTGGTTCAGACATTAATTTTTCTTCTCACAATATCATTATAATATTATAATATGATCCATTATTGGAACTGTGTTAAAATAACACTATTGGAAAATATTAATGTTGTGCAAGGTGAATTCTTAACATTGCACCTCTGCTTTATATATTTTATTGAAAAGTACAATAGGAAAGATTGTTCCATTTCATGACTCCTTTGCATTATGTGAAAATGAGACCAATACTCAACCATCATTAGTAAATAATGCAAGGATAATTTATATACAAAAATAAGAGTTTTATGATTACAAATGTAAACAATAAGTTTGAATTAAGAGGCCTCTGTGTAAAATTTTATGACTAAATTATATTGGGATGCTAATCAACCAATGTTTTCAAGAGTGTGCCTTTAAATAAAATACCAAATAACTATAAAAATAATATCTGCCAATATAGCAATAGTATTTTACATTAAAAATCATCGGAGAACATATTGTTTAAATAACTCACCTCATAGGATTCATGCTTCCATGAAATCGCGATTTCAAACATAATCATGTTCATCGTCAGCCATCCGACTGTTGAAATTCTTCGGCCGTCAACTATTCTATTGTCGCCATCTTCAGTGCTGCTATCTATGGTTGAATTTATGAACTTCGAAATCAATGTAATTTCGTTAGGGATATCAAAATTCATTGATATATTTTTGTTTTTCTGAATGTATATTTTTTCCCAAACTGTCAATAGAGAAGCTAAACTTTTAAAACAAGTAGAGAAACCTTTGGAATTGACAGTTTGGGAAAAAATATACATTCAGAAAAACAAAAATATATCAATGAATTTTGATATCCCTAACGAAATTACATTGATTTCGAAGTTCATAAAATTCAACCATAGATAGCAGCACTGAAGATGGCGACAATAGAATAGTTGACGGCCGAAGAATTTCAACAGTCGGAGTTATGGCTGACGATGAACATGATTATGTTTGAAATCGCGATTTCATGGAAGCATGAATCCTATGAGGTGAGTTATTTAAACAATATGTTCTCCGATTATTTTTAATGATTATACCTCATAATGTTTACTTCCCAACATTAATTAAATATAGTATTTTACATGTTAGGTTTTATTTATATTTTTTGCTTTCAGGTATCCTGTTAAAATTGTTGAAGTTGATTGGGATGACGAAGAAATTCTTATTCATTTTGAAAAATGGTCACAACGTTATGATGAATGGGTACCTATGGACAGTCCTAGACTCCGGCCTTCACAAAATCCAACACCACAGTAAGTTGTTTAAAATAATAATGCCATCTTAGAATTTTAACAATTATGTATTATTGTTTCATTCATTATGTTAACTTTCAGCTTGATAAACATGTAAGGTCTATCTTTGTTATTGACTGCAGCAGTATTTAATTATTATGTATCAGGCTAATAATACAAGTCTAACTCAAAAATTAATACAGTACAAATAAATAAATGTAATTTATTCATATTATGAATGTTTTAAAACTTCTAATGTGTTATTTATACAACTTGATTTCTCATCATTTGGCAGTTAACTGGATCTCTTGAAATGGCATTAGAATTATTGTATAAAATTTCCAACACCAAACTTAATGCAGGACAACTCCTCATGGTTCTAAACAACAATCATTGAAGTAACTTAACATTATTGGCAGTGAGCAACAATGGAACACTCAATGTATATGCCAATATTAACCTAATGAACGGCTTCACTTTATCTGAAAAACTTAGAAATCACAGTAATGAAATTGTTAAAGATGAAATTAGTCATACTTGCATATTAATAAATGTAAAAATAAATCAATGGCGGTGACAACTCTGAAGAACCAATACTGATTAAAGTGATTGCTTACATTGACTAGGAACCAACAGTTTGGTAAAGTTGTACATTTTCGATCACTTACATTTTTTCCCTCATCACTTACTATTAGTATTAAATAAAATCTTGCACTTACATAGTGAAAAGTGAACCTTCTTGTACAATGATAGAACATATAGGAACTCTACAAAATTTGCATTGTCTATAGATTAAATAAAATTGTAATGTATGTTTTTGATTGGAATTGTATCCATCATGGTTCATTTTTTATCATCTATGGTACATTTCTGATCATAAATATATAAAAAATGTAAATATTGCTATGAAACACAATTTTGAACTTCCATAACTAAAAATTAAGTTTTATCTTCATTGCAAAGGGATTTAAAAAATAAACTTTTTTTTTCTGAAAATTAAGTCTAATTAAATCTTGCTCTGATTGTTTTCTTCAACCTTTAAATTTACAATTGGTGGAGTATAGTAGCCTGGCACATTACAGCTTCAAACAACAGTTATATTTACACTTTTCATTATTAGTTTGTTTTCTTTTTTGAGTTACAATTTTAAATGGTATACTGTACAGTGGCATGTCTCAGATTCGTCCATATTGAAGTTAAATTCTTGATTTTTGAATAGCTCTTAATCTTTGAGAACTGTGTCTAACATTTCAAAATGGCTTAACAAATTACAATAGGAAGTAACATTATGAGGATCTTCTTAATAAATAAGATGAATCTGGTACATCTTACTTCATACATATTTGTGTTTCATTTGACATCTTTCAATATGCTGTCCATAACTGACAAGCTGACAATGATATCGACAACATGTCAAATGAAACACAAATATTTATGAGGTGAGATGTACCAGATTTACCTTATTTATTCAAAATAGTTGTTTTTTCTTAATGTTGAGTGATTCCGGGTTATGTGGCCGTGGTCCATAGTTGGTGTTGATACCAGACGTTTCGCCCTCAACTGCGGAGGGCATCTTCAGTGGCGAGTGCTTCTAGGCATGTTTCCTGGTCGGAAGATCTACTTAGAGTGAGCGCTGCGGACGTTGTGGACCATAGTTGTGGACGTTGTATTAGTGGTGGGTGCAGGGTGAGTGGGCGTGGCTCTTGCTGATTGGCTAATGGTCGTCTCCTTGTTGTCCCTAGTGTTAATGCATTTATTTTCTAGTGTATGATACCAGGCCTTAGCCAGTTTGATACCTTCCTCTTTTCTGTTGATATTTCCCTTGATATTTCCCTTATGCTTGTATATTTCTATAGCCTCTCGGTATAATCTAGGGAAATAGTAGGAAGTTGTGGCTAAAACTTGTGTATCGTCGAATAGAATCTGGTGTCCATTCATAATGGCATGTTCTGCTACAGCTGATTTATCCATTTCTCCTTGTCTGCAGTTTCTTTTATGTTCTAGTAAACGGGTGGCTATACTTCTTTTCGTGGTCCCTATATATGATTTACCACACGAACAAGGAAGTCGATATACGCCGCAAGTGGAGAGAGGTGGCCGAGGATCCTTAGCTGAGCGAAGGCAGTCTTCTATTTTTCTTGTAGGTCTGTAAACTGTTTTTATGTTATATTTTCGTAGCAGTTTTCCAATACGATCTGTGACTCTTTGTACATATGGTAAGTAGGCTATGCTGGTTGAGGATGTGTTATCCATTCTGACGTGCTGTCTTCGTGGATGTATGGTTTGTCTTATTTCCTTGGATGTGTAGCCATTTTTCTGGAAACAATTGAACAGATGGTGTTGTTCTTTTGTTCACAATGGAAAAAGAAGATAATGGAAGACTTCCTTTCCTGGATGTTCAAATAATAAGGACTGGCAATGGGAAAATTCAACATACAGTTTACAGAAAACCTACACACACAGACCGATATCTGCACAAAGACTCTAACCACCATCCAAGACAAAAGCGAGGTGTCATTAAGACACTGTTCGACAGAGCGACTAAGTTATGCCAACCACAACACCATCTGTTCAATTGTTTCCAGAAAAATGGCTACACATCCAAGGAAATAAAACAAACCATACATCCACGAAGACAGCACGTCAGAATGGATACACAACACCAAACCCTCAACCAGCATAGCCTACTTACCATATGTACAAAGAGTCACAGATCGTATCGGAAAACTCCTACGAAAATACAACATAAAAACAGTTTACAGACCTACAAGAAAAATAGAAGACTGCCTTCGCTCAGCTAAGGATCCTCGGCCACCTCTCTCCACTTGCGGCGTATATCGACTTCCTTGTTCGTGTGGTAAATCATATATAGGGACCACGAAAAGAAGTATAGCCACCCGTTTACTAGAACATAAAAGAAACTGCAGACAAGGAGAAATGGATAAATCAGCTGTAGCAGAACATGCCATTATGAATGGACACCAGATTCTATTCGACGATACACAAGTTTTAGCCACAACTTCCTACTATTTCCCTAGATTATACCGAGAGGCTATAGAAATATACAAGCATAAGGGAAATATCAACAGAAAAGAGGAAGGTATCAAACTGGCTAAGGCCTGGTATCATACACTAGAAAATAAATGCATTAACACTAGGGACAACAAGGAGACGACCATTAGCCAATCAGCAAGAGCCACGCCCACTCACCCTGCACCCACCACTAATACAACGTCCACAACTATGGTCCACAACGTCCGCAGCGCTCACTCTGAGTAGATCTTCCGACCAGGAAACACGCCTAGAAGCACTCGCCACTGAAGATGCCCTCCGCAGTTGAGGGCGAAACGTCTGGTATCAACACCAACTATGGACCACGGCCACATAACCCGGAATCACTCAACATTATGATTACCGGCCGTGAAAGCCTGCATTCAACAGTTGTTTTTTCTATTTTGTTCAGTCCTTGGGTTCATTGTGTATAGAGAAACCTTGAGGTTTTTGCACACTGAGATTTCCCTTACATTTCAAGAATCTCTTTACCAATCTAATTCAGGGATATTTTAGTAATTAGGTAGCTCAATTTGTAGTGCATTGGCATAGAAAGCCAAAGGTACTGAGTTCAAACCCCGCTCTGAGCGTATATTTTTCTTTTGAAATATAATTTGTCCTTCGGTGAGAAGTAATAAATTAATAATAAGAACATCGAAAGAAGCCCTAGTGGCTTTATGAAGTAGTGTTTAAATTCCCAATAAATGTCTACTTAAATAAGACGTCATTTGCATGTTCATAGTTAAATAACATTATGAGGTTCTTAATTCATAAATTAATGAGTAATTTTTTAACATCTTACCTCATATTTTGTGTTTCTTCAAACGCGGGAACTAGTTTTTGAGAGAAGGATCTCTCTCATTTTCAACTGACATTATGACTCTAAGTGCATGATTAAACAAAGGTTTGTAGATTTTGACACTTGGGAATTAACAATGTATTAGAGAAAAATTTGCATTTAGATTACTCAGTTGGTAGAACAGTATCAAAGCTCCTGGGTTGAAACACCAGTCTGAGTGTATATTTTTCTTTTCAAATATATATATATATATATATATATATATATATATATATATGGGGCACGCCGTAGCGTAGTGGTTAAGGCACTGAGCTACAAGCCGGAGGGTTGAGGGTTCAAGTCCCGTTGGGGTCAGGATTTTTAAACTGACCCAAACCCTCTGGCGGCACTATGGCCCTGGGGTCGACTCAGCCTCTAATGGAAATGAGTACCAGCCGCTTGTTCTGGGGGTAAAGACGGCCGTCATGCAGGGCTGACATAAAGTGCCGATTGTCTAGAAAATGTGGGAGCCTTAACCTCCTACTACCCAAAGGGCCTCCGGGCCTGTTGTGGGATCACTTTACTTTATATATATATATATATAATGTTAGTTGTTCCCCTCTTTAAATATAACAGTTTTACTTCTTCCAAATATACACAATGAAGGTCAATGCTGATTCCATTGACTATAAATCCTTTGCTCTAACATCATTGTTCTGGAGTTCTGAAAATGGAACCAAATATAACCCTGAAAGTCTCAAATTGATAGGCTCTTCTCAATAATATTTTGTATGGCATTCTACAAATTTTATTTTGACATTCCTCTCTTTTGCTTTATGAGGCATCTGTGATATAACCATGGAAAAATGATTGAAATTCTACCATTTTGTGTACTATTTGCATGTTAATGAATATCAATCTCTATAGTCCAGCTGCTGAGTCTCCAGCCCTGACGTTTTCACGACAGTTTTGCCGATATGGATATTTAGAGGGAGACACCACTTTATTTACGCAGTTAGCAGAAATACTGCCGACAAAATTGCAGCAATTTCAAACCTTACTAGCAGCGTCAAGAGCAGTAATTGGTTTGTGGCAGATGTCCACTCTCACTTCAACTACCATACTTTATAGACTATGACAAACTTCTTTCTTCGAAAAATTGCCTCCAAAATTCAGGTGTGTCTTATATTCGAAATTAATATAACAATGTCCACATTAACTATGATTTGAGGGAAGTAGATTATACAGGGAATGATTGGAAAGGATTAGCTCAGGATAGGGATGTATGGAGAGCTTATGTCCGCGCGGCCATAAACCTACAGGTTCGATAGTGCCAGTGAGTAAGTGAGTAAGTAAGTATGTCCAGTGTTTGATTTAAAATTCCCGCCAGTCTTAACACATTGGTGACGGGCCACGGAGATCTCCGTGTTTAAATGGCCAGCGCTAGACGACGGGCCACGGAGATTTCCGTGTTTACGTTTGCTATGGTTTTCCAGCCTCTTTGCTTTTGAAGGAGCGTGCATTTTTGTTTTTTCTCATTGTGAAATAAACTATAGTTGTTTTTGTACCCCTCTCTTCTCTTTTATGAAATTGCCAACTTTACAGAAAGAATTGTTTATAATTTTAAGACAGATGGCTGGTGAAATATGGAATTTTAGTGCCGATAGTTAGGCGATTACGGGATACGTATGTAACCTGTAAATATATGTTGCAGAGGGGAAAAATTAGAAGAAACACTATTTTGCGTTCTGGTGTCGAATTTATATCTGTGGTATCATGTGTACCAGAATAATTATTATAAGTGTGGCTAAAGCTAAAAATTTGCTCGAAAGAAAGACTAGAGTTTCTGAAGCAATAAAGATTAACAGAGGGCTTCCAAAATCATTTGTGGAAGCAGGAAATAAACTCAAACCAAGAGAATGTGTATTTTGTAGTAAGGGGGACCTTTTGCTACAAACATCGAAAGATAAAAGAGACCTAAGAATGGTTAGCACATTGCATCAGGTAACACGAGAATGGGAGGGGTAAAGTTGTAAAAATGCCCTATTGAATACTTCAAAATAACAAGTATGTGAAGGGTGTAGACAGGGCTGACCAGTACCTATCATATTACTCCATCCTTAGAAAAACAGTGAAATGAAGCAAGAAAGTTGTATTGTGGCCTGTGAATTGTGCACTCTAATGCTTTTTGGGTCTATAAATTTCAAAATCCTAACAACAATATGTCAAACAGAAGTTTTTTGCTTGAAACAGCCTCTTGTTTGGCAGTCGTAAAATTAGGAACAGATGACAGGAAAGAGGAGGGAAGACGGACTGAAAAGGACACCATGTCAAGACCCACCAAGAAGGCTGAGACATATAGAAACATAAATTAACACCAACTGTGTCTGAAAAAAAAAAACCTTCCAAACCTTGCCACGTTTTTAGTGAACACAAGAAAATAAACTCGCTCTTTTGCCCTGTGCCTTTAAATAAAGGGAAATGTTTATAACGCTATCAAACCCTCAATTTCTACTAGAAGGTCTGATGAGAACACTAATAAAGATTTACTTATGCAATATTGTTATTGACTGTAAATATATTGATGTAAAAATCACACTGTGCTAGCGCGGTTTAAAATTTAAAAGTCCACGCTACTGACAGAAATGTCCGGTCCAGCAGCGGTGGATGGAACGCACAGCAGTCGGTCACCAATGTGTTAAAAATGGTCATATATTCGATATCTTTATCTGGCAACATTGGATTCAACTGGCAGCAACAGTGGACCAATGCGACAAACATGAGTTGTGAGGATTCACATGCAGACCCTCCTGCCCCGCCATCAGAAATCCAGAACGTTGTCTGGCCTATGATGCATCAATGCAGTCTACGATGCCAGTGAAGTTGGAATAAATGGATGAAGCCCAACATGAATTCACGCTGAAGGGAGCTTTAAAATGACATACAATCAAACAAGTGTGTCAGTGGATAAAACAGTCGTGGTCTAGAGTGAGAGAAGACATTATTGTTAAATCATTCAAAAAGTGCAGCGTAAGTAATGCTCTTGATGGAGTGAAGATCATCTTATATATGAAGAAGACAATGATGACGACGAAGAAGAAAAAAGAAGAAGAGAGTTCAGATGACGATTTTCAGGGATTTTAAAGATCAGAACAGTTTTATAAACTAATAATTTTTTTTAGTCTGGCTTTGCAATCTAATAATAAAAATGGTAAAAATGTTATTTTTTTAAAAAAGTTGCTTAAAAATTATGATGCGTCTTATAGTCTGTAAAATATGGCATTTCCTTATTGGAAGTAGAGGTGAGTTTCTCCCTTTACCCCTCATACAACCAGAACGTCAGGGTAGAACACTCAGCAGCTGGACTTAATTCTAGTTAATCATTGGATGAAGTTGGCAGTGAAGTTTGCACTCATAACCTAACCTTTATAGGAGATGTTAACTTAAAATTAATGTATTTCTTGGTGAAGAATGAAAGCTGCACCTTAATAAAACTGTAGAACTTATATGAGTAGCATGTGATTGAAGTAAAACTCCGTTAGCTTTCAGAAAACAATCACTGTTAATAGAACTGACCAAATGTATTGCTTCAATACAGAAGAAGGAACAGTGATCTTCCATTTAATGTTGATATGCAGTACATACCAATAAGGGAATAAAAATATCTCCAATTATGTTAACATGATTGAAAATATACCTATATCAAATTTATTCCACCTCACCATATACAGAATTTGAGGGGTGTTGGGGGGAAAACTTGACAATCCACAAAATGTTTCTTACTGAGATAATTAAGGATTAAAGTCTGATCTGTGTGTGATAAATCTGTTTTGTATTTTTTTCTTTCACAACTAGTTAGAAAGAATTTTATTATTTTTGTTTATACAAACAATTATATGTTTCTAAACTTAATTAAGAAATCGATAATGCAGGAACATAATTTTAGAGAAATATGTTTTTGTTTTTAGTTGTCCTCATTTTGTTGAATCTTGTTAGTAACGATCTGTTAAGTAAAGCACATAAAGCTGAAAGTCCAGGGTTTGATTCCCAGTTTAGCAGGAATATTTCTCTATCATTGTTGGTAATATTTGTTGTGCCTTATTACCCAAGTTTTTTTCAGGAATTCAGTATGTAATACTATCAAGTCCAGGGATCTTTCCATTTTCCAATAACCTGAATGACTGTTTCATTTCATATTGTTAAAATGTATTATACTGACTTTGTGTCCTGAGGCTTATTCAATATTTTGTTTTCTATGTTCCATATACAGTACTTGAATGTTTTTATAGCATGTTACAAATTTATCTGCAATAGTAGAGTTGTATATCTTTTTTGTTATTTGCCATCAGTGATTGTGTTTATTGATTATTGTTATTACTGTTTGTTGTATATAATTGTGCGAATTACTGCTGTTATTTGAAAAATGTGTGAATTGTCGAGTTTTTTACCCGTACCACTCAATTGTGGTTTAGTGTTTGGTGAAGTCATTCAACCATAACTTCAGTATTATTAAGTGGATTTTACTGCTTCTCAATTCAAGTTGGTAACTCAGTTTTCCTCACAAGGTTTGGAAATTATCGTACCAGAGCTGTAATTATAGAAAAAAAAAAAAGACTGTGATATAACCAGGAATTGAACCTGGAACTCCTGGAATGCTAGATTAGTTGTGCTAACCTCTACAACAAAGGCAGTTTACTTATTTTCTTATTAGAAATAATTTTTGGAGATATTTTACCTGCAAATAAAATCAGGAATATGTTGCTTTAGTCTCTAGTTTTATAAGTAACTATTTTTACATTTTTTAAGAAATTAGCTCTTCTTAGATAACTTATATAACTTTTTTTTTAATTTGATATATTGAAATAATTACTCAAAACTAAAGGTATGCAAAATAATTGTAACCTGTTTTAAGGAATTTTGAAAGCCTAGTGAATGAATTGAAGGATTCACATATTCTCAACCAGTGGAGAAAGAAGGAGTAGGGTGACTAGCCCTATTCTCTGCTCATTATTAAGCCTAGAAATCTTCCCAGTACTCATTTTAAAAGTCTAATGGGTCCCAGGAATAGTTTAGACATGAACAAGTGAAGAATAATTTGAACCCCTGCAGCAGACCCAGTTATTCAGTATTTGGTTATATGGTTGTTACCTGAACTACTTGGCCTGCATTATATGTGTACAGATTTGTAATATTAAAGCTATCACATTTATTTCCATGCATGTTAAGCAGGAGTAGCGTATGTTCATAAGTTTTATATATCTTATAGAAATGATAAGAATTCTTCCAAAGTTTTTAATGTTGGTGATCGAGTGATGGCAAAATGGAGTGACTGCAGAAGGTATCCAGCCAAAGTTAAAGCACTATTGGGAAATGGTAAGTAGGATTAATATTATATTTGAGTTACATATTTTAATAAGAAAAAGTTTAATATTATATTGCTTTGACTGTTAAACTTAAATTATTTAATGAAGGGTTTTATGAAAGAATGGAAATGTCCCTTATAGCAGTAGTTCCCAAACTTTTTCATTTCACATCCATTACTTATTTGTTTTCTTCTATGGTACCTCTTCTCCGAAAAATATAATTCATATTAAAAAATGGTTTCTATAAGTGGAAAGCATGAAGAGAATTATATTACCAGATTTAATTCTAAAATTCCAGCTGAGGACAAGGACCCAAGTTCATCCTCTGTTAGAAAAATAATTGTTCTAGATTGACAGACCAGAATTCGTCAAGACTAGAATAACGATAATACCTGTTAATTAAAACATTTTGTCTGTTCGACAAAAACACTATAAGAGGTAAGAATGAACAGATAAAATGTTGTAATTATTTAAACAATATTAAAGAACCTCATAGTGTTATTTCCTATCTACATAACTTAAATCTCTTAATGTCTTCATTATTAATTTCATGCATCTCATTGATGGATAAATCATATTTGAAGAGAAAAATTATATTCTCTTCAAATATGATTTATCCATCAATGAGATGTATGAAATTAATAATAAAAACATTGAAAAAAGCCGTACTGGCATTTATAATATAATGTATAATTCCCAAATATGTCTTCTGAATATAGGAGCCGCCATTTGCAAAGATAGAAGCAAAGGCTTCATAGCATTTGGTAGGCGGAATTACAACGTATATAGAGAAAAAATTTGCATTTAGATCGGTACTTGCTCAGGTAGCTCAGATGGTAGAGCACTTGGTCTAGAGAACCAAGGGTCCCGGGTTCAAGTCCCGGTCTGAGCGTATAATTTTTCTCTTTAAATATGATTTAAACCTCTTAATGTTACTTTCTATTGCATTTTAAGATAATACTTGTTCCTAATGATAATAGAAATAAATAAATTTATAGGAGTTATGATTTTTTTCACCTAGCATTAATCACTGCAAAAATTATATTAACATTACAATAACTTCACTGTAAAATAACTATATTTTAATATTTCAGAAGTAAATAGTTTGGGGACATTTTTGGGAAGAATAATTAAGAGGATATAACCAAAAATCTCTAGCTGGGCTGTAGCATTAATTTAATGTAAATAAGTATATAAACATCAAGATTTGAAGATAATATAATTCTACTGCTATTGCATTTAATTTTAGTTTTAAATTATTCAACTTATTGTCTTACTGATGCAGTGATTTAAATTCAAAGAAAAAAGTTATATATTATGATGCTAAATGATGATAATGATTTAAAATAAAATGTTAATTGATGTTTTTATGTGTATTATTACTATTAAACAATGATTGCTATCAATCTTCATTTGTTTAAAGAAAATTTATTGATTGATTCTTTATTTGTTGCAGACAGATATGAAGTGTTATTTTTTGATGGCTTTACAAAAAATATTAAAGGTATACGAATGACAAAACTTGAGGAGGAGATACAAAATGCTGAACAGGTAAGAAATGTGCTAATTAATTAATTCTTATGTATTTATTTTGAAGGATAAAAATGTTGAATTACTGTGTAAATATAATATTTTTTATGCAGTATGTATTTAATATAGAATATGTGAAGCCAGAACTGGCTTAATAGCCTAATCCCTGATTGAAGAAGAAGAAGCATTTAACATATTAATTTAAATAACATTTGAAAATTTGTCAATTTATGGCCAGGGGAAGAACTATTCATTGCTAGTGGATTTTTTTTATTTTTTTAGCATTTTCCAATATTTGTGGTAATCATGAAGAAACATGAACAATATAAGAATCTGTTCATTTGAACTAGTGAACATTGTTTAATATTCATAAAACAAACTATTCAAATATTTCTATTATTCATTTCATACATCTCAATGATGGATAAATCATATTTGAAGAGAAAAATTTTACGCTCAGACTGGGGCTCAAACCCGGAAAGCCAAAGGTCCTGGGTTCGAGCTCCGGTCTGAGCGTAAAATTTTTCCTCTTCAAATATATTAAAATATTGTTGGTCAGATTAATTTTTAATATGGCGGTGAACTAGTTGGGTATATTTAATTTCTATTTAATATTTATACACATTTTTATGGTTTGTTATGCAGTTTAGGTAGCTGAGAGATGTGAAGGTCCCGAAGTAAGTCCCCCTTCATGTAGATTTTTCAGAACAGACCGAAAATAATTCTAATTTTGGATCATATATCAGATATTAGTTAATACTATACATACTTTCCATTTCCAATAACCAAAGAATGAGAGTTGAGTTACTAACGTCACTTTTAAAACAAAAAAAAAGCCAGTCTTTGAATTAAACAAGCTAACAAAAGTAAATTCACATTAACCAAAATTAATTTAAATCTTAGTCCTTTTTTTATTTAATATTTTGTGGGTAAATTCTGCCTGTCTAAGCTTTATAGGTTATTAGTAAGACCACATTTTGGGTTACTTTTAATATTGCAACAAATCGTTCAAAAAAGATTTTATTTTTTTCGGTTTTTTCTTCCTTCCCATGAACCAACTTCAAACACTTGAATTTAAAAAAAAAAAAAAGAAATAACTCCAACTAACCATTACATTATTATTAATGCCAATTTGTACAACTTTCGATTTCTTATATTGGTTCAATTAGGAATTAAACTTAATAAAATTGCTGTACCATATTTACTAATACAACATATGAATGTTGAAGATGAACAATGGGAATGATGTTTTAATTATTAATTTAACACTTCTCACTGAAGGATAAATTATATTTGAAGAGAAAATTTTTCGCCCAGACTGAATCTCGAACCCAGGACCTTTGGCTTTCTAGACCAATGCTCTACCATCTCAGCTATCGGGGCGAGTTCCGATCTAACGCAAATTTTTCTCTTATATATGTTGTAATTCCCAGCACCAAATGCTATGAAGCCTTAGCTTCTGTCTTTGCAAATGGCAGCTTCTTAGTTAAGAAGACATTTATCAGGAATTTAAACACTACTTTATAAAACCAGTAGAGCTTCAATTGATGTTTTTATTATTAATTTAACCCTTCAATTTTTCTCTTCAAATATAATTTATCCTTCAGTGAGAAGTGTTAAATTAATAATAAGAACATCAATTGAAGCCCTACTGGCTTTATAAAGTAGTGTTTAAATTCCCGATAAATGTCTTCTTAACTAAGAAGCCGCCATTTGCAAAAATGGAAGCAAAGGCTTCATAGCATTTGGTGCTGGGAATTACAATGTATTTGAGAGAAAAATTTGCATCTAGATCAGAACTCGCTCCGATAGCTCAGATGGTAGAGCATTGGCCTAGAAAACCAAAGGTCCTGGGTTCGAGTCTCGGTCTGGGCAAAAATTTTTCTCTTCAAATATAATGGGAATTTTGTCACGGTTATATGACAATTGTAATTCTTCTATTTTGTATCTATGTTTCAACATTTTCTTACCTAAAACCAAGTAATTTCATTATTTTTCTATGTGAGAAGTAATTTACATGTTGTGGAAAATATTAATATTCAATTTTAATTTTCCAAAATCCAGACAATAACATATGGATCATATTTGAAGAGAAAAATTTTCGCCTAATTTTTAAATATAATTTATCCTTCAATGAGAAGTGTTAAATTAATAATAAAATCGTCAATAGAAGCCCTACTGGCTTTAAAAAGTAGTGTTAAATTCCCAATAAATGTCTTCTTAACTAAGAAGCCGCCATTTGCAAAGATAGAAGCTATGGTTTCAAGCATTTGGCGCGAGGGAATTACAACGTACATAATCGTAACTCGCCTCGGTAGCTCAGTTAGTAGAGCACTTGGCCCGGAAAGACAAGGGTCCCAGGTTCGAGTCCCGGTCTAGGCGAAAATTTTTCTCTTCAAATATAATTTATCCTTCAATGAGAAGTGTTAAATTGATAATAAAATCGTCAACATATGGATCATTCTCATTTCAGCAATTTTTTTTTGTCAATCTGTATTAAAAAACGAAATACTTTTAATACTTATACGTTTCTAACTACAATTTATCGAAATACTTTATATTAATTGGATTTTTATTAGTACTTACAAAATATAGATATTTATTTAAATCATCATTAAAAAAGTGAAGAATATATTACCTCCATGTCATGTGCAAGGCCCATTTACAATAATACCGTATTTATGCGTGTATAGGCCGCACCCAAATTTTGCGATAATAAATTAAGGAAAAAGTATTTGTCTTATATTTTTGCTAAGAGTCAGTGCAATAGACAGAAGTAGGTCTACATCATTTTTAAATCTAGCAATGTTGTAAATTCCAAAGCTTTTGTTCCTGGCTATGTAATGGTACATTCGGGCTGCCACTCAGTCATTAACACAAGGGTAAAAGGAGCGGTCAGGGGTCAACTGATAAGAAGCCATATTCTGTTACTTCTGCTGATGATGAGACTAGTCCCAAAAGCGCTACAGATAATCATTAATTTTTAAGTTGAGGAGACGGACCTTTTAGGTAAACTATTTTATAATTTTATATTTATTTTTTTATTTTTGTGACTGCTACCTCAACGGAATTTTATTATGAATTTTATTAATGTTGAACTGACCCAAACCCTCTGGCGGCACTATGGCCCTGGGGTCGACTCAGCCTCTACCGGAAATGAGTACCAGACGCTTGTTCTGGGGGTAAAGGCGGCCGTCACGCAGGGCTGACAACCCGGCTGACATAAAGTGCCGATTGTACAGAAAAAGTGGGAGCCTTAACCTCCTACTACCCCAAGGGCCTCCGGGCCTGTTGTGGGATCACTTTACTTTGGGGGCATGCCGTAGCGTATTGGTTAAGGCACTCAGTTACAAACCGGAGGGTCGAGGGTTCAAGTCCCATTGTGGTCAGGATTTTTAAACTGACCAAAACCCTCTGGCGGCACTATGGCCCTGGGGTTGACTCAGCCTCTAACGGAAATGAGTACCAGACACTTGATCTGGGGGTAAAGGCGGCCATCACGCAGGGTTGACAACCCGGCTGACAAAAAGTGCCGATTGTCTAGAAAAAGTGGGAGCCTTAACCTCCTACTACCCCAAGGGTCTCCGGGCCTTTACTTTACTACTTTTTATTTTATTAATGTTGACTATTTCAATCTTGCTATGACACAGATCACTATAATTACTGTTGATATCAGGATAATGCAATTAATTTATATGACTTTGATTTTCAAGTATATAAGAAATTTCCCTTTATGGGACTGAGATTAAAGTCTGTTATGTGAGTCATAAATTTGTTTTGAATTTTCTCTTTCACAGAAAGGAATTATTTTTAATTTGCAAACAATTTCAATAGTTAATGAAGAGATCAGTAATATAGAAAAATATTTTTTTGTGAAATATGTGGGTTGTTAAGATTTTAGCCCTTTCATGTATGTATATATGCTGATTACCAGAGTTGCTCTCTCCTTTGCTAAGTTTATTTTAGTGCAGTTATTTGTTTTAAAAAACAATAGGAATAGAAAATAAAATAATTATTCCATTTATTTGAAGATTTTTTTTTTCAGCCTAAACCTGAGCCACGAAAAGAGGAGGTAGTTCAACCTGTGAGTAAACCTGTTGTAAAAAATACCATTATAGAAGAAGCAATTGGCACTAAGGAAGAAAGACGAGAACGAAAAAGGAAAATAAATGTTGCTGAATTATTTCATCCAAAAAAACGAATAAAGCTTGATACAGGATCATTGTCTCCAAGGTCTGGAGAATCAGAGAAAGGAAAGAAAGGGGAAAGAGGAAAAAGGCGGAAAGAAGGTCAAAGCCATGTGAATGATAATGTAGATAATGAAGGTGAGAAAAGTCCTGTTAGTCAGGACACAAATGGGTCTGTTGAAGACTCTATTCAGGGTTCTGAGATAGACGTATCTATGGAGGAAAAAAAAAATGAGGATGGTATGATTAGCAAGCAAAAGAAGAAGAGTATTACAAAAAATTCAGGAGGTATGCAATTGGTAAAATGTTCTCATTGGGAATTATTACATAAATTAATTTAAATTTGACTCATAATATAATGATGGATATATGCTAACCTTAGGTGCAGGAGAGAGTGCAGAAAAGCCCCGACGTGGCTTGCGGCAAGGAGAGTCTCATGGAAAAACTAAATCTTTAGAAGGGAAATCCTACACAAGGAAAATTCGCAAGATTTCCCCTGGGGGTCAGGAATCTCCCTCTACATCATCTAAACCAAGACGGGACTCCAGTAAGGGTAGGAACTGGAGTTTTAGAACAAATATTCCCATTAAAATATTTTGATTTATTGAGAAAAGTTAGAAAGTTTGGTTTTTATACAGTAGAACTCTCCTTTTATGTACGGTACTTTTATTTTTTCTTCTCACTTAGCATATTTTCCTAGTCTTTCAATTTAACTTTATATTCATAATGTTACATGAAGTGCATACTGTCATTCTTAAGATTTTGAAGCTGTGGTTTCTAAATTCAAAGTTCACGAGTTCAAACTTGGTCAAGATAGTTGGGAAATACTAAGAATGGCTTTCATCAGAAGATAATTGAAAAAATAACTGAAACTATTAAAATCACCCATAAATAAAATCCTGGAAAATGTGTGACTACTATTTCCCTTATGTTTCATCATTTGTTTGTTTCTCTAAGTTTCTGAAAGGGAGTATAGTCAGTAGAATTGACTGCTTTACAAAATTGGCACACTTATAGATATTTAATATTTATCTCTTTTATTAGCTAGAAATGTTTTATATTCTAAAGTAATGTAAATAATACAAGTATATCATTAATTAATTTGGTAAAAAGTCTGTTGTCTAGGTGTATTTTATAGAGTTGCTATCTTCCACTCTGGCAGCTTAGCTCTAATTCTCAGCACGATAGGGAATTTTAAGTTTCCATCTTGTGTCTGGATATATGTTCCTTGTCTTTTGTTGTCCTCTACTTGTCTTCAATGATTGTCCTGACATCCTTTTAGTCACTGATTCTAGAAGATACAATTGAGTATGTTACTAGTGTATATAGTGCATTTTTCTCTGATTACAGTTGATCACACTAGGGCAATTCACCCCTGTGTATCAATCTTATATATATAATGCAAAGAGAATTGTACCTGATTACAGATTATCTCCTCAAGGTAATCCATTACTGTGAATCTGTCAAATATATATTAAGCAAAGGACATTATTTTCTGATTGCATAATACACCACTGTGTATCTATCTATTAGGTTCAGGGTGTATCATAAGTGATAGTGCAAACAGTAAATCAGATTAATCTAAGATGAATATGAATGATGATGATTGTGATGGCTATATGATTTCGGGGACCATTTGGGGCCTTAAAGTTTTCCTGACGTTTGTCTTACAGTGAGGAAAAACCCCGATAAAAATCTCACCTGAAAAACTGTCCCGACCGGGGATCGAACCCGGGCCCGCTGCGTGACAAGGCAGCATGCTACTTTGAGACCACAGCGGGGGACAGGCCAAAATTGTCTATTGTAACAATCTGCTAAAATTATAATTTACTCAGAAGGCCTTAATTAGAAAATGTTCACTTCCCATAATATGAAAGTGAGGTTCTACTGTATATATTTTTTGATCTTAAAGAGTAGAACTTTTATTTAGCTAGTAGTCAGTGTCACTGTTACCAGAGCATGGGGATATATTATTAGTTGAGAATCTTAATTTATTTTGATGTCAGTTGATATTGATGATGCTCTTGACAAATTCATTGCCATATAAAATGTTCACAACTTCATAATAGTTGAAACTCATGACACATGTAGAGATGTGCAAATTTCCTGTGGATATAAAAACGGCGTTGGTAGATTTAAAATGTTGATTTTTGTATTAGAAAAAGGTAGAGAATGTATAATAAGCAAGATTTTTAATTTCACTTTTTCTCAGAGTCTGAATTGTTAGAATGAAAAAAAGTTTGAATATCGGGATTTTCATTCCATGAAAAGTGCAGTGGGAGGCATTAGAACACACATTTTTGTTTCACTTTTTCTTTAGGGCTGAATTGTTAGGTTGAAAAAGTTCCTAAAATGAGAAGTTTCTAATGCTCACTAAACAGGTTTAAAATTTTTAGTCACTTAGAATATTTTAAATAGTTTATAGATTGAAAGCGAAGTTCAAATATATAAGTCATAATAACACATTTATTTTATTTATTTATTTTTTTAATTGAAAATTTTATAAAATTTATGGGAAATTTAGTGAAGTTATGTGGCAGAACTTAATGAATTTGTCAAGATTACTCTCTATGGTAGTTTGATGTAGTCTTGTTTGTAATTTTAACATTATTCTATTTCTTCATGTAGTGTTTCTTGATAGTTGGTGGAAATTGTCACTTTTTTCTTTAACTACAGTGATTTGCAAACTTCTGAAGTTAAAAAATCGGTCAAAACTATAATATAATCATCATGAAATTTGTTAGGTATTGAATTCTAATCAAATGGTAAAGAGAAAAATTTATGCCTGAACCGGGAATCGAACCCCGAACCTTCAGCTTTCCGTGCTGATGCTCTAACCATTGAGCTAATCCAGGCTTCCTTCCCATCCAACCATAAATCCTTCCTTTACCTTACTGTCTTGGTCCCACATTCAAATGCTATGAATCATCATTCACAAATACACAATGAATGGCTTCTACCTGAAGAAGACATGAAGGGACTCCACATAGCTATAGCATTATTTATTAAATTAATATTAAGAAGCTAAAGCTGTTACTATGATTGAAATAAGTATATTAAAGTACACTACTAAATTACTCTAATCAAATGGTAAAGAGAAAAATTTATGCCTGAACCGGGAATCGAACTTCTTAATATTAATTTAATAAATAATGCTATAGCTATGTGGAGTCCCTTCATGTCTTCTTCAGGTAGAAGCCATTCATTGTGTATTTGTGAATGATGATTCATAGCATTTGAATGTGGGACCAAGACAGTAAGGTAAAGGAAGGATTTATGCTTGGATGGGAAGGAAGCCTGGATTAGCTCAATGGTTAGAGCATCAGCACGGAAAGCTGAAGGTTCGGGGTTCGATTCCCGGTTCAGGCATAAATTTTTCTCTTTACCATTTGATTAGAATAATTTAGTAGTGTACTTTAATATACTTATTTCAATCATAGTAACAGCTTTAGCTTCTTAATATTAATTTAATAGGTATTGAATATGTATGCTTAAAAGAAATATAAAATATTCATACCTTTAGTTTGAAATGGTGGTTATTTTGAGATCAGGTTGTAAATAAATTTTCTTTTCTTATGTCATATGCTGTAGCCAAGCGATTTTGGGCACCATGCCTTGAACAGAGCTATGGGACTTGCATGGATTGAGTCCCCTTGGGGGAAGAAATTTTCTCATGGAATTTGGCCAATGTGGGATCGGTGCCCTCCAACAATATGAGGAATTTGAGTAGCTGCAATAACCAGCAGCTCCAGGTTGAGTAAACCAGCATAAATGGCTGGGAACTCGACATCCTGACCAATTGTCGCCTTATACTGACTGAATGATCATCTACTTCTCTGATTAACACATGTGGATGTATGTCATCAGCTGGCTGATAGGCCAAGGGATTCTAGGCCTGTCTGCTGTGGAGTTAAAGCATTGATATGTAATAAAATTATTAACACATTACTAGAAAAGACTAAGGCTATGCAAGCCAAGAAGTCTGCCACAATAAAATAATGTTCTGATATTGTGGAATGCAGGCTTTCACGACTGGTAATCATAAAATTAAAAAATTCCGGGCTATGTGGCTGTGGTCTATAATTGGTATTTCTTTCCAGGCATTTTTTCCTCAACTGCGGAGGGCTCTGAAACATCTGAAAGAAACGTCAGTTATAGACCACAGCCACATAGCCCGGAATTTTTTAATATTAATGTTCGGATATATTTATAGTATTCATATTTCAATTTTAAATGCATTTGATATGTTAATTATGATAACAGTCTGGAATCCTTCCACAAATACAGGGTCTAATAAACTATGTATTACAAGTAATATTTTTATAAAGCGTAGAGTTGTAACTTTCCTTTTTCATAGACAATGTACAACAGTTGTACATTATTAGTGAATAACTACCAGTGGTGTCAAATATGTCATTAAAAATGACAAAAAGAACGTGTTTGAAAAAATACTATGGGATTTAAATCAATATTAACAATGGGACAGAAGAATTATTAACAGCTAAAAACACATAGTGAACAAATTAGAAACAGTCCAAAACAGAATGCTCAAATTAGTTATAGGAGCTATTAAAATCACCAATGTTAAAGCCTTGAGAATGTTCGCCAACAATCAATCTGTACAAAAGGAAGTAGATAAGTCCTGTATTATGCATATAAAAGCAGCTATCTTACTGAAAATACTCCAAGTAAAAACCATAACACCACAAAATCTAATAACACAACCAACATTGACTCATAAAACAGATTAATTTCTTCAAAAACATAAACTGGAAGCAAAAACTGAACAAATACAACAAATAAAAATCCACTAAATTACTAACAGCACTCAATAACCTTATATTCTACCAGATAATATTTACAAAAGCAGCCTTCTTAGTAGACTCTAGAGCTGTAATCCAAGCAAAAGCCTCCAACGAAACACCAGTAAATGAAACCATAATGGAATGCCACAACCTGCTAAAGTTCTTAAAACAGCTAAACAAGACAATAGTGGACGCCATGACTGATGAAGGACATGATATTGTCTGAAACCGTCGGTATCAAAGAAGTTTGAAAATGTATGAGGTGAGTCGATTAAAATATGTTCTCCACTCACTATTAAGACAATAGCCTTCAAATGGATTCCATCACACGTTAGATTATTTGGTAATGAAATGACAGATTAACTTGCAAAAAGAGGCACCATAACCCAAATCACAATAACACCAAACCATCACTCCACAGAAAGTTTCAAGAAATGAAGAAAACATTCTAAGTAGAACATATGCAAGAGAACTTTGATGCAACAAAAGGAAAGTAATGGAAAAAAATAGAGAAATTGGCAGTGGAAGTACACAACAAAGAGCACAAGAAAGCAGTGGCAAAATTTAGACTCATGTTGGAACTTGACTGTCTCACTCACTGTCTGCACAGAAAAGCATATATCAATCCATCGGATGTGTTTTGTGCAATAACCCAAACTGGCAGTGGAAGTAAACAACAAAGAGCACAAGGAAGCAGTGGCAAAATTTAGACTGATGATGGGACTTGACTGTCTTGCTCACTATCTGCACAGGAAAGGCATATATCAATCCAACAGATGTATTTTATGCTATAACCCAGAAAAAATTATGGACAAACATCATTTCTTGCAGTGTCTAGCATTAAACACTACAGTACAACAATCCAAAGACTTTGTCAGCTTGTTCAGAGAGACTTGAGAGATGATGACTTAAACATCAGTTCTGGCTATTGGAAAATAAATAACTAAAGGAAGTAACATTGTGAGATAAATTATCAATTTACAAAATTGTGTAGTAGTATAGTATCTACCAACCTGCATGAACATTGCAAAAGATCCATAATTGAAGATTTAGGATGCCAACATCAGGCAGTAATGCTAACTATAACATTGAATCACCAAACTCAAAAGACAACATGGAACTTCAATAAAGCACAATAGCAAGATTTGCAGAATTGCCTAGAAACTAAAACAAGTGAGATCATTCATAGTTAATGTCAGTTGAAAATGAGAGAGATGTTTCTCTTGAAAACTAGTTCCCGTGTTTAAAGAAACATAAAATGTGAGGTGAGATGTAAAAAATTACTCATTAATTGTGAGATCATGCTAAACAAAAAATTTTGTGATAACATACTTGAGACAACAAAAAGAATTATACCTAAAGGAAAACAACCCAGATGCAAAACCTTCTAGACCAAAAACTTAGACAATTTAAAACACACCAGAAACCAAGTATGACGGACAGCAGAGAAGTCCAGAAAACCAGAAGATGTGATAACCTGGAAGAAAGAATCAGCCAAATTCAAAAAGCAACAAAAATAGGGGCTTCCAAAGGATATAAACTGAATAATAAGTATCCACCAAAACAATCCCAACTGTTCGCAGTAAACAACAAAGGAATCACTGTCGATGAAATAGAGAACCATTTCTTCTTCACCACCTCTCACAAACTAAGCAAAAGAAGAGAAAAGCTCAAGAAATAAAAAGTTTCAGACAAAACAACCTCAGAAGAACTATTTTATAAAGATTTCTCCTCTGAAGAACTAAAACAAGCCATCAAGCTAACAAAATTAAAATACAACCAGGACCAGATAAAATTTATCTCAAGTTTGCTAAACATTTTGGACCTAATATGTTACAAGTATTTTATCTATTTATTCATGTCTTTGACATTGTCCGATTCCTAATAGCCAATTTTGTCAGTGCATCAAATCTCCTGGTTGTAGAAGTTTGTTTTATTAATTCAGCTGGTCTAAATAGAAGGCAGGGTATGAGGTGAAGCGACAACAATTTTTAAGTTATCTGAAAACTGTTTGTCTTCTCACATCCTACTACTTGTGTTATTTACACTCAAATAAATATAAATTTCTAGTCTACTAAATTAAGTTGGAATTCATTTGAGAATGGGGAGATGATCTATGAAACATTTCTAGATGAAAGAATCATATTTTATGAGGTGAGTGTAAAGTTTTTGATTTGTGAATTAAATTAATGTTTTTATTTACCTCACCTCATATCCTTTTTCTTCTATACTGCAGTTTCGGAGGTTATCTCCATCGTCAGTAGCCTCTGGTCGACCGGTGTTATGTTGTTTCTTGGCGGTTTTCTTCTTACTTCTATCGGTGGACCGATGAACCTCTGGATCAGGTCAAAATTTGCAGGAGTTTCAAAATTCATGAGTTTATCTTTCTTGGTTTTTTTGGATGTGGATTTTTTTATTTGTGTTTGTATTCTGTTGATATGTACCTCATAGTGCCTAAAATTCTTATCAATTATGTGATTAAAATTGTTGTCTGATAAATAAATTGATTTTAATTTACTCAACATAAAAATTGAAAGAGTATTTATAAATTTAAAAATATAACTTGCATAATTTTACGAGTTTTATTAAAAATTTAGTTACTCTAATTAACATTTCAATATATAAAACATGACCTCACAAATTAATCATCTGATGAAAATATCCATTTGTGGATCAGTATGTCAGTTTGCAAATCACTGTTTTATAGCAATTGTTTAACATATACCGGTACAAAGGAAATTACTTTTTATTCTGATGTTTTTATTATTCATTTCATACATCTCAATGGATAAAACATATTTGAAGAGAAAAATTATACGCTCAGACTGGGGCTTGAACCCAGGGCCTTTGGCTTTGTAATGTAATGTAAAATTCCCAAATAAATGTCTTCTTAATAAAGAAGCTGTCATTTGCAAAATAGAAGCAAAGGTTTCATAGCATTTGGTGCACGGGAATTAACAGCATATATATAAGAGAAAGATTTGCGTTTAGATTGGAACTTGCTCAGATAGTTCAGTCGGTAGAGTATTGGCCTAGAAAGCCAAAGGTCCTGGTTTCAAGCCCCATTCTGAGCGTATAATTTTTCTCTTCAAATATACTTTCTATTTATTTAGACCTTTTTTTTTGCATGTGTAGTTAATATTTAAATTTTGGTGCATATATTCTATTTATTTTAAATAAATGTGCAATAAATTAAATAATTTCTTAGTTTATTGCCAAGGGATGCATTACTATCTTTTGTTCACTAAGGCATCTAAGACAAATATTTGTTTGGGACTGACATAAATCATAATGAGAGAAGAAACAAAGTTACATTTAGGACATGAGAGAAGGAATGTTGCAGTTTGCTTGTAATACTGTTATGGATGCTGTTGATTAGTTGAACATAGAACAGAATGAAGAAGACAGTTTCATACTTAAGTCAATCTGTTTTTATTAGTAGCAAATTTTGTAAGTACCATTTGAGAGGTTTTTAAATTACATTATTGAAAATTATCAATTGCATTTATAATTAGATACAGAAGATTTCTGATAAGTCAAGAAACAAGTTTTGTGTGTCTCAAAGTTAGAGGAAAAATGGAAATGATAGATCATAGATTTTAAGAAAGAATACAATCAAATTTTGAAAATTGCTAATTTAAAAGGTTTTGGAAAGGAAATAATTATAAATAAATTAAATAAATTCAGGGAACAAAAATGATTAAAAGAATACACCACCCTGCAATCTGATTCAAAGAAAGGAAAACAATTCAAGAAAATTACTTATCATCCTGAAATGCATAACAACTTTCAAAAAATTTTCAAGAAATTCAATATTACATAGGCACCGATATATAAATTTAGCCTTGGTAAGAAATTGAACACCCCAGATAGTAAAAAATCTGGAATTTATCAAGTTAGTTGTAGAGACTGCAATAAAAAAAATAGGAAAAACAAAAAGGAATTTGGGTACTAGCACAAAGGAACACTTTAGAAATATTAAAATTGGTGAAATTGAAAAATCAGCTATTGCAGAACATAGTTTGTTGGAGAGTCATACAATTGAAAAAGAAGCCAAACTTCTAAAACATTTGTAAAAACCTTTAGAATTGACAGTTTGGGACAAGATATATATTCAGAAGAACAAATTTAGATCCATGAATTTAGAAATTCCCAATGAACAGGACCTGATCTCAAAATTCATCAAATCAACACCACATGGCAATGTTAATAATGGAGATTCCAACGAAAATCTGGTAGTCATAATATCAGTTGAAAATGGGAGGGATATCCTCTTGAATACAGCAGTTCCCATCTTTAAGAAAACATAAACTATGAGGTAAGATAAGAAATGGCTCATTCATTCATTGAATAAGAACCTCATAATGTTATTTCCCATATTTATCTATGAATGATCATGTTTTGAATTTTGGTCTTTTATCAAATTGAAAGGAAAAATTGTTCTTAGCAAAGCCATTTTTTTCAATGCTGTAGTTTAAGAGAATTTTATTAATTTAATATTGAGAAGCTACAGCTATTACTATGATAGAAATAAGTAAATCAATGAACACAATTAAATTATTGTAAATCAATGGTAAAGAGAAAAATTTTTGCCTGAACCGGGAATCGAACCCCGAACCTTTAGCTGTCCGTGCTAATGCTCAGACCACTGAGCTAGTCCAGGCTTCATTCCCATCCAAGCAGAAATCCTTCCTTTACCTTACTCTACTGGTCCCACATTCAATTGCAGTGAATCATCATTCACAAATACACAATGAATGGCTTCTACCTGAAGAAGACATGAAGGGACTCCACACAGCTATAGCATTATTTATTAAATTAATATTGAGAAGCTAAAGCTATTACTATGATAGAAATAAGTAAATCAATGAACACAATTCAATTATTGTAAATCAATGGTAAAGAGAAAAATTTTTGCCTGAACCGGGAATCGAACCCCGAACCTTTAGCTTTCCATGGTAATGCTCAGACCACTGAGCTTAATCCAGGCTTCATTCCCATCCAAGCAGATTTACAATAATTTAATTGTGTTCATTGATTTACTTATTTCTATCATAGTAATAGTTTTAGCTTCTCAATATTAATTTAATAAATAATGCTATAGCTGTGTGGAGTCCCTTCATGTCTTTTTCAGGTAGAAGCCATTCATTGTGTATTTGTGAATGATGATTCATTGCAATTGAATGTGGGACCAGTAGAGGAAGGTAAAGGAAGGATTTCTGCTTGGATGGGAATGAAGGCTCAGTGGTCTGAGCATTAGCACGGAAAGCTAAAGGTTCGGGGTTCGATTCCCGGTTCAGGCAAAAATTTTTCTCTTTATCATTGATTTAAGAGGATTTTGATTATCAATGCTTTGATATATTTTTAATTATTTTTGGCTAGGGACTAGAATCCAAAGTTTCAGAGATCAAAATTTGTCTGGGTTAAAGGATATTTTCTGGATGGCTAAATTCTGTCTGAATTATTTTGGAGGAGGAATGAGCTATATGTTCTGTGCTGTAGATTTACAGATTTTTTTTTTGTCTAATGTCATCAGATTGTCTTTTATGACATTTCTGGATTTTTTTTTCTCTCTCCCCTGACATTGGCGGAATTAAAATTAATTTCTTAGGTTAGGGCACCTGTAAGGCAAAGTTACATTACCTCAATGATATGATAGGTGATAAATGATAGTGAAGAACCAGGAGAGTTCTTAACCTAAATTCCAGACCATGTGCAACCACAGGAATAATTCCCTTTAAGGAAAAATTCCTATGGTTTGACTGGGAATCGAACCTGGGACCTCATGAAATGTAGTCAAAAACACTGACTACTAGCCCATGAGGCTGGTTGATTTATAGAATATTAAAATAATTAATGGTTGAGGCTCCTGAATTAAATGTTTGAGCCAGATTTGAATTGTGATACTGATTACGAAGGTGGTAAAGAAATCATTTGTTAATAGTAAAGAGAAAAATATTAATTTGATCATAAAATAATTTGTTCTTAAAGTAAATACTGGCTTTAAACAAAACAGACTTAAGTTTAATGCTCACAGTTTATGATTATATACATTTACTCCAGTCTGTAAGATACAACTACTAGTTCATTTTTAATTACATATGGAATTAAAACATTTTACTCATCCAGCTAACAAATGTGTCTAGAAGTCAGTAGTCAGGTACAACTAGGGCAGAGAAGAGTTATGATGTAACAAATACAGGCCTCTTAAGCTCTGAGCTCAGATTGATTTTTTTGATTGAGGTTTTTCAAGAGTTTTCTTCAACTTAAAGGCAAGAGCTAGGGAATTTGGTCGACTGCCCCGGAAAATCAACAGTCTCATAATTATCATCAATTGTATTCACAAGAAATTAGCTTTAGATTGCAGAACCAAATAATATAGTCCCATCAAATATTATTAACATCAGCCTATGCCAAATTAAAACTTTAATTGTACAACCCAGAGATCCATAGGGCGAGTAAGAAAGTCAATCTTTACAGACCAGACATAACAATAGCTCACAGAAAAGTTGCAATGTGATTATTGTACTTAAAATTAAAAAAAAGTTTATAATTTAAAAATTTGTTCCAGTCTAATTTGACAATTTAAATTGATTTAAAGATTCAGAAAATATCTGTTCATAGGACAAATTTTAAATAATTTTTTTCCTGTAATTATTTAACTGCTATGGTAATTCTTGACTTGCATTATGAGTTTTTATAAGTATGCCATTAATGTGGAATGAAACATATTGACAGTGCTCATGTTTCCAATATATTTAATTTTTATAATCATTTTTTTTATTGATGTTTACAATGGATTATACTTAACAAGAACATTCATTTGGTGATTTATGCTTGCTTTCATGTGTTGAATGCGCTGCTGCTGATATGGACTTACATTTATAAATTTACCCCATATTTTAGTTTTTTTTAAGATTTGCAAATGTTTATTTCATTTTATGGAATTTTGCCCACCATAAGTTTCTGTTGTGATATAATCATGTTGATAACTTTCAATTGTTTCCACTTTTCCTAGAGTCTCTTAAATAATGCATTGTACTTATTAAATTATAGGTATTATTTTCTTTAATTCTATGAATTGAAGTTAATTTATCTTGAACAGGTCATGTGGAGGATAATGAATCACCAAAAGGGAAGAAAAGAGATTTGTCAAATGAGTCGTCAAAATCAACTAATAAATCTGATCAGAAAGAAATTGATAAAAATGAAGAAGACAGATGGATTCCCGATGGTCAGAATGGTTACATAGTTGAGACTGCTGACGGTAATTTGAAATTATCTGTTTTGCTCTCCTTAATATGTTTTGTATTTTTCTGTAAAAGGCACAGTTTATTTTTTGTCATTACTTTAAATAATATACAAAATAAATTATGAGGGCCATTTCGAAAGTAATGCACACAATATTTATTTTTTATACACACCTTTATATATTTGAGATTATCTGTTCACATTCGTTCATCATGAGTGGAATAGCTCTTGTAATGTCGGTAGAAAACTCTTCAAGAGAAAAAAAAAATGTTGCCACGCTCCTTTGGGTATACATCGAAGTCTGGTGGACTATGTCTGGACTGTAGGGCAGATGAGGTAACACTTTACACCCATGATCGCAAGTTACAATATCTGCAATGTGCAGGCGAGCATTATCATGTAAATGAGTAGTCCATTCATGAGCAACTGAGGTCAGTTCTTGTGTATTTTTCTATGAAGTTTTTACATGAAACCACAATAATACACTCTAGTGATACTTCCACTTGAGACTCTCTCTGTCATGATGACTGCATGGTGATCATAAGCAAAGATCATCATTCACCTGACCTTTGATTGAACTTGTCAAAATTTTTTTTTGATCAATAGAAACTTGTAGCTCACCACTTAATGGATAGTGATTTCAACTCTGCTCAAAGTCCCTAATCCTTGTTTCATCAATTGCAACAATTTGACGCAAGAATGCTGATCTTCAATGTTGAATCTTTCTTTCAGCAAGGTTGAAATGTCGAAGTATTTCTGCTTCTAATTATTTAAGAGTTGTATATTTTAACTCTTCTAGGCTAACAAAACAAGCACTGTTGTACCAACCTCAAGACTATAGAGATGTGGGACATCCTAGAAGATGATGGGAAGATGAATTCTGAGAGCGGAACAGGCCGACAGTTTATCATGACTATTTAACTCATGCCCCAAATGGGAGTCAATGACCAATCACGTTTCAATGATTTCTGTTTTACAACCAATCAGAGTCGTGTTTCACCAAATATTTATCAGTGTTATAATTACCATATTAAAGAAAGCTCCTCCTTACAATATTGCGTTCCTTTGGCAATAAATAGTATGATCTGATTGCAGTGATAAACAAAAGAAGCAGTAGAAGCGTACCTATCGTTTCTCATTTGTTTTCAAACATCGCCGTTTACATTAAATATATAAATATTTTAAAATAACTATAGTTAAATAATGATTTGTGAGTAAACAGCTTAATTTTATTCGTTAAATAGTCCTAACAAATGCCACTCTTGATTTCCAAATTCTCTGATAAATTCACTCCTCACTTCGTGAGTCGTGAATTTATCGATAATTTGGAAATCACTCGTGGCATTACTTATGATAATGATGATATTTTAACTCACCTCATATTTCTTGATTTTTATGCAGACTAGTTTTGTTGCATCTGTGCGACATTCTCAATGCATTACAACTGTTGGCTTGCAGTGTCCTTCCTGCAAGTTGATTTGTGCTCCCTCAGTTGGCTGGCCAATGAACTTCAAATCAAATTTTTTTCTCTTTTACCAGGAATTTCAAAATTCATGGTTTTCTTTTTATTCTTGCATGTGTAAATTTTCTCCCAAATTGTAAGTTCCTTAGTTTTTTTCTAACTGTTTTAGTAATTTTGCCTTAGTTTCAATTCTCTGTATTTCTGGAAGAACACCTTAGAAATGTTAAAAATGGAGAAATAGAAAAATCTGCAATAGCTGCACATGCAGAAGCCTTTTGCCTGAGGTACCTGACTACTTAGGAGACATTTGTATATTCATGAAATTAATGACCCATTCTTCACCATATACAAAATTACCAGAACAATTGGAAAGCCCATCTTCAACAAATGCCGTCTCATAGAATTCCAAAAGCCATACTTTGCTACTGCCCCCAAGGCAAAAGATCGCTGGGATGTCCAAAAAAGCGCTGGATGGAAAATTCCTCTTTGAGACCGTAACAGGCCACGTGGCCTAATACTTGCATGGATGATGATGATGATGAAATTAATGATTGTGTAGATGGCAGAGAATTGGATGGAATAGATTAGCTATATGGCCATGATTAAGATGAAAGTGATAAATAGTTTCATGTCCATTAGGATATTTTTAATTTCGTACTTAACAATTCACTGCATAGGATTTCTTGTTAATCCATTCATGCACATCGCTAATTAGATACATTATTTAGATACATTAGATATTCCAATAGTTTTATTTACAGGGTGGACCGCTCGAATGGACCTAATTTCAATTGCTTGTTACTGGCAAACGGTTGAAGATAGAAACTTAAAACAACGTTCATATTACAGAAAAACTCACCAAGTTTTGATATCCAGATCACCACATCTCTATATGAGCCCCAGCAGTCACTGTGACGATATCAAAGCGATGAACAATTTCTTGCCAAGTACGTTGGAGTATGTCTTCTGGAATGTTCTCAATAGCCTCTATGATGCGCTCACGAAGATCACGAAGGTCTTTGACTGGGGTGGTGTAAACTTTATCTTTGACATAGCCCCAGAGAAAGAAATCCAGTGGTGTGTTAAATCGGGAGATCTCGGGGGCCACGCGATTGGTCCTCCCCTACCAATCCAACGGCCAGGGAAAATGTTGTCCAAAGTCGTACGAACTTCATTGGACCAGTGGGGAGGAGCACCATCTTGCTGGAAAACGATGTTAGGCTGCAGTTGTTCAATTTGTGGAAAGAAGAACTGCTCCAGCGTGTCAGATATGTGGTACCACGAACAGTTTTCTCGGCGAAAGAAAACGGTCCAATGACCTTATTATGTGACAAACTGCACCAAACATTCATCTTCGGACTATCACGAACATGCTCTTGAATAGCGTGAGGATTCTCAGATCCCCAGATCCGCACATTATGCCGGTTTACCTTGCCTGACAAATGGAAAGTGGCTTCGTCCGAGAAGAAAATCTTGGTCATGAAGTCAGGATCAGCGCCGAGACGGTCCAGCATCGTATTGGCGAATTCCACTCGTTTCGGCATGTCATTCGGCTCCAGACGTTGCACTAACTGCACTTTATATGCGTGCAGTTTGAGGCGTTTGTGGACAATCCGTTGTAATGTCGATTTGGTATTTGAAGTTCCCGCGAAGCTCTTCTTAATGACTTCCGGGGGCTTCGCTCAAATGCGGCTTGAACATTTGCTACCATTTCATCGGATGCTCTGCGACCACCACCATGCTTCTCAACACAGATCCTGTAGCTAATAATGTATCACGCCACTTCTTTATGCTTCTAGCAGTTGGAGCATCACGGTTAAACACACGCCGGAACTCCCTTTGAACTCTAATGATTGATTTAAACTCCGCATACCACAAAACAGCTTGCGCTTTCATCTGCGGAGTCGCCATTTTCACAAACAATTAATTCTAAGAACGAGAAACGTATCTTTGTGCCATCTACCGACAGGATTCGAAACTTGGTGAGTTTTTCTGTACTATGAACGTTGTTTTAAGTTTCTATCTTCAACCGTTTGCCAGTAACAAGCAATTGAAATTAGGTCCATTCGAGCGGTCCACCCTGTATTTCTAACTTTTCTCCTTTACTTTTCATAAAAATTAATCCATGCACAGAATACCTGTAAATTTAAAAATGTTGTCACAATTAATAGAAAACAAATTTAATTGAAAATGAGGATGGTTGATGTATGATACGTGTCCCGATGAGCAGGTCATAATATAAGAGGTGAGATTTAGTTTCCTATTCGCATTTGTATTCTATTGCTATTTACTTCATAATGTCACTTCTCGAAAATGTTTAATAAAACTAAAGATATACCTGTAATTTTTCATCATCTGTCACGAATTAGGCCTTTTTAGACCTGTTTTTGGCCACAACCAGCAGTCTTTTAAGAGGTCTTCATGGTCGATGATGTCCTTTGGGTTTATATTGCATCATTTTTGGGATTCTTGAATTATCCATACTTTTTACATGGTCTAGCCAGTTTAATTTATGTCTGTTGAGTTTTTCTTCTACTGATTCTACTTCTAATCGTTCTAAAATTTCTTCATTTTTTTTTCGATCTAAAAGAGTGTGTCCTGTAATTTTTATTTGATAAAAATCAATGAGATAATTAAAATTGATATGCTAATACAATTGTGAAAATGTAATACATATATAAAAATAAACTGTGGTATGATAGAAGGCCTTAAACATACCAGCTGGTTGTTGGGCCCACATAGACATGTGTGAATCACTAGGTGGATGGACAATCTACTAGCCAGTTTAGGGATGATACCCAATAAGCATGCTAAGTTCCCCAACTGTTATAGCTGGTTTCTTAATCTCAATCTGAATCCATTGCTACCCAAATTCATTATGATTATTTGGGCATTGGTCTTATACACTGTCTGAAATTTCACAAGATAATTTCTTCCTCCATGGAGACTTGAACTAGAATGCATTCTATAACTGCGCACCAAGCCAGAATGGTTTAGACCACTCAGTTACAGGGAAGAAATGTAATAAGTCTGTAATATTATTATAAAATCAATAGGAAGTAACATTATAAAATAATCAATGGTAAAGAGAAAAATGTTTGCCTGAACCGGGAATTGAACCCCAAACTTTCAGATTTTCTTAATATTAATTTAATTATAAAATAATTATTAAGGAATTGAATTGGAAATATACACTTTACATTGTATTTAAATTAGTGTTGGGAAATAAACATTATGAGGTTATATCATTAATAGTGAGTGGAGAACATATTTTTAATAACTCACCTCATAAAATTTCAAATTTCTTTGACTTTGATACCGCCAGTTTGACGACTTCTCATCCCTCTTCAGTCATGACTCCCACTGTTGAAATTCTCTGGTTGTTGATTTCTCTATGGATGTCACCTCTTGTGCTCCCATCTTTGGTTGGGATTATAAATTTTGAAATTAAATTTTTATCCACCAGAATATCGAAGTTCATAGATCGATATTTATTCTTCTCCCAAACTGTCAATTCCAATGGTTTATCCAATTGTTTCAGAAGTTTTGCCTCTTTTCCAATTTTATGATGTTCTAGCAAACTATGTGCAGCAATTGCTGATTTTTCAATTTCACAATTTTCATATTTCTAAAATGTTCTTTAGTACGTGTTTCCAAATTCCTTTTTATTTTCCTATATATACTTTGCTACAATCATTACAATTTATTTGATAAATTCCAGATTTCTTACTGTCTGGGATGTTGATTTTTTTATTGGTACTTAGAATTTTTCCCAGACTAAATTTATTTATTGGTGCCAAAGTAATGTTGTGTTTGTCTAACAATTTTTTTGAAATTTCCTATATACTTCATTCAGGATGGTAAGTAATTTTCTTGAATTTCTTCTTTTCTTTGCTAACAGATTATAGGGTAGAAGTATTCTTTAAGTTGTTTTTTCTGTTTGAATTTCCTTAATTTGTTTGATATTATCTCCTTATTAAAACCATTTAATCTGGCTATATTTAAGATATTATTGTATTCTTTCTTAAAATTTTTCCCATTTAATGGGATATTTGTTAGTCTGTATAAGAGACTATTAAATATTGCATGTTTATGTGCAATAGGATTGAAGCCCGTTGATTTAATATATTTATCAGTATGTGTATCTTTTCGGTATAAATCAAATTCATGAGTTTTGACAAACACAACTTTACTTTGGCACCAATAAATAAATTTAGTCTGGGAAAACTTCTAAGTACCAATAAAAAACCAACATCCCAGATAGTAAGAAATCTGGAATTTATCAAATAAATTGTAATGATTGTAGCAAACTATATATATATATATATATATAGGAAAAACAAAAAGGAATTTGGAAACATGTACTAAAAAACATTTTAGAAATATTAAAAATTGTGAAATTTAAAAATCAGTAATTGCTGCACATAGTTTGCTAGAACATCATAAAATTGGAAAAGAGGCAAAACTTCTGAAACAATTGGATAAACCGTTGGAATTGACAGTTTGGGAGATATTTGTAATTCAGAAGAATTATCGATTTACGAACTTCGATATTCTGGTGGATAAAAATTTATAATCCCAACCAAAGATGGCAGCACAAGAGGTGACGCCCATAGAGAAATAAACAACCAGAGAATTTCAACAGTGAGAGTCATGACTAAAGAGGGACGAGAAGTCGTCTGAAATCGGCGGTATCAAAGTCTTAAAGAAATTTGAAATTTTATGAGGTGAGTTATTAAAAATGTGTTCTCCACTCACTATTATCTTCACCTTGTATTTTGTTTCCTTACATGGACATGTTTTACTGAACCAGATATGAAAACAATATATGAGGTAAGGTGTTCAATCTCTCCTTAATGGTAATATAAATGCATATTCATAATGATTTTATCTTATTTCAGGATCAAGAAAAACCACAATTATTCCTGACAAAAAGCTTCCAGTAGGTTGGAGCAAGCATTCACTTCAACGGAAACATGGAAATTCTGTTGGGAAATGGGATGTTTTTCTTGTTAGGTATATATCCATTAACATTTGATATCTATTTATTTAGTATTTGAAAGTGTTTTATTTTTGTTCTTATGGGTCCATTCAGGATAATATATTGTACAGGTAGACTTCAAATAGGCATACAGTTCAATTAAGAAGGAGAAATTGTATGGTATTAAGCTGGAATTTGGAATTCTTAAAAGCTAGACTTATTTGAATATGTCTATATGACACAAAGATTAGGGTGTGGGTAGGCAAATAGGGTTAAGGCAAGGTGATGCACTTAATCCCTGTATGATGATGATGAAAAAAATGATAAATACAAAAAACAAAAATTAAAGAATGAAAGTGCTCTTTAAATAGAAAAATCAAAAGAAGTGAAATTCACATATTATCCATGAGCACACAGTAAATTCCAAAAGATTGTTTAAAAATTTAATATCAGATTAGCATCGAGGAATGATTATAGCATAAATCAATTAATAGAAACCAAGAACAATCAAAAGATTAATGGTAGTAAAAAACCAGGAATTTATCAAATAAAATGCGCAGATTGTGATAATATATACATAGGGAAAACAAAGAGAAATTTAACCATTAGAACCAAAGAACACTGAAGAAATGTAAAAAAGAGAAATCAAGATTTTTAAGATACATTACGAAACTCTGTTGAGGTCACTGTGTTATAGTTTTACAATTCTTAAAACTATAAAAAAAGAGGAGATAGAAAAATTTGCAGTAGCTGCTCACATTTGGTCAGAAAAACACAAAATGATTAAAACAATTAACACAAATGAACTCACCATATTTTTAAAAAATCTACATACAGAACAACAAGGAGAGAAGTATGATTTAAATTAATATTGGGAAGTAAACATTATGAGGTTATATCATTAATAGTGAATGAAGAATATATTTTTAACGACTCACCTCATATGATTTCAAATTTCTTTGATACCGGCAGTTTCAGACAAGACTCACCTCATATGATTTCAAATTTCTTTGATACTGGCAGTTTCAGACAAGGTATCAAAGAAATTTGAAATCATATGAGGTGAGTCGTTAAAAATATATTCTCCACTCACTATTAGAGAAGTATGAATTTTGAAATTTCTGGGGAGAGGAACCTATTTAGCAAGTTCTTTGGACCACAAAAAAAGGGAGCAGAAGTCAAGATCCAGGGCTAACAACTTGGAAAAATCAGTCTGTACCAATTGAAGATGGAACAAATATGTCTTGAAACATATGTCTTAAAAGAAAGGTAAGAATAAGACAGACCAAACTTTTTTATTAAGTAAAACTTCTTAATGTTACTTCGTATTGTATTCTCATAAAGTACTTACAAAGCGTGTGCACCAAGCCATCAATATTATAGTCTACTTTCCTTACTGTTACTAATTAACTCACTCAAAATTTTAGCCCACAGGGACGGAAATTCCGGTCTCGTCATGAGTTACGTCAATATTTTGAGGAAACCGGAGAAAATTTTAAGCCAGAAATGTTTGACTTTGCCCTTAATAGAAGACGGTCCCGAAATATAGATGATAGTACTCCAGGTATAAAAAGGTAAGTTTTGAATCATTTCACCTTATTGTTTATTTGTTTTGTGGGTATAATGTTGCCTACTTTGTTGAAGGGTAGTTTCAAATGCTGAATTTGAGGTCCTATACTAGAGATTGATATTCTTTTCATATTTGAAGAAAAAAAATTATATGCTCAGACTGGGGTTTGAACCCACGACCTTTGGCTTTCTAGGCCAATACCCTATAGACTGAGCTATCTGAGCACTCCAATCTAAATGCAGTTTTTTCTCTTATATACTTTATATAAAGTCGGGAATTAACAGTGTATATGAGAGAAAGATTGGAGTGCTCAGATAGCTCAGTCGGTAGAGTATTGGCGTAGAAAGTCAAAGGTCCTGGGTTCAAACCCCAGTCTGAGTGTATAATTTTTCTCTCCAAATATGATTTATCCATCATTGAGATGTATGAAATGAATAATAAGAACATTCTTTTCATAACTGAACACTCTTTTACATATCACACATCTCTTTGACATGGGTCAAACAGTTTTTACCTTCCATTCTGATAAAAAGGAAATTCTCTTAAATTTTCTTCACTGGAGGAAAGTTTGAGGCTGCAGCTTCCTTTGGGGGGAGGAAAGTCATTAATCTTTTTCATAGATATATGTAGCATGTGATAAAATTTCCTCATAAGTTCACCTTCTGATTAGCATTGTATCGGAAGTAGACAATGTTAAACCCATAAAACTCAATGTAAATTTTTATTCCATTTCTTTATTGTCTCCTAATAAAATGTTTGTATTCTTATACTTTTACATGCTTTATATTAGCTTGACCTATATCTGTCCATCTATCTATGTAACGGAATCTTTGAAAACGATTTTCACCCACTTAAAAACATTGGATCGACTTGAAACTCTGTATACTTGTAAAGGGCCAATGACAATACAATAATTTCATAATTTTTTTCTAAAATCCTGGCCAGAATCATCAGAAAATCAAAAAAAAATAAAAACTGGTATAATAGGTTGCAGACTTATTGACTTTTTAGTCAATCGTCGTAAGAGTTCAGTTGGTAGAGCGGTGGACTGTAGTGGTATATAATTTCAGTAATCCATAGGTCGCTGGTTCAAATCCGGCCCGGAGGTTTAACAATTAAATTTTCATGGGATTCCGGTTTATGACAATCAAACTAAAAATTTAAAAAAATAAATAATAGTTTAAAAAAACTAAAACAACACGTTGGCAAAGGGCTGACAACCCGTTCCATAAAAAATAATTGTTACGTTTCCTGCAAAGAGAGATAAATCCGGACAGATCAATAGGCATAGACTTTTTGGCTAAGAAAATGGACAATGATTTTGGCAACTTGGAACATACAAGGTTGGAATACTAAGAATAATGAAGTACTTAACGAGATTACAAAGAAGGGGGTGGATATAGCAGTTCTGATAGAAACGAAAAAGAAAGGGAAAGGTCAAGAAATGATTGGTGAATACATGCATGTATGGAGTGGGGTTGAAAAATCGGAGAGAGCTGAAGGAGGAGTATCAATTTTAATTAAGAAGAAATGGAAATCCTCAATAAAACAAATAGATGAAAGATTTATAGTTATGGAAATAACAATGTATGGGAAAGAATTAGTAATAATAGGTACATATGCCCCAACAAACGATGCATCACAAGTAATAAAGGAACAATACTTTGAAAAATTTACTGGATTGGTAGAAAAGATTTCTCAAAAGAAGGAATTAATAATTATGGGAGATTTGAATAGCAGAGTTGGAAAGGGGACAGGTGACATAGTTGGTCCATATGGAGAATATATTGAGAATGAAAATGGACAACGTTTAAAAGAAGAATGTAAAGTGAATGGCCTAATTATTATGAATTTGATGTTTAAATATCGGGACATCATAGATATATGTCGGAACAACGCACTAAAGGTCTAAGATCGATAATTGATTATGTAATATTGAGGAAACAGAGAAGTATTATAGTTCAAGATCTCAGAGTGAATCGAGGACCCGAATGTGGAACAGATCATTATATGCTGTCAACTAGGATAGTATGCCCTATAAATGGGCAAAAGGTAAATAAAGATCAAAATATAGAAATAGAAAATGAATTAGAAAAATGTAGATATAATCTACATTTACTACAAGATGAGAGTATTAAAAATCTATATGCCCAACGCCTCACCGAAAAATTAAAATTTGATGAAGATTGGAACTCTGTCATTACTTATGAACATTTGAAAAAATATATACATGAAGCAGCAAGAGAAGCACTTGGTCTGGAAAATGATAAACACCATAAAAACCATTGGGTGAATAAGGAAATACTTGATATCATAACAGAAAAGAAAAATGCATATCAAAAATATTTAAGTTCCAAGAAAGATGAAGATTATCAAAGTTATAACATACTTAAAAGAAAGGTTAAAGCAGAAGTCAGGAAACACAAAAAAGAAATGTGGAATAGGGTATGTGGAGAAATTGAGCATACAATAGGCTATTCAGTCAGCCCAAGCATGGAGGACAATTACAAACATGCGAAATGATAATATGACAAAGAGTTTTAATTTAGTACCAATGAAAACTTTTCAGGAATATTTTAAAATGCTTTTAACAAAAACTAGGAGAGAATTTATAGACCATGCTACACTGGATAATGGAAAGGGTGACTTAATAGAATCTATAACAGAAGAAGAGGTAAGAAACGTGTTCAGAACAGCAAAAAATGGAAAAGCGGCAGGTCCAGGAGGAATAACCATGGAACTAATTAAATACGGTGGTTCAGGAGTTATAAGAATTTTAACTAGACCTTTTAACCAAGTGATAGAAGGAGATCCTATTCCAAATGAGTGGAAGTTATCGTATATTAGTGCAATATACAAAAATAAAGGGAATAAAAGAGATCCAGCAAACTATAGAGGGATCAGTGTTATGGCAGCAATTAGTAGAATGTTAAGTACAATTATTAAAATTAGATTGGAGGAACTAATAAAAAATAAAATATCAGAAGAACAAACAGGTTTCACAGCAGGTAAATCGTGCCTTGACAATATATTTGTGATTAGGCAGATTATGGAAAAGATGTTGGCTAAAGGAAAAGAAGTGCATATGGTATTTATAGATCTGGAAAAGGCATATGACTCTGTACCCAACAACAAGCTCTGGGTGGCAATGGAGAACTTTGGAATACTTAAATCTCTTGTACATTTTATAAAAAGAATGTATGATTGTAAAGCAAGTATTAAGGTTGGAAATAGAGTATCCTCAGAATTTGATATAACGAAAGGAGTAAGACAAGGATGCGGGATTTCACCAACATTGTTCAAGATATATGTAGGAGATGTATTAATGAAATGGAATAAGTCATGTAGGGGAATGGGAATCAACATTAATGGTCATTTACTGCACAATTTATTATTCGCTGATGACCAAATTATAATAGGACAAGATAAAGAAGATATAGATTATATGACCAGAAAGTTGATCGATGTATTTGAGGTAGGTGGACTGAAGATAAATTATATTAAAACAGAATATATGGTAATCGGAGGAAATTCAGAAGACCTACAAATAAATAATATGACAATTAAATATGTTGAAGAATTTAAATATCTTGGATCTATAATAGATAAATCTGGTACTTGTGAAAAAGATATTAACAGAGTAAATTGTGCAAGGAAGGCGATTAGATTCCTGAATGGTCGTTTATGGAATAGAAATTTGACCAGAAAAACAAAAAAAGAGATTATACAAACAATAATAGAAAGTATACTTACATATGGATCAGAAAGTTGGACAATAAATGAAAGGATGCAGAAAAGAATCTTGGCGACAGAAATGGATGGATTACGGAGAAGTATGAGAATATCCAGGCTACAACATATTCAAAATACATATATCAGACAAGAAATGGATGCACAATAAACTGTTATCGATAGGATAATAAAGAGAGCTCTACAGTGGTATGGACATGTACAATGGATGTCGGAACACCAGTGGCCTAAACAAGTGTTGGATTTAATGGTACCAGGCAGAAGGAAGAGGGGGAGAAGTAGAAGAGCATGGTATGAGGGAATATATGATGCCATGATGAAGAGGGGTATGGAAGATGGTCAATGGGAAGATAGAAATCTCTGGAAAGCAGGAATCAAGGGCAAACTGCCGTAAAGTGGAAAGCCTGTATTAATGGACGGTGCCGTCATAGCCAAAGTAAATGGCGAAAAACGCAAAATTAGATCTTCTACGGATATCAACTAGATAGGACCTGAGTGTAAAATATGTTTACTTTATTTGTCTTTTCTTTGCTAACAATTATATTGTTAATTTATTTCTAATTTAGGTAAGTTTTAAGTTTATTATTTTTTATTTAGGACAACTTACTTGTTTTATTTTCATTTTTTAAGTTATTTGTTTAGCTAAATTATTTTAATTTTATTAGAGTTATTACAGTACATAGTTTATTTTTACTTTCTGCTATTGGCAACATTGAGCTGACAAATGATGAATTATTTGCAACCCTTGACTCACTCACCTTCTCCAATCACCCTCTTATTGTGCAGACAGCTTTTAACACAGGTAGCAACATTCCTCAATCCCTACCATCCCCTCCAAAAACAACTACCAGTCTACTTAGGAATGCATTTTCTATTGATAAATCATCACTTAAAATCGCTCACGTAAATTCACAAAGCATTCTGTCCCACTTTGATGAGTTTGAAACCATATTTTCATCTCTTGGACTGAGCGCCATTTTAATTTCGGAAACCTGGCTCACCCCATCCATACCTTCGTCCCTTGTTCACCTAGACGGATATACACTGCTCAGAAATGACAGAATAGATAAAAGAGGTGGAGGAGTTTGTGCCTTTATATCAAATGAGCTTAATCCAAGAATTGTCCACAAGTCCCCTTCTGTATATTCCGCTCGCCCCGAGTTCTTATTCGTAGAAATTCAAGCCAGTCTAAAAAAATGTCTCTTATGCATTGTATACAAACCTCCAAAAATTGGGCACCTTTCGGATCTAGAAAACGCTCTGAACGATTCATTGCCTCATTATGAACACGTTATTGTCGCAGGCGATTTTAATACAAATCTTCTTCAGACTAACTCACCAGCCATACAACTTAAAAATATGTTCCAAAGCTTTAATATGACCATTGTTCCTCTCTCTGCAACACACCATACTGCTACTTCCGACACTCTACTGGACTTAATTGTGACTACACATCCACAGAAAGTACTGTCATATGGACAAATTCCTGCTCCTGGCATATCTGCTCATGACATTGTATTCGTAGAATACTCACTCCAATGTCCTAAAAGACGCTCTAAATTAATTACGTACAGAAATTTACAAAACATAGACGATACTAAACTAAAATCAGACGCTTTAGAACTACCTTGGTATTCAGTATGGAATCTTAGATCAGTTGATGAAAAAGTAGACACATTTAATACACTGATACTACAACTATACGACAGACATGCACCAGTAAAAACCCGACGATTTTCCCGCTCCCCTGCTCCCTGGATGAATGATTCAATACGTGAACTTATGTCAAACGAGACAAAGCATACCGAACATACAGACGACATAAAAATGACGAGAACTGGCAACTGTACAAACAACTTAGAAACACAACTACACAAACTATACGTAATGCCAAACTACGACACGCCCACAGCATAATCGGACCTGAAATAAGTGCACGGGACACTTGGCGAAAGCTCCGTGCAATGGGACTTAGACAGTTGAATCCCTCAACTGACTCTATAGACATTTCTGTAGATGACTTAAATGAACATTTTACCTCAATACCCATGACACCTCCAGACAACAAGACTAAAATAGACATTCTTAAAGACTTATCCCCATCCCCACATATAGGAAGAGATAAATTTTACTTTTACGACATTTCGCCTATAGACGTTAAAAAAGCACTCAAGCGGATTAAATCCAATGCGCAAGGAACAGATAACATCAGCATTTTAATGCTAAATAAAATCATTGACATTATTCTACCCACAGTGACTCATATTTTCAATGCTTCCCTTATAACTTCTATCTTCCCTATTGTATGGAAACAGTCTAGAGTTCGGCCTATACCAAAAATAAGTACACCTACTAACTGTAATGACTTCCGACCGATTAGCATCCTTCCGACATTATCTAAAGCCCTGGAATATATTGTACATAAGCAAATGACTGATTATCTCCAAGAAAATCACCTCCTTGATCCTTATCAATCCGGCTTTAGATCTGGTCATAGCACAACCACAGCTTTGCTAAAAATTACCGAAGATATTCGTGAAGCCGTGGACAGACGTCAATTGACTCCTTTAACCTTACTTGACTTCAGCAAAGCTTTTGACACAGTAGACCACGACTTACTTATGATAAAGCTCAAGCACCTACATTTGTCTGACAGCGCTGTATCCTGGTTCGACTCATACCTGCACGGTCGTCAACAATACGTTTCATTAAACTCTAGATCTTCGACTTGGCGTAACGTGCCGGCTGGAGTCCCCCAGGGCAGTGTTCTCGGACCTCTTCTTTTCTCAATCTACATAAATGATTTGCCAACTGTACTAAAGCACTGCCGTTATCACCTCTATGCTGATGATCTCCAAATTTACCTACATTCACCTCCTCATTCTCTCTATAACAGCTTGATGAAAATGAATGACGATCTCATATCCATCTTTAACTGGTCTTCAAGTATCGGTCTAAATCTAAATCCTAACAAGTCACAAGTAATTCTAATGGGACAACAAAGACTGCTTACAACCTTTGACATATCTACACTTCCAAACATTACTATAAATAATATAATTATCCCTTATTCTTCTTCAGTAATAGATCTTGGACTACATCTAGACGCAAATTTAACCTGGCAACACAAGTGAAACACATATGTAAAAAGACTTTCTCCATCTTACATTATCTTAGACGTTTAAAGAATTTTCTCCCAGTTTCGTTAAAACAAATCCTAGTGCAGAATCTTGTGTTACCACACTTCGATTATTGTGACATTATATATAATGATCTAAACTATGCCTTGTCGCAGAGACTGCAGCGTGTTCATAATGCTTGCATTCGATTCATTTTCAATATCCGCCGTTATGACCATATTTCCGAACACTTTAATAACCTCTCTTGGCTCCGTCTTACTGACAGACGTAAATTGCACTCTCTTTCGCTACTTTTCAAGCTTCTGAATTCCTACATTCCTACTTACCTGGCGTCCAGATTTGAGAAGTTATCCTCCTACCACAATATTGACACTAGGTCACAAGATAGCAGTCTGCTAACAATTCCTCTTCATAGCACTTCCTCCTATTCTACTTCCTTCACAGTAGCCTCCGCCCGCTCCTGGAATCTCCTTCCTCAAGATATCAGGGTTGCCGCACACTTGGCACCTTTAAGTCACGCTTATACAGTTACCTGTTGTCTAATAATTAATTTTTCTCTATTTATTTAATTTTATACTATGTCATTAATCTTTTCCTCGTTTTTTATATATCTTGTACATATTATATATTTAATTCGTTAAATTTAGAGTAAATCAAAATACATTATAAATATTAATGTATTGTATTCATAACTTGTAATCGTTTATATATATATATTGTAATTTAGATTTAAGACTTTTCTTTTGTATTTTTTTAAACCTGGTTGAGTGGTAGACAAGGCCTTAAGGCCTTAACTCTGCCAGGTAAAATAAAGCTATTATTATTATTATTATTATTATTATTATTATTAATTAAGTAAAACAACACACTTTACTAAAAACCAAACTAAAAAATAATTAATAGTTTAAAAAAACTAAAACAACACGCATTATTAGAAAACCAAACTAAAAAATGAAAAATAATTTTAATTTCCAACACGCTTGGGTTAAAATTAAAGTCGTCAACAAAAGAATCATCTACAATAAAACTAGAGTTATCTACAAAAAAAAATAATTTTACCATCAAAAGCGTGGGGTGCTTTTATGGTTTTTATGTTTTCTTCTTAGAGACTTTACTTTTACCAATATCTGTTTATTATCAAATATATTAATTAATATAGAGCACCCCACGCTTTTGATGGTAAAATTATTTTTTTTTGTAGATAACTGTAGTTTTATTCTAGATGTGTTGGATTTTTTGTTGACCACTTTAATTTTATCCCAAGCGTGTTGGAAATTAAAATTATTTTTCATTTTTTAGTTCGGTTTTCTAATAAAGCATGTTGTTTTAGTTTTTTTAAACTATTATTTATTTTAAATTGGTATAGCTGAATTTCTTACTTAATTTTTCTGTTTTGTAATGAGACTATGAATATAGATAGTCTTTCTATTCATCCTATATTCAATTTTCAAAGCTTCCTTTATAAATATTGTAATGTGAGAGGATGAATGACTTCATCACCAATAGATTGACATTAGATACCAACTTACCAACCATTTTCATAATTTAATTATGACCGGGATGTGTGGCAGAAAAAAACTGTATATTTTGGTTGAGGATACCTGTGTAAATAACAGAAACAATCCTGAAAATTAAAAAAAAAATTATGGGAAATAACTTTCCTCCAAGATAATTCCATTGAACTTGGTAAGGATTGAAATCACAAATCTCTGATCCCAAGATCACCATGATCACCAGATTACAAAAGTAGAGTAAAGAGATAAGTGAATCATTTTTTGAAGAGGAAAATTTTTGCCAAATTGGGGTTTGAACGTCCTGTGCCGTAGCCGAGCGGTTAAGGTAGGAAGCCTTGACGCAGAGCTACGGGACTTGCGCTGGTTCGAGTCTCCATGGGGGAAGAAATTTTCTCATGGTATTTCGGCCAGTATGCCCACCCAGCATCGTGAGGCAATTGGGTAGCTACAATAAGTAGCGGCTCCAGGTTGAGGAACCAGCTATAACGGCTGGAGGACTCGACATGCTAACCACATGTCACCCCTACACTGGCTGTTGATCATCTACCTCTGTGATTGACACATGTGGATGTGAAGGGCCAGCAGCTGGCTGGTAAAAGGGCAACCGCTGAAAAGTGGAAAGACCCTCAATCAGAATCGGGGTTTGAACTCAATCTCCAGTATTGCACATTATTGCAATAACCACCTGTGCTACTCAGGCATTCATGAAAACTCGCTTCATACTTTGTGATCTTCAGCCATCTTTATGTAAAGATGACTGAAGATGAGAGGGATGCCTCTAGAAACTGCAGTTCCATGCCTGAACTCCATATGAGGTGAGATTTCATGACTCACTATTTTTTTGGAAATATATACTTCATTTCATAAGGTGAAATGGACATATTTCAAATTGCCCCCCACTTTCTGCTAGATTTGATTGCATATTTCTGAATTAGATTTAGTAATTGCACTTTTTCTTTAATATTTGTAGGAAATAACACTATGAGGTTTCTTTTAATTATTATGAGTTAGGTAATTTGCCTCACCTCATATGAGGTGAGTCAAAATACCTAATTCATAATAATTAATTACACCTTTTACCTAGTGTGGTCATAAATATGATACAATGCTTTTAAAGAAAAACTCAATAAATTCATTTGAGTTATTTTAATCAAATTTTAGTATATTAAATTACAATATATTTCATACACTTAGCACCAGTCAGTCCACCATCACGTTTCAAAATGACCATCTTCTGCGTGGGTGCAGACTCCAAGTCTTTGGCTATTTTACTATTGCAGCATACGTGGTCACAATTGAGAAATTTGCCGTGCTGACACAAGGCATGTTTCAAGGTGTCAATTGTGGGATGCTTCTTCTTACCAACAGTGCTCACTACCACTGACTTAAGTTTCTAATCTAGAGGACAGTGGTTTGCGTTTGGGCTGACAGAAGGCCATCAGCCATAGAGATAAATGAGGTACAGATCTTCAAACCACACTTGTATCGAATCTGTCCTGTGGGGTGGATCAAAATCCTGCTGGAAACTCCGTATCAGTTCTTTAACAAGGCACTGTTAAGGCCTCTAATTAAAGGCTTTGAAACTGTAATTTCATAAATTTTTACATTTGTTTTAACCTCCTTATCATAGAAATGAGGATGAGTGGCACCAGAATAACTCACTCCCCCTCAAAACATGACTGCATGGGGATAATGGAGCAAATGGAATTTCGAAGCTATTTTATGAATATCCAAAAGTTTACGATTTTTATTATTAATTTAACACTTCTCATAGAAGGATAAATTATATTTGAAGAGAAAAATTTTCGCCTAGACCGGGACTCGAACCCGGGACCCTTGGCTTTCCGGGCCAAGTGCTCTACCAACTGAGCTACCGAGGCGAGTTACGATCTAGACGCAATTTTTTCTCTTATGTACATTGTAATTCCCTCGCGCCAAGTGCTTGAAACCATAGCTTCTATCTTTGCAAATGGCGGCATCTTAGTTAAGAAGACATTTATTGGGAATTTAACACTACTTTATAGCCAGTAGGGCTTCTATTTACGATTTTTATTATTAATTTAACACTTCTCATAGAAGGATAAATTATATTTGAAGAGAAAAATTTTCGCCTAGACCGGGACTCGAACCCGGGACCCTTGGCTTTCCGGGCCAAGTGCTCTACCTACTGAGCTACCGAGGCGAGTTACGATCTAGACGCAAATTTTTCTCTTATGTACGTTGTAATTCCCTCGTGCCAAGTGCTTGAAACCATAGCTTCTATCTTTGCAAATGGCGGCTTCTTAGTTAAGAAGACATTTATTGGGAATTTAACACTACTTTATAGCCAGTAGGGCTTCTATTTACGATTTTTATTATTAATTTAACACTTCTCATAGAAGGATAAATTATATTTGAAGAGAAAAATTTTCGCCTAGACCGGGACTCGAACCCGGGACTCTTGGCTTTCCGGGCCAAGTGCTCTACCAACTGAGCTACCGAGGCAAGTTACGATCTAGACGCAAATTTTTCTCTTATGTACGTTGTAATTCCCTCGCGCCAAGTGCTTGAAACCATAGCTTCTATCTTTGCAAATGGCAGCTTCTTAGTTAAGAAGACATTTATTGGGAATTTAACACTACTTTATAGCCAGTAGCGCTTCTATTTATGATTTTTATTATTAATTTAACACTTCTCATAGAAGGATAAATTATATTTGAAGAGAAAAATTTGGCCCGGAAAGCCAAGGGCCCCGGGTTCGAGTCCCGGTCTAGGCGAAAATTTTTCTCTTCAAATATAATTTATCCTTCTATGAGAAGTGTTAAATTAATAATAAAAATCGTAAATAGAAGCCCTACTGGCTATAAATTAGTGTTAAATTCCCAATAAATGTCTTCTTAACTAAGAAGCCGCCATTTGCAAAGATAGAAGCTATGGTTTCAAGCACTTGGCGCGAGGGAATTACAACGTACATAAGAGAAAAATTTGCGTCTAGATCGTAACTCGCCTCGGTAGCTCAGTTGGTAGAGCACTTGGCCCGGAAAGCCAAGGGTCCCGGGTTCGAGTCCCGGTCTAGGCAAAAATTTTTCTCTTCAAATATAATCCAAAAGTTTAATGTACACATACTGTTATTTAAATTAAATTTGAAGAGAGTTACGATCTAGACGCAAATTTTTCTCTTATATATGTTGTAATTCCCTATCGCCAAATGCTTTTGAAACCATTGCTTCTATCTTTGCAAATGGCGGCTTCTTAGTTAAGAAGACATTTATTGGGTATTTAACATTACTTTATAAAGCTAGTAAGGCTTCTAATGATGTTATTATTATTGATTTAACATTTCTCAATGAAAGATAAATTAAATTTGAAGAGAAAAATTTTCGCCTAGGCCTGGACTTGAACCCGGGACCCTTGGCTTTCCGGGCCAAGTGCTCTACCAACTGAGCTACCGAGGCGAGTTACGATCTAGATGCAAATTTTTCTCTTATATACGTTGTAATTTCCTATCGCCAAATGCTTTTGAAACCATTGCTTCTATCTTTGCAAATGGCGGCTTCTTAGTTAAGAAGACATTTATTGGGAATTTAACATTACTTTATAAAGCTAGTAAGGCTTCTAATGATGTTTTTATTATTGATTTAACATTTCTCAATGAAAGATAAATTAAATTTGAAGAGAAAAATTTTCGCCTAGGCCGGGACTCGAACCCGGGACCCTTGGCTTTCCGGGCCGTGCTCTACCAACTGAGCTACCGAGGCGAGTTACGATCTAGATGCAAATTTTTCTCTTATATACGTTGTAATTCCCTATCGCCAAATGCTTTTGAAACCATTGCTTCTGTCTTTGCAAATGGTGGCTTCTTAGTTGAGAAGACATTTATTGGGAATTTAACATTACTTTATAAAGCTAGTAAGGCTTCTAATGATGTTTTTATTATTGATTTAACATTTCTCAATGAAAGATAAATTAAATTGGAAGAGAAAAATTTTCGCCTAGACCGGGACTCGAACCCGGGACCCTTGGCTTTCCAGGCCAAGTGCTCTACCAACTGAGCTACCAAGGCGAGTTACGATCTAGACGCAAATTTTTCTCTTATATACGTTGTAATTCCCTATTGCCAAATGCTTTTGAAACCATTGCTTCTATCTTTGCAAATGGCGGCTTCTTAGTTAAGAAGACATTTATTGGGAATTTAACATTACTTTATAAAGCTAGTAAGGCTTCTAATGATGTTTTTATTATTGATTTAACATTTCTCAATGAAAGATAAATTAAATTTGAAGAGATTAAAACTGTACAATAAAACTGTACAATAGTAAAAATTTCTCATCTTTGAAGATTCTTCCATGTCCATTGGAGGAGTCAACGTCATCTTAGCTCCCTTAGCTTGGTCAGCCATGGAGTTAGGAAATATCTGGTACTCCTTGGTAAGCCCCAAGTCCGAGGTCCTTAGTGAGACATTAATCTTTTTGACATGTTCAACTTCGGAGCCATCACTGACTTTTTCTGGACAACATATCAGTGAAAACAACCCACCACTGTTTTCTGCATAGCAGGAGTTCTTTCAGCTTTAGGAAGGTTGTGTTTAGATAATCCTTGACAGATCCAGTATCAATAAATCACTGGGGAGTCAGGTATATTAATATTCAGCTGATTTTCAACTTCTTTAGAATTTGTAAAATTTCACTTTCAGTTTTTCCAACCTTATGTAAGGCTATCACAGTATTGTAACTTTCATATTCTCCTCATTCCTTGTTGAAAACTCAAGGTAACTTCTGTCTCTTTCACTAATCAACTTACAATGAATAAGGGTGCAATTGGGCATAAAAAAATCTCAAAACAGCTTTTACAGTTTATGTCAAAATTTTGTGTCAGTATTTATGACAAGACAACTTATTGTTGTTTTATGCTATTGTAGTAAGTTTATGTTTTATTTTCGTGTAAAATAAAACATAAACTTACTACAATAGCATAAAACATGAATATTGTGATTTGTTACTATTACTTTTATTGCAGACGTAGAGGACCAAGAACTAAATTACATATAGGTCCTGGAGGGGATGGAATTGATCAACATTCTCATATTTCACCACAAGGGTCACAGCAGCCCCAAACATCACAATTACCAACATCAGCAACTCCTCAGAGACGAGTAAAAACATTGCTACCAAAGATCAGAAATATACCAGCATCTCAATCTAAAGATGATAGTGTTGAAAAACTTACAGATCCTCCTTCACCTCCTCCTCCATACACTACGACAGTAGCTGCTGTACCTGCGGTTAAAGTTGAATCTAAAATGCTAGAAGGAGAAGGTGAGTATAAAATAAATTAGATATAAATTGAATAGTTTATTCTATGATTTGTGTATTTCTACAGGTACAGTGTTTTATTCCTTTCTTTTTCACACTTATAGTTAAGTTTTTCTTATGTTGTGATTATACAGCATGCTTGCAAATTAAATTGCTTTCAACTTGCAAATGTTGCAGTAGAATTTAACAGCATACACAATTTTTATTGTTACGTACAATTACAATTTTATTCTAAGTTAAATACAACAACAATATATTTGCAAAATAAAAATATTTTTTTATGAATGTTTAAAATAGGAATAAAGTAATATAAAGGATGTCTCAGAATTCTACTGATAAAATTGGAGGGACTATAAAGTAGACCCAAACTCACACATTTTGAGAAATGGAACTTATAGTCTAAATCGCATAAATACTCAGATGTGGTGTTTTTTGGCATATAATATTTTTACTGATATATCATTATTTGGGGGGGGGGGAAACTATAGTGATATGGAATTAGAGGAACTGTCAGGATTTAGAGCAGGTCGTTCCACAACCGACAATTTATTTTGCATTACTCAGGTAATAGAAAAGAAAATGCAATATGGACAACCTTTGCACCTACTATTTGTAGTTCTAGAGAAAGCATATGACAATGTCCCTATAGAGAAACTTCTTCTTTTTCCTTCCAAGTATTAGGCCAAGGCCTGTTACGATCCTATAGAAAATTTTCCCTACAGCGTTTTGATCCTTCCGGGAAATTCTCGTATAAGACTTGAAAGCATAATAATAGTCCCTTCGATTGGTTGCTGGCCAAAGGAAGGCAAGACCAGTGATGGGGCTGCCATCTTATAGCCTCTGGTCAGGCTTTTCTGGAGAAGAAAAGAAAATAAAGGAAAGAAGAAATGGAAGAAAGGAAAGACTCCCTAGCCCTCGGATGCCCTAATAGCGTCGGAGTCGAAAAAAACAAGAGTTACCCAAGAGAGGTTAGATAGTAAAGTTAAAAGAGTGCAAAACACAAGTAAGTGGAAGAAATGTTTTGCTCAGCTTGGGCACCTTGTGGTCGCCATCCACATATCCCCTAGATGAGGACCCGTGAGGGAGTATGGATTGCTTTAAGACGTATGGGAATTAAAATTATAATAATTAAAGCTATATAAAATTTATATGACAACTACATGTCTAAAATTAAAATTGGCAGTAAATTGTCACATGGTTTTACGATAAATAAAGGTCTTCGTCAAGGTTGTTGTCTATCACCGACTCTGTTTAAAATATATGTACATGAAATATTAAAGAATTGGAGGAGAAAATGTTCAAGCATGGGAATTCCTATTTCAAACAACAAAACTTTATACAACTTACATTTTGCAGATGATCAATTGTTAATTGCACAAGGTTATGAAGATTTAAAATATATGACTAGAAAAGTAATAGAAGAATATGAAAAATGGGGTTTAAATTTAAACATGAAAAAAACAAAATATTTATCAATTGGTGAACCAGAACAAAATTTAATTTTGGAGCTGGAGAAACAATAAAATCTTGTAGTGAGGTCACATATTTAGGAATTAAAATAAATAAAAATGGGAGTTATGAAGAGGAAATAAGAATTGAAATAATAAAGGAAAATTTGCAATTGCTTGCCTCAATGGACTATTGTGGGATAAAATATAAATAATAAAAATAAAATAATATATATCGTACAATTGTTAAAAGCATCATTACTTATGGAGCAGAACTTTGGCCATTAACAATAAAAACAAATAAGTATCTTTTGGCAACGGAAATGGATTTTATACAAAGGGCAGCAAGAATTTCAAGAAGAGAAAAAATTAGGAACTCAGTTATAAGGGAGAAAATGAAGATTGAAGACACTATTTTAGATTATATTAAAACTCAGCAATTAAGATGGTACGGACATGTCCAACGAATGGAAGAGGATCGGCTACCAAAATCTGTTTTGGAATGGAAACCTGAAGGAAGACGATGCAGAGGAAGACCTAAACCCTCCTGGAATCAGGGAATATGTTTATACATGAAGGAGAAACATCTACAACCAGGAGATTGGATGGACCGACAAAATTGGCCATTAGGAATCGGACGATGTCAAAGACATTAATCAACCGATGGTCTATCTATCTATCATTATTGAGGAAAATGTATAACGATTTCTCTTTATAAGCATCATTCCATTGAAAGATGTATCACTGGTAAATGAAATTGAAATATTCAAGGAATAATAGTATTTTAAAAATTATGGAATTTGTTTTGGTGAGATTGGCCATGCTGCAAGATTATGCATGCCATTGATAACAAATGGTTTTAATGAAGTATGATAAAGAACAGGGCAGAGTGGTTTAATGGGACAATGTTCCACAAATAATGAAGGCTTTGTGTAATTGATTATTTGATTTCTATAAATTATCTACATATTCCACTACTCTAAAGTACATTATTTGTTACAGATACAAAAGTGAAAGTCTGTGTCTCAATTTCTATAAATGTGATATCCAATTATAGTAAAGTAGAACATAATGAAAAGATCATGACACATTAACACTTTTTTTTACTGTGTTACTCATATATTTATTCAGTTGTTTGCTCATACTTAATAGAAATTTAAATATGGGAAATAACATTATGAGATTCTTAATCATGAAGAATGAGTCAATTAGAAAAGAATAACCAAATCCCATTTTTGGACCTCTACATAATAAGGAATGAACAACAGCAAATAATTGAATTCAATATATACAGGAAGGATATTCATATTGACAATTATATGTCTTCAGGTTTCAATCACATTGCGCATAAACATGCAATTTTCAACAGTTTGATATATAGTTATTAAATGTTCCATTAAATGAAGAAGACTTTAAGAAAGAATACTATCACATTGTGAACATAGCTAATTTAAATGGTTTTGGAAAGGAAATAATTTTAAATAAATTAAAAAAATTTAGACAACAAAAAAGATTAAAAGAATACACCACCATGCAATCTGATTCAAAGAAAGGAAAAATATTCAAGAAAATTACTTATCATCCTGAAATACATAACTTTAAAAAAATTGTCAAGAAATTCAATATTACATTGACACTGATAAATAAATTTAACCTTGGTTTATATATTAAATTTGGGAATTTTTAACATTATGAGGTTCAATTAATAATAATTACATGAATCGTGATTTTTTCTTACCTCATACATCTATGTTTCTTTAAACACAGCACTGCAGTATCGGCGACACTTTGTCGTCATCGTCAGCTGTTTTCACGACGTCGTGAAAACAGCTGACGATGACGACAAAGTGTCGCCGATACTGCAGTGCTGTGTTTAAAGAAACTAGATGTATGAGGTAAGAAAAAATCACGATTCATGTAATTATTATTAACCTTGGTTATCTATTAATATCCAATAAGAAATTGAACACCCCAGATAGTAAAAAATCAGGAATTTATCAAATTAGTTGTAGAGACTGCAATAAAGTATACATAGGAAAAACAAAAAGGAATTTGGACACTTGCACAATGGAACACTTTAGAATGGTGAAATTGAAAAATCAGCTATTGCAGCTCATAGTTTGTTGGAGAGTCATAAAATTGAAAAAGAGGCCAAACTTTTAAAATATTTGGAAAAACCTTTAGGATTGACAGTTTGGGAGAAGATATATATTCAGAAGAACACATTTAAATACATGAATTATGAAATTCCTGATGAATGGTACTTGATCTTGAAGTTCATCAAATCAACACCAGATGGCAACATTATAGATGGAGATTCCAACGAAAATCCGGTAGTCATAATGTTGGTTGAAAATGGAAGGGGATGTGACCTTTTGAAAACTGCGGTTCCCATGTTTAAGAAAACAAGCTATGAGGTAAGATGTAAAAAAAAACTCATTCTACATTGAATATAGTTGTTTTATTTTGAACAAGTAAACTACTCTTCAATTTTGCACTAGAGCATGCCATTAAATCTTTAGAGGACGAAGAAGGCCCACAACTCAATGATATTAATAAGCTGTTAGTTTATGCTGATGATGTACTATTATTAGGCGATAGCAAGGAGATACTAAGGGCCAACATACACACACTATTGAGTAACACTAAGAAAAATGACTCATTAATTTATTAACACTAAGAAATATGAACAGGAACATCAATAAAACGTAATACTGTATATGGTCATTCATAGAAATACATTGTTTAATTTAAATGGACAGTTAATGACAAATGAGGGATATTTTGTACCTAGGAATAATAACTACAAACAGGAATGAGGTACAGAAGGAAATTAATCATAGGCTCAATTCTGGAAATGTATGCTATTATGTAATACAGAGATTCATTTCATGCCTGCCAACTTCTCTCAAAAAATGTTAAACTGAAAATATATAACACTATTATTCTCCCAGTTATGTAATATGGATGTGAAACATGGACTCATATTTTAAGGTTGAAGGAAAGATTACGAGTTTTTGAGAATAGAGTTTTTAGGAAAATTTTTCAACCAAAGAGAGACAAATAGACAGGCAAACGGAGAAGACTTTGTAACAGGGAGTTACATTATCTTTATGGAAAACCAGATATGATAAGAACAATGTTAATATTATTCGTTTTTAAACATCTCAATGATGGACAAATTATATTTGAAAAGAAAAATATACGCCTAGACTGGGGTTTGAACCCAGGACCTTTGACTCTTTATGTCAATGCCCTTCCATCTGAGCTATCTAGGCCTCCAATCTAAACGCGTATTTTTCTCTTATACATAGTTAAATCCCTAACCCCAAATGCTACGAGCCATTGCTACGATTTTTGCAAATGGAAGAGCATTGACATAGAGAGTCAAAGGTCCTGATTTCAAACCCCGGTCTAGGCGTATATTTTTCTTTTCAAATATAATTTGTCCATCATTGAGATGTTTAAAAACGAATAATATTAACATTGAAAGAAGCACTATTGGCTTTATAAGTAATGTTTAAATTCCCAATAAAAAAAGTCTTCATAATAAAGAAGCCACCATTTGCAAAAATTGTAGCAACGGCTCGTAGCATTTGGGGTTAGGGAATTAACTATGTATAAGAGAAAAATGCGTGTTCAGATTGGAGGTCTAGGTAGCTCAGATGGAAGAGCATTTACATAGAGAGTCAAAGGTCCTGGGTTCAAACCCCAGTCTAGGCGTATATTTTTCTTTTCAAATATAATGATAAGAACAGTTAAGTCTCATAAATTGTAATGGGTAGACAAATGGCAAATGAAAGAGGGGCATGGAAATTCTTTGTTGGAAAACCAGAGAGAAAGTGCCCAGTAGGTAGACCAAGAATGAGATGGGAGAATAACATTAACATGATTATACAAGAGATGTTTGGAAAACATTAGCTCAGGATATAGTCGATAGCTTGTTTTAAAATACATTAATAAGTTTATTTAATAATGAAGATATTTGGTCTGTATATTCTTACCTCTTATAGTTGTTTTTGTTGAACATACGTTTCAAGTTTTCTACCTCTCCTCATATAAATCTTCTAAGTAGATTGCAATTTCGAGACCATAACGGTCTCATCTTCAGTACAATCTTGCGACTGATGTTATGTCATAGTGATTAATTCCTGGTAAAAGTTAAGGCTTCTGAGCCCCATTGTCAGCAATTACAGGACAGTCTGTAATCACTGATGATGGGGCTCAGAAACCTTGAAACATATGTTCAAGAAAAACAACCATAAGAGGTAAGAATATACAGACCAAATATCTTCATTATTAATAGCTTATGTTCATGTGGCCATGAACCTATGGAGTTGATAGTGTCAGTGAGTTAGTAGTTTATCATTGCTCTGTAATATCATTGAATCAAAATTTTTTCTTCAACTCTAAAATGTTTATTTTTTATGTTTTTTTTATATATATTTTTATTTTGAATTATTTCATGCATCTAAGCCCATACAATTATAGCTGGCCATCCCATTATAGAAAAAACAAACTAAAGAAGAAATTATTATAAAAATACATTACTTTGTAAAATATACATAAAAAATAAATAATCAATATGATAAAATATTACAATGAATTGCTCTATTAATGAAAGAAATAGTTAAAAAAATTTAATTACTCGTAAATTCACATTTGTTCCAGAGAATTAAACAGATTTTGAATTTATGTAGTGAAAATTTTTTGATAAGCTTAATTTTCTCAGACAATTCATTTTGTAGCCTCATAATATTATTTCCCATATTTAACTTAGAATTAATTTTACGTATAAAATTAATTATATTTAACTCTTTCTTTCCCAAACAAGTATCTTAACAATTTTTAGATTATGCATTTCATCATGTTTGTTTGTATATAAATATAACTATAAATTAATATAGAGCATTATTTCCATATTATTATATTTCAATTTGCTATTAATAAAATATGTAAATTCAAAAGATGAGTCAAATCTATGATGAGGAAAAAAATAGGCTTTTGCCTAAAATCCACTCTCTACTTATAAATTATTGCAGAAAATATTTTTTTCTTTTGAATTCAAATATTGCCTCACATGAAAATGAGCATTTATGAATGTTATTTTTTTTTTGTAGTTTTAGTTGGAGGATTGAAAATTCAGATGGATGGAAATTCATATAAGTGTCCAAAAGAAAGATGTGGCAAGAATTTTAGAAAAGAAAATTTATTACAGGTTAGTATGTTTCAATTTTTTTTTTTCAGAATCTTGTTCAATGGATATAATTTTGTGCATATATGCTTGTTTGTTTAATATCCCTTGAAAGTTCATAATTACCAATAAAGTTGTATTTATTATCTTCTATATGATAATTTTATGTTTTTAACATTTTGTCTTTATTAAAAAAAACCTTAGATTTTCATTCTTTTTTTTATTAACTTTATTTGAACTATTTGAATATCTCTACATCCATATACGTTTTACCATGTTGTTGTGTCAATCTTCAGAATTGATTTTCAATTGAGATATTAATAAGAAATATTGCCATCAAAATACTGATGATGGAACCAAATAAGGTTTTGAAACTAGTCTAAGAAGAATGTGAGGTGAGTGATAAGAATTTACATAAATAAATAGTACTTCATAGTGTTAATTCCTAAAAAAGTAATAATAAAGAAATCAGTGAGTTCATTATATTATTTTTAGTCTGATCATCTTACCTCAATATTAATGTTGATTTGTTCTTGAACATGTTTCAAAACAATTCTGTTTTATCATCAGCTTGTCCAGACAAGAAATCAACATTAATATTGAGGTAAGATGATAAGACTAAAAATAATATAATTAAAATAACCTCAAAATATCACTTCCTAAAATTAAATATCAGTGAGTTCATTTTTGCCTCAAATATATATGTATATATATGCCTAATTAATTAGCAAACACCAATGTAAATGGCCAATAAGGCATAAACATTGTAGCAGAAGTATGGATCCAAGAACAATTCAGTTTAAAACCAGCTCTGAAGAAGACATCTAGAGGCGAAAAGTTGATGAAAAATATATGGATGCAGTGATACCTGAACAACTTGAATTAATTTAGGTAATTTTTTTTATAACTCGCCTCATATTACCTAAATGAACATACCTCATAGTGTGAATTCCTAAAATAAGTAACTTGAATTAAACTTATGTCCTTGTTCATAGTTAAACATGAAAATGAGAGAGGGTTTTCTCTTGAAAAATAGTTCCCGTATTAAATTATTACCTCTCCTCACATTATTCTGTTAAGTAGATCGCGATTTCAGGCCTATAGCAGGCCCATCTTCAGTACACTGTTGTTGACCGGTGTTATGTCGCTCGGAAGAACCACTTCTTCTTCCCTCTGTTGGTGGACCGATGAACCTCTTGATAAGGTCAAAATTTGCGGGAACTTCGAAGTTCCCGCAAATTTTGACCTTATCAAGAGGTTCATCGGTCCACCAACAGAGGGAAGAAGAAGTGGTTCTTCCGAGCGACATAACACCGGTCAACAACAGTGTACTGAAGATGGGCCTGCTATAGGCCTGAAATCGCGATCTACTTAACAGAATAATGTGAGGAGAGGTAAGAATCTTTAATTTAATATTGAATTGAACCTCACAGTGATAATTCCTATATAAAAAAAGGTTAATAGTTCCCGTGTTTAAAGAAACAAAAAATATGAGGTAAGATGTAAAAAATGACTCATTAATTTATGTCTTTGTTAAATTTAAATTATTATTTAATATTTCTAAGTATGTGGAAGGCAATGGGAAGCTACCACACCTACAATTCCGTAGTAAAGCTGCAAGCATAGCATGAAAATGCTATGATTGCAGTGAAGGACCTGTCTTCGGGCAGAATTATTATGGATGGATTTCTAAGTAAATATCTCCACAAAATAAAGTACAAAAATGAATTTGAAACTTTACACCTTACGTCATAAAATATGATCCTCTCATCTGGACATGTATCAGACCATCATCCCCATTTTCAACTAAATTAACTGTTTCAAATGAGTCATTGACATCAGCTTTCCTTTGAGTTCATGATGGAAGGTGAGTGAACTTCAGGATAAAAAAATTGCTCACTTGGAACTTCCAAATTCATTGTTCAGTTCTTCTCATTGTATATCTCTTCCCTTAACACGAGTTATATTTTGTAAATATATTAAAAAGTAACATTATCAGGTTTTAGTAATAAATAAGTTGAGCCTTTTTTCATCTTACCTCATAATGGTTGTTAATTATAGACACGATTCGGAGCAGCATCTATGCTCTATCTTCAGCTTGTACAGACTGATGGTCCTTAGATTGTCGGCCCTGGATGTTGACTCCTGCTCCCTCTTTTAATAGTCGAAAGATTTACGTATAAAATCTCTCTCCCCGGGAATTTCAAAATTCATGATTCTCTCCTTGTTCTTCTGAATGTAGACTGTTTCCCATATGGTCAGTTCATTTGTGTTTTCTATCTGTTTTAATAATTTGATGTTTACATTGATTTTATATTTTTCTGGCCAAACATGAGCAGCTACTGTCAATTTTTCTACTTCACTTTTTTTTGCATTTCTTATGTATTCCTTAGTTCTAATAGTTAATTTCTCTTTGTTTTCCCTATGTATATCTTATCACAATCTGCACATTTTATTTGATATATTCCTGATTTTTGTTGCTATCATCAATCTTTTCATTTTTGTTGATTTTTAATAGTTTATTTAGGCTGTAATCATTTTTTGGTGCTAATCTGATATTAAATTTTTCAAAATCTTCTGAAATTTATTGTGTGCCCATGGATGATATATGAATTTCTTGTATTTCTTTTCTTTTGGTTTTCTATCTGAAGAATGCTTTCATTCCACAATTTTTACTTTTTGTACTTAAAACAATATTTTTGTTTATCATTTTCTCCTTGAAACTATTTTCTTTTGCCACTTTAATTACCGTATATCTCGGCAGATAAGATGATAGTTGAACCATAAAAAAAAGTCCCCAAAATCCAGGGTCGTCTTATAGGACAGATACAAAAAAGTTAGATTGAAATTTATATAAATTAAAACCATTATAAAATGAAAAAAATAACTCGCCAATGTATTTAAAATCCTGCAAAATCCTCAAAAACCGATCAGCTGACATGTGGGGGGGGGAACTATTAGAGATTTAGTGAATCCCCATGAATACAGCTACTATCAAACCAGTCCTGAAACATCCGGTTATTCAGTTCTTTTGCAGTCTGTTTTGTGTAGTAAATAAACAACATTATTGCTTAGTTAAGGAAAGAGTGGAGAATGCTCAGTTTGCAGTGAAAGCCCTGCTCTTGAGCAGAACACTATGAATGAATGAATTATTGCTTATATTGCATTGTTTCTTTTAATTATTAATATAGTGTTATTATTACTATGCATGATGCAAAGGGCACTATAACATTTAAATATGCGGATAACTTATATCTTGGAGTTTGATAGTAGCATAACAAGAAATTTCTCACATGGCAAGTCTTCCTCCCTATGGTAATAATCTCCTTTCCCCTCTACCACCTTCCATGCGACAGGTCTCATCTCTCGTGCTAGTACAAATTATCGAAAGTGTTGCCGGTGGAATGAAAATAAAATCTATTTATTTATCATAACGAGGGGTTAAAATATTAACAATATATAACATAAAATTTAATTTGAAAAATTATGAATACGGTAATTTTGTATACGCTAAACAGTAAGCTAGTAATGATTGCTGATCTAAACTAAATTCATGCCATTAATAGTTTGGGGGTCGTCTTATAGGTCAGATGTATGCTAAAACTACAAAACTTTGACAAAAATCTATATGTTGTCTTATCTGAAGGTTGCCTTATCTGCCGAGATATACAAAAAGTAAAGTAAAGTAATCCCACTACAGGCCTCAGGAGGCCCTTGGGGTAGTGGGAGGTTAAGGCTCCCACTATTTCTGGACAATCGGCACTTGATGTCAGCCGGGTTGTCAGCCCTGCGTGACGGCTGCCTTTACCCCCAGAACAAGCGTCTGGTACTAATTTCCGTTAGAGACTGAGTCGACCCCAGGGCCATAGTGCCGCCAGAAGGTTTGGGTAAGTTTAAAAATCCTGACCCCAACGGGACTTGAACCCTCGACCTTTCGGCTTGTAGCTCAGTGCCTTAACCACTACACTACGGCGTGCCGAGATATACATTATGTGTTTTTTCTCTAACTCATCATTTTCTCTGCTCAAGGGTATATTTACCAATCTATGTGCCAGGCTGTTTTATGTAAAATATGGATGAACCCTGTTGATTTAATATAGTTATGTGTGTGTTTCTTTTCTATGAATGCCAAGTTCTATTTTCTTTTTTCCTCATTTCTATGTAATTTGAGATCTAAAAATGGTAATTGTTTGTTCTCTTCAGTTCCTAAAGTGAATTGTTTTCTTCTGTATATTCAAGAGTTTTAAAGCATCTTCTATGTGATTTTGTTTAACTACAGAAATAACTTTGTCCACATACCTGCATCTAAGTTTGGACCTAAGAGGATGTGTTTTAGTTACAAGGGTCAGTCAAAAAGTAATGCCTCCTGTTTTTTTTTCTCTTTTAATAAACTAGTTATGTTAAAAATTTCAATTTAGCACAATTCCTCAAAAATTCTTCTCCATTCCACTGTCAATTCTAAGACAACAGATGGCAGCACTGTATCCTCTTGCAAAATGGGTGACATTGACGTACGTATTAGTATTCTGTGATTGAATGTAGAAGGTGAAACACCCCTTTACACATTCATAAAAGGTTGAAAATGTGTATGGAGATTCAACAGTGGATATCAGTACTGTTAGATGATGGGTTCTTTGCTGTATTGAAGCTGAAGAACAAACACAATTGGCTGATACAAAGCAGAACAGCAGGCCGGCAACATCATTGACTCCTTGCAACATTCACGTGAGTCAATGAGATCATTTGTGAAGACTGCTAGTAACAACAGATGAATTGTGTCTCATTCTCTCCATCAGTGAAGGTAGTGTGATGATGATCATTCAACAACTGGGGTATTTAATAACCAACCAGAATAAAGAGATATCACACCACTGAAGAGATTGTTGTGAAACTTGGATGGGAAGTCTTGCCTCATCCGCCTTATAGCCCTGACCTAGCACCATCAGACTTCCATCTGTTCGGGCCACTAAAGGTAGCTTATCGTGGGATTCATTTTGAGGATGAGGAGGCCATAAAAACATCTGTGCATCGATGGTTTAGGGAGCAATACCATGCTTTTTACCACAGTGGTAGTGGACACATGACCTTGTTGAAAGGTGGACAAAAACAATGGAAAAGGACGGAGATGATATTGAAAAGTGACAAATTAATTGTCAAAGTTGTGGGTTTCATGGTATGTAAAGTGCATTTAAATATCTTCACAGTTAAAAGAGAAAAACAATAGGAGGCGTTATTTTATAATTGACCCTCGAATTTTGCATTCAAAATCACTTATGAATAAACCTGCCAAAAAAGGAGATAATGGATTACCCATTGACAGTCCTGACTTTTGTCTATAAAAATTCCCTATGTAGATGAAAAAATTTGATTAACACATAGTTCAGTTAATTATAAATATTCTTTTCTACTTTCTTTTTAAATAAAGCAGTTAAAAAATGGAAAAGAAGTTTGAAGTCCATAAAGAAAATTTTAACAGAAAAAGATAAAATTAAATATAATATCTATGGCCTCTCCAAAATTCATAAAATAGGCAAAAAAAAGTGAGGCCAATTATCAGTAATATAGGATCCCCTACCGGATTTCCAGATGGCTAAACAGGGAATTCAATAGAATGAAACATTTTGAAAATTCTCTCCAAATAGTAGACAAATTAAAAAAAATAAAACCTGCAGTTAGAATAGTTTTTTTTTCAATGTCACATCATTATTCACCAGTGTCCCAAAAGAAGAAACACTGGAAATTTCAAACAACTGGCTAATCAAAAAACAATATTGATAAAGGTAGCAGAGAAGAATATTTTTAATTAACTGAACTATGTGTTAATCAAATGTTTTTCATCTACAAAGCGAATTTCTATAGACAATAGTCAAGACTGTCAATGGGTAACCCATTCATTACCTCCTTTTTTGGTGAATTTATTCACGAGTGATTTTGATTGCAGAATAACTAAAGCACATCCTCTTATATTTGAAGAGAAAAATTATACTCTCAGACTGGGGTTTGAACCCAGTACCTTTGGCTTTCTAGCCCAATGCTCTAACACTGAACTACCTGAGAACTCCAATCTAATTGCAAACATTCTTTTATGTTCAAATTTTCGTGCAGATATGTGGGAAATGTTAATTCTATAGTTAAACAAAAACACATGGAAGATGCTTTAAAACTCATGAATATACAGAAGAAAACAATCAAATTCACTTTAGAAACCAAAGAGAAGAAACAATTACAATTTTTAGATCTCATATTACATAGTGAGGAAAAAAGAAACAATTCAGCATTCATAGAAAAAGGAACACACACAGATAACTATATTAAATCAACAAGATTCAAAACAGTCTGACACATAGATTGGTAAATGTACTCTTGAGCAGAGAAAATTATGAGTTGGAGAAAAAATACATAATTGAAGTGGCAAAAGAAAGTTGTTTTGAGGAGAAAATGATACACAAATAGGTGGATAAGTACAAAAATTGAGGAATGAAAACACTCTCCAAAATGAAAGAAATACAAGAAATTCACATATCATCCATAGGCACACAATAAATTCCAAAAGATTTTAGAAAAATGTAATACCAGATTAGCGCCAAAAAAATGATTACAGCCTAAATAAACTAATAAAAAACAAACAAAAATGAAAAAATAGATGATGGCAAAAAATCAGGAATATACCAAATAAAGTGTGCAGATTGTGAGAAGATATACATAGGAAAAAATAAAGAGAATTTACCATTTGTACTAAGGAACACACAAGAATTGTAAAAAAAAAAAAGGAAAGTAGAAAAATCGATAGTAACTGGAGAGGTAAGAAATGTTTAATTTCACCATAAATTAAACCTCATAGTGATTAATTCCTATAAATTTAAATGCTCACGTTTGGCCAGAAAAAACATGAAATTGATGTAAACATCAAATTATTAAAACAATTAGGAAAAATACATAATATTTGAAGATAAAAATTTTATGCTCAGACTGGGAACCCAGGTCCTGGGTTCCAGCCCCAGTCTGAGCATACAATTTTTCTCTTCAAACATGATTTATCCATCATTGAGATGTATGAAATGAATAATAAAAACATCAAGAAGGACAAGGAGAGAATCATGAATTTTGAAATTCCTGGGGAGAAAGATTTAATATGCAGATTCTTTTGACTACAAAAAAAGGGAGTAGTAGTCGAAATCCAGGGCTGACAACCTAAATAAAGATCATCAGTCTGTACAAGCTGAAGATAGAGCAAGGATGTCCTACAATTAACCAATATGAGGTAAGATGAAAAAAGACCCAACTTATTTATTAATGAGTTATATATATATATATATATATATATATATACTAGTTGGCCCGGCGAACGTCGTATCGCCTTTAAATATTTTTACGTTAATTTTTCCGATGTTTTAATAGTTATCTGCTATTCGGGGCGGAAACAAATCCAACAAACCAAAGATCATAAAAATCGGTCCAGCTGTTCTTGAGTTATAAATAGTGTAACTAATCCGACTTTGTTTTATATATATATATAAGTCCCGGCCAAGCATTGCTGTGGCTAAGGTATACATTAAATTATGTTGTAGTAAACTAAGTGAGAAATCTAAATCAGAAAGTTTTTGGTTTACACAATTTTTTAGTTCTGGTACGTTAACTACACCCGGTATAAATATGGGTGGTGGTTTATGTGGAAGTGGTTTTGTTGATTGAGATGAATTTATGTTGTCTGCATTCTCAGTATCATCCATAAGTGTATCATAAGGATTATATACATTTATTGATGGAATATTTTGAGGAGGCTTGCTGATTTCATTATACTTTCGTTTTTTTCTACGATCTTGTTGGCAGTTTGGATTCTCATCATCAACAAAAATTCTCTGCATAGTAATATCATCTTGTGATATATTATAGTCATCTTGTTTTTCATTTAATTGAGGCATGGAGATTGTTTCTGTAATATTAGACATATTATTATAACTAACAGACTTACTTACAATTCTGTTATTCTGTTCCTTAGGACCTTCATATGTTTTTAAATTGACATTCTTCTTAAATGTAAGATTTATGTCACATAGGCCTATACCAGTTTGCGGAAATTCACTTGATATCTTATCATTCATGGTCTCTAGAACTGATTCGCCATATTGTTCAATGTCCCTTCTCGGTCCAGTTAAATTTAAATTAAGTTGCTGTCTTTCAGCCAGATTACTTAAAACTAATACTTACACATGAAATTAATATTATTATAAATATACTTTAAAATAAAATAAACACAAACACACTTAAATTATGAAATAATCAATATTTGTAATTCAATTGAAATTTGCGGTTGCAACAGAAAGCACAGCCACCTGGTTAAATAATAAACCAATTACCTTACATGGCCATCTGTTAGAATCGTATGGAACTCATAGATAAGTATAACTCTTTGTTAAATAATAAACAAATAATTTGCAATAAAAATAATGTGACTATAAATTTAATTATCAACTTCCCTCAGTCTCAATTTGGATCAAACTGCACACAGTGTGCAATATTTTATTAAAATCGGTTCAGTAGTTTAGGATTCCATCACGGACAAACAACGTGACACGTAATTTTTATATATTAAGATATATATATATTTTGTCTTTCTAGGTGTTTTAATAGTTATGTTCTACTTCAATTCCGTGATCCTGTATCAAAAAGTGAGCTGCTGCTGATTTTTAAATTTACCCCTTTTTAATATTCCTGAAATGTTCTTTGGTCTGAGTAATGAAATTTGTCATTTTTCGTATGTATACTTTATTAAAGATTAACATAGAGTTGGAAGTATCTCTTCCACACTTTGCCACATGTGCTAATTACAAGAAGAGATGAATTAGGACTACCTTCAACAATGTTCAGCCCTTTTAAACTTTATTAAAACGTTTGGAATGACCAAGAACTCACAATAAGGGAAAAGATAAGAACACAATGAATTTTGAGTTGTGGTGGCCAAGATTTGATCTCCAAGTTCATTCATTCTCCACAAATAAGCTGATATCAGAGCTCATTTCAAACAGTTTGAATTCAGTTAAGAATGGGGATGATGGTCTCTGAAACATGTCCAAAATGAGAGGATCATATTTTATGAAGCGAGGTTTAAAGTTACCAATTAATATTTTTATTTTACTGATATTTATTTCTTGGTGTCACTTTCCATGAATTTTAATACATCTCTTTAAAATCAGCTCAGTTGCCAAATTATTTACTCTGTAGCTAAGAAGAAAAATATAAAAATGATGTTAGCAAAGTAGCTAATTCTCATTGAAATTAAATATCCTCAATTATGATATGAGATTGAATATCACATGATTATGCTATCTTTGCAGAGTCAAAATACTGTGGCCATTTAATTAAAATTATTGGACAGCTAAAAATGTATTAATTTATGGAGAGAAAAGTGCAAAATAGCTATGATGACATGTCATAGCACATTTTTTAAAAAGTGAAATGACCCCAGATGAATTAAAACAAATCACATTGGGAACCATTCACAGTCTATATCCTGAACCACAATGGGTACATATCTATACAGATGGATCCAGAATGGAAATAGAAGACGGAGCTGGAGCTGGAATTTACTCAAAACTGTTTAGCTTCTATGTTGCAGTAGGAAAAAATTACACACACTTCGATGGAGAAATTCAGGCAATAGAGTTAGCACTAACACAACTCCTCTACAGAATAAATACATTTCAGAGAGCAGTTGTACTTAGTGATTCAACATCAGCTATAACAACATATAACTCTCTAATCTCCAGAAAAGTGTTGGAAATAAAAAAGATCATAAGATTATTGACCAAACAAAATAAAATTATCCAGCTTCAATGGATCCCCTCTCATTGCGGGGTACATGGAAATGAAATGGCAGATCTTTTGGCAAAAAAAGGGCACCAAAATTTTACAGAAAACAAATCAATCCCTGCCCTACCATTCTGCAAAAATTATAATTAAAAGAAACTTCCAGAAAGAACTGACGGAGCACTTCAAATCACAAAGTAATGAGAAACCATGGGCAGCTATCTCGCAGAATAAAACTTAATACCTGAACAACCAAGACACAAAGCAGTAGCAACATTCAGACTGTTAACAGGCCATGACTACCTGGCAGCACACCTCCATAAAATTGGAATCTTCAACTCTCCAAATTGTATCCTGTGCCAAGACAATAATACTACCATGAACAAAGATCATCTAGCTAGCTGTGAGGCCCTGAAGATGTCACCTACAAGAACTCTGGCAGGACTCTATTGGGAAGCAAGAAAGCAAATGGAACACATCCAAGCTAATGGGCATTAGACTACTACTACTACTACATGTCACAGCATATAAAAGCTACCGACAGAAGCCAGATGTGGGAAAAGTTGTGGATGTTATTACATTTTCTTGGCTTGATTTTAAAGAACCACTCATTAATCACAGTCAAGGCCTTCCTTTCAGATAGGAGATTGAGAGTAGTTATTGCAACTACTAACTCATTAAAACATGACATCCTTAAAATAAATGGTTGTAATCTGCTCATTATGAAAAATTGAAATTATATGTAATTATTACTAGGAAGCAAGAAAATAAATTATGGTGAAATAAAATGTTTCTTACCTCTCCTCATGTAAATCTTCTAAGTAGATCGCGATTTCGAGACCATAAAGGTCTCATCTTCAGTACAATCTTGGCGACTGATGTTATGTTGATCGGAAGAAACTCTTCAACAGAGGGAAGAAGAATTTCTTCCAATCAACATAACATCAGTCGCCAAGATTGTACTGAAGATGAGACCATTATGGTCTCGAAATCGTGATCTACTTAGAAGATTTATATGAGGAGAGGTAAGAAACATTTAATTTCACCATAAATTAAACCTCATAGTGATTAATTCCTATAAAAGTTAAAAATAAATGATGGTTCATTGTTAAATCCACAGCATTGGTACACACACACACACACACACATGTTCTAAGATAATTTTTAAAATGAACTATTGTTTGATCAAGTTAAATTTGCATGCAAAAATATATGTTAAGAAATGTTATTAATCTAATGTGCAGGATTTTGACCATACCATTAGCTGTTCTGTGTTATGGATGAAAATTGGATTTGCTATCCTTTTTCTCAACATTGAGAGTTATGTTACAGTATAGTGGGAATGAACAACTGTTAGTCATGTAATTTTTAAATAATCTGATACCATCAGTGGTCAACGATAGTATGCATAATTTGACTGCTATGCTAGATTAACCCTCAAAACTGCAATTTTCTGATGCTGATAATAACTTGAACAACTACTTTCACATTGTACAAATTTAAGTGATCATTAATAATAGTATGAACATTCAAATTTTTTGACGTTTTTATTATTAATTTAACACTTCTCACTGAAGGATAAATTATATTTGAAGAGAAAAATTTTCGCCTAGACCAAGACTCGAACCCAGGCCCCTTGACTTTCCGAGCCAAGTGCTCTACCAACCGAGGCGAGTTGTGATCTACGCGCAAATTTTTCTCGTATATACATTGTAATTTCCTCGTGCCAAATGCTTGAAACCTTTGCTTCTATCTTTGCAAATGGCGGTTTATTAGTTAAGACATTTATTGGGAATTTAACACTACTTGTGTTAAATTAATAATAAAAACGTCAATAGAAGCCCTACTGGCTTTATAAAGTAGTGTTAAATTCCCAATAAATGTCTTCTTAACTAAGAAAGATAGAAGCAAAGGTTTCAAGCATTTGGCACGAGGGAATTACAACGTATATAAGAGAGAAATTTGCATCTAGATCGCAACTTGCCATGGTAGCTCAATTGGTAGAGCACTTGGCCCGGAAAGCCAAAGGTCCCGGGTTCGAGTCTCGGTCTAGGCAAAAAAATTTTCTCTTCAAATATAATTCAAACTTTTTATTAATAAGTAGTTATTCCAAAAAACATTTCCACTTCAGTGGATAATCTGAGTTAAATCATCTGCCTATAACTTATCCAAGTTAATGTATTGACTTAGGCTTTCACGGCCAGAGTTGCTGTGATGATTTTGAAGAAGATTTCCGAGCTGTAGGCCATGGTCTCGAGGCTTGAAGTTCCCCGACATTTCGCCAGAGACTGCATCTGGCATCCTCAAGGGTTGTCTTGAGACTGGCAATTTGTCCACTGTCTGTCTTATTTATACCGTTCACCATGATATGTTCGTAGTTATATCTGCCTTCTGATTGGTCAGCGGTAGAGACTTCCATTGCTCCAATGAGGTTGCTGTTTGATGGTCTAGTAGACTGTTTTTGTAGAGGTTTGCATTATGCATTTTTTAGAACTGGTATCTATATTTTGTTGATTTTTAATGATTCTTCTTTTGTATTGAAACTGTTTTTATGTTTGAATATTTCGATGGCTTCTCGTTGTAAATATTCAAACATAAAAACAGTTTCAATAGAAAAGAAGTATTATTAAAAGTCAACAAAATATGGATACCGGTTCTAAAAAACGCTGAATGCAAACCTCTACAAAAACAGTCTACTAGACCATCAAACAGCAACCTCATTGGAGCAATGGAAGTCTCTACCAAAGTACATACACATCGCGGTGAACGGTATAAATAGGACAGACAGTGGACAAATTGCCAGTCTCAAGACAACCCTGAGGATGCCAGATGCAGTCTCTGGCGAAACATCGGGGAACTTCAAGCCTCGAGACCACGGCCTACAGCCCGGAAATCTTCTTTGAGATCATATCCAAGTTAAGTTTGTATATTAAAATTGTGTTAGGAATTCCTGGCCTAGGGGTGAAAGATGAATTTAGCTACTCTTCTCTTCAACACTTATAACTAACTAACTAACTCACTGGCATTTCGAACCCATAGGTTCATGGCCACATGGAGATAAGCTCTCCATACACCCTATCCTGAGATACGTGTTTTTCAATGATTCCCTGTATAATTTTCTTGTTATTCTTTCACCTCATTCTTGGTCTACCAACTGGGCATTTTCCCTCTGGTTTTCCTACATGAAGCTTCCATGCACCTTCATTCCCCATTTATGCCACACGTCCTGCCCATCGCAGTCTACGAGACTTATAACTATTCTTATTATATCTGGCTTCTTATAAAAACCATGTAGCTCACTGTTCTGTAGTCTTCTCCATTCACCTATCTGTTCATCTCTCTTTGGTCCAAATATTTTCCAAAGTACTTTATTCTCAAATACTCGTAATCTCCTTCCCTCCCTTAAAATAACAGTCCATGTTTCGCATCCATATAATATAACTGGTAGAATAATAGTTTTATATATTTTCATTTTTACATTTTTTGAAAGGAGTTGGGAAGTCAAGAGTCTCTGTAATGCATAATAGCACGCATTTCCAGAATTGAGCCTATGTTTAATTTCTTTGTGCATCTCATTCCTATTTGTGATTATTGTTACCAGATATCTGAATTCAGCCACTTCTTCAAAATTTCCCTCATTTGTCATTAGCTGTTCATTTCCATTATATAATGTATTTCTGTGTGTGACCATGTATTTAGTTTTATTGACATTTACTTCCAGTCCCAATTTCTTCCATTAAAAATTCAAGAGAGTGTGTGTGTTGACCCTTAGTATCTCCTTGCTATCGCCCAATATCACTACATTATCAGCATACATTTACAACTTATTAATACCGTTGAGTTGTAGGCCTTCTTGATCCTCTTAAAGATTTGATGGCATGCTCAAGTATAAAATTGAACAGTAAAGGAGATAGTGCATCTCCTGGCTTTAACCCATTGTAAATTTCAAAAGTGTAGTATCTCTTCAACGCTACCACATTAAAACTTCAACTTTGTATTTACTGAGCAATAGGAGATAGAAATGCTACTAAATACTGTATTTTTAAATTATTTTATCAGTGATTAAAAATACCAATTTATAATGTGGCAACCATTATAAATTTGAAAATATAATAGGAAGTAAGATTACGAGGTTTTACTTATTAATATGTTTGGTCTATTTAATTCTTACCACATATCTTTGTTTCTGTTAGACATATGTTTTAAGGCATGTTGGCCTCATCATACAGTTTTTCTGTAATTACTGAAGATCAGGCTAACATGCCTCGAAACATATGTATAACAGAAACAACGGTATGAGGTTAGAATTAAACATACCAAACTTATTATTAACCATTTTAAAATTACCCCAAAACTGGCTCTTTCTCTGATACACTGTCAACAGCAGTTTCCACCCATATTCCTGAATAGTCATTTTCCTGCATGCCAGTTCCCTAAATCAATTTTCCCAATGCCAAATACTCAAAGCCTTGTCTCAAATTTCATTTACAATTTTACCAGTTTGACAGAAGATGCAAGTAAAATTATACTTTTGAACCGGTATTGTGAAAACATGCAACTTTATGAGGTGAGATATAAAACATTTTCTCCAACTCATTCATAAATGTAAATATGTCATAGTGTTACTGCCCATTTTGATTTTGATTAAATTCATTTACCATTAAATTAAATTATTTTTAGACTGATCATCTTACCTCAATATTAATGTTAATTTGTTCTTGAACATGTTTTAATTATATCATAATCATCATCAGCATCTTGCCCAGACTGGTTAGATTTATGTTGCACACCCTGGATGTCGATGTCAGCTCCAGCCTATGGTTGGCCAAAGAACCTCCAAACAAGGTCACACTCAGTCGGTATTTCAAAATTCATAACTCTGTTTTTGTTCTTCTGAATATAGATTTTTTCCCAAATAGTCAGCTCTTTTGTATTTTCTAACTGTTTTAATAATTTAGTGTCTGAATTTATGTTACGTTTTTCAGACCAAACATGAGCAGCAACTGCAGATTTTTCTATTTCCCCATTTTTAATATTTCTTATGTGTTTTTTGGTTCTAATTTTTAGGTTTCTTTTTGTTTTTCCTATATATATCTTTTCCCAACCCCTGCATTCAATTTGATATATTCCTGATCTTTTTATTTTTATCAGTTTTTTCATTTTTGTTGGTTTTTATTAGTTTATTTAAACTGTAGTTATTTTTTGATGCTAATTTAATATTAAACTTCTCAAATATCTTTTGGAATTTATTGTGAACCCAAGGGTGATATGTGGATTTCCTATATTTTTTTGCTTTTTTATACTTTTCTATCCTTTAGTGTACCATTTTTTCATCAAACCCGTTTTCTCTTGCTACTTTGATTATGTGTTTTTCTCCTGTTTGAAATCTTCTTCATTTAAGGGGGAAATAGAAAAATCTGCAGTTGCTGCTCGGTCTGAAAAACATAATATAAATTCGGACACTAAATTATTAAAAGGTTAGAAAATACAAAAGAACTGACTATTTGGGAAAAAATCTATATTCAGAAGAACAAAAACAGAGTTATGAATTTTGAAATACCGACGGAGCATGACCTTATTTGGAGGTTCTTTGGCCAACCACAGGATGGAGCTGACATCGACATCCAGGGTGTTACAACATAAATGTAACCAGTCTGGGCGAGATGCTGATGATGATTATGATATAATCAAAACGTGTTCAAGAACAAATCAACATTATTATTGATCAGACTAAAAAAAATTTAATTAAAATAACCTCAAAATATCACTTCCTAAAATAAAATATTCATTTACCATGTTTAGTTTTCCAAATGTGATCTGAGAAATTTTCAAAAAGTCATGAACTGGCAATTATCACATATACCAGGAGGCATGAAACTTTGGACAAGTAAGGTTATTAAATTGTATGTTGTCAGATGGAGCTGCAATTAAATAGTTGCCCAAAAACAGATCTAGCCCATAAAATACAAATTGTTGGGGGGGGGGGGAAACTCATAATGTTCATTTTTATGATATTACCTTTATTATATCATATGTATTTTAATCACTCATCCTACTGGAAACATACAGCCAATTTGAATGCAAAATAACATGCTATTAACTGAATATTAACAATTAATTTAGAATTGAATCTTTATAGAGTAGAAAAATGATCTAACCCATATTATAAAAGAAATATATATATGCAATAAGAAATAGAAAATACATATTGAAACTGATGCAGTTATAAAAATTTCTAACTGAATCAGTGTTCAATATTTATTTTCCATTTAATGGTATTTCGTTACATTCTTTGTGTCTTTCTTATTTTCACTCAATTTTTCTAAGATTCTTTTAGAATTCATGGAACTATGGTGGAATGAATTTGCACATGTGCAATAATTATTTTTCTGCACTGCTACTCATGACTTGAATAACTGCTTCTGCCATTTTGTTACAGATAGATCACTATTCACTTGAAAGCCAACTTTTAAAAATAAATAAAACAGGTCTGAAGAGAGAAGGGATAGTATTACATCAACTATGCCGTGATATACTCCAGATAGATCACTAATCCACTGAAAACTCAATTTTCAAATTTTGGTTAGTTAGATCTTATTTCGGGGGAACTATTCAATTATAATTTCAGTGCGATTAGATATAAGTTTCTGCTAGGTTACATGCATTTAAAGAACAATTACGGTTTGAAGGAAAATATACAGGGATTAAGATAAATTCAAATGTTTCATACCTCTCCTCATAATTAATCTTCTAAGTAGATCGCAATTTTGGGTTCATGACAAACTCATCCTCAGTATTATTTTGCCGACTGATGTTATGTCGATTGGAAGAACTGCTTTTTCTTCTTTCCTCTGTTGGAAGACCGATAAACCTCTGGATCAGGTCAGAATTCGCGGGAATTTCAAAGTTCATAAGTTTTTCTTTGTTTTTCTGAATGTGGATTTTTCCCCAAACTGTGAATTCCTTTTGTTTGCCTAAATTGTTTAATTAGACTAGCTTTTGATTCTTCTTCTTTTTCTTAAACTTAATTTGTAGGATTTTCATCCTGTTTATTTCCAAAATCACTCCTCGGAGGAAGACGTACTGGATGTGCATTCACTGTCTATCCATCTCTTGGCTGGTCTTCCTCTTGTTCTTCTCCCATCCATTGGTCTATCTTCTTTAGCTCTTTTTGCAAGCCGGTTTTCTTCCATTCTTTCTATATGACCCTTCCAATATTTTCGTCTATCTATAATAAATTTGGTTATGTCTTGAATATGGCATTTGTCCCTAATTTCTGTGTTGTATTTTATCAAATAATGTTTTCCCCTGAATAGTTCTTAAGATTTTCATTTCGCATGTGCTTATTATTTGTTTAGTTTTTGTTGTATCAGCCCTAGTTTCTGCTCCATATATGATAACTGGTTGAACTATCATTTTGTATATGCAGGTTTTGCTTTCAACCTTTTGATTCAATTAGTCTAATTAAACAAATATATAAACAAAAGGAACTCACAGTTTGGGAAAAAATCCACATTCAGGAAAACAAAGAAAAACTTATGAACTTTGAAATTCCCACAAATTCTGACCTGATCCAGAGGTTTATCGGTCCACCAACAGAGGGAAGAAGAAGTGTTTCTTCCAATCAACATAACATCAGACGTCAAGACGGTATTGAAGATGAGACTGATATGGTCTCGAAATCACGATCTACTTAGAAGATTAAATGAGGAGAGGTAGGAAACATTTGATTTTATCTTAAATTAAACCTCATAGTGATTTATTCCTATAAAAGTTCAATATACAGGATTGTTTAAAAGTATGTTCCAATGAATGTTCTGCACATGCATTTCATTTTGGACTGCCTAATAACCTACAAATGCTGAAAGGATCAGCCATATCTCTTCAGACATATGCTTACAACCAAATAAAAACCTAAGTGGAGCATTTGATCCATTATCTGAAGTAATAAATGAGAGTTCACCCAGAAATCTAACAGTGTAGATGGTGAGAAATGAGCTCCTGAGAGTGTAAAACACTTCACAAACGTGTGTTGTACATTTTTGTTGTTGTTTTGAAAACAATAAATAATAGTAAAGTCTTCACAATTATGTTTCGAATATACCTGGATGATCTTATTGTTGGAGTTAAGTTGCTCATGTAATATTACTGAGGGGATATGGAGTAGATGGAGGATTACAATGACATGAGCTATTTTGATCCCTAACCTTTTCTAAGTTCCATGATTTTTTTATGCACAACTTTATTATAAAGAGTAATATTTAAGTATGAGTTGCTCGGGGTATATTGGATAATTTTTTTTTTTCCAGTTCTTTGTTTCTCACAAAAAAAAAAGTAATACTACATATAGGGGTCGTGGAATATATCAAGTTCCCCTTTAGTATATCTTCATAAAAATATGTAGTTCCTAATGTTCCTGCATTATTATTAACTCTCCTTGGGTAATATGAACGACAAATGACAAATTATATTTGAAGAGAAAAAATTACGCCTAGACTGAGGTTCAAACCCATGGTCCTGTACACTAGTGTTGCCAACTGAGCTACCTAGACCTCCAATTTAAATGCAAATTTTTATCTTCTTTATACAATTCCCAAGTGCCAAAAGCTATCAACTGTTGTTCGACATGCCATCTGGCAGCTTCTTATTTAAAAGACTTCTAATGAATAATAATGTTCATTTCAATTTGTCTCTCTTAATTTAATTTGAGCTATTTAGCTCATTGACCATTGAATTGAAAAATGCTGAAGGAAAGCTTCCATTTTACATTATTCAAGTGTTGTGTGGAAATTAGTTCCACTATCATAAAAAAGTAATATAAAAATAAATTAACAAATAAAAATATTTTTATTCTATGAGAATTGTCTATTTGCGACCCAAAATATATAAAACTTTAATTATGTTTATCCCAAGTAGTTTGTACTTAAAATATGTTAAATATTATATTATTTCCATGCTCTGTTTCCTTCCTTCATGTCTTCTGACAATATTGTTTTTCAGATGCACATCAAACATTATCATCCAGAATATAACAAATTTATGGGTTCGACTCCGAATGTGGCTGATTTGGCATATGCTAGGACAATTGGAGAATCCATTGATGATCTGATGCCAAAATCACGATACAGTAGTGGTGGTTCAACTGGAATGACTGGTACAGCATATTCAGAAAAAATGAATAGGTTTGAAACTACCCGTAAAAATAAATCTGGTGTGGCAGTTGGAGCTGGGATTGGTAAAGGTGGTGGTGGAGGAGGTGGTGGAGATGGTAGTCCTGTGCCTGATAAGAAGAAGATGGCTTTTAAGGAGAAATTACAAAATACAATAGCAATGAAGAAAGCAGCAAAAGGGTAAAAGAAAATTTTATATTTATTACCATAGGAAATAGGGTCAGATGGTAAGGCCCAGGTTATATTCTCAGCAGCAGAGGGGTGGAGACTTTTTCAACATTCTGTATTCAGAGTAGTACTGTATTTTTCGACAAAATCTGAAAACTCATTTTAATTAATTAAATAAAAATAAAACTTAGTTTTATTTTCAATTAATTAATAAATATGGATTTTCATCAAGTAAACACCAACTCAATTGATTACTCATTTTAATGCATGTAAGAAATTAGTTTCCACTTCATTGAATTCCCGTTAGGCGAAAAAAAAAAAAAAAAGGAATGATTTCTGCCGCTGGGTGAAGTAGATATTCTACCTGTTTCTGAAATTTTCTTTCACACCCGTTATGCGAAATACAGGTTCGTTTAACAAATATTTGGCATGTGACATCTATCTTACAAATAACCAGTGCACTATAAAATCTTAAATTAGTTTAAGATCTGAGATCAATTGTGTACATATCTTTCACAGGTAGTGTCCTTAATTTCCAGAAAAAAAAGATGGCTAAATCGTACGTATCATTGTCATTAAATGAAATAGTAAAAGTGATTGAAGATAAAGAAAAACAAACTCTCAATACGCGAAATAATGACTAAATTTAAATGTGGAAAACCCAAGTTTATGAGATTTTAAAACACAAAGAAAAAATAATTAATGAATGGATGCAAGGAAATGATCAAATGAAGAGGAAAGCAAAATAAATAATAAATAAAATAAATGAAGAAATCAAGGAAGTAGTGTGGGAGTATTTTACAAGTGCACGATAAAAAAATCTCCAAATTTCTGGACCAATGCTCCATAGTCAAGCTCTAACTGTTGCTACATCCCTAGACAATAACAATTTCAAGGCATCTTCAGATTGGCTGTACAGTTTTAAAAGACGATACAATGTGAATGAAATTTTCGAGAAATCAAAGGTTGTGGGCGAAAGTATAGTTAGTGAGTGGAAACCAAAACTGCTTATTTTAATTTCAGGTTATATACTTTTTAACACTGATGAAACGGGCTGGTTTTTTTTTTTTTTTTCGCGTTACTGTCGAAGTCACTCATAGATACTATACTTCACTTTTTATCGGCAGCGGAACTACAATTAATCCAAGGCATTTAAAAGGACATAGCAGTACATTATAATCTAAGATTGGTTAATAATTTTTTGTTTTTTTATTATGCGGAATTTTGTGTAATGTGGGAAAAAAAAATTGGTTCCATGCGATTCTGCTTTGGACAAGTTTTACTGTTGTAATTAATATTTAATTTTAGGAAGTTATATTTTGATGTTATTTTAATTATATTATTTTTAGTCTGATCATCTTACCTCAATATTAATGTTGATTTGTTCTTGAACATGTTTCAAAACAATTCTGTTTTATCGTCAGCTTGTCCAAACTGGTTTTTTTAATGTTGCATTATGTTGCACAACCAGGTTGTGCAACATAATGCAACATAAAAAAAACACTCTGAACAAGCTGACGATAAAACAGAATTTTTTTTATACATGTTCAAGAACAAATCAACATTAACCCATTGAAGACACGTTTAAAGTGCCAGGTAAGTTCACTGGAAACCCATTTAAATCTCCCCAGCGCTACTCCGACTGCATTGGATTTTAAATCTGAATACCCAGACCATGCATACTGCATTCTATCACAAATGGATTTCAGATAGTTTGTTTACCCCTGTTTTTTTCTTTTAGTAATTTGTATTTTTATAAATAGGAAAGGAATGTGGCCTGTGTACAACCCTCTTTCTTGCAATTTAACCGTTATCTATTGTTAGTTTGAAGGCTGTGAAAGTTGACTAATATTTCAAAAACCATCTTTTACTAACATTTCTCGGTCATTATATTTAAAGTAAACACGAATCACATGTTCTAACAGGAACGGTAAAAAATAACAAAATATATAATACTACATATTATAAAAATAAATTAAACTAAACATATAAAAGCATAGGCCTATATATTATCAAATCATAGAAAGTTCTTGCTATATATCATCTCAAATTATTGATAATGTAAAAAGCAATTTTTCTATAGCACTTTACAAATCTCATCATTATTGGAAAACAAAGCCACAACCTTGTCATGTCGATCTTCTCCTCCCATACCTTTATTGTATTCTAGAATACATTTAGCCTTTATGATTTTTTCTTCTTGTTCTCCGTCTTTATTCTTCCATAGCTTCTTACTGGTGTCAGTCATGTCGGCATTTTCGTATTTGGATGATAATAAATAAATATCTTTCCTACCTTTCCACTTCTATGCTAGAAGTCTCCAACTACATGATGTTGTTAGTTTTCCTTTTTTTTTTTTTTTCTTTCCAATTTGATGTTCACTAAATCCATAGGCATATTTCTTCTGTTAGATTTTACTGTCCCTAATATATATCTCGTCTACTCAGCTCTAAAAATAAATTAGGAGAACACAATTATAATGTGTAAACTTTCTCTACGAACGGGTTTGCTAATTCTAGGACTACTACACTCTCATTTGCTGTAAAATCTGCATTTTCATGTGCATCTTGTCTAGTGTTTATTTGAATCATATCATGAAGAGTACAATTTCTAATGTGTTAATCCAAATCGCGCCATTTTATTCCGTTTAGAGAGTTTGAACTGAACGTGTTTCTAAAAAAGTTAAATTTACAACCATGATATTCTAAAGAAAAACATTGAAACTACATATACATTTTACCGTAATAAATACCTAAAATATGTTATTCTATAAATTATATCTATAATAAACTATACAATATACTAGGACTATATATACGCTTTATATAAACCAGTAACAAATTTTACAGATGGCGAACATACATTTTTAATCAGTAAAGATAGAGCCAACTTCTTATAGTGTCGGGTTTTAACACAATAACGAGTGTAGGTCGTGTTTGAGCTGTTTGGACTTTCTACCTGCTCACGAGGGAGACTCGTTAAAAGTCTCCAATGGGTTAATATTGAGGTAAGATGATCAGACTAAAAATAATATAAGTTTTACTGTATTTGATTATTTTTTGAAGATTATTAGAATTACATAATTTTCTTCTTCCGACTCTCCACGTAGTGCATAATTTATTAGTACATTTTAATTTTCTATTTCTTGTGGTGTATATATATATATATATTTATATATTTTTAATCAATTATTTCCAATCTGGCAACTAGTAGCCCTCTGGTTTGAAGAATTCTGTATTCTTCTCCTTTCTAGAAAATCCATATGTTGCAGAAGGATTAATTATACACCATATTTGTATAAATGAAGAAATATTTATTTTAATGTATATTTTAATTCAGAACACTATATAAGAAAACTTTAAATTTTAGTATCACATTGTACACTGAAGAGTAACACTTTGTTAGAGTCCCCCATTACTCGCATCCACCTCTTCTGGTGGCTACTCAGCGAGAGGGAGATCATCTTCAAGATGCAAGTCATGTAAGGCATCGTAGTGCTTTGCACATGCACGAGAATGCCAAAGAGGAAAGCAAATATTGGTAACACTTCACTACAAAGTGCACTAACCTACTCGGTTGTTATCATAGAGTAACTACGGAATATCAACATAACACCACATGAAGGATGAAGTATATTTACAGAACACATTGTATTTTAAACTTATTAGACTATGTATAATTTTCACAACAGATAGTGAAAAGTGTAAATTCAACAACAATTTGAGTTACAAGCTTTACAGTTAGGATAGTATATGATTTATGAAAATGAAGAACATAAAATGTTTTTGTGTTTTATAACTCAAGTCTTAGGTCTGTTGAGCCATCTATTCTCTCGTGACATATGTTCATTCTTATATTGATGGCAGAGACTATATGGTTAGTAGATAGCTAAGTACAGCGCCGTTTTATCTGATTGATTATTATCAATTTTGATTTAACCAATGTAATTTAGAATTGTCAGGTGAAAAGTTGTAGAATTGCTGCTTTTTGTTTCTTAACCCATTCGCCTCAAAAGATGAGGTAGACTCACCGGCAGTTAAATGGCCTTCAACTCAGAAGATGAGGTACACTCGCTTAACTCTGCTGTTACATATTTTTTTAATATTTTGTACATCCCTTGGCCCGGTAATCTTTTGTTAACATTTACGAATAGTAGAGGAATGTGTTTTTGCCTTCGCCCTTATTATGATCTCAAGTATCGTTATATTTTGTTTGTTTTGAATATCTGAAAATATACTATATAATTTACAGTAACTTAAATCTGGTTTCTGGGAAAATACATTGAGTATTTAAACCTGAAGCGATTGGGTTTAACTAGATTTACAGACGTGAATTTGAATTTCAGTTCTGTGTCATGGTGCATGAGTTTGACAATCAAATTGAATTTTTAATGGTAGATTTCAATTCTTTCTTCCCAATAGATATTTTTTCATATTTAGATTTGATTGAAAAAATATTTATTTTTTAACTCAATTGGATTATGGTGTCTTGACATTTTTCTAATGATTAAAATATTTTGGTGGTTTGTATCTGTCAGTATGTTTTTATAATTTCCGAGGTTTGAAATACAAAGAATCAATTCTTCAGTGATTGTAGCACAGATTTTAGTGGCATGTTGAATTTGTTCTGGAATGTGATTATTGTACAAATCTTCATGTAGTTAAATATTATAAATAGCAATTAGATTTTTTTTTTCCTGCGTGTTATTGTATCCTTTCTATCATATTGTTGGCTTCAGAATTGGACAATGAAAAAAAAATTCTAATGAAAACAAGAACCATTGAAATATCTGAATTTTTAATATAGGTGGAAACCTATAATCAGGCATTAATTTTTTTTTCAAAATAATAGGTAGATACTTTTAATTCTTTGAATTTTACATCATAAAACTTGTAGAGTAGGTTTATGATGTTTTGAAACAGAATTTGTACTTGATAAAGTGTACAAAAATGAATTTGATTTTTGTAAGGTTTTTAGGTAGTGTTACTCTTATCTTTCAGTAGAGAACACAATAAATCTGTTAATATTGTTCACCAGATCTCGGAATTATGAAAGGACTTACACAAATTAATTCACAGAAAATAATATTATTTAATTAATATAAAAAGTCAATTTATGTATCTTAAATGAAAGAATTTTGTACAAAGTATCCCAGACTTCTGAAAACAAATTAATGCTTTGGGATCTGAACTGAATATTTTATATGATGATGGTGATGATAAAGATTTTATTTTATCTGATGGAAGTTAAGATTGTACTTCACTAGGGACGTATTATTTAAATATTTAATAATAATTTATAAGTTGTAAATAAATTAACAACACTTGTGCATGAACTTATGAATGAAAATATAAAATACAAAATATAAAAAAGTTATGAAAATAAGCCTGGACCTTTATTTATTTTTTATTTTATCTTAGAAAAAATTCTGTAAGTTGAGCAGTCTCTTGATGCAAGAGGGCAGGGAATTTCAGAGACAGGTGGCTCCTGGGAGAGGTTTTTTTTTTTTTTGAGTTTTTTCTCACCTGTAAGACAAATGTCAAGAAGCTTATGGCCCAATGGTCCCCGAAAATCATCCGGCCATCATTATCATCCTTATCATTATCATCATCCTTCACTGGTGTGGAAAGCAACGGGAAGCTACCACACCTATGTAAATCCCTAGTAAAGCTGCAAAGCATAGCATGAAAATGCTATGAATGCAGTGAAAGACCTGCCCTCGGGCAGAATTACTATGGATGGATGGATGGTTAAACAGGGAAGGATGAGAACTTGTTTGATGCAGAGAACAGTTAAAATTATATCTCAATCCTGTGTTAAGGAACTGCTGATCAATCCTGTATAATTATATTATTTTTAGTCTGAACATCTTACCTCAATATTAATGTTGATTTGTTCTTGAACATGTTTCAAAACAATTCTATTTTATCGTCAGCTTTTCCAGACTGGTTTTTGAAATAAAACAACATTAATAGTGAGGTAAGATGTCCAGACTAAAAATAATATAATTAAAATAACCTCAAAATATAACTTCCTAAAATTAAATATTAATCCTATATAAGTTTATGAAGGTAATAAACTATTGATTAGGGATATCTGTTTAGGATATTGACAATTTTTTAACACTTGATAAGATTAAAAAATGCACTTAAAGTTTTCCTTTGGCTAGTATGAATCTCATATGTCCTTTACATATAACATTATTACACATTTAATCTAAAAATAACTCAGTGTTTTTCTGCACCCATTGTCTGAATTCCATTACTCTCTTGAGTATGCAGGAGTGTTAAATAGTTGTTTGGATCTTTTTAGAAATGTTTTCACAAAATACTAATAATAATTATTAAACTTTTATAGGAAAAAATCACTATGAGGTTTAATTTCCTCTTACTAATATTAAGTTTGGGAATTTCATAAATATCTTTTTTTAAACATGTCTGAATAGTAAGATTCATTATATGAGATAATGTCCCGTAATGGAATGTAGTACAATTTCATGGGATCCATATAGATTAAAACACATTCATATATTAGAAAGGGCACAGAAAGCAGAAACTAAATTTGTAAAGGGTGAGAAAAAATTTGGATGTGAAAAAGTTACAGATTTGGGAAACTTATCAAATGAGGATTAAAATGCACTGTACAGATCCTACATGGAAAATAGTGCATGGATGGATATACACACTAGGTTGGAAAAACTGAAGTACTGGGGCAGGAATATTCATAATTTCAAAATTAGTACTAGGAAACAACAGGCATATGTAAATATTATCTTGTAAATAGGACTATAGGTGACTAGAATGAATAAAATATTAACTAAGTTTTCTGATTTTGTTTATTTTTTATTATTTCACTCACCTCATACTTCATAATTCATAGCAGACCCTGGGTTTCTTCACATCTTTTGTGACATTCTCAATGCAGCGTCACGTTCACAACTGACGTCCAACGGCCTTCTATCCTGAAGACTGACCTCCGTGCCATCTGGTGGCCGACCGAAGAATTTCCAAATCAGTCCTCTTTCTTTATAACCGGGTATTTCAAAATTCATAGTTGTATTTTCATTCTTGCATATGTAAATCTTTTTCCCAAATTGTGAGTTCCTTCGGTTTTTCCAATTGTTTAAGTAATTTTGTTTTGGTTTCTATTCTATGTTTTTCTGACCAGGCATGTGCAGCTATTGCAGATTTTTCGGTTTCTCCATTTTTAACATTTCTGAGGTGTTCTTTTAATCTTGTATTTAGATTCCTTTTTGTTTTTCCTATGTATATCTTTTCACAATCTTTACAATTAATTTGATAAATTCCCGATTTTTTGCAGTCTTCAATCTTTTCATTTTTGTTGGTTTTTATTAAATTACCTAAGCTGTAATCATTTTTCGGTGCTAATTTAATGTTGAATTTGTTGAAAATTTTTTGAAACTTGTCAAATACCAAAGGATGGTATGTGAACTTTTTGAATTTTTTGCCTATATTTTTATCTGTCTGAAGAGTACTTTCATTGATGACTTTTTGTTCTTTGAATTTATTTATTTTCTTGTGTATCATCTTCTTTTGAAAACCATTATCCTTAGCAATTTTTATGATGTGTTCTTTCTCTTTATTGTAATTTTCTTTGCTCATGGGGACATTCACAAGTCTGTGTGTTAAACTATTAAATACTGCCTGTTTGTGTGAAAATGGTTAAATCCAGTAGCTTTTATATAATTGTCGATGTGAGTTTCTTTTCTGTAGATTCCAAATTCTATTTTCTTTTTTTCTTCATTCCTAATCAATTTAAGGTCTAAAAATGGTATTTCATGATTATTTTCTATTTCCATTGTAAATTTGATTGTTTTATTTTGAATATTTAACAGTTTAATGGCATCTTCTAATTGTTTCTCTTTTACTATTGCTATGATATCATCTACATATCTTCTCCAAAATTTAAACATCAAAGGATGTGCTTTGGTTACATGACATTCAAAGTTCCCCATAAACATGTCTGCTAAGAATGGTGATAATGGATTTCCCATTGTGAGTCCTGATTTTTGTCTAAAGTATTTTCCTCTAAAGGTGAAGAACATTTGATTTAAGCATAATTTTGTTAGTTTTATGTATTCTTTAATGCTATCATCATCTAATTTGTTTTCTTTCAACCATTTTTCTAAAATTTTCAAAGTTGTGTCAGTCGGGATGTTTGTGAATAATGAAGTAACATCAAATGAGACCAATCTTTCTGAAGGTTCTTAAATCAAATGTTCTTCACCTTTAGAGGAAAATACTTTAGACAAAAATCAGGACTCGCAATGGGAAATCCATTATCACCATTCTTAGCAGACATGTTTATGGGGAACTTTGAATGTCATGTAACCAAAGCACATCCTTTGATGTTTAAATTTTGGAGAAGATATGTAGATGATATCATAGCAATAGTAAAAAAGAAACAATTAGAAGATGCCATTAAACTGTTAAATATTCAAAATAAAACAATCAAATTTACAATGGAAATAGAAAATAATCATGAAATACCATTTTTAGACCTTAAATTGATTAGGAATGAAGAAAAAAAAAGAAAAATAGAATTTGGAATCTACAGAAAAGAAACTCACATCGACAATTATATAAAAGCTACTGGATTTAACCATTTTTCACACAAACAGGCAGTATTTAATAGTTTAACACACAGACTTGTGAATGTCCCCATGAGCAAAGAAAATTACAATAAAGAGAAAGAACACATCATACAAATTGCTAAGGATAATGGTTTTCAAAAGAAAATTATACACAAGAAAATAAATAAATTCAAAGAACAAAAAGTCATCAATGAAAGTACTCTTCAGACAGATAAAAAATATAGGCAAAAAATTCAAGAAGTTCACATACCATCCTTTCGTATTTGACAAGTTTCAAAAAATGTTCAACAAATTCAACATTAAATTAGCACCGAAAAAATGATTACAGCTTAGGTAATTTAATAAAAACCAACAAAAATGGAAAGATTGAAGACTGCAAAAAATCGGGAATTTATCAAATTAATTGTAAAGATTGTGAAAAGATATACATAGGAAAAACAAAAAGGAATCTAAATACAAGATTAAAAGAACACCTCAGAAATGTTAAAAATGGAGAAACCGAAAAATCTGCAATAGCTGCACATGCCTGGTAAGAAAAACATAGAATAGAAACCAAAACAAAATTACTTAAACAATTGGAAAAACCGAAGGAAACTCACAATTTGGGAAAAAATTTACATATGCAAGAATGAAAATACAACTATGAATTTTGAAATACCCGGTTATAAAGAAAGAGGACTGATTTGGAAATTCTTCGGTCGGCCACCAGATGGCGCGGAGGTCAGTCTGCAGGATAGAAGGCCGTTGGACGTCAGTTGTGAACGTGACGCAGCATTGACAATGTCACAAAATATGTGAAGAAACCCAGGGTCTGCTATGAATTATGAAGTATGAGGTGAGTGAAATAATAAAAAATAAACAATATTAAAAAACCTCATAGTGTTATTTCCTATCTACGTAACTTAATAAGTTTTCTGAATTCCATCTTGTGTTTTAATCTTAAATATTAAGTTTATCACTTCTCATCGAATGACAAATTTTATATTATAATTACAAAGAAATAAACGTTATCTCAGTCAAAGCATAAATTTATTATGTCGACGTTTCAATCTCCTTATGTGAGATCATTTTCAAGGCATGGTTGTTTATAAATTTATTATACGTAGTTACCATCACCAAGACAATTTTCATTTTTTTTAAATATATATATATATACACATACAAAATTAAATGAATCAATTTAAAATTCCAATTTATAATTAAAAATATTTTAGCAATGCATCATATATTTAATTTTAGGAAGTTATATTTTGAGGTTATTTTAATTATATTATTTTTAGTCTAGACATCTTACCTCAATACTAATGTTGATTTGTTCTTGAACATGTTTTAAAACAATTCTGTTTTATCGTCAGCTTTCCCAGACTGGTTTTATTTATATTGCATTATGTTGCACAACCTGGATGTCGATGTCAGCTCCATCCTGTGGTTGGCCAAAGAACCTCCAAACAAGGTCACGCTCCATCGGTATATCAAAATTCATAACTCTGTTTCTATTCTTCTGAATATAAATTTTTTTCCCAAATAGTCAACTCTTTTATATTTTCTAACTGTTTAATAATTTAGTGTCTGAATTTATATTATGTTTTTCAGACCAAACATGAGCAGCAACTGCAGATTTTTCTATTTCCCCATTTTTAATATTTCTTATGTGTTCTTTGGTTCTAATTTTTAGGTTTCTTGTTTTTCCTATATATATATATATATATCTTATCACAACCCATGCATTCAATTTGATATATTCCTGACTTTTTATTTTTATCTGTTTTTTTCATTTTTGTTGGTTTTTATTAGTTTATTTAAACTGTAGTTATTTTTTGGTGCTAATTTAATATTAAACTTCTCAAATATCTTTTGAAATTTATTATGTACCTATGAAAAAATATAGGAAATTCACATATCACCCTTGGGTTTGTGGTTTGATTCCCATTAAAGTCTTCTTGTTAAAGATGCCACTAGAGACATAGTGGAATGAAAACCTTGGTGTGCAGGAATTCATAATAACAAAGGAGAGAAATAATGTGTGTTTGAATCGGAATGGACATCAGGTACAAATCCCGATTCAGGCATACTTTTTTTAAATATATTTTTCTCTTCAAATAAAATCCATCTTGTATATTTCTGTTAAATTTTAGTGTAATTTGCTAAATATGTCTATGTAATATTAAATTAATATTAAGAAGCTAAAGCTGTTACTATGATTGAAATAAGTATATTAAAGTACACAACTAAATTATTGTAATCAAATGGTAAAGAGAAAAATGTATGCCTGAACCGGGAATCGAACCCCGAACCTTCAGCTTTCTGTGCTGATGCTCTTAACCATTGAGCTAATCCAGGCTTCCTTCCCATCCAAGCATAAATCCTTCCTTTACCTTACTGTCTTGGTCCCACTCACACCATTCATAGCTTTGAATGTGGGACCAAGACAGTAAGGTAAAGGAAGGATTTATGCTTGGATGGGAAGGAAGCCTGGATTAGCTCAGTGGTTAAGAGCATCAGCACAGAAAGCTGAAGGTTGGGGGTTCGATTCCCAGTTCAGGTATAAACATTTTTCTCTTTACCATTTGATTACAATGTCTATGTAACTTCAATTTTTTAAATTTTCATTGATTGTTTTGACTTCACTTGGTTATTAAGTTACTTTAATACAGGATTTTTGTGTGTGTGTGTGTATATATATATCCATCCATAGTAATTCTGCCCAAGGGCAGGTCTTTCACTGCAAATCATAGAATTTTCATGCTATGCTTTGCAGCTTTACTAGAGAATTATATGTGAGGTAGCTTCCCGTTTCTTTCCACACCAGTGAAGGATGATGATGATGATGGCTGGATGATTTTCAGGGACTGTTGTACCGTAAGCCTCCTGACATTTGTATTACAGGTGAGGGAAAACCCTGAACAAAAACCTCATCCAGAAGTCTGTCCCGACTGGGAATTGAACCCGAGCCCACTGCATGACAAGGCAGCACGCTACCTCGAGACCACGGTGGTGTGTGTGTGTGTGTGTACATAGCTGCCATCAGGCTGTGGCCTAATAATAGTACAATACATAACATACATTTATGAATGCATACATATGTACTCTAAACACTAAAATTTAATCATGTACTTACATGTATGATTAAATTTTAGTGTTATTACCTCATAGTGTCAATTTGTATTGATTGTATATAGTTTGATCTGTTATAATCTAAAGCCTGCATTTTTAGGGTATAAAATGTAAGCTAATATTAATTTGTTAGATATGATCACAGACATAAAGAGATAGATTGACAAATGAGGCCATGAGAACCATAGTGATCTAAGTAGCATAAATCAAGTTTTGAGATATTAGTACTTGAAAGTTTATAATAGAATAATAATTCACTGAATTTCCTTATCAAACAACTTTTATTACTTTCAAGTGCAACTATAAAATACTTCCTATAATGAACATATGGTACATAACACAGGTAATTTATCCATTACAGCCTAAATTAAACGTCACTTGTACCAGTATGGTCCTGATATTATTATTATCAATGGCACATGTATCAGTATGACTCTAAATGGGCATGTATTTGCAATATGATGTACATTAAAGCCTAGTGCTAATGTAACTTTTAAATGCAATTAATAAATGTGATCATGAATATATTTGTTAAATTGTTACATTACAAATAAGTATAAATCTGTATCAAGTACAAGATCAGTGTCTCAGAAATACGTAAGTCTGCCAACAGTAAAATAATAAACATAAGAGTTCTGTCTCTATAAACACTGATAGGATTAATCACTTCCATCACTTATTTCCTCTGAATCTGAGTATTCTTCTCCAGGAACAATATTCTCACATCTCTCATGCCCGTTTCCTCGAACCCCATGTCCTCGTCCTCATGCATGTCCTCTTCCGCTACCTCTTCCTGAGTTAGTGATGTTAGAAGCAGAAGCTTTGAGGTTAAGATAAAAGCCATGGTGTATTGGAGGAATGAAATCGAGCAGGGTAAGCAGATCTTTAATTGTTTCTGCTTTCAATGGTACCTCTCCTTCACGCAGCGTTCTTAGCTTGTTGGGGAATTGTAGAGGCCGTCCTACTGCATTACGACGAAGATCAAGATGTCGAAAAGGCATGTCTGAATTCAGTGTGGTCTTAAACTGAACTATCAAAGGAGAGATTTTGTTGTACCTCATCCACCGAATCTTCAACCATTCAACCTTTTGTTTCTCAGTGTCTTCCTTTCTCATCATACATACTGAATCCATTGTGTCTGTTGTCACTTGTATCAGTATGAACCTGAAGCAAAGCTAATTTCTGGTTTATGTAGTTAACATATTCCTCTCTAGATGGCAGCAGGTGATGGAAAGTACTTGTATCTCTATGGCACGAGGTAAAAGAACCAAATGGCTACAATTTCATGCATTTATCTCATTTTTGTAAAAAATGTCACAATGGTTCTCATGGGCTCAAATGTGCTATGTAGTAGCTTTGGATCTAGTGAAGGTGGAAACAGTAGTGAAAATTTGCTCTTGTTACCACATTATGAGTATCATTTTCATTTAAATAAATGTTAAGTTGCAGCTATAATCTTTTTAATATTATATTTATTTAACATTATGTATTTGTTAACTTTTGTTAAGTTTTTAGCTATTTCAATGATATTTGTTGGTTTTAAGGTTTGGACAAAATGGGAACTGATTAGAAGTAGTCTGGATCCTATTTAAAACTAAATAGCTTAATGGTGAGCAACCTCTTCAACTGTAAATAGGCTGTTGCCATTCTATCTCTTTATGTCTGTGGTAATAACTCTCAAAATGTTTGACACCTATATAATAATTTATGTTATTTATATAGAGCTGTTGGTGATGGTGAAATAAGAATACCAATGGGTGATGATGTTAGTGAAGTCAAAGAGTCCAGTGAAGAAAGATCTGGTGGTAATGATAATCAAGAACATGTGTCTGCTACTGTTACTGAGAATACAGCAGCACTCCCATATAGAGAAGAGAAGAAGGAGCCACAGACTACAATTAAAACATTACTTCCTGTTATTAGATCACCATCACATGTTCAGGATGTGTCTTCAGCTGACCGGTTAGTATTTTCTCTCTTGCTAGCATAAGAAATGTAAAATTCAAACATTATAGTAGGTATATTTTATTTTTAACAACTCAGGTCATTAACTTTGTAATTCACATGAGGATGTGAAAGAACCAATGAATTTTGCCCAGAGGCATATTATTTCAGTCTTGAGGTTCTTTTACGTGCCATAAATTTACAACACAAGATTCCTGGCTTTACTTTCCTTTTGAAGGAAGTGTAGGTGGTTGTTCGATGTGAAGTCCCATGTTGTGGAGACATTTGAAGATATATGATTGTAATAATTTAAATCACTGTTATTTGCCACGGCACTGATGACTCCCTTCAAGGGAATGAGGGAAAGTTTCTTACATAAACAAATAAGACTTTTCTTATCATTTAAACTAAATTTTATTTTATTAAAGTTTTCACTTCTGTTTATATGAATCTTGTAAATGATCAATAATATAAAAGATTCTGGCTCAAATTAACAAATTTCACTTATAGAAGATTATTACTTCATATATGTAATGGTTGACTATTTCCAACGGTCAATTTTTCACTCACTAACAAATTATTTCCACTTTATGGATTATTTATAGTCCAGATGAAGGAAATTTGTATTACAATATTATGTTCCATTACTTTGACACCATTTGGTCAACTTATATAAAGAAGTGAACACTAATTCTCTTAATATTTAATTTTAGGAAGTTATATTTTGAGGTTATTTTAATTATATTATTTTTGGTCTGGACATCTTACCTCAATATTAATGTTGATTTGTTCTTGGACATGTTTCAAAACAATTCTGTTTTATCGTCAGCTTTCCCAGACTGGTTTTATTTATGTTGCACCACCTGGATGTCGATGTCAGCTCCATCCTGTGGTTGGCCAAAGAACCTCCAAACAAGGTCACCCTCCATCGGAATATCAAAATTCATAACTCTGTTTCTGTTCTTCTGAATATAAATTTTTTTCCCAAATAGTCAGCTCATTTGTATTTTCTAACTGTTTTAATAATTTAGTGTCTGAATTTATATTATGTTTTTCAGACCAAACATGAGCAGCAACTGCAGATTTTTCAATTTCTCCATTTTTAATATTTCTTATGTGTTCTTTGGTTCTAATTTTTAGGTTTCTTTTTGTTTTCCCTATATATGTCTTTTCACAACCCATGCATTCAATTTGATATATTCCTAGAAAATAAATTTTTCACTTTTTTTGAACATAACCATGAAAAACAAAATTGAGAAACAAAAGATAAAGATAAATAATTTGTTAACTAAATCAAAGGAAAAGAAGAATACATCAAATAAAATCAAACATCAGAATAAAACCAGAAATGAAGAAAAATCAGAATCCACCAGAAATTATGTTAAAAATTTTTCAAAGGCAACCTTTAACCTAAAAGAGACAAAATTGTTAGAAAACGGTCTAAAAACAGCAATAGATTATTCCAATAGAATAGAAGAATACATAGCAGACATTGAAAATTCAATAGAAGGGTTAGTTACAGAAGAAAAAATAATCATCAGAAAAAAATGTGAAGAAATTTTGAATAAAATAAAGAATACAAATAAAAACCCAGTTTGTAAGGAACATTTAAAAACACTCAAAGAAATAAATAACAAAAATGTTGTATATACAAAATCAGATAAGGGTAACCAAATTATAATTCTGGACAAAGAAGATTATCAAAATAGAATGGAAGAACTTTTGAAAGAAAAAGAGTATGAAAAAATTAAAAATGACCCCCTACCGATTCCGATTGAGGGTCTTTCCACTTTTCAGCAGTTGCCCTTTTACCAGCCGGCTGCTGGCCCTTCACATCCACATGTGTCAATCACAGAGGTAGATGATCAACAGCCAGTGTAGGGGTGACATGTGGTTAGCATGTCGAGTCCCCAGCCGTTATAGCTGGTTCCTCAACCTGGAGCCGCTACTTATTGTAGCTACCCAATTGCCTCACGATGCTGGGTGGGCACCGGTCCCATACTGGCGGAAATACCATGAGAAAATTTCTTCCCCCATGGAGACACGAACCAGCGCAAGTCCCGTAGCTCTGCACCAAGGCTTCCTACCTTAACCGCTCGGCTACGGCGCGGGACACCCCTACCAAAAACCATAAAAAAAGTTGAAAACTGTTTTAAAAATGTTAAAATTCTATCCAAGAAAGAAAAATTTCAATTAAAAGTAAGCAACCCAAGGAACCCTAATATACATGAACTTCCAAAAATTCACCAACCTGGAAACAAAATGAGGCCAATAATTAACAATATTGGATCACCAACCTACAAAATTTCGAAATGGCTGAATGATCAATTTAAAAGAATTAATTTTTGAAAGTCTGCAGATTGAAAATTCATTGGAATTAGTTAAGAAATTAGAAAAAGTGGAAATTGAACCCACAGATAGGTTGGTTTCGTTTGATGTAGTTTCACTATTCACAAATGTACCGAAACAAAAAACTTTGGAGATATTGAACAATTGGTTAAGAAAAAACAACATAGACAGAGAGATCAAAGAAGATTATTTGAAATTAACTGAGTTATGCATTGACCAAATGTTTTTTACATTCAATGGGAGTTTCTGTAGACAAAAATCAGGGCTCTCAATGGGAAACCCATTATCACCTTTCCTGGCAAATTTATTTATGAGCGATTTTGAATGTTGGTTGGTTGGTATCTAATGTCGAGCACTTGATAATGAAATCATTCGCTCTCTTGCACTCCAATATTTAGCAGAAAGGCTGGTCTCTTCTACAAAAGCTGGACAACGGAGGAGATGGTTTCTTTCCATATCTTCATTTAAATTGCAAAAAGGGCATTTAGGTGAATCTGTTATGCCAATTCTGTGTAGGTGTTTATTCAAGCAGTCATGTCCCGTTAGCAGTCTGAATGTTGCTACTGCAGATTTTCTTTGTAATGTAGTAATGTCATAAGCTTGTAGATTTTCCCATTCCTTTCCAGATGTTTTGGTGGTGTATTCTTCTCTAAGTTTATTGATGTATTTATTTGAGATAATTCTTTTGATAGAGTGAAAGGAAACTGGAGCAGAAGTTGGGTTTGAAACAATTTTGCTACCCTTCTTGGCTAGAAAATCGGCTATTTCATTGCCTGTCACTCCACAATGGGCCGGAATCCATTGAATGAAGTACAACTTTTTTATGTAGACGGGATAAATGTTTTATCATTTTGTGACATTCGATAATTTTGATGCTTTTGGGTGTTGTGTCTCGTGTTATAGCAAGAATGGCTGCTTTGGAGTCACATAGAATTACAACTTTTTAAATTTTTGGATGTGATATAAAAGATTTTGTAAACTTAAGAAAATTGCTAGAATTTCGCCATCAAAGTTTGTTGAATTTGTGTTTAGTTTACGATAAAAGGAAAAAAGTGGACATACTGCACCAGCACCAGTGCCACCATCATTTGGTAGGCTGGAGCCATCTGTAAAAAATATGTATCCATTCAGGAGCTGGGTATCTTAGATTTATCATTTCCAGTGACATTTGTTTTAAAATATATGGAGGAGTTTCAGATTTCTTGATGTCTTCTGTTAAATGAAGGTTATATTCGATTTCCAAAAATTCTAGAGGGTTGTTTCTCATCTGCATATTTTCTTTTGAATGTGGAAGTTGTAATTTCTGTTTGATTTCTTGTACAATGCTTAGGAAGCTTTGCTGAGATTTTAAACATACTTGTGGTTTTCTTTGGGTCCAGTTATTATGGGGTAGCCTTAAAAATTTTTCATACTGTGTGACTGCTGTTTTCTCAATTTCAGATGCTATGTTTGGGTTATTTGTTAAGATTTGCATGGCAGTGATTGGTGGTTGTTTTTAACGGCTCCTGTTATCAGACGGAGGATTTGGTTCTGCAATTTATTAAGTTTTTCCACTTTAGTAGTTACTAGGATTTCTTCACAATATTGAAGTACAGGTTTTATGTACATTTGGTAGAAGGTGTTTAGGGTTTGTGTGTTGCAACCCCACTTTTTCCCTGCTAATCGTTTTAATAATGGTAACCTTGTTTCTATCTTTGTACATATATTCTCCATGTGTTTCTTTCATGTTAATTTTGTGTCCAGAGTTATTCCTAAATATTTTGCTTCATGTGTTTGAGTTAATAATTCACCCTCCAATTTCAGAGTGATGGGTAGTGGTTTCTTTCTTAATGTAAATAGTTGATAATTTGTTTTCTGTATATTTATCTTCATTAAGTTCTGGGATGTCCAATTCTCTAACTGTATTAGTGATTGTTGGGCTATGGTTATTAATTGTTGACTTTGGTTTTTCGGTTTGGAGACCCATATTACAACATCATCAGCAAAAAGTAGGGTTTTCGTTTCGAGCTTTTCTATATGCTTAGGTAGATCATTAATGTAGATATTGAAGAGAATGGTACTGAGTACAGAACCCTGTGGTAAACCTCGATGTGTTTGTTGGTATTTAGAGAGGTGATTATTATACTTTGTAGCGATGAACCGTTGGATGAGAAAATTGCTGATCCAGAGTAGCATATTCCCTTGAATGCCTAAAGTCTGCATTTTTTCTAATAATTTATATCTCCAAATAGAGTCATATGCTCCTTGGAAATCAACGAACATTGCCAGAGTGTCTTCTTTTCTGTTGAAACTGTCTTTAATAGCTTGACTTAGGTGTACAATTTGTTGATTGTAATTCTCTAAATCCAGCTTGATTGGGTGAAAGTAAATTATTGGTTTCTAAATACCAATTTAATCGATTTGAAATCATTTTTTCCATAGTTTTAACAATTACACTAGTTAGTGCTATTGGGCGATAATTTGAAAAAGTATTTGTTGATTTTTTTGTTTTCGAAATAGGTATTATAATAGCTTTTTTCCAATCATCAGGAACTTTTGTGTTCCAAGAAAGATTATAAAGGGAGAGCAATTGAGTTTTGGCTTTATTGCCAAGGTGTTTGAGAAATTCTGCATGTATATTATCTGCTCCTGGAGACTTGTTTGATTTTAAACTATTAATGGCTATGTTTAACTCTTTAATGTTGAAATTCTTATTAAAGATATTATCTTTTGTACTGCTTGTTGATTTTATGTAATTTTTTTTAGGTTATCTTTTATTGTTTTTTGTTCTTTTTTGTTCTCTGAGGACAAAGTATAGGTGTTAGCATAGTGTTTGTTGAATTTGTTGGCTATTTCACTTTCATTTGTAATCTGTTTGTTGTTGTGGATAAATGGTGTTTTTTGCCGTTCTTTTTTATTTTGTATATTGTGTACAAATCTATATGCTTTCTGGCCATCTTTCCTATAATCCATTTTTTGGAGGAAGTTATTAAAATTTTCTCTTTTATTGCTGTTAATTTCTTTTTTGAGTTGTGTGCACAGTTTTCTCCAATTTTGTACATCTTTTGGGTCTTTTGTTTTTTCTGCTTTATTTCTAGCGAGATCTCGGTCTATTTTCATTCTTTCTAATTTTGAATTCCAGAAGGGTTTGTAGTTTTTTAACTATTCCTCGTGGTATATATTTTTTGCTGTTTTTAATATTATTTTGCATATAGATTTGTTAATTTGATCTGACTGAAGTGATACGTTTAAAGGATTTTCAAAATTTGGTTTCCAGTTCGTCTGTGTACAGTTTCCAATTGGCTTTTTTGAAGTTCCACCTGGGTTTAAGATGCATTGGAAGTAAGTTGTTATTCCCCAGTTGAATAGTAGCAATGATGGCTCTATGTTCCTGAGCCAGGATCTTCTACAATTTGTTTTTTGGTTTTGGAGTATAAATTAGAAGATACAAAGAGTAAGTCAGGATTAGTTCCTGAACCAGAGTAATGTATATATGTTGGAGGATCCTCTTTGTTGTGTATTATTTCTATGGGTGTTGAATTTAATAAGTCTTCTACAATTTTCCCTGCATTATTAGATTTGGTATAGCCCCATCGTCGTGAATGGGCATTAAAATCTCCCATTATAATTGTGTTTGGGTTTATTGTAATATGTTCAAGATTAGGGGAGTTATTTGGTGGATTATAAATTGAATATATATTGTACTGAGATTTATTTATCCATATGTTAATTTTAATTATTTCAATTTTGTCTACATTGTCCATTTCTTTGATAATTTGAACGGATGAAGTCATATGTGTTCGAATTCCAACTAAAATACCACTGCTTTTTGTCGTCCTTTAGGAAGTATGTGAACAGTAAAATCCTTGAAGTGGTAATATTGTAACTGTTCCTGTGTGAGATTTGCTTCTTGAATTGTGAATACATCAATTTGGTGGTCAGATAGCATTTTTGTAAGTTCAGTCTTTTTAGCTTGTGATAGTCCTCCAGTATTCCACTGGAGGATTTTGATCAAGTTTGGTTTGGTATATTTGTTTCCTTGAAGAAAGGTCCCCGTCCGGAGATCCGAATGGGGGACTATTTTACCTCCGGATTTGTATTTCTTTTTCCAAGGCTTCATGTTTGTATTGGAGTACAATAAACTAGTTGTAACCGTTTAGGCACCACATGTGGTGGTTACGTCACCCATTGAGAGAAAGTAGGTATAGGAAGGAAGGAGAAATGAACCCCTAGGCCTCGAGTACTCTAATACCATCAGGGTCGAAAGAAACAAGAGGTCAGTCAAGGGAGACTGGATAGAAAATTTGAAAGAGGGAATTGGTATGGGGAGGAGAAGTAATACCAATTCGGTCAAAAAAGAAAAACTCACCAAGCTGACCAGTGCTTGTTGGTGAGTAGCCCTTCCCTTTCGTTCATCATGCATAAGCATGATTACTAACAGCTGCACCACGAGAAGGTGAGGGATTGGACACTAGGTTACTGTCCAGGTCGGTTCCTTTAAGCCTTCGATGGAAGGAATTAAAGGGTCTCCTCTCTGTTAAAAACAGTAGCCTTTCCGCAGCCCGATTTTGAATGTAAAATCACTAAAGCACATCCCACAATGTTTAAATTTTGGAGTAGATATGTTGATGATATAATTTGTATTGTTAAAGAAAAACATGTAGAAGATTCCCTAAAACTATTAAATTTACAGAGTACAAACATTAAATTCACCAAAGAAATAGAAGACAATAAACAAATACCTTTTTTGGATCTTAAATTGGTCAGAAACGAAGAAAAAAGAAAAATTGAATTCAGGATTCATAGGAAAGAAACTCATACGGAAAATTTTATAAAATCAACAGGGTTCAATCCATTTGGACATAAATTAGCAGCATTTAATAGTTTAACTCATAGATTGGTAAACTTACCCTTAAACGAAGAAGATTTCAAACATGAGAAAAAACACATAATCAAAGTAGCAAGAGAAAATGGGTTTGATGAAAAAATGGTACATAAAAGGATAGAAAAGTATAAAAACAAAAAATGATAAACAGAAGTAATCTTGAAAAAGAAGAACCACCTATGAAAAAATATAGGAAATTCACAAATCACCCCTGGGTACATAATAAATTTCAAAATATATTTGAGAAGTTTAATATTAAATTAGCCCAAAAAATAACTACAGTTTAAATAAACTAATAAAAACCAACAAAACTGATAAAAATAAAAAGTCAGGAATATATCAAATTGAATGCATGGGTTGTGAAAAGATATATATAGGGAAAACAAAAAGAAACCTAAAAATTAGAACCAAAGAACACATAAGAAATATTAAAAATGGAGAAATTGAAAAATCTGCAGTTGCTGCTCATGTTTGGTCTGAAAAACATAATATAAATTCAGACACTAAATTATTAAAACAGTTAGAAAATACAAATGAGCTGACTATTTGGGAAAAAAATTTATATTCAGAAGAACAGAAACAGAGTTATGAATTTTGATATTCCGATGGAGGGTGACCTTGTTTGGAGGTTCTTTGGCCAACCACAGGATGGAGCTGACATCGACATCCAGGTGGTGCAACATAATGCAACATAAATAAAACCTGTCTGGGAAAGCTGACGATAAAACAGAATTGTTTTGAAACATGTCCAAGAACAAATCAACATTAATATTGAGGTAAGATGTCCAGACCAAAAATAATATAACTAATTCTCTTATTTCACGATGGCCATTGTTTAACATGTCTAACTTCTTTCAAGTATTGTAGCCATCTTGTTATTCTGGGAAAAATCGCATTTCATTTCTGTTATAACCTGGAAGTACTGATTGGTCCAACTGAAAAGGAAGGAATACTACTGGCTGACTCCCATCCAATTTGTCCAATCCCATTTATTTGTTTATAAAAAATATCAGTTCAAATATTTAAAGTATTTTACATATATTAAATCAGTTAGAAATACATCTAACTGTATTAACAGTTTATATTGGCCAGTTTGAATTTTTTTATATACGTATAAAAAAATTTGAATTCTCTAAATCAATCTTATTTCAATTCTTACTGGAAATAAATATAATTATATTTAAATATTAAATAAAAAACTCTTATTATTTCTATATGGGAATATATGTCCGGTTTTAGAAGCTACATTCAGAATTTTGTCCAGAAAAAAATCCATCAGTTCTGGCTGAATTTGGACCTGAAAATTTTGGAACCAGAGGCAAGTACAGTAACCAGATTCCATGGGATTGACAGTTCGGAATAATTTAGACTTTTTAATGTAAAATTGGACACAGTGGTAAGCATATTACATAAAATGCTCAGAATAGGATTTTTAAGAACTGAATTGCATAAATGTTCAATGCCAATCAAATAGATTATTCTATTATGCTATAAAAATCTTGATTATGAGTTTCTTTGGAAGGGAAGAATAGCCATGGATCATATATAATTTATATTTACATCTTATGAAAGCATCTCAAGCCTGCAATTGAAACCTCTGTGCAAAATTTTGGTATCATTCACACCCAGCAACGAGAATTGCCTTAGGTATTAAATACCGGTACTATGTGCCAATAAACATTCTGTGTTATATAAAATACAAATAGGATTTTCTAGCCATAATTTCATTCAATGAATGAATGAGACACTTCTTATCTTACCTCATAGTTAATATTTTTTAAACACAGGAACTGCAGTTTTTAAAAGGACATCCCTCTCATTTTCAACCAATATTATGAGTCATAAATGTTTTTTTTTTAAACACAGGAACTGCAGTTTTTAAGAGGACATCCCTCTCATTTTCAACCAATATTATGAGTCATAAATGTTTTTTTTTAAACACAGGAACTGCAGTTTTTTTAAGAGGACATCCCTCTCATTTTCAACCAATATTGTGAGTCATAAATGTTTTTTTTAAACACAGGAACTGCAGTTTTTTTAAGAGGACATCCCTCTCATTTTCAACCAATATTATGAGTCATTAATGTTTTTTTAACACAGGAACTGCAGTTTTTAAGAGGACATCTCTCATTTTCAACCAGTATTATGAGTCATAAATGTTTTTTTTTAAACACAGGAACTGCAGTTTTCAAGAGGACATCCCTCTCATTTTCAACTGATATTATGACTCCTAATATCAGTTGAACATGAGAGGGATGTCCTCTTGAAAATTGCAGTTCTTGTGTTTAAAAAAACATAAACTATGAGGTAAGATAAGAAGTGACTCATTCATTCATTGAATTAAGAGCCTCATAATGTTAATACCCATATTTAACTGTGACATAATTCCATTGTATATTTCATTATTATTGAGGATGTGAATTTTTTTTCTACAGACTGAAAACTAAATTCCCATCTGTTGAAGAGGGGGAAGAATATGTAGAGGTGATAGATGTTGGAACAAGGCAGGTTCAACCAGCACATGCCACAAGTCATTTATCTGCTTCTCAGTCATTCGTCATCAATCCACAAGGTGCAAATGTCACTAAATCTCTTCGTACTATACGTAGACGGCGCCTCTCGGACTTTCATTTTGAACCATTGCATAAGAGAAGGAAAATTGGTGAGTTTTTGTGTTATTTCAATAAAGCCGTCATCATTATCTTAAATAATCATTTGCATGTATAACATTATCCATGATTTGAGGGAAGTAGATTATACAGGGGATGATTGGAAAACATTAGCTCAGGATAGGGATGTATAGAGAGCTTATGTCTATGTGGTCATGAACCTACAGGTTCGATAGAGCCAGTCAGTGAGTGAGTGAGTTAGTTAGTTATGTACAGTTTTAAAGTTTAGCATTTAGCACATTCAGTGGTCCAAATTCTGCTTAAGTGCTAAATCAACCATGCCTGCTGATATAGTGGAATTTGATGAATGGATTGCTGCAGCAGAAGCAGCAATTTTATTTTTTCATGGACTTAATTATCATATAACATATGTGGTCATGGTGGTCTAGAGGTTAAGTTACTTGGCTTTGGTCATGAGGGATTTGGGTTCAAATCTGACTGAATTTGATTAATTTTTTAGGATGGAAAAATCTAATGGACAAGTCCTCCACTAGGGACTTTAAGCCATGGGTTCCAAGTCTGAAGATTTTCGAGTTTGTAAAAAAACTCAAGTATAAATTAGAGCCTGTGAGCAAAAATTTAATCAGTCTTTTCCATATGCTTACCAAGTGTCTCTCTGATGTGATGAGCTAACCAGTTGTCTCTCACTGACATCTGTAGGGAAATAATTATAACTAATTATATTTTAAGAGAAAAATTTACACCTTAGGTGGCATTTGAAACCTTTGGTGCACAGGGATTGTATAAGAGAGAAAAATTTCTATTTATTAAGTTATGTAGATAGGAAATAACACTATGAGGTTTTTTATTATTGTTTATTTTTTATTATATCACTCACCTCATACTTCATAATTCATTATGAGGTGAGTGATATAATAAAAAATAAACAATATTTCTATTTATATTGAAATGCTCAAATAGCTCAGTGGCAGAATGCTAGTGTATAAAACCAGAAACCTTGGATTCAAAACTCGGCTTAGACATAAATTTTCTCGTCAAATATAATTTGTCATTCACTGGTGAAATGATGAATTTAAAATAAAAACATTGAAAGTATAACTAAATTAAGTTATGTAGATATGAAATAACACTATGAGGTTCTTTAATATTGTTTATTTTTTATTATTTCACTCACCTCATACTTCATAATTCATAGCAGACCCTGGGTTTCTTCACGTAATTTGTGACATTGTCAATGCTGCGTCACGTTCACAACTGACGTCCAACGGCCTTCTATCCTGCAGACTGACCTCCGCGCCATCTGGTGGCCGACCGAAGAATTTCCAAATCAGTCCTCTTTCTTTATAACCGGGTATTTCAAAATTCATAGTTGTATTTTCATTCTTGCATATGTAAATTTTTTCCCAAATTGTGAGTTCCTTCGGTTTTTCCAATTGTTTAAGTAATTTTGTTTTGGTTTCTATTCTATGTTTTTCTGACCAGGCATGTGCAGCTATTGCAGATTTTTCGGTTTCTCCATTTTTAACATTTCTGAGGTGTTCTTTTAATCTTGTATTTAGATTCCTTTTTGTTTTTCCTATGTATATCTTTTCACAATCTTTACAATTAATTTGATAAATTCCCGATTTTTTTGCAGTCTTCAATTTTTTCATTTTTGTTGGTTTTTATTAAATTACCTAAACTGTAAAACCAACAAAAATGAAAAAATTGAAGACTGCAAAAAATCGGGAATTTATCAAATTAATTGTAAAGATTGTGAAAAGGTATACATAGGAAAAACAAAAAGGAATCTAAATACAAGATTAAAAGAACACCTCAGAAATGTTAAAAATGGAGAAACCGAAAAATCTGCAATAGCTGCACATGCCTGGTCAGAAAAACATAGAATAGAAACCAAAACAAAATTACTTAAACAATTGGAAAAACCGAAGGAACTCACAATTTGGGAAAAAATTTACATATGCAAGAATGAAAATACAACTATGAATTTTGAAATACCCGGTTATAAAGAAAGAGGACTGATTTGGAAATTCTTCGGTCGGCCACCAGATGGCGCGGAGGTCAGTCTGCAGGATAGAAGGCCGTTGGACGTCAGTTGTGAACGTGACGCAGCATTGACAATGTCACAAATTACGTGAAGAAACCCAGGGTCTGCTATGAATTATGAAGTATGAGGTGAGTGAAATAATAAAAAATAAACAATATAACTAAATTAGTTTTGTTAACCTATTCACCGTTATGGATATTATGTATTTTCCGTCAAATGGAAATGCCTTCTGTTTGCTGTGAATGGATATTCTCCACATTTTATAAATATTGAGCAACAGGATGCAATTTGGTATTTATTTAAAATATTTTTCTACAATGTGATAATATAATGTCTAGCATAAAATACCTTACCTTCAGGGGTTTATTCATTTGAAATTCTTTTCTTAATCCCGTTTTCTTACTCCCTATACAATGGTGACTTGCAGATTTTATTTCCCATTGCTGATATGTGTATCAGAAAATGTGTTTCAATAGGAGTGGGGTAGGTTTCCCTGACTTTTTCCACCTTTATGTAAATGGCACAGAACATGATGTAATGTGATGTAATGAGGCTCCATACGATAGCAGTACAGAAGTCAATATACGTCTTACAAATCAATGGTAAAGAGAAAAATGTTTGCCTGAACCGGGAATCGAACCCCGAACCTTTAGCTTCATGAAGCCTGGATTAGCTTAGTGGACTGAGCATTAGCACGGAAAGCTAAAGGTTCGGGGTTCGATTCCCGGTTCAGGCAAAAAATTGTCTCTTTACCATTGATTTACAATAATTTAATTGTGTTCATTAATTTACTTATTTCTATCATAGTAATAGCATTAGCTTCTCAATATTAATTTAATAAATAATGCTATAGCTGTGTGGAGTCCCTTCATGTCTTCTTCAGGTAGAAGCCATTCATTGTGTATATGTGAATGATGATTCATTGCAATTGAATGTGGGACCAGTAGAGTAAGGTAAAGGAAGGATTTCTGCTTGGATGGGAATGAAGCCTAGATTAGCTTAGTGGACTGAGCATTAGCACGGAAAGCTAAAGGTTCGGGGTTCGATTCCCGGTTCAGGCAAAAAATTGTCTCTTTACCATTGATTTACAATAATTTAATTGTGTTCATTAATTTACTTATTTCTATCATAGTAATAGCATTAGCTTCTCAATATTAATTTAATAAATAATGCTATAGCTGTGTGGAGTCCCTTCATGTCTTCTTCAGGTAGAAGCCATTCATTGTGTATATGTGAATGATGATTCATTGCAATTGAATGTGGGACCAGTAGAGTAAGGTAAAGGAAGGATTTCTGCTTGGATGGGAATGAAGCCTAGATTAGCTTAGTGGACTGAGCATTAGCACGGAAAGCTAAAGGTTCGGGGTTCGATTCCCGGTTCAGGCAAAAAATTGTCTCTTTACCATTGATTTACAATAATTTAATTGTGTTCATTAATTTACTTATTTCTATCATAGTAATAGCATTAGCTTCTCAATATTAATTTAATAAATAATGCTATAGCTGTGTGGAGTCCCTTCATGTCTTCTTCAGGTAGAAGCCATTCATTGTGTATATGTGAATGATGATTCATTGCAATTGAATGTGGGACCAGTAGAGTAAGGTAAAGGAAGGATTTCTGCTTGGATGGGAATGAAGCCTAGATTAGCTTAGTGGACTGAGCATTAGCACGGAAAGCTAAAGGTTTGGGGTTCGATTCCCGGTTCAGGCAAACATTTTTCTCTCTACCATTGATTTACAATAATTTGTGTTCATTAATGTACTTATTTCTATCATAGTAATAGCTTTAGCTTCTCAATATTAATTTAATACGTCTTATATTTTGATATTAATGAAAATATCACCTCCCCTCATATTTTGCCTTCTTTTTAGACCAGTTTCAGAGTAATCAGTTCTTCATCTTCAGTATTTACTTATTTAATATTTAATTTTAGGAAGTTATATTTTGAGGTTATTTTAATTATATTATTTTTGGTCTGGACATCTTACCTCAATATTAATGTTGATTTTACTTATTTACTTGACCATTGTTCTAATACGAGTCATACAAAGCTTATGTCAAAATTCTAAAATCAAAATTAAATTACCAGATGGAGAAATAACAGAACACATAAACACAAGCAAAGGTGTTTGACAAGGATGTGGATTATCTCCACTCTTATTTAATATATATATTAACAGAATAGTGCAAGAATGGAAACAGACAGTAAATAGTGGAATTTCAATAACTAGGAATAAAATAATTCAAACAATATTGTATGCTGATGATCAAATAATATTATCAGATTCCGAAGATAGCTTACAAATAGCAGCGTATCAATTATTCAAAATTGCCAGCAAATATAATATGAAAATTTCCACTTCAAAATCCAAAACAATGGCAATGTGTGGAAAAAACATACAACAGGTGAAAATTGAGATTGATGGAAAAATTATAGAACAAGTGTCAGATTTCTCTTACTTAGGAAATGTATTTGCAGAGTATAACAGTGACATTGATTCAAAATTACAAAAATATAATAAAATGAATGGGGTAATACGAAGACATTTTGGTAAACAGATGAGGACAGAGACAAAACTAAGATTACATAACATCACATCAAAAGCTGCTCTAAAATACGGAAGTGAAATTTGGATTTTAAATAAAAGAAACTCTCATAAACTTCAAGTAAGCCAAATGCGCTTCTTACGATCATTGTTAGGAGTTAATAGACTGGATCACCAAAGGAACACTATTATCAGAGGAAAACTTGGAGTAACAAGTTTAAATGAACATATACAAAGATACCAACAAGAATGGAAAAATCATCTGAGGAGAATGGCAAGAAATAGACTTCCAAAATTGGCATTCCAATATACCCCAACTGGACATAGGGACCAAGGAAGACCAAAACATCGGTGGAAAGATCAAGACCATCTTCGCTAGGTTTACCGTACAGGCCACATGGCCTAAAACGAATTTGTTCATGATGATGATGATGATGTTCTGTTATGTTGATTCACTGTTTCCTTCTCCATCTGTTGGTAGACCAATGAAACTTCAAATCAAACCACATTCCCTGGGAATTTCAAAATTCATTAATTGCTCCTCCTTTTTTTTTAATATAGATTTTTTCCTAAACTGTTAGTTCTTTAGGTTTTTCTATTTATTTAATTCATCTATCCTTTCTTTCAATCTGATGTCTTTCTGTCCAAACGTGAGCAGCTATTGCATGATTTTTCTATTTCCCCATTTTTAACATGTCTAAGGTGTTCCTTTACTCTGGTTTTCACTTTTCTTTTTCTCCCTATGTAGATTTTATCCATTTCCCATATTTTATCTGATAAATACCTGATTTATTTTCTTCTTCTATTTTCTCATTTTGAAATGATTTCTGGATATGGAAGAAGAAAATAAATCAGGTATTTATCAGATAGAATATGGGGATTGTGATAAAATCTATGTAGAAAAACAAAAATAAATTTTAAAACCAGAGTGAAGGAACATCTTAGGAATGTTAAAAATAGAGAGGTAGAAAAATCTACAGTGGCCACTTGGTCAGAAAAACATCAGATTGAAAGAAAGGCAGAATTAATTAAACTAATAAAAAACTTAAAAAACTCATGGTTTGGAGAAAGAATTACATTAAAAAAAGAGGAGCAATTAATAAATTTTGAAATTCCCAGGAATGTGATTTTATTTGAAGGTTCATTGGAGAAGGATACAGTGAATCAACACAAGAGAACAATGATCAAGCAATTACTGATGATGGAGAATTGATTACACTGAAATCAGCCTGAAAAAAAGACAAAATATGAGGTGAGGTGATATTTTTATTAATATTAAACTATTAATACATCATAGTATTACTTCCTACAAATTTTCAAGATACTTCATTTGCTTGTTGGGATTCAGAGCTCTCCATAAAACCAGGCTGTTGTAAATTGCAATATCCATCATATGAATCCATCTTGTACCATTTGATAGTTTTGCTCATTGATGCATATGCTTGAGTTACCTAGTCTAACAAATCCACACCTCCCATATTCATATTGTAGATGTAAACAACATCTAATTTGAAGAGACTAATTTGTTAGATGATTACACCTACACAGACTTGGCATAACAGATTCACCTAAATGACCTTTTTGCAATTTAAATGAAGATACGGAAAGAAACCATCTCCTCTGTTGTCCAGCTTTTGTAGAAGAGACCAGCCTTTCTGCTAAATATTGGAGTGCAAGAGAGCGAATGATTTCATTATCAAGTGCTCGACATTTGATACCAACCAACTAACCAACTTTTCTCTTATCCACTATCTCAAAGTTTGAATGATTATTGAACAATATCAATACCTGTCTTCTATCAAAACACACTTACTTACTCACTGGCACTATCGAACCTGTAGGTTCATGGCCGCATGGACATATGCTCTCCATACATCCCTATCCTGAGCTAATGCTTTCCAATCATTCCCCGTATAATCTACTTCCGTCAAATCATAGTTAATGTTATTCTCCCACCTCATTCTTGGTCTACCAACTGGGCATTTTCCCTCTGGCTTTCCTACAAGAAGCTTCCATGCACGTCTTTCATTCCCCATACGCGCAACATGTCCTGCCCATTGCAGTCTACAAGACTTAACTGTTCTTATTATACCTGGCTTCCTATAAAGACCATGTAGTTCATTGTTATGTAGTCTTCTCCATTTGCCTGTCTGTTCATCTCTCTTTGGTCCAAAAATTTTCCTAAGTGCTTTATTCTCAAATACTCGTAATCTCCTTTCCTCCCTTAAAGTAAGAGTCCATGTTTGGCATCCATATAATATAACTGGTAGAATAATAGTTTTATATATTTTCAGTTTAACGTTTTTTTGAAAGAAGTTGGGACATCAAAAGTCTCTGCAATGCATAATAGCATGCATTTCCAGAACTGAGCCTATGTTTAATTTCTTTGTGCATCTCATTCCTATTTGTGATTATTGTTCCTAGGTATTTGAATTCAGCCACTTCCTCAAAATTTCTCATTTGTCATTAGCTGTTCATTTCCATTATCTAATGTATTTCTATCAGACCACACTGCATATGTAAATATTGCCTCACGTCAATCTCATCCCTCTCCAAAACACTGGCATTTATGTTTTTTGGGAAATCCAACTCTACCCGTGCAAACTGTACCACATGATGAATAAATGATGTTTGAAGAGAAAAATTATACACTCAGACTGGTGCTAGAACCCAGGATCTATCACACTCTAGGCAAATGCTCTACTGAGTGAGCTCCAATCTAAATGCAAATTTTTCTCTTTTATACGCTGATAATTCCCATGCACCAAAATATTATTAAACCTTTACTTCTATCTTGCAAATGGTGGCTTCTTTATTAAGAAGACATTTAATTGCACCACATGAATTTGCAAGTCTATTATAAAGCTTCACATACAATTTGAGTGAATTGTAGCATACATGGTTCTACCTTTATCTAACAGTGATTGAGCAAGGTGCAAACAATGGAACCTGATGGTTTAAGTTCTGAGTCCCTTATGTTGTCAGTAACCTTACAATGTTAACATATTCCTCATCAAACCTATTATTAACTTACATTATCTGATGCTGAAAATTTAGTGGTATTTCTTATAGTCTCATATTCTATATTTGTATCCATATCCTCTTCGGTTTCCATGTTTTCATCTGAAAATTGCAATATTTGTAATTTATTAGCAATTTTGATCTTGTATTCTTACTGTAGTTCATCATTATTTAAATTTTTTATATAACACTAGCTAATACCCGGTGTGCGCTGCTAAGCCTAAATAAATGAAAATTAATGTGCTTTTATGTTTAGTTGAATAAGTAATAGGAAAAAAATTATAAATTTATATTTTTTATATACCCCGTGCTGATTACCCGGTGATTCCTGGGAATCTACTTATCTCGATCTTCTTGACATAAATGAGCTGAAATACGAAAATTGTGTTTTATGTTTAGTTAAATAAATAGAAGGAAAAATTTATATTGTAATTATTTTTAGATACCCTATGCTGTTTATCGGTGTTGTCCAGGAATCTGGCATAAATGAGCTAAAAGACGAAAATTAATGTACTTCTTATGATTAGTTGAATAAATAAAATGAATATTAAATTAAAAGATTCTTACCTCTCCTCACATTATTCTGTTAAGTAGATCGCGATTTCAGGCCTATAGCAGGCCCATCTACTTAACAGAATAATGTGAGGAGAGGTAAGAATCTTTTAATTTAATATTGAATTGAACCTCACAGTGATAATTCCTATATAAAAAAAGGTTAAAATAAAATGAAAATTAATTATAAATGTATATCGTAATTATTTTTAAGATTCCCCATACTGATTACCCAGTGTTGCCCAGGAATCTACTAATCTCGATCTTCTTGACATAAATGAGCTAAAAGACAAAATTCATTATTGTGAGTTATCCATAAAAGAATACCCGTCATGTGCTGCTGCTTGCACAGGAATCTACGTACTTGTCACTTTTTTGTAGAACTTATTGATATATTCAATTCTGTGTAGATTAATTTTGTGTATTTATGATGGTTTAGGCAGCTTAAGCCATTTAAGCATCCAAAGAGCTATTTTTTCATGTTTTCCACTACAAATGGCGATTTTTTAAGGATGTAGGAGTTGAGTATCACAACTCTCTTATAGCCTATGTTCATCCCAGGAATCTCCTGAACATTTTGCAAAAAGCCCCATCACAATCGGATCAATGGCTGTGCATAAAATACGAACAAACAAACAAACATTCATTTTTATATATTAGATTTTTCAGTCATCTTTAGCATTTGTACTTCTTGTAATCTATGACCTGATGATCCAAATTGCAGTCCATCTCCCTAATTGGCCTAACATCAGAGGAATATTAAAGCAATGCTTCGGTGAAATATGATGAAAAAATTGTTTTTTCAATTTTAAGTTTTTTATTATATTTGAACCCTGTACTTTTATTTGGCACTTTTGTTTTTTTAAATTTTGGCCATATTTAAAGCCCCACGCAGCCATTTAAGTCTCCCCGTGTGACCACACACTGGCTCTTTAAAACATTGATCCTTGTTATAGGGGTTTGTTAATAACCTCTCATTGTTAACTCTTACATAACATTAAGATACCTCCTATTCTTGACTCTTACATATATAAAATTGACAGTCATTGGTAAACATAATGACTGCTAGTAAAGAAGTAAAACATAAATTATTATATGAAACTTAGGAATTATTAATAATTAATACATCTTGATAACTTGCAATTAACAAATGTGTTACCCTCAATGCTTAATTATTATCGATCTAATTTTCTTGGTATATAATTAACTAATATTATAATTTGAAAATAATTGAATAACTTAATGTTTTATTTTAGGAAGTAATATTTTGAGGTTCTTTTAATCAAGTTTTTATTTTGAGTCTGTACTACCTTACCTCAATTTAACAATTTAATGTTGATTTCTTCTTGAATATGTTTCGATTAGTCCGGCCAAGCTGAGGATGATTAGAAGACTAATCAAAACATGTTCAAGAACAAATCAACATTAAATTGAGGTAAGATAGTACAGACTCAAAATAAAAACTTAATAGAATAACTTGTCTAATAATTTATTATTTTAAGCAACAAAATTGGAAGTTAATGAAGATGTAGATGTTACTGATGATGGAGGGTCACCTGTCGATGTCGTGACAACATCTACTGGGACAACTGCAGGTGGAGCTTTTGGCAGTGGAAAAAGTACTCCAACTTACCGTTATAGCAGGAAGAAAACACCAATTGTACATTTAGAAAAATTGAATGTCACCACAGATAGCAATGGTAATAATTTGTTTATATTTTATTTTCATATTTTATTTATACCAGTAGTCTAGAATCTTTCCTAATTCTAAATCTGACTAAACATTTTAGAAAATTTTTATTTCAAGTTGTGTGGAAATACTATTAAAGATCCTAATGTAAAATGAAGTTTCATGTAATATTTGATTTCTTGAAAACTATTCTAATTTTTTTGTTTTTGTTTTGTGGCTCTGTGACTTCATAGGTTATATTACACCTGGGATCTTCAATTGTGCATCATAAAGACATGCATTTCTGTTGTTCACAATTTGTAGTTTGTTAAATTATTTTTTCTCTTTTAATTGTGAAGATATTTAAATGATGTATATGTAGCATGAAACACACACAACATTGATGATTAATTTGTCACTTTTCAATATAATCTCTGTCCTTTTCCACTGTTTTTGTCCACCTTTTAACAAGGGCATATATTCCACTACCACTGTGGTAAAAAACATGGTCTTGCTTCCTAAGCCATTGATGCAAGGATGTTTCTACAGCCTCCTCATTCTCAAAATGAATCCCACAATGAGCTTCCTTTAGTGGCCCGAACAGATGGAAGTCTGATGGTGCTAGGTCAGGGCTATAAGGTGGATGAGGCAAGACTTCCCATCCAATTTTCACAATCTCTTCAGTGGTGTAATGACTGGTGTAGGTTCTTGCATTGTCATGCAAAAGAAGAACATCCACCATAGCTTTTGTTAGGCGAACTCACCGAATACATGCTTTAAGCTTTTTGAGGATGCTGATGTATTTGGCAGAATTTATTGTGCATCCCTGCTCCAAAAAATTCAACCATAATCACACCCTCTGCATCAATGATGTTGCTGGCTTTCCGCTCCGCTTTGCATCAGCCAATTGTGTTTGTCCTTCAGCTTCATTACAGCAATGAACCCATCATCTAACAGTACTGACATCCACTGTTGAATCTCCATACACATTTTTCAACCTTTCATGAATGTGTAAGGGCTTTTCACCTTCTGCATTCAAGAATTCAATCACAGAATGCTGTCTAATATGTATGTTAATTTCAGTCATTTTGCAAGAGGATGCAGTGCCACCCTTTGACTTAGGAAGTTATTACTGCAGTGGATTGGAAAAGAATGTTTGAGGAATTGTGCCAAATTGAAATTTTTCACATAACTAATTTATTAAAAGAAAAAAAATAGGGCTACTTTTTGACTGACCCTCGTACAATGCTGCATATAACATTGTGCCAGTTCACTCAGGGTAGAATATGATCACTCAGGGATGTTTATATTATACACTTATTATTTCAGTTTATTGGATAAATTTGTATGTACAATTGTTTATTTACAGTGTTTTATACTTCACTAACTCGAAGTGGAGTTGATGAATTACTTCCGCCCATGTGTTTTAATATCACCTTCGCGAACGGTTACTGAAGAACTTGACTATTGTAGAACGTAGGAGCGTGAGAGAGCTTTCACGCGCATCCTCGCCTTATAAGGGCGATGACTCCTCCCATAAAGTCGCCACCCCCACTCTGAGTGTATATGTTATTCATTATAGCTTAGAGGGGTAGGTACCATTCGTTTGGGTTTCTATGTTGGTAATAGACTCGTGTTCACATTTGTGCACCTTCCAGTTATTACTATTAATGGTACGTTTTAGTACTCACGAGTCTATTACTTCTTGCCACATGATGCCCATATGAGATTCTATCTAAATTTTCTACTGAACAAATTTTGTAGAACTCATATTCATCTGTCATTCAAAGCAATAAGATTCAACTTGTAAGCTATTCTAAAAACATTCTTGTTTGGGTTCACTGACTGACGTATAAGAATAGTACCTTTCCCTTTCTAAGGCCTAAAGATAATACATAAATATACCTACATAATAGAAATTCCTTATACTAGCTTATACATACAAATCAATTCATACCACTCATTCATTCAAACCTTTTCACATTAACATATGATTCATCACTGTTTTACACTTTTAAATGACTTATGTGGCTATTTAAGCCCTGATAATAGATGTTGTATCACTAAATCACTTTTCACATTCACACGCAATTCTTGATGTGACTTAAAATAAAAATTCTAATCTAATTTTACATTAATATGTACAGTGTGAATTATTCGGTGTTATGAACCAATTATTTAAGTATGTGTTTCATTTTCTCGGATATATTTTCAAGGAATTTAAAAGTTTCATTAAATAAAATGCATTTATGTGGATCTGTGTCATATTTGAGTCTTTGCCCTTTTTGCAATTTAAATGAAGATATGGAAAGAAACCATCTCCTCCGTTGTCCAGCTTTTGTAGAAGAGACCAGCCTTTCTGCTAAATATTGGAGTGCAAGAGAGCGAATGATTTCATTATCAAGTGCTCGACATTAGATACCAACCAACCAACCATATTTGAGTCATAATAGAATATTCTTCTTCTTCTTCCTTTCAAGTATTAGGCCAAGGCCTGTTACGATCCTATAGAAAATTTTCCCTTATGGGAAATTCTCATATAAGACTTGAAAGCATAATAATAGTCCCTTCGATTGGTTGCTGGCCAAAGGAAGGCAAGACCAGTGATGAGGCTGCCATCTTATAGCCTCTGGTCAGGCTTTCTGGAGAAGAAAAGAAAATAAAGGAAAGAAGAAATGGAAGAAAGGAAGGACTCCCTAGCCCTCGGATGCCCTAATAGCGTCGGGGTCGAAAAAACAAGAGTTAACCAAGAGAGGTTAGATAGTAAAGTTAAAAGAGTGCAAAACACAAGTAAGTGGAAGAAATGTTTTGCACAGCTTGGGCACCTTGTGGTCGCCATCCACATATCCCCTAGATGAGGACCCCTGAGGGCTAATAGAATATTAATATTTTTAATCAACTGTATGGTATCATAATTGTTCAAATATATGTAAAATATTTATTGTGGATTATATAAAAATCATTTCGTTTATTCATGCAGATAATATTTTCGTTGTTTTCTTGTAAAGAGAGGTTTATTCAGTCATAAATAGATGTAATTATCGCCTCATGTATATAAAAAAAGAATATTTAAGTTTTCCAATAAAAAAATTGTTTTACGGCTCCCGCGCTCCTGTATTTTATTTTTAGCATTATAGGCATTTCACTATTTGTGATATGCTTTACGTATTTCCTATCGTTTTATTACATTGTGATCATTTGTATAGAAGTTATCATTCTCAATATTTTATTTAAACATCTTTCGGCATATTAGCGTATTTAATTTGCCAAAGCAAAATTGGCTCTATAATTAATTGGTCAAACAACATTCCAGTCTTATGCGTGCAAAATCGTTTTACTCGGATACAGAATTATATAAACATGTCAGCATCGCTGTTCCCTCAGCGGTAATGACTATTTCATATATCATTAATAAAACCATTTTAAATCAATAACATTCATCAATTAGATAATATTGGGTCACTTGCCCAAAAATATTACCTCACAAAATATTACGTAATACACAAATACGATTAGATGCCTCTTTGGTCATCATATAAATAATTTAATCCTGTATATAAAATCAATAAATTCCACACGCTTTCAATTATTAACGTCAATCGACCTGTTCATTAAGATGGATTAAGCTTCAACATCTTTCATTTACTGATATGCTTAAGATGTCTCCGTTTTTTTCCAAGAATAGTTATATTCATATTAAAATCGTTCTATATGTTTGTTCAAAGAACTGTAATTATTATAACGTTTTATAAAATCACAATGGACTATCCAAGCATATGCTTACTGGATTTTAAAAGTTTCCTTGGGAGCGTTAATCAACAAATTATCTTAGTATGAAATATTATAACTTTAAATTAGTTTTTGATATTTAAATCATTAGAGTATCTAGCTTTAGTTTGATGAGTCGGTAATGCAGCTTTCTGCATGTGCGATTTAATCAAATATGCAAAAAAAAAAATTTCTCTCTTTTTCTATTTAATAGTTATTTATAGCTGTTTGACTCTTTTATTTAAGGTTTAATATCCACAGGTCCATCCTATTTTATAGTGATCAAAATTTTCCGAAATATCGCACCCAGTTCTAGTTGAATGTAACCTTGTTATATCATACATACGAGGTGTGATCAATAAGTTTCCGGAATGGCTTCAAAACAATTATGCCATTGAGGAGTTTTTAATTTTCACCCAGGCTGTACACTCGGAATTTCCTTGTGATGAATTTGAGGGGTCGCGCGACCTTCTCTGACCTTGCAGTATGCTGGTAGAAGCTCTGAAGTGAAGACGTGTTTTGTGCATGCGGCGATTTCTCTGTGTAGCAACAATGCGGGATTACGAGGAACAAAGAACATGCATCAAATTTTGCTTTAAACTTGGTAAAACTGCAACAGAAACATATCAAATGTTAAGAACAGCTTATGGGGAGGAAGCAATGGGCAAATCTCAAGCATTTGAGTGGTTTTCGAAATTTAAAAGGGGCGTGACATCGGTTAAAGATGAAAATCGTCTGGGACGACCAACTTCCAGCAAAACCAATAAAAATATCGATCGAGTGAGGGAAATGGTATTAAATGATAGGCGCATTACAATATGAGAACTGTCTGATGCACTAGCACTCTCGTTTGGAAGTGTTCAAAGCATTTTGAAAGACGATTTGAACATGCGAAGAATTGCTGCGAAGTTCGTGCCCCGCCTCCTTTCAAATGACCAAAAGGAAAGTCGTGTGATTGCCTGCACAGATCTTAAAGAACAGCTTAAAAATGACCCACGGTTCATGGAAAAGGTTATTACTGGTGATGAAACATGGATTTATGGCTACGATCCAGAAACTAAACAACAGTCTTCGCAATGGATGAGTCCTGCATCTCCACGCCCCAAGAAAGCCAGACAAGTTCGATCAAATGTGAAGTCAATGATGATTGTTTTTTTTGACATTAATGGAATTGTGCATAAGGAATTTGTACCACAGGGTCAAACAGTGAATCAAGTGTACTACAAACAAGTGTTGCAAAGATTGAGGGAGAATGTGCGACGCAAACGGCCAGAGAAATGGAGGACTGGTGACTGGTTCCTGCATCACGGCAATGCACCTGCGCACAAAGCAATTTCTGTCCGCCAGTTTTTGGACAAAAATAGGATGAGTACTGTTCCCCATCCAGCCTATTCTCCAGATCTGGCTCCAGCAGACTTTTTCCTGTTCCCACGGCTAAAAATTCGGCTCCGAGGACATCGTTTTGAGGACATTGATGTCATCCAGCGCGAATCGCAAAAGGCATTGGACACATTTAAAGAAGATGACTTCCAGAAGTGCTTCCAGCATTGGCAGAAGTGCTGGGACAAGTGTATCAACTCCCAAGGTGACTACTTCGAGAATGACAGTGCTGAATAGAAACTTTGAAGTGTTGTGTTGTGTTTATGACCTCATTCTGGAAACTTATTGATCACACCTCGTAAGCTAACTTTTGCTATACGAGCAATATTAATATTTGCAAATATCATGTTACTTGGCTAAATTATTATAGGTATTATCTACTGTGATAGCATGTTACTCGTATTTATTTTTAAGTTGATATTTAATTGAGTATCAATGTGTATAAGAGAAGGGTTCTGTCCCCCTCTCATTCAAAGATGTACAATGCAGTATTCATTTCTTCATATTTAATTTTCTCAACCATTAAAGAATGTAGTTAATTAATTATTTATCATAATACAAGTAAATCTGTCTATTCATTAGTATTTTTGGTGTTCAATATCATTTTTTTATACATATGCTTAACTGTTTTAACTAATAAGATAATTATATTTCCAATTTTCATATAGAGCTGTGTTCGATCCTGGTTAAGACTGGTTCATATACACATTAAATTCGATCATCGAGTCAGTATTTCATTCTTTCATATTCGATTTCGCCCATAATGATGGCTAATCGTTTATTAAAATTATTGATATTATTAACGGTCTTATCGTTTATTTTGCTGCAATCATTTCACTCTATTTTCTCGTGTTCTACAATCGTGTTTTGGGTTATATTACACCCTCGACGGTATGTAAATATTATGTTAGTTTGGAACCTACTTGTTGTACTGGACTCAATTTCTGAATTTGAAATGACCAAATTGTTTGCAAAGAGGATTCTTGCAACCAATTTCGCCGATCGCTCAACACTGCACGTGGTTTCGAACCAAGGAACATCAGTTTTAGGTTCTTTCAAGTAATTCAAGTACTTATCTATTAAATATCTTCTCTTAGAATTATTCCTACTTGCTACCTGTGTTGCGATTATGTTGCTATCGCCTAGCATTCCCCTTCGGCATATTTCAATTTTCTCACTTTTCTGGTACGTTCCAGGTAGATATTCATTTTCTGATGTTTATTGTTTCGTGACAAATACATGAATATTTTTCAAGTCCCTTTCTTTAACTCCAAGTTCTCTCTCTACTATGTTAACATTAGAACATATATATTCTACTTTATTTTCATTTTGCCCGATACTAGCTGCTGTGGAGTTAGTTACGGTTTCTTTCTTCTCGTGTAGCTGACTACAATTTTCATTAGTTTGACCAGTTTCTAGGAGCTGGCCTCCATTTATTCTCTCACTTGTTTCAGAGATTTCGATACAATTTTCTATATTACCTAATTCTTTAGTTTCGTGCTTTTCACTTCCTAACCCTATTTCATCTGCTGAATTTATTTCCACAATAGAAATATCTGTGTGTAGGGCCCTAGTATTTCTTTGATTTCTGTTCTTAAATTGATTAACTCCCTACGGATTTCTGCATGATTTGTTTGTATGTTTGAGTTTAACGACTTTATATCTGCCGTTATGTCTTTTATCAACTGATATACATCGAATAAGGAAATTTTTGGCTCCTGATTCCCCAATGCTATATCAACATGTGTACTTTCTGCTAAGGCTAATGGATCCTGACCACGTGCTCCTAGATCTACAGCAGCCATTTTAATTTGTTTTCCACACAGTAATAAAATCAAAGAGTGTTTATATTACACAAAGAACAATTTTTTTTAGCACTTCAAAAATTTAGTTTTTTTTTTTGGTAAGTAGTGTTGATTTACTGGTGTCTTGCGAGCTCCAACCGTTGTTTCTGCAATCCCTTGCTCAACATTCATCGGCCGTATTAAGATGATTCATCACTGTAGTTGCCATGTGCTGCTCACTCGGTTTATGTTTTCACACTAATTCATTCGTTGGCGAACGTGTGCCACTATTAGATTAATTCGAACCTACCACATGGGCACCATGTGTGCCGGTTCGCTCAGGGTAGAATATGATCACTCAGGGATGTTTATATTATACACTTATTATTTCAGTTTATTGGATAAATTTGTATGTACAATTGTTTATTTACAGTGTTTTATACTTCACTAACTCGGAGTGGAGTTGATGAATTACTTCCGCCCATGTGTTTTAATATCACCTTCGCGAACGGTTACTGAAGAACTTGATTATTGTAGAACGTAGGAGCGTGAGAGAGCTTTCGCGCGTGTCCTCGTCTTATAAGGGCGATGACTCCTCCCATAAAGTCGCCACCCCCACTCTGAGTGTATATGTTATTCATTATAGCTTAGAGGGGTAGGTACCATTCGTTTGGGTTTCTATGTTGGTAATAGACTCGTGTGCACGTTTGTGCGCCTTCCAGTTATTACTATTAATGGTACGTTTTAGTACTCACGAGTCTATTACTTCTTGCCACAACATACATATAAACATTACAAAAGCTTTGACTTGCTATTCTGTATTCAATGGTAAAAAGAAAAGTTTATGACTGAACTGGGAATTGAATCCCGAACCTTCAGCTTTATGTGCTGATGCTCTTACTATTGAGCTAATTCAGGCCGCCTTCCCATCCAAGCCTGAACTAGCTTCAATTTCATCCCAGCACATAAAGCTAAAGCTTCAAGGTTCAATTCCCAGTTCAAGCATAATTTTTTCTCATATCAATTGATTACAATAGTTTTGTAGTGTACATTAATTTACTTATTTTGATTAACTTTAACTTCATAATATTAATTTAATTGCTGTTCTCTGTGTAGCTGTTTCATTAGAAATACTGATCTGAAAGCTTTTTTGTTCCTAACTTATTTCTAAAAAGGGAACTTTCAACCATTGTATGCCAAAATTTACCTTGAAATTTCTCCCAGAAAAACATTGTGATGTACTAGAGCCATGCCTAAAAAATGTTGTCGCTTTTAACTGCAAGGCACAGAATTCAAAGCCAGAATCCAGGGATGTCAGGCAACCCACTGTGGAGCAGACGGCAAGTCAAGAGTTGTGTTACTTCCCTGTAATTTAAATTAGAGATTTGGCGCTGGATTTTAGTGCCTTGTAGTAATGAGCAGCAGATTTTTTTTTTTTGAACAAAGCCTTGGTACATCACAGCACTTCTCTGGGAGAAATTTCAAGAAAGATTTCAGCATGCAATGGTTGATAAATCCCTTGTAAGTTGTGCTGTGACTGTGCCAAAATAAATAAAATAAAATAAATACTTTTCACTCCTCCTAATGAAACTTGAAAGTTTAGATCCATATTGAACATCTGAGAATCAAAATTGTCTTGTATTAATTTAAGTCCTTTGTTTTCTTCTTCTTTTTGTTTTTGTTTTTTTTAAGGCACAATTTGTTACACTCTGTACTTGCTATCAACATAGAGGGACTCAATTAAAAAAACAGCAGAATGGGTATCAGTTACTGCTTGCTCATTTCTAGAATTGTAATTCTGTATAACTTCAGCATCAGCAACAGTTTTCAATTTATTACCTAGTGTTTTCGAAATCAGCACACATTTTGCAATTTTGTTGTTTTTTCTAATGGTTTGTATTTGGGATCCTATAACCCATTTTGCTTCTTGCTTCTCAGTGAATTGTTGAAGGGTTCAGGACAGTTTTGCACAATGTAGTAGATGTTTCTGATCCATTCTTGAATTTGGTTGATAGCATAAGGTGCATTCTTCACTTTTGATTATTTTCACCTTGTGTATGTGTGCAGCAAGGCAGTCGTAATCTGTGTTCAGTCTAAATATAGCAACAGCTTTTTTTTCTTGGTTTTTGGTAGTTGTTATTCTAAGTTTTTCCAACGTCTGACCATCTTTTGCCATATGTCAGTTAAGTGTAATGATATGTAGATTCAATTTCACTTTTGGTTTTAAATAATCTTGATACTCTTAGGTGGCTTAAGATTTGGTTTGTATGATGCAGTTTCATTCCTTTCTATGCAATTGTACAATTGATACTTTGAATATCATCAAGAGCTTCAGCTATAGGTTTCAAGATACGGAATAAATCTTCTTCATTCCTTTTTATAAACACATTTAATAATTTTCTCTTAATATATCTGTTGGTCATCTCAGAAATGTTCATAAACCATTACAAGTTTTGACCAATTTTTCAAATAAGACTCTAAACTGTTAAGCATTGTGTTCCATCTTGCTTCTTGAGATACAGCTTCATACTAAGCTTTAAGTAGATGGTGATTCTGGAAGCATTTGATCACTTGCACAATGTGTTCCGTTATTTCTCTGTTAGGAAGAGACAGACCTTTTGCCAACAGATTTAAAAACTACTATCACATTTTAAAAATTATTGATTCTTAGTGCGATGGATTTAAGCCCCATATATAAAGAAAACAAACAAAAAATAGTCAAACCCTCCAAGATTACAAACAAGAAAGGAAATTATACAAATATCTTATCAAATTGAAAAAAAAGTGAAAAGCTGCCAAAAGAGCAGAGAAAAATCATAGAAGAGGCAGAAAAAGACCCTTACCGTGCCCTCTGCCCGAAAGAACAAAAGTTCAAACCCAGCATCCCCATGGAGGAATGGAAAGAACATATGAATGGAGTTATCTGTGCAAAGGAAACGAGACCCATGATGAAGACACCAGTAATACCACAGCCAGAAGAGATCTTTACCATAGAAGAAATTGCCAAAGCCATACAGGAAAGCAAAAACAACAGAACCCCAGGTCCAGATAGGATTAGAAACGAACACCTAAAACAGACAGCACTAGAACTCCTGCCAATATGGACATCTCTTCTGAACAAGTGCATGGAACTAGGGAACATACCGAAAGAATGGAGGAAGTCGACCATCAAACTACTTTACAAGGGTAAAGGGGACACAACCAGCCTGAATGCATATAGAGGGATAGCCTTAGAACCCACTGCACTGAAACAAGACAGTTGGCAGAAAAACTAGAACCACTACTACCTGAAGAACAATTTGGGTTCAGAAAAGAAAGATAATGGCAGTAAAGAATCTACTGGACCAAATAAAACCCACATTGGAAAAGCCCAAAGGAAAACTATATGTGGCTTTTATAGACTATTCGAAATATTTCGATTTGGTCAACAGAGAACTGCTTATAGACAAGCTTGAGGAGCTAATCGGCAAATCAAGTACGACTATACTAATATCAAACATCCTGTCTAATAACTATGTCCAAATAGATGACGGAGTGGGCAAATCAGAGTGGCTACCCCAAACGAATGGTGTACTCCAAGGCGACCCACTAAGTCCAATTTTGTTTAATGCCCTCACGTGTGACGTGGCAAAAGAAATTACAGGAGCCAACATCTATATTTACGCCGATGATATGGCTATCGCAACGGAAGACATAAACTCTCTACAGACAGCGATAGATATACTAAGCGGCTGGGCAGAGAGAAATGACATAAAGATAAATGAAGAGAAGACAGAAATGATAGTGTTTAAGGAAAGGCAGCAGACTGACTGAAGGGGAAAAAATTAAATGTAATGGGAAAATCCTCAACAGAGTTAACAACTTTAAATATTTAAGCCTCATGATACAAACAACAAGGAAGAGCTTCAGGCTACATATCAGATCAAGAATGGTGGCAGCAATAAGGACAATGAATGAAATTAGGAATATCAGTTTACTGTCAATCAGCACCGCTATGGACTTGTTCAGATTGAAGGTACTACCCGTACTTGTGTATGGACTCGACTTGATATGGGAATACCTCACATATAAGCAACTGGAAGATATGAAGAAAGTGAAATCAAGATACCTCAAGAGATTCTTAGGAGTATCACCGAGTACGAGATCGAGGCTGGTTTACGAACTCACCAGAGAGACGTTTTTAATAGAAGATCTGCGGACAACACTACTCCTGCCATCTAGTAAGGCCTACAATGTACTCTTGCAAGACCTGCAAGAGAAGAAGAAGGATATACCATCATCATTCTATGCGACCTGTGTGATGCAAGACAGATGATGGACAGAATCGAACTGTGAAATGCATCATGTCACTACCAGATTGGCAGTCCATGGCTTCCATCACAAGATATGCTGCAAGAAGACATTTCATGAACCTAACGGCATGTGTCTATGTGTTTTGTGTTCACAAAAATGTGAAAAGTACCATATTCTGAATTGTAAAAAATGACTTAAATCAATCAGTGCTTATAGCAAAGACAATTAAGCACTTCACATGTAATATCTGCATGGTTTGTGTGCATTTCTCCTTTATTATATATAAAGAAAACAATTCTCTCTTTTGTTAGAATTTAATGAACACCCACATGTAAAGATGTTGGTTGGTTGGTTGGTATCTAATGTCGAGCACTTGATAATGAAATCATTCGCTCTCTTGCACTCCAATATTTAGCAGAAAGGCTGGTCTCTTCTACAAAAGCTGGACAACGGAGGAGATGGTTTCTTTCCATATCTTCATTTAAATTGCAAAAAGGGCATTTAGGTGAATCTGTTATGCCAATTCTGTGTAGGTGTTTATTCAAGCAGTCATGTCCCGTTAGCAGTCTGAATATGTAAAGATGTTATGTCTTCTTGAACAAATTCACTTCTTATTTTAACTATATTAGCTGCATTATCTGTAATAAAGCTACACACTTTACATTTGAATTTCTATTCTTTATTTATTATAGCATCCATGGTTAATGTTTTTAAATAGTCACTGGTGTATGGGTGTTCAGAAGTATTAATAGTGTCTACTAGAAAAACTTTACCTTGTTTAGTCACAAATAATTGGTTCATTTTGGATATTAGACCAGCCATCAATGGCCATCACACAGTCTCATCTTTTAATTCTACATTGAGTTCTGACTCTTTATTGAAAATAATTTCCATTCATTTATCAGCAATATCATGACAAGAAGGAGGTTTATAACCAAGCCTCAGAAGTGTGCACAGTTTCTGGAATTCCTTACGCTCTTCTGTTCTGAAAGGACAAGCTGTAAAAACAAATCTAGCACTTTGTTCATTTAGTAGTATTTTTCTTTCTCCCTTAGGAGGTTTTGTAACAGATGTATCCATTGTATTTTGAAATACCTTTTCGGGATTCTTGGGTGTGTCTTGCAGTATTGTCTTCTCGACGTTTCATCGCCTACTGTGGGTGACATCTTCAGAATATATTGCTTGTTTAAAATCTCATAGTAAACTGCTAATTAACTGTTAAGTTGCGTGATTTGACTGTAACTATGTATCTGAGTAAATAATGTCTAATTGTATTTGAAGAGAAAAATTTTCGCCTAGACCGGGACTCGAACCCGGGACCCTTGGCTTTCCGGGCCAAGTGCTCTACCAACTGAGCTACCGAGGCAAGTTACGATCTAGACGCAAATTTTTCTCTTATGTACGTAATTGTAATTCCCTCGCGCCAAATGCTTGAAACCATAGCTTCTATCTTTGCAAATGGCGGCTTCTTAGTTAAGAAGACATTTATTGGGAATTTAACACTACTTTATAGCCAGTAGGGCTTCTATTGACGATTTTATTATTAATTTAACACTTCTCATAGAAGGATAAATTATATTTGAAGAGAAAAATTTTCGCCTAGACCGGGACTCGAACCTGGGACCCTTGGTAGAGCACTTGGCCCGGAAAGCCAAGGGTCCCGGGTTCGAGTCCCGGTCTAGGCGAAAATTTTTCTCTTCAAATATAATTTATCCTTCTATGAGAAGTGTTAAATTAATAATAAAATCGTCAATAGAAGCCCTACTGGCTATAAAGTAGTGTTAAATTCCCAATAAATGTCTTCTTAACTAAGAAGCCGCCATTTGCAAAGATAGAAGCTATGGTTTCAAGCATTTGGCACGAGGGAATTACAATTACGTACATAAGAGAAAAATTTGCGTCTAGATCGTAACTCGCCTCGGTAGCTCAGTTGGTAGAGCACTTGGCCCGGAAAGCCAAGGGTCCCGGGTTCGAGTCCCGGTCTAGGCGAAAATTTTTCTCTTCAAATATAATTTATCCTTCTATGAGAAGTGTTAAATTAATAATAAAATCGTCAATGTCTAATTGGTTAGTGTTAGATGTAGAGCAGTTTGCCCATTGGTTGTTGTCATGGTATACGTCATGTCATGACTTACTATATACAAATATAGGCAGGATACCATGTTTTATTGATCCTCAAACTTTCCTCTTTTCTGTTAAAATTTTATGTTTATATATCTCTATAGCTTCTCTGTTTAATCGAGTATAATAAAATATGGTATTACATAAAACTTGAATATTATTAAATAAAATAATGATTAGTGTTATTATAAAAATGACCATGTTGACAGTGTCTTATGTGTTCTTTAATCCTTGTGTTAACTGATCGTTTAGTAGTTCCAATATAAAACTTTCCACAACTGCATGGTATACGATACACACCACCAAAAAGTTAGAATCTCTAATATCTTTGGTAGATCTAAAATATTCTTGAAGTTTTTTTTAGTAGATCTATATATGGTTATAATTTGATGTTTCTGAAGGATCTTATCTATATGATCTGTAACTTTATGGATATAAGGCAAAAAGGCTTTTCCTTTAATGTCTTTGTTCTTAGAAACACTATTAATTTTCTTGCTATTATTTGGACATATGAATCTATCTCTTTATGAGAGTACTCATTCTTCATGAATACTTCTTTAGATGCATCAATTCATTTTTTTTAGTTTTTTGGGTTCACAGATATTACGTGCTCGCTCTGTCAATGTTTTAATTATGCCTAATTTCTGACAAGGATGGTGATTAGATTGTCTGTTTAAATTTTGATCCGTGTGTATAGGCTTCCTGTATATGCTGTGGCCTACTTTTGACCTTCTTTGATTATTGAAACATCTAGAAAGGTCAATTGACTCTCTTTTTCTTCTTACATGGTAATCTGGACAGCTTTTATATAAAAGGAACCAACCACCATTCATTCAAAACTGAGAAAAACCTCTTTAAAGTTAATTTCATTTTAAAAAATGTAAAACCTCATTTTTTTAAAGAAATGTATTAGGATAACTTAGGTACATATTAAGCTGTTTTACTGTTAGACATTCCATTAAAATTTTCCCTTTCTTGATACCCCAATAATGAAAATGGCTGTTAGTTCTCTTTAAATAAATTCAAATTGATTTTATTTAAAAGGAACCAAATGAAGTTTGACAACAAATCATTGGGAACTAACTTATACATTATTATTTAAATTTGAAATATATATGAATAGATGCATGTGAGAAACCACTGAATATAACTTTTCAAACAATACATACAATAACATTATTAGCATTCCATTCATTCACCTTCTTCTATTTTAAAGTCAGCAACTATTCCAAAACCATCTCTGTCATCTTCAACCTCAGTACTGAAATTTAATTTTGTTGAGTTGTTTCTTGAATTTTAGTTTCATATAGAAAGGCCAGACATCTTTTGGTATAAGATGATGAACAGATTTGAGATCCTTAAGCTTTTCCTTGCTTATTGGCTTTCCTTCAGGTCATAGGGAAATCAACTTAGCCAAATGAAAGCTGTCTGATCTTCTTTCTCATTGTTTGCTGTTAATATCTACTTGTATGAAATTTTCTTGCAAATGGCTAATTTTAATTTGTAGAACAAATGGTTTGATCCTGTCAAGTTTAATAGCACAAACTGTGAGCCAGTTGATTTTGTTTCCCTCAGAGTCCATCTTCCTATTTGTGATACTTTTTTCTCAATTTCCTTAGTCCTTTTAAAGTCATCCTTTTGCATTTGTGTCATGACAATTTTTTTCCTTTTTTGACTTCCTTCCATCACATTAATGTAATCCTCCAGTTGTTGTTGGGTTTTGAGGGCAGTTTCTCAGTCTCCAAGATTGGAATCATTTGGGAGATAACTGTATCCTGAAATAAGGTACTTTAACATCACAGAATTAAGCATATGTAAGAATTAAATTAATGTTTTCATTATCTCGCCTCATATCCTTTTTTCTTCTAGACTGCAGTTTCGGAGCTTATCTCCATCATCAGTAGCCTCTGATCAACCGGTATTATGTCATTTCTTGGCAGTTTTTTCTTCCTTCCTTTTTCCTGTGAAAGTTAAATAAATAAGCATATGTAAATCATCAAATAGTGTTTTCATCATAAGTACATTTTTTTATTATTAATTTAACACTTCTCATTGAAGGATAAATTATATTTGAAGAGAAAAATTTTTTCGCCTAGACCGGGACTCGAACCCGGGACCCTTGGCTTTCCGGGCCAAGTGCTCTACCAACTGAGCTACCGAGGCGAGTTACGATCTAGACGCAAATTTTTCTCTTATGTACGTAATTGTAATTCCCTCGCGCCAAATGCTTGAAACCATAGCTTCTATCTTTGCAAATGGCGGCTTCTTAGTTAAGAAGACATTTATTGGAAATTTAACACTACTTTATAGCCAGTAGGGCTTCTATTGACGATTTTATTATTAATTTAACACTTCTCATTGAAGGATAAATTATATTTGAAGAGAAAAATTTTTTCGCCTAGACCGGGACTCGAACCCGGGACCCTTGGCTTTCCGGGCCAAGTGCTCTACCAACTGAGCTACCGAGGCGAGTTACGATCTAGACGCAAATTTTTCTCTTATGTACGTAATTGTAATTCCCCTCGCGCCAAATGCTTGAAACCATAGCTTCTATCTTTGCAAATGGCGGCTTCTTAGTTAAGAAGACATTATTGGAAATTTAACACTACTTTATAGCCAGTAGGGCTTCTATTGACGATTTTATTATTAATTTAACACTTCTCATTGAAGGATAAATTATATTTGAAGAGAAAAATTTTTTCGCCTAGACCGGGACTCGAACCCGGGACCCTTGGCTTTCCGGGCCAAGTGCTCTACCAACTGAGCTACCGAGGCGAGTTACGATCTAGACGCAAATTTTTCTCTTATGTACGTAATTGTAATTCCCTCGCGCCAAATGCTTGAAACCATAGCTTCTATCTTTGCAAATGGCGGCTTCTTAGTTAAGAAGACATTTATTGGAAATTAACACTACTTTATAGCCAGTAGGGCTTCTATGACGATTTTATTATTAATTTAACACTTCTCATTGAAGGATAAATTATATTTGAAGAGAAAAATTTTTTCGCCTAGACCGGGACTCGAACCCGGGACCCTTGGCTTTCCGGGCCAAGTGCTCTACCAACTGAGCTACCGAGGCGAGTTACGATCTAGACGCAAATTTTCTCTTATGTACGTATTGTGAATTCCCTCGCGCCAATGCTTGAAACCATAGCTTCTATCTTTGCAAATGGCGGCTTCTTAGTTAAGAAGACATTTATTGGAAATTTAACACTACTTTATAGCCAGTAGGGCTTCTATTGACGATTTTATTATTAATTTAACACTTCTCATTGAAGGATAAATTATATTTGAAGAGAAAAATTTTTTCGCCTAGACCGGGACTCGAACCCGGGACCCTTGGCTTTCTGGGCAAGTGCTCTACCAACTGAGCTACCGAGGCGAGTTACGATCTAGACGCAAATTTTTCTCTTATGTACGTAATTGTAATTCCCTCGCGCCAAATGCTTGAAACCATAGCTTCTATCTTTGCAAATGGCGGCTTCTTAGTTAAGAAGACATTTATTGGAAATTTAACACTACTTTATAGCCAGTAGGGCTTCTATTGACGATTTTATTATTAATTTAACACTTCTCATTGAAGGATAAATTATATTTGAAGAGAAAAATTTTTTCGCCTAGACCGGGACTCGAACCCGGGACCCTTGGCTTTCCGGGCCAAGTGCTCTACCAACTGAGCTACCGAGGCGAGTTACGATCTAGACGCAAATTTTTCTCTTATGTACGTAATTGTAATTCCCTCGCGCCAAATGCTTGAAACCATAGCTTCTATCTTTGCAAATGGCGGCTTCTTAGTTAAGAAGACATTTATTGGAAATTTAACACTACTTCAAATATAATTTATCCTTCAATGAGAAGTGTTAAATTAATAATAAAATCGTCAATAGAAGCCCTACTGGCTATAAAGTAGTGTTAAATTTCCAATAAATGTCTTCTTAACTAAGAAGCCGCCATTTGCAAGATAGAAGCTATGGTTTCAAGCATTTGGCGCGAGGGAATTACAATTACGTACATAAGAGAAAAATTTGCGTCTAGATCGTAACTCGCCTTGGTAGCTCAGTTGGTAGAGCACTTGGCCCGGAAAGCCAAGGGTCCCGGGTTCGAGTCCCGGTCTAGGCGAAAAATTTTTCTCTTCAAATATAATTTATCCTTCAATGAGAAGTGTTAAATTAATAATAAAATCGTCAATAGAAGCCCTACTGGCTATAAAGTAGTGTTAAATTTCCAATAAATGTCTTCTTAACTAAGAAGCCGCCCATTTGCAAAGATAGAAGCTATGGTTTCAAGCATTTGGCGCGAGGGAATTACAATTACGTACATAAGAGAAAATTTGCGTCTAGATCGTAACTCGCCTCGGTAGCTCAGTTGGTAGAGCACTTGGCCCGGAAAGCCAAGGGTCCCGGGTTCGAGTCCCGGTCTAGGCGAAAAAATTTTTCTCTTCAAATATAATTTATCCTTCAATGAGAAGTGTTAAATTAATAATAAAATCGTCAATAGAAGCCCTACTGGCTATAAAGTAGTGTTAAATTTCCAATAAATGTCTTCTTAACTAAGAAGCCGCCATTTGCAAAGATAGAAGCTATGGTTTCAAGCATTTGGCGCGAGGGAATTACAATTACGTACATAAGAGAAAAATTTGCGTCTAGATCGTAACTCGCCTCGGTAGCTCAGTTGGTAGAGCACTTGGCCCGGAAAGCCAAGGGTCCCGGGTTCGAGTCCCGGTCTAGGCGAAAAAATTTTTCTCTTCAAATACATTTTTTTATGTTTCGTTCTGCCCTCCACATGAGCCAGACCATAAAATTAGACCTGTCACATTCGTTCCAACATGAGAAAGTACATGTTTTTGCAAGCAGGAACCCACTTCGTCCTGCAGTGCCTTCTACATAAACATAAAAGACTTATTTTATTTTCCAGAGTGGATCCGTGTATTATATACCCACATATGCCTGTTGTAAAAAATAACATTTTTTGTGGGATTCTTGGTAGGGACAATTGTTTTATGTGCCAGATACAACCACCAAAAATCACTTGGTTCCATATAAATAAAAACAGATGATGAACATTTTACTTGGAAGTAGGTTCAGGCATTCACAGATGCCAGCATAGTCTAGATATCACTTGGTTCTGTTTAAATATATTATTCTTTGTGTTATACCGATTTCACATATAGGTATATCTCAAAAATGTTAAAAATGGTGCTTGATTACTTTTATGCAAAAACAGTCCAATTTATGTGAGTAAGAAAACTATTGAGTTTCTCTTTTCCATGGTTCTATATGACAAAAGTATGACAGCATAGCTATACCAGATTTTTGGTTTCAGTGTAGCAGTTTTTAAAATTTATTTTTCAAATTTCTTCATGAACAGATTGGCTACCACTGGACTTAGGACTTCTCATAACGACTCAGAACATATTATTCCAGAAAAAATAACTGTTAGTTAAAAATATATGGGTCCCATGCCATTGCCGAGTGGTTAAGGCAAGAAGTCTTGGCGCAGAGCTACAGGACTTGCGCTGGTTCGAGTCCCCATGGGGGAAGAAATTTTCTCATGGAATTTCAGCTAGCATCGTGAGGCATTTGGGTAGCTACAATAAGTAGCGACTCTAGGTTGAGTAGACCAGCTATAACATCTGGGTGACCTGATAAGCTGACGTGTCATTCCTACACTGGTTGGATGATCTACCTGTGTGATTAATACATGTGGATGTGAGGCCAGCAGGCGGATGGTAGGCCAAGGGCCTTCTAGGCCTGTCGTGCTTGGAATTTTTTTAACATATATGGAATAGCTCAGATATATCTTGAGGGAACAGTTCAGATATGTAATTCAAAGATTCAACTACAGGCACCCTAGTAAAAGGTGATATCACATCAAAACTTACAAGTTGGTCTTCAGTGTTAATAATTACATTCTGGATTCTTTGTATGAAGTGTTTGGAATCACTTATATATAGAGATCCGTGAAATTTGTAAGTCGCAATAATGCAAAATGCTCTAATTTTATCATTTTCTTGTACCATTTCTTAACTCCACTTCCCATAACCTCAAAAAAAGCATTTTTGAATCGCGAAATTCTACGACAATGCGAAATAACACCGAAATTAAACATTTTCAATGAATACTGGAGATTTTTTGTTCTATTTGTGAAATTTTCATAGTGCATTTTTAAACACTTTGGATTCCATCTTCTTTTTAACTTCCATGTCTGATGGTGCCATATCTGCTTCCTCCATGCAGTCTTGCAAAGAGAAATGGTTGCAACACAGTTCACAACATAGAGACAATACTTTCTGTCCTTCTCATGCTCAAATATGATCTCTCCATAGATTTTAAGTTCTATTGCCAATATGAATTCCAAGAAATACAAATTATAATAACTTATAAGATAAGTTTTTTTTTCCCCTAAATTATTGCTGACATAATTATCAATTTTATATCAATCATTATTAACCCGTTGGGTGGGCGTTACGTGAATATCCGTCTCAAGAAAGCCTTCACTCGGTGGGAGTTACGGATATATCCAACGAGATATATATTATTTTTTTTCCAAGTTATTTGGCGATACGGGAATGCAAAATTTTGAAGATCTGTTCTGTATGTGTATGACATCTAGTGTGATTTTTTTCAACCCCCTTTGACCGGTCTCTCAACAGTTTCTTATTACGAGAGTTAAAATCACATATCAAGTATGTGCGCAAGAACGGACTAACATATATCGGTAACTGGCCAGCTATATAACATTCATGATAAAATATTCACTAGACGTGTTCAGAAAAAAAAACAGACCATCTGTTTGCTCAACATAATATATCTCTCAACTCAGATTAGCCTTAACCCTTAATGCAAGAACGGTCTAAGTTAATGAAAAAATAATAACTCTGGTACAGTTTCTTGTAACTTCTCATTCACACGTTTAAATGAGAGGTCTGTCTTTTATCACATTAGAAAAATATTGCACAAACATTCAATTGGGGTTGCTAACTTTTACCCTCCATTCTCCAGTCTTGAAGTAACTAGTTCAAACGTCTTATTTCGCTTCTAGTTTTTTTTTTCACTTCATCATATTTTTTTATAAGCTACTTACAATTTATATTTGAAGAGAAAAATTTTCGCCTAGACCGGGACTCGAACCCGGGACCCTTGGCTTACTTACAATTTACTGAAAATATGAGTGTTTTCTAAAATGAAGCTATGTAGCATTCATAATACTAACAACAATAATAACCAGTGACTTCTCAACACACCAGTGTTCAATAACGCCACTGATAATATCTGATGACGTCAATAATCACTATTACTACAATAAAAACTACTAATTGTACAGATATATATTTTTACGGTATATTAAAGTTATAAAAATAAAAAAAATTGCGATTATTTGTAATAACTCAAAACTGACAGTATTTAGTAACGCCACTGGTCATATGTGTCGTAAAATTTTAATATGTACACAGTGTTAAAAGAGATTGTATATTTACATTATAAACTTCGGAGTAAATTGCCAATATAAATTAATTAATTAATTTATACATATATCCTAAATGCTTCGTTTTTATCGATGTAAGACTTGAAATAACGCCACTGATGACAGACACCATGTAAGGCCAGAGTTAACATTTATTGCATTTAAGAGATTTGCATACTTTTTAATATTCATTACATGTAATATAAATAATGTTTTCCAAATTACTTTTAAATTGAACACGAGAAGACACTTGTGCCGTTTTTGTACCAAAGTTGAAAAAAATAAAAATATGAAATTTCGATTAAAAAATATGACCATATGAAAGAGAATGGTTGTTTTGTATAATATTTGATGGATATGTTACAAATGTTTACTCCCTGTATTTTTTATAATATTTTAAATTAAAGGAAGAAAAGGCTCCCCACAGAGCTGTAGAACTGCACTAGCTAGGTCCCCAGTTAAGGGGTTAAGTAATGGTATGTTCAAATCTGAAGAAAACATTTCTTTAAGTACAAGCAGTAACCTGAACAATAATGCACTGCCAAATTTGAATAAGCCAACAATGGACCTTGAGTAATTATATCATATTGATAAATAGTATTAATCCCAATTTATTTAAAACAGAATTGCTGACATAATTATCAATTTTATATCAATCATTATTAAGTAATGGTGTGTTCAAATCTGAAGAAAACATTTCTTTAAGTACAAGCAGTAACCTGAACAATAATGCACTGCCAAATTTGAATAAGCCAACAATGGACCTTGAGTAATTATATCATATTGATACTATTAGTATTAATCCCAATTTAATTAAAACAGAATTTAATTACATAAACATTTTTTCTATTGGATTACATATCTATAACATGGATTTTTAACAAAATGTAACAAAACAAATACTGACAGTTTAACCCGTCAGCGCCGACCGACATCCATACGTGGTATAGACCCTCTCTTCTTCACTTATTGCCGACATCTATACGTGGTATAGACCTATGCAGGCGTGTTTTCTTTTTGTTCTGGATCGTACATTTTTGAAGCTACAAATATGTAATTTATTTGTGTTTAACATAGAAATTATGAGCTTTCAGGACATATGAATAAAAATAATATTTGTTTAAATTTTCATTTCATATTATTTTTTTAAAAATCAGATGAGATTGAAGTAATCGTAATTTTCTCTAAATGTGCGCGACCTTTTCATTTGTTTTTTTTACTGCTGTATATTCTTATATTTGCGTATGAACAATATAATTTTGAAGCCTAAGATCTTAGCTTTCTTTCTAAGTGTATGAATCAGCTGTGATCACATTTTGTGCATGTGGTATTGAGGTTGAAGTAGTTTCTTACTTCAACACTCGATGGCACACAGACCTAGCTTTGTGCTGCTTTCTGCAGGGCTTCTAATAAACTTATACACAATCTAATTTTTCAGGTCGATAAAATGATATACAAGCTATCGATTGATATATAAATCGACCTGTTTAGGGGAATACCTGATTTATTTTGCCTCTTTCAAATAGATGTTACTTACAAGGAATCAGTCTGAGGCGCGGTGTCGTGCGTTATATACGTAATTATGGCCAGTCGTAACCTAAAAGACACTTCATCAGAAAAATTACCCCTAAAAGTGATAAATTGAAACCTCAAAGGAGGTGTGTTGTTTGTACTAAACATGGGAGAAGAAAGACATCTGTTTATTGCTGCCAGGAATGTGATGTAGGTCTGTGTATTGAAGAGTGTTTCGAGCTGTATCACACCAAGCTCAACTACTAAGGTTATGTGATTTTTTATTTCTAAAATTAATAGTACTAAAATAAGAGAAACTTATTTTTATGGTCTGTGTAGTTGTAAATAACTGCTGTAGAATTTTTATACGAATCCAAGCAATAATTCAGATTCTAAGTATAAACATTGCTAGTGCTTTGACACAAGATTGAGCTTGAGTTCACTCTTCTAAATATTCATTCTGATTTTGGTTATGTCAGCTGCTTTTGTATATAGAAGTTACAGATGAATCAGCACTATGCCACACAATATATTTAGTGTCTCACAGAAAGAAACAGGGATGTCCAATGTGAGCAAATCAAATTATTTAGTAAAAATGTGTATCATGAGAGAGAAATTCAGATTTCAAAATTTTGTTTAATAGTTTATAAAGGCTACTGAACTCCATACGGTATGTATTAAATTTCTCATTTATTTCTGAGCTAACAAGTAAAAATTTCGTTCAAATCCATCAGTATTTAAAAAAGTTATGATCGTTTATACAAATCAGTGTTCTAGGAATACTAAAATGTTAAAATGGCCTCCGTCCATGCAGTAGGAAAGCAAGTAAAAGGGTGCGTCACTGACGGGTTAAACAACAATGGTCACCTGCAATTTTAATTCCTTCTCTTTCCCCCTTCAAACTTTGTTTCAATCAACAGACACATTCAGTGAATGTAAATCTATTCCTTGATCAGTTTGTATTTTGCTTAAGTCTCAAGTAATTTTCATTATCATTTGTTTTTTATTTTTTTAATTTTCTACCTATTGTCATGCCAAAACCAAGCTGATGCCACTCTTAAGAATGAGAATGCAGAGATACTCATCATGGTTGCTTTTTCTTAAAAGGTAAATTTTGCTTACAAATTAGTGACTACGATTAAAATTGTATGCATTTTAGTGTATTAAAATTGATAACAATTGTACAAGCTAAAAGTTGGCCTTAAACTACTGGATATATCATTCTATTGGGTTTAATATACTAAACTAGGATTAAAAAGACTCATTTACATTTTTTTTAGAATAATACTGCCAAATTCGCAATAACATCGAAATCTTGAAATTTTAAAATGAATTTTCCCTAAAAAAACAACTTTCACGGATCTCTACTTATATACGAATCAGTTTTTCAGTATGAGGCAATAGAAGTGAAGCGAGATATTTAGCTAGTTCATATGTTGGAGAGCCAATTGTACTGACAATAGGTCATAATGGAATACCATTCCTGTGTATATTTGGTAAACCATAAAATCTAGGTACCACCACTTCTGTTTTACGAATCTGTTTTTTGAAATCTTCCAAATGTGAGGAATTTCTTATTAGTTGATTGCCCTGTCTTTGAATCTTGGAAGTAGAGTCCTTGGATAATTTCTGATAACTTTCTGGATTAAATATATCAAGAATCTTTTCTTTATGAGTCTGTCTCCATAATAACTGTAGCATTTCCTTTATCAGCAGATAAAATTACTATATTTTTATTTTCGTTTAACTCTTTAATTGCCATTTTTTTCTGAATATGTAATGTTACTTTTGGGGACCTTAGCTTTACTTTATATTCTAGATGATTCCATACAAATTTCTTCAGACTCAGGAAGGAAATTGATAGCAGCCTCAATATTAGCAATTATATGTGTTCTTGGAATATATTTAAGTGTAATAGCAAAGTTATGACCTTTAGCTAGTATTGTATCCATTGTTAATTTTCTTTTAATGGTGTGTTGGATTGATTCTGAATCTGAACGTAATATTTTACCTGGAGGCTGGATTTTACAATGAACTTGTAAGATTAAAGAAATTCATAAAATAAACAATAAAATGTATTTGTTTATCTGTATTGCTTGCAGATATTGATGGAATGTTGATATCATTACATGGCATTTCTTTATTCTCATTTTCTGAATCACAAGTTTGACTTACATTTTCATCTTCTTAACATTTACTTCTTTGTATTTTCAACCTGGCTACAAGCCCTTGAACCTTGAGTTTACACACTTTACATCTAGCCCTTATTCCAGTTTTATCTGTTAATCTGGGTAGTTCATCTTAATATACCCATATGGGGTCATGTTTCCAACAAGCAGATAACATTTTTTTTTAGAAATTATATACACTGCAAATCAACTACTCAATCTGGTCTTGCTGAAATAAATCTATTTTTTTCTGTATTGTTGATTGTTAACTAGAGTTTAAATTTGAATTTGAAACTGCTAACGTTTCAGGGTCTCATTTTGAGGGCTAGTGTAATACAGCACGGAATAAAGAAGGAAAAAGAAATAATAATGAATAATTCCATTCCATTAGCTTATTTAACCTCTCACCTGCCACACACACTACCAGGGCCTTACAGTGGTACAACCTGCTAATGAATAATCACACACAACAACAAATTTGAACTTTTTGTTGCTCGCCGAAATGAAAGGTAATTTTAGTTAATTGGCATGCGCTGATTTTGAATTTGAAGTTCGTTTTTCTCTATCATCTAACAGTTTTTTGCAAGGACATGTTGAACGTTTTTCATTATATTTCGCATATTATTGCTTATCTGCATTTAGTTTCAATTTGTTTTGCAATAATATTGCTAGAAGCGATTGATCTATGTAAACCAAATCATATAAGATCCAAAAAGTTTAAAATATTTTCTTTCTAAGAAGGATAAATAAGTAGTTACGTTACAACACATGCTTAAATTGTAGCAAAAATCTCACCTTTCAAAACTTCTTCCTGGATGCTTACGCCAATAAGATGGCTCCGAAACGTCTGTGATAAGTTGCCAGCAGTAATCAGCAAGCATGTTGGTCAATGATTTCCCTTTATAACGCCTTTCCATTTCTGAAAGTCTTCATGGAACCTTTTGCCATGTTCATCACTGACGTCACCCTACTTTGGTGAAGAATCACTATGTTTAATAGGTCGCATGACTGACTGCAAATTTGGATACTGAAGAGAATACTTATTTTTTTTAAGTGAAACCAGATATATTGACCATACAGGAAAAAGTCAGTGATGTGGTCCGTAACTTCCCTCCACAACATTGGAATGGCAAATGGCATGGACGAATGCGAACCTTTTAACCACCCTATTAGAATCCTTTGGCAGTTTGTACAGCAAAAATTGGGGACCAATATTTATCAGTATCTCCAAATTTACTATAGTTCCCAAAATATAAATTGTACGCATTCATAACTAGTTCTGCGCTGAGATTTTGTACAATACTCTACATATGTAACAGAATAAATTAGGAGAATTCTTACAGCTGCAAGACATCGCAAAATTATAAAAACACTAAAACTTACGTATTAAAATATATTATAGTAGATTGTTTTAATTCAATTTCTTTATAATGATACACAATAATGCATATATCGACACTTCACAATGATTTAACTTGTAATATAAGACGAACTGCACAAAACTAGGTATTACAAGCCACTACTTCATGTATTTGACAGTGGCAATCAGGAAATTTTGTATACCTGAGTATTTCTGAGGGTTTAACAACCCCTAAGAGTAATAAAACCACGCAAAAGAAAAAGAAGGGTGACCAGTTTGAGAGACAATAGCGCCTGCGACTCTCACAGAAACGATCACTTCTGCTAAAGGTCGTCGAAATATCTGACTCCGGTTAGGTGATTGGAAAAAACTAATATCATTTTCATCTTCTACGAGTCCAAAAACATAGTTATTGATACATTTTGAGCCTCCGAGTATTTCTTTGTTGTGTGTAATTGAATAAACTGTCAAGATGCTTATGCATTGTTAGACTGACAAAATTTATAAAATCAAACTGATATAAATCATGATCAACCCTGAGCTGAATAATTAGAATAGATGAAAAAGATAACAAATAAATTAATTCGTTTGCTGTCACTTGTTAGAAGATAACTGTGCATAAAACTATATGGTTAGCAAGGCACTTTGGTTTCAGTTTACTTCACAGGATTTTGTGACTTCTCATATCAATTAACTACTCAGTCAACACAACTAGAGAGAACAAAAAATTTCTGCTTGAACCAGGCACAAATGTTTCTCTTTAGTTGTGTTTACCATAGGTTGTTTGTGTGTATTAATTTGTATATATATTATGATCATGACTCTAAATTAATTTCGTGAGGCTGAGCAGATCCTGTCCCAATTCATAATCAAAAACACAGTACTCAAAAGACAATTTTTGTGATCTAGTCAGGAATCGAGACTAAACCATCCGGGATGCCAGTTAGATATGCTATTCATTTCACCACGGATGTGGTCATGAATTTTTTTTAATAAATATGTTTTACTAAATATTTTCAGTGCTATCAGACTTGAATTTGACTAGTAAAGCCAACAGAATTTTTTTTAAATAAATATGTTTTACTAAATATGTTCAATGCTGTCAGACTTGAATTTGATTAATAAAGCTATCAGTCTAATGTATAATCTAAAATTGAATTAGAAAGATCCGCATCATTAATTGGATTTCAACTGTCGCCAAAAGATGTCCAGGTGTGAAGATTCAGTTTATGAGTGAGGTGTTTACCTCACAATATACTTCCTACATACATAATAGAACCAGACATTTTTACGTATTGCTTCATAAAATATATGTGACTCTCACGGAGACTAGTTTCAGAGTCATCCTCTCCATCGTCAGCTAAACTCTGAGAGTTGAAAATGCATCATCAATTCCCCTCAAATGAAATATGTAACTTATCAACCAAATTAACACTATTTTCATTTATTCTAGTTCTGCTTCTATTACTATTATTCAATATATTTCCATTCCCAATTCATAATAAAAAAACAACAAATTTTCTATATTTCATATTTATCCTTAAAAAAGTCTTGTATTAATATAATGTACAGATTTAACTCTATTACCAACACCTAGCTTAGATAATTCATAATCAATGAATGAATGAATCACTTTTTATCTTTCCTCATAGTTTATGTTTTTTTAAACAGATGGCAATGTTATTCTGTAGATGAAGATTCTAACGAAAATTCGGTAGTCATAATATCGGGTGAAAATGAGAGGGATGTCCTCTTGAAAACTGCAGTTCCTGTGTTTAAAAAAAACATTAACTATGAGGTAAGATAAAGAAGTGAATCATTAATACATTGAATTAAGAACCTCATGTTATTTCCCATATTTAATTATGATTCATAACCAGTCCAACATTCTAACTTCCACCTGGTGCATGTTGGTCAAACTTTGAGATCAAATGTTGCTTGTCGGGGACTTTAAAATTCATGGACCTATATTTGTTCTTGTTTTATCAAAAATTCCAGATTTAAAAATATAATTGCAGATGGAACTATCACACCAAAATGAATCAGCCCAGCAGAATATATTGCCTTAGATCATAAAACTGACTTAATATATCCAATAAGCAAGAAGATTGACAACCCAGAAGAAGTGAAGAACTCTATATTAGCCACAATAAATGTTCGGCATCTAGAAAGTGAATGGTTGAGAATGTTTACAGATGATTCCCTCATGAACAATGGCCAAAATGCAGAAGCAGGTGTACATTGCAATTATTTTTCGCAATATATAGCATTTGTTTAAACATGCCATTATGATGGTGAATTGGTTGCAATGAAAACAATATTATAAAATATTTTACACAGGCCATACATCAAACTAAAAATAGTAATCCTTTCAGACTCTAAATCAGCAATAGAAGCCATCATAAACTCTAGCAATAAAACAATAATGAATGTTCAAGAAATAAGAAACCTAATGAAAGCAATAAAATTAAGGGATGCCTGCCTATGTTTAGAATTGTGGGTGATGAACATACTGATTAGCTAGCCATAAAGGGTGTCATGATGCAAAGGAAATCAACTGAAATTGCATAAACAGATTAACAAAATCAAGCACCATGTTGCAGCTTAGCAAAGGCTAATAAAAGAAGAAATGTTAGAAGACAAAGCCTATCAAAACATTGAAGACAGACCTGATACCTCAACATACCAAGAAAAACTTCAGTGGCCATATTTGGATTGAAAACTGGACATGGTTGTCTTGCTGAACATCTATTTAAGATAAACTGCTTACCTACACCTATGTGCAGCTTATGTGATGATGCTATGATGAACAGAAGCCATCTAGAGAAATGCAAAAGCCTAACAAGCAGCAGTTTAGCTGCACTATAATGGGAAGCCAAGGTGAAAATGATGCAAATCAAATAATCTCCAGTGCCACTGAACAAAATATTTATTCTTGTTAATGTGTATCTCTTCCAAACTGTTAGTTACATATTATTCTCTATTTGTTTTTAGTACTTTAGTTAATTTTCCAATTATGTGATTCTCTAACAAACTATGAAATGGAATCACCACTTTTAAAGTATCACCCTTTTTAATATTTCTACGCATATTAATGTCTCCTTGTTTTCTCAAGGTGTGGAAATTCACAGAATACATTTAACTAATTTGGTAAATTCCAATTTTTTTTACCATATACGTTTTTATTTTTCTTGTTTGTTAGAAGATTACCCAGACTGAATTTGTTTACGAGTGCTAATGTAATATTGAATTTGCTAAAAATTATTTTTCTTTCTTCTTTCTATTAGTTTGTAGGGTAGTGTATTCTCTCAATCTTTTTGATGCTTGCATTTTTTTTAACTTAATTACTACTTATTATGAGATAGATTATTGTGACTCACCTTATATTTTGTAGTTTTATTGCAGACCATATTTATTATTATCATATCAAAATCATTTAGTCTAGCTATTGTATAAAATGTGATTGTATTCTTTCTTAAAATTTTCTTCGCTTAATAGAATGTTTGTTAATCTGTGTATTAAACTGTTGAATACACAGTTTAACAAACATTCCATTAAGCAAAGAGAATTTTAAGAAAGAATACAATCACATTTTATGCAAAACCATGGTTTTGATAAGAAGATGATAAATAAGTTAAAAAAATTCAAGCAATAAAAATGTTTGAAAGAATGCACCACCCTACAAACTAACACTAAGAAGAAAGAAAAAAATGAGAAATTTACTTACCATCCTAAAACACAGAGCAAATTTCAGAAATATTTACCAAATTCAATATTACATTAGCACACCCATAAACAATTTCAGCCTGGGTAATCTAGCAACAAATGAGAAAATCACAAAATTAGGAATGATTGCATTAAAGTATACAAAGGAAAAACTAAAAGAAATTTTATACAAAGAACACTATAGAAATATTGAAAATGGTGAAATTGAAAAATTTTACGATTGTAGCTCATAGTTCGTTTGAGAATCACATAATTGGAAAAGAAACTAAACTTTTAAAACATTTAGAGAAATCTATGGAAGTAGCAGTTTGGGAAAAAAGATACATTTAGAAGAACAAACATAGGTCCATGAACATTTTAATTCCAGTAGGGACTGCAATATTTATAGTGCTCGAGTATCAACATCTATTAAGTTATTTAGATAGGAAATAACACTATGAGGTTTTTTAATATTGTTTATTTTTTATTTCACTCACCTCATACTTCGTAACTTTGTGACGAAACCCTGGGTTTGCTAGGAGTTATGAAGTATGAGGTGAGTGAAATAAAAAAATAAACAATATCAACATCTAATCCTACTGTAAATATGTGATGAGCTCAAACAGCATCCCTAATAAGCCAATAGCTAGTATAGGAAAAGATTATTCCTAAATTACCAAAAGCTTCCTCTTTTTTTTTTTTTTTTTTTTTTTTTCCTCTCTCATGACAAATAATATGGGAAATCATTCCAAATCCTGGCAGGATTAAAATGTCCCCAGCAAGCAAGATTTGGTATCAAAATTCATCCAAACCACACCAGGTGGAGCAGACAGTTGGAATGTTGGTGTTGACGGCACATATCAACAACCAAAGTTTAGCTGAACATTGGATGTCTCCAAAACTGGTCTCAGTGAGAATGACATATTTTTTTTGAGGTGAGGTGAAAACATATCTGGCTCAATTATGTAAATTGATAATTTACCCTTAGTGTTACTTTCCACAGTAATTTTATTAAAAATATTCCTATTGCTCATATATAATAATTGTAAGTTTACAGAAAACCCTTATTTATGAATAGAAATAATTAATAGAACTTCGTGTTCAAATCTACCAACTTTTATTTTCAATGTTTAATTAATTTCATCACAATATAGATTGGGGCAAATATAAAATTTCATTGAACTTCTATAGGAAAAAATCACTCAGGTTTAATTTAAAATTTAAATTAAAATCACCTCATATCCAGTCTTCTAATTATACCAGTTTCAAAGCTTAGGCAGCTTCATCTTCAGTAACTTTTTGTCGACTGATGCTATGTCGATCAGGAGAACTGCTTCTTCCTCCCTCTGTTGGTGGACTGATGAGGTTCTGAAATTGCTGAAGCTGCCAAAGCTTTGAAACCGATATAATTAGAAGACTGGATTTTAGGTTAGGTATAAAACATTTTAATTTAAATCATAACATTTCATATTTTCTCTCTCTCTTTTTTTTAACAATTTTCTCTGAAGTCACACAAAAAATTATAAATAAAAATTACATTTAACCAAAATTAGTTAAGATGATTAATTTTAAAAAAATGTGGCATTGAGAACAGTTTTTCAAATAAAATGTCAGAAAAAGTGTCATCTTATATTTGGATCTTTAAGTATTTATTGTGTTTTTCGTTGATATTGTTCATTGTTTTTATCAGTAAATGTCAGAGTAAATTCACTACTTTAATAAACATACATATAATTTGCTCTTAATTTTTTTTTCTTTCAAAATTTGTCTAAACTAATAAAAGTTTATAATAAATGTTTCTATTTTTTAAATGCCAGTATTCTCATGTTAAAGCTATGTTTATTGTAATCACATTTTTGCATGTATTCTATATCACTGTAGATAGAAAATTACTTTTAGTTCATTATTTATGGCTTATTTTAATTATTTCAATCTGTTGATAAAAGCTTAATCTAGTTGCTTTTATTTGGTTATTATTGGTGTAACTAAGCATTTTACTTGTATTATTGTTTGCACTTGTTATTCAAAATGATAATGTTTTCATCATCTTATAATTATAGGTTTAATAATATTTTTAATTGTTGATAACCTCACATGTTTTAATTTTTGTTATTGTCAATTATCAGTAACAAGTTAGCAATAAATTGTAGTTATGATTTTATTCTTAAAAATCTGATGAGAAAATTGGATTTAACTGACTAATAGAGAGGTGGGGATGTTTGAACTAGTGGTAAACCATGAACATATCTGTAAGAGGTATCTATTTGCTGGCATTGTGTGTTATCTTCTCCCTTTGTTCATAATGTGGTCTCATGCAATTCATGCACACCACATAAATACTTGTTCACATGAACTTGTTTCTCTATAGTACCAGTATGGAGAAACACATCATCCTAGATAAAGAGTTCAGTCAAGAAATGGATGAATTCAATTTAAACATACCCCCTCTGTTTACCATGTATAGAATCTGTAATAATGGATTCACCATTAAATGCACACACACATATATATATACAGGGTGTAAATGAATTATACTTCATAAATTTAACTACGTATAGAGGGGTATTATATAAGCATTTTGAGATAATGAACTAATGGTCTATGGGAAAAATGGGCAAGTTATAGGGAATCAAACTAAACGACATTTGATACAGATAAATCAACAGGAGAGCATACTAGGAGAGAAAATTATACTAGAATAACTTCATACCTTAGTATTAATTCCGAGATCCTGATTTCTAATAATTCATCAACAACATTTATGAAATATTAGGTTTTCAAATTCCTTAAAATTTTGATCTGAGCAGATGATTGCACATAGTAGAATCAGTACACCACACTTCTTTTCCTCGGTATGATTCGCTGATGATGTAGTATTTAATAGGGATGGACTGGTTCTGAACTCGAAGAACAGTCATGTGTGGGATTATGAAAATCCTCATGCCATCTTCCGGAGGAGTCACCAGCAGAGATTTTCGGTGAACGTATGGGTAAGCATAATTTCTGACCACATCATTGGCCCCTACATTCTTCCCCAGAGATTAAATGGTGTCATTTAGAAGACTGTTTTAGAGCACATCCTACCTACATTACTAGAAGAAGTTCCTCTCCACATCAAGATTAACATGTGGTTTCAACACGATGGAGCTCCTCCCCATTTCTGCCAGAATGTGCAAAATCATTTGGATGGAGTGTATCGTGGCCATTGGATAGGAAGAGGTAGTCCAACTGTAGTGCGGCCACCTTGCTCTCCAGATCTCAGTCCACTTGATTATTTTTTGTGGGGACATCTGAAAACACTGGTGTATGCGACCCTTGTTGATACATATTAACTGTTAGTTGCACGCATAATCGCAGCATGTGATGTGATCCATGAGACACCTGGTATCTTGAACGGGGTACGAGAATCATTTCATCGCCGATGTCGTCTGTGTTGTGAGATGGAAGTCGCCAATTTGAAAAATTGAGTCTGCAGGTGCTTTACTTTTTTTTTCTGATTTACTCAAATGCATTGTTTTTATTTCCCAATAACATTATGTATGCCGTGTGTACATACATTATACTTCTTCATGTTATTAATCATTGCACTATCATTCATCTAAGTACATAAGTACTGTACAGTACAATTACACATTTTATTTGTGAAACCTATTGCACTTTACAGTAATCGTATTATTATTACAACCTTTCAAACAATTGTCTGTACAAAACATAGATAGTTTTGTAACTCATATACTGAACCAAGTAAATTTATGTACGTAACTAATTTACAGTACATACTTAATAAAGGAAGAACAAAAAAAATTGTACTCATACTGTAGGGAGTTTCGAATGTAATGCATAAATCTTACATTTGCTTCGATATTAGACTGCTATAACCACTGAGCTAAAGGTGTATGCTTGTTGCAAATTACAGTCTCTGTATCATATTATTTCCATTTTAATTAGAAATAATCAGTGGCGTGCCAACCATTTTACAAATTGAATCATAACTTGGACATTTTTATTCGTAGACCATTAATTCATTATCTCAAAATACTTATATAATACCCTTCTATATGTAGCTAAATTATGCTGGTATAATTCATTTACACCCTGCATATATAATTTACCTATTTCTGTAAAATTGTAGACTTTCACGGCAGGTATTTTGATTCATATATTTTATGTCTTTCGGGCTAAATGGCCGTGGTCTGGTTTTATTAACACTCAACGTTTCATCTCCTACTGCGGTAGACATCCTTAGGAGATTCTGCATGTTCTTTGACCTCTTAATTCTTCAAACATCGGCTGCAGACTGGCTGTGTGTTGGAAATTGTGTCCTTATTTATACTCAACTATAAATCTACATCAGTTAGGAAAAACTGTTTAAGTCAACTTTTGGTCGAAAATGAGTTATTATCTCCCGATAGCTTTTGGTCCTATGCACATTCAGTAAAAACGGGTAAGTTGTCAAGCGAATAGTGACAGTGTTATTAAGCATTGAATTTTCTATGTATGCCCTCTTTGATGTAAGTCATTGAACTAGTTTTTGCTCCTGTAAAAAATCACTTTGAAGACTTACCCGGTTTTTCCTAACTGATGTAGAAATAAGGACATGTCCTTATTTATACTCAACTATAAATAAGGACACGATTTCCAACACACAGCCAGTCTGCAGCCGACATTCGAAGAGTTAAGAGGTCAAAGAACACGCAGAATCTCCTGAGGATGTCTACCACAGTAGTAGACAAAACGTCATGTGTTAATAAAACCAGACCACGGCCATTTAGCCCAAAAGACATAAAATACATGAATTACCTATTTCTGTTGATTTAGAAGTAAAATTGCTTTTTCAGTATTTTTTAAGCGTCTACCTCACTGGCATTACCAAACCTTAGGTTTATGGCCGTGCAGACATAAGATTTCCATACATCACTAACACAGAGCTAATGTTTTACAGTCATCCTCTGTATAATAATTTACTTCCCTCAAATCATAATTAATATTATTCTCCCACCTCATTTTTGGCCTGCCTACTTGGAGCTTTCCCCTCTATTTTTGCCCCTCTTTCATTCCCCATTGAAGCCACATGTCCTGTCCATCACAGTCTACAAGACTCAACTCTTCTTATTATATTTTGGTTTTCCATAAAGATCATGAAGCTCACTGTTATATAGTCTTCTCAATCGCAGTCTACAAGACTCAACTCTTCTTATTATATTTGGATTTCTATAAAGACATGTAGTTCACTTGTATATAGACTTTTCCATTTCTGTTCATGTCTCTTTGTTCCAAACATTCTACAAGACTCAACTCTTCTTATTATATTTGGATTTCTATAAAGACGTGTAGTTCACTTGTATATAGACTTTTCCATTTGTATGTCTGTTCATCTCTCTTTGTTCCAAACATTCTACAAGACTCAATTCTTCTTATAATATTTGGATTTCTATAAAGTTGTGTAGTTCACTTGTATATAGACTTTTCCATTTGCGTGTCTATTCATCTCTCTTTGTTCCAAACATTCTACAAGACTCAACTCTTCGTATTATATTTGGATTTCTATAAAGTTGTGTAGTTCACTTGTATATAGACTTTTCCATTTGCATGTCTGTTCATCTCTCTTTGTTCCAAACATTCTACAAGACTCAACTCTTCTTATTATATAATCAATTGAGTTGGTGTTTACTTGATGAAAATCCACATTTGTTAATTAAATAAAAATAAAATGTAGTTTTATTTGATTTTCATATTTATTATATAAAATTATTATTATATTAAATAAAATTTTGAAATTTTACATATTTGTGATAAGGGTAAGAAGTTAGATCTTTTGGAGGCTGTAGAAATTAATAAATTTAAAAGTAGTAAAAAACTGTTAAATTCTCAACTTGATTTGAATGAATCCCCTTTGTTAAATTAAAAAATTTAAATAAATATTGTTGTATTGTTGCTTAGATCAATTGGAACACAATTCATAATTTGTTAACATGTCTGAAGAAGGTACATTGTACCAAAACAGCTTTCACTGAATTATATAATAAATATGAAAATCAAATAAAACTATGTTTTATTTCTTCTTATTATATTTGGATTTCTATAAAGATGTGTAGTTCACTGTATATAGACTTTTCCATTTGCATGTCTGTTCATCTCTCTTTGTTCCAAACATTCTACAAGACTCAACTCTTCTTATTATATTTGGATTTCTATAAAGACGTGTAGTTCACTTGTATATAGACTTTTCCATTTCCATTTGCATGTCTGTTCATCTCTCTTTGTTCCAAACATTCTACAAGACTCAACTCTTCTTATTATATTTGGATTTCTATAAAGACGTGTAGTTCACTTGTATATAGACTTTTCCATTTGCATGTCTGTTCATCTCTCTTTGTTCCAAACATTCTACAAGACTCAACTCTTCTATTATTATATTTGGATTTCTATAAAGATGTGTAGTTCACTTGTATATAGACTTTTCCTCGACTCAACTCTTCTTATTATATTTGGATTTCTATAAAGACGTGTAGTTCACTTGTATATAGACTTTTCCATTTGTATGTCTGTTCATCTCTCTTTGTTCCAAACATTCTACAAGACTCAACTCTTCTATTATTATATTTGGATTTCTATAAAGATGTGTAGTTTACTTGTATATAGACTTTTCCATTTGCATGTCTGTTCATCTCTCTTTGTTCCAAACATTCTACAAGACTCAACTCTTCTTATTATATTTGGATTTCTATAAAGACGTGTAGTTCACTTGTATATAGACTTTTCCATTTGCATGTCTGTTCATCTCTCTTTGTTCCAAACATTCTACAAGACTCAACTCTTCTATTATTATATTTGGATTTCTATAAAGATGTGTAGTTCACTTGTATATAGACTTTTCCATTTGCATGTCTGTTCATCTCTCTTTGTTCCAAACATTCTACAAGACTCAACTCTTCTTATTACATTTGGATTTCTATAAAGACGTGTAGTTCACTTGTATATAGACTTTTCCATTTGCATGTCTGTTCATCTCTCTTTGTTCCAAACATTCTACAAGACTCAACTCTTCGTATTATTAAAATTCATCTGAGAACATATTGTTTAAACAATAGTCGGAGTTATGGCTGACGATGAACATGACTATGTTTGAAATCGCGATATCATGGAAGCATGAATCCTATGAGGTGAGTTGTTTAAACAATATGTTCTCCGATGAATTTTAATGATTATACCTCATAATGTTTACTTCCCAACATTAATTAAATATCTTCGTATTATATTTGGATTTCTATAAAGACGTGTAGTTCACTTGTATATAGACTTTTCCATTTGCATGTCTGTTCATCTCTCTTTGTTCCAAACATTCTACAAGACTCAACTCTTCTTATTATTTAATTATATTATTTTTAGTCTGGACATCTTACCTCAATATTAATGTTGATTTGTTCTTGAACATGTTTCAAAACAAATCTGTTTTATCGCCAGCTTTCCCAGACTGGGATAAAACAGAATTGTTTTGAAACATGTTCAAGAACAAATCAACATTAATATTGAGGTAAGATGTCCAGACTAAAAATAATATAATTAAAATAGCCTCAAAATATAACTTCCTAAAATTAAATATCTTCTTATTATATTTGGATTTCTATAAAGACGTTTAGTTCACTTGTATATAGACTTTTCCATTTGCATGTCTGTTCATCTCTCTTTGTTCCAAACATTTTCCTAAGAACTTTATTCTGAAATACTCATAATGTTTTCTTCTCCCTTAAAGTAAGAGTCCATATTTCACTTCCATATATAATAACTTGGGAGAATATCAGTTTTATATATTTTCAGTTTAATGTCTTTTGAGAGAAGTTGAGATGACAATAGTCCTTGCAATGCATGCATTTCCAGAATTAAGCCTGTGTTTAATTGGTTTGTGCACCTCATTTCTATTTGTAATTATTGTTTCTAGGTATTTGAATTCAGCCACTTCTTTAAAATTTTCCTCATTTGTCATTAACTGTCCATTTCCATTATATAATTTCTGTGTGTGACCATATACTGTATTTCTAGTTTTATTGATATTTACTTCCAATCCCAATTTCTTAGCATTACTCAATAGAGTGTGCATATTGGCCCTTAGTATCTCCTCGCTATCGCCTAATAATATTACATCATCAACATAACCTTGCATCTTATTAACACCATTGAGTTGTAGGTATTCTTTATCCTCTAAAGATTTGATGGCATGCTCTAGTACAACATTTAATAGTAAAGGAAGTGGTGTATCTCCTTGCTTTAAACCACTGTGATTTTCAAAAATGATTTAAAAACTGTTTGCCTACACCACACCTTACTCTTTGACTTGCAAGTAAGTATGGATTAATAATCAATAAAATTTGTTAACAATTCATATGAATGTGCCATTTAGACACACTTGAATAAGTCTAACTAGCTTTTTAAGAATTCCAAACTCCAGCAGAGTACTGTATAACTTCTCCCCCTTATTGAGTCATATGTCTTTTTGAAATCTGCATATAGTTGAGACACAGTGTTATATTCACATTTATTTTCTAAAATCTGTCTTATTCTAATAATCTGATTTATTGTAGACCTATTTCTTCTAAATCCACATTGATGAACATATAGGGGTAAATCTCGATACTAATATATTTGTTAGAATTTTGTACGAAGTTGAAATTAATGAGATGGCCCTGTAGCTGTTGCAATCAATTTATTTCCTTTCTTATAGATTGGTATGATAATTGATTCTTTCCATTCATTTGGAAGAGCCTCCTTTCCGAAATCATACTAAGCAACTGACTATCTTGTCATTGAATGTTTCTCCCCCTGATATTATCAGTTTTGCTGGGATCCCATCTGAACCTGATGCTTTATACATCTTCAATTTTTCTATTGCCATCTGAACCTCTATTTTACTTGGTTCTGTGACTAATGTTTCTGCTGTCTGTAAAGCATTATCTTCAATATCTTATTCTGTATGTATGTTTAGTAGCTAATTAAAGTCATTTTTGTTATTATTTAATATGCTCCTGGAATCTGCAATCATATCCCCATTTTCATTTCTAATTATGTTTGATGTAGCCTCAAACCCTTTTGTCTTTACCCTAATTCCCTGATATAATTTTCTGATGTTCCAATTTTTTGCATTCATTTCAAGATCATTAATCTTCTCTCTCAAATATTCCCTCTGTTACTCTTTAATAACCTTGTAGTTTCCTGCCTAATATTACCCAATGTTCTAATTTTTTCTTCTTCTTCTTCTTCCTTCCAAGTATTAGGCCAAGGCCTGTTACGATCCTACAGAAAATTTTCCCTTATGAGAAATTCTCGTATAAGACTTGAAAGCATAATAATAGTCCCTTCGATTGGTTGCTGGCCAAAGGAAGGCAAGACCAGTGATGGGGCTGCCATCTTATAGCCTCTGGTCAGGCTTTTCTGGAGAAGAAAAGAAAATAAAGGAAGGACTCCCTAGCCCTCGGATGCCCTAATAGCATTGGGATCGAAAAAACAAGAGTTAACCAAGAGAGGTTAGATAGTAAAGTTAAAAGAGTGCAAAACACAAGTAAGTGGAAGAAATGTTTTGCACAGCTTGGGCACCTTGTGGTCGCCATCCACATATCCCCTAGATGAGGACCCCTGAGGGGTCTAATTTTTTTTAAACTTCTATTAAAATAATTAGAAGTGTTTGTGTATTTAAAAAATTGATCCATCATAGCCTATCAGAAAACAAGGCTGTAGTATTTCAAATTTCTGATCCATCTTTGCTATCATAAGCAAGAATTCACACTTTTAATCTTATTGATGTAACTCAAGAAAAGTACAATAGGTGAAATTAGAAAAACACATGCACATTTTTTAATATTCCATTTGATCAACCATCTTACTGCATGAATAATCTGATTCTTCATTTGGTGAAGCAGTAATTTTTTTTTTTGCAAGAACACTTGATTCCTATCTTAATAATGAAGAGTTTTATTTTTTTATTGTCTCCTGTGAATCAAGTTATTATTTTGACTCCATACTATGAAAACATATATTCTTCTGAAATATCAAGAAAATAAACATTGTACATAGTATATTTGAAGAGAAAAATGTTCGCCTAGACCGAGACTCGAACCCAGGACCTTTGGCTTGCCGGGCCAAATGCTCTACCAACTGAGCTACCGAGGCGAGTTACGATATAGACGCAAATCTTTCTCTTATATACGTTGTAATTCCCTATCGCCAAATGCTTTTGAAACCATTGTTTCTATCATTGCAAATGGCGGCTTCTTAGTTAAGAAGACATTTATTGGGAATTTAACATTACATTATAAAGCTAGTAAGGCTTCTAATGATGTTTTTATTATTGATTTAACATTTCTCACTGAAAGATAAATTATATTTGAAGAGAAAATTTTTTGCCTAGGCCGAGACTCGAACCCGGGACCTTTGGCTTGCATTTGGTAGAGCATTTGGCCCGGCAAGCCAAAGGTCCTGGGTTCGAGTCTCGGTCTAGGCGAAAATTTTTCTCTTCAAATATAATTTATCTTTCAGTGAGAAATGTTAAATCAATAATAAAAACATCATTGTACATAGTGTCTGGCTAATTTCGTTAATAATTACAAAACTACTAGAGATAACAACTGCAGTTTTCTGCATTGCAATTAATAACTGTAAAGTTTCATTAACTAGCTGTTTGAAGATAGTTCAGCTGTGCCACTGGATCTACAATGTTTGTAGTTCATTGAACCTGCATTTCAGTTTTAGATGTATTGGACCTATGCTCAGACCTTCTTCTCACCCGACATTTATACCATTAGATTTTCTCATGTTGTGCTACATTAAGGTTAAAGTGTACAGAAATGGTAAAGTTTCAAACATTCAAGATCATTAATCATTAATTGAAGCAAAGGACCAGAGATGTAGTGTAGTGGGACAGAATACAATGGAATAACTTGACTATTGTTTAGACATCTTGTGAGCAACTAGAAGAGCCCGTGTTGAAGTGATCACAAATCAATGAAACTTTTTGAATTACCAATTGCAATGCAGAAAACTGCAAGTTGCTGTATCTATTAATTTTGTATTATTATTTATTAATAAATTATATCAGTGACGTTATGTAAATCGTAGCAACGGCTCGTAGCATTTGGGGTTAGGGAATTAACTATGTATAAGAGAAAAATACGCGTTTAGATTGGAGGCCTAGGTGGCTCAGATGGAAGAGCATTGACATAGAAAGTCAAAGGTCCTGGGTTCGAAACCCAGTCTAGGCGTATATTTTTCTTTTCAAATATAATATAATATATAATTTAGTTTTCTATTATCTCATTTTACTTAAAGGAATGAAATTTGGAATTTTCACAGTTTAGGATTATGTTAAATTTTTTTGGAAATTTTATAAATGTTTTCAAACAATATAATATGTGTCAAGTTAGTGAATAAAAATGTTCACTTTGCAGAATTCATTTAATTAAATATATTAAGCCAGTTTTCTCTTTATCTTAGAATTTCTTACTTATGATTGTTTAAAAAAAATGGTTTGAACATTATCAACAGAATGGCAAGTGAATAATAATATTTGCTGCATGTGTCTGGATTTGAAACTTGGCTGTGTGTCTTTCTTTGTCCCAATCACCCAATGGGTGTAGGTCGTGTCATTTTGTCATCCTCCATGAAGGAAAAACCAGAAAGCAAGTTGCTTGAAACTCCAGGTATCACCAATCCTTACTTTTATTTTAACATTCACACTATTTAATTTTCTTTATATTCTTTTTTATTTTTATTTTTTTCTAATCTACTGTACTGTATATACAGTAAAACTTGTTCAAAGCAGAATCGCATGGGTCCATTTTTTTTTTTTCACATTAGGCAACATTCCACATTATAAAAAACAAAATTATAACCAATCTTAGGTTATAGAGCACCATATATGTCTTTTTATGTACCTTGGAGTTCCACTGCCATTGGAAAGTGAAGTATAGTGCAGGGTGTCCACGAAGTCCTGATACCAAAACAATGTAACTTAGCTCTTAAACTGTTTGAGGTAGAAACATGCGGTGTTTTGCAATGTATTCTATGTCTCCCGAAGTTTTGTTAACATTTATTGCAGATTGTGATTTAAATGACAATGACGACACCACATGAAAAGGCCCAATGTGTATGGTGGTATGCTGAGTCTGGTAAATCACCAGTACCCTCATATCCGAACGTTATGGCAGGTTAACATGTCCCGATACAAAGAAAGTTGCTTCATCAGAGAACATCACACTCTGCAAGTACTCACTGTCTTCATCAATTGCATTCAGAATGGAATTGGGAAATTCAGCACGTTGAGGAAAGTTAGTTGGCAGCAATGCTGCCATAATTTGCAATTTATAGGCCTGAAGATGTAGCCACTTATGGAGGACTTTATGAATGGTTGATTTCAGTATATGCTGTTCCCGTGAAGCATGAAGAACCAATTTTTGAGGTATGAGTTGAAATGCAAGTTGCACATTGTCGATAGTTTCTTGGATCACACCTGGTCGTCCACTCTGTGGTAAGTTCATTACACTGCCAGTCACTAGAAATTTCTCGGCCCATCTAATTATGGATGATTTGGATGGAGGATCTCTTCCATATTGCCCGTGGAAATTTCGTTGGAACAGTTACTGATGATATACCAGACTCAGCATACCACCATACACATTGAGTCTTTTCCTGTGGTGTCGTCATTGTTGTTTAAATCACAATTTGAAACAAATGTAAACAAAATTTTGGGAGACGTTGAATACGTTGCAAAAAACTGCATATCTGTATCTCAAATAGTTTACTAGCTAAGTTACATTGTTTTGATAGCAGGACTTTGTAGACACCCTGTATGTACAAGCGATTATGACGGTAACACGCGAAAAAACAGTCCTGTTTTGTCAGCGTTAAAAATGTCTCTTAGGCACGTATCCTGAAATTAAAGTACGCAGTTTCGGTTTCCACTCACGAATTATACTTTCGTCCACAGCCTTTGATTCCCCACAAATTTCATTCCACACTATATTGCGTTCTCTTTTAAAACTGTCCTGAACAACCTGAAGAGGCCTTGAAATCATTATTCTCTAGGGATATAGCAACAGGTAGAGCTTGACTTTAGATCAGTGGTCCGGAAATTTGGACTTGTAAAACACTCCCACACCTCGTCGATTTTTTTTCTCTCTTTCTTCATTTGACCATTTCCTTGCGTCCATTCATCCATTATTTTTTTCTTTGGGTTTTAAAATCTCATAAATTTGGGGTTTTCCACGTTTAAATTTAGTCATTATTTCGCGTACTGAGAGTTTTTTTTTTTTTATCTTCAATCACTTTCACTTTTTCGTTTAATGACAATGATAATGTGATTTAGCCATCTTTATTCTGTAAATTCAGAATGCTACCTGTAAAAGATACATACACAATTGCTCTCAGATCTTAAACTAATTTAAGATTTTACAGTGTACTGGTTATTTGTATGACAGATGTCATATGCCAAATATTTGTTAAACCAACCTGTATTTCGCAAAACCGTTGTGCAGTGAGGAAGAAAGAAAATTCCAGATACAGATAGAAACACTACTTCTCCCAGCGACAAGAATCATCACTTATTGTTAACAGGAATTCAATGAAGTGGAAACTAATTTATTTCTCTCTCTAATCTTTCCATCTTATAAACAGTTTTTTCTTGAATTGTGTAGAAAATATCCTTCCATTTTTGCGTTGGAATCAGATTCAGTTTTATACAAAATAAATACATGTAAAATTAATAGTGAGTGGAGAACATATTTTAATCGACTCACTCATACATTTTTCAAACTTCTTTGATACCGACGGTTGCAGACAAAATCATGTCCTTCTTCAGTCATGGAAGCCATGACTGATTTTGCCTGAAACCGTCGGTATCAAAGAAGTTTGAAAATGTATGAGGTGAGTCGATTAAAATATGTTCTCCACTCACTATTAATGATATAACCTCATAATGTTTACTTCTCAATATTAATTGAAATATAACACGTAAAATTACTATTATTTTGCCGGGACCAATAAATTTGTTCACATTGTACAAATTTCTGCATTATTCATGTTCCGGATTAAACAAGTTTTACTGTATATATAGTTATGGAATTATGAATGACAATATACTATCCACATTTTCTTTATAAATTGAATGGGCTTGAGTTCATTAGAAAAGGCACATTTACATATTAAAATTTTTTTAAATTTAAATATTAGAAACAAAATGAGAAAGAGTCAAGAAAATGTTAAATACCTTTAGTCCACTTTAAAAATGACAATGAAATAGTTTGGCCATGTTGAAAAAATGGTATGGGACATACTGCCATGAAGAATGTTATATTGGATATTGGAAAGATAAAGAAGGTGATCCAAATCTTAGATCAAAATTGGATTGGCCTACTAAAAAATGTTTAACAGTACATGATTTTCAATTGGAGAATATATGAAAATAAAGTATGGAACAACAAAGACATGAATGCATATTTGTCATCAATCCTCTGTTAAAGTAATAGTGCATGTAGGGTTCATGATATTTTACTGTGGCGGTGACAACGAAAAATTAATAATTGAAAACCTCACTGTACAAGTCTTCCTCCGAGGAGTGATTTTGGAAATAAACAGGATGAAAATCCTACAAATTATGTTTAAGAAGAAGAAGACTGTACAAGTATGTAACAACAATTTTTATGCTGTGAAACGGTACTAATGATACCATGTACTTGGCAGTTTGTCAACTGTTTAGTGAACAAACTGTAGAAGCTTACTCGTGTAATAGTGGATATTATCCATCTTAATCCCTTAAATTATCTTTAAAATTGACTGTTTCAAGAGTTCAATAAAACTCTTCAATTAGAATTTCCTAAAGCATAAAAATGGTTTCATCTGAAAGCTTTTAAATGTGGCTTATCTAGTTAATGCCCCAATCTATTGGGTGTAATCAGATTCTGTTAACATTTCATTGGTGGTGAGACAAATCTGTGGATCACAGGAAAGACAATCCATAACCTGTCTCCTACATTACATCAGTGACAGTTAGCTTATTCTTCTATGATCTTGGAATAATAAATAAATAATTTGTATTGTATTATAAGCCCATGTTTCCCTTAATGAGATTTAGGCGCTCTCCCCGTACAGGGAAGAATTTGAACCATACTAATTTAGTTACACTTGTTTTCGTATAGATGTCATTTTGAGTGGTCCATGATCAGCGTTCCACCTCATACTGACATCTAGGTAACCAAGGTAGTACTAGGACGGAAAAATTCGGTAAATTTTGCTTAGAGGCCTTTTTATTTAAGCTTAAGGATTTTTTACGGCTTAAAGTCCCTCCCGGAGGACTTGCTCCTTGGATTTTTCCATCCTAAAAAAATTCATCGACCCCAGCCGGGTTTGAATCCACGACCCTCAAGCCAGAGGCAAGGAGCATAACCACTAGTCCACTGCGACCAATAATTATACTGAATTAAAATTATATTTAGGTGAAGGCAATTTTCTTTTACTAAATATAATTTTTCTATTTTTATTTCATTTAAAATCTACAGAATTTATCCACATATAAACATAACTAGCAGCAAGCAACTTTGTAGACTTACTTGCTAATACAGCAAATTGAGATTTGGACATGTTCATTTTTTTAATCATATTCTAGAAAAAAAAGTGTGCTTCCAAATATTTCATTTTAACATAAAATAGATCGTTTTCTACAAGTTTTTCAGAAAACTTTGTTAAATATTGTTTGTAAGTTAGTATTTTATTGAGCAATGCTCATTGATATCTGATATCATTAGCATTACAATTCAAAGAAGAGTATGAAAGGGCCAGAAATTTTGCTCAGAAACCTCTAACTTCGGACTCTAAATTGTTCTACTTGATGTAAATATAATGCACTCATTACTTACTTCACCTCTGAAGAAAAAACCATTATCATTATCAAAACTAATAGGAATTGACCCTTCAAAGGCCCATTCCCAGACTCAAAAAATGGTCTCCCAACTTCCCTCCTTCAGTGTACTTCTAGGAAATATCTCAAATGTCATTCAACATATGTTCTTTGTATTGTGAGATTGTCTTGTACTTGTAGACCTTCTCTTGTTGTTTCATTAGGAATGTGATCTCATATGATAATCCCAATTAATGATCTGAGGAATCTCATCTGATGTATTTCCAATCTCTTTCGTCTTTCTTTCTAAGGGTCAAGGTTTCTGATCCAAACACCAGGTTAGCTGGTATTTTATGGAGTCTCATCTGGATGTTTCATGCCATATTTTTTCCAAAATATCTTCTGATTATACCATTAATTTTATTATGTTTGGAAATGTTATTATCAAGAAATTTGAAATGTAGCGCACGTTGCTAATTTTCTAATTTTGAAATGGAGCACAATGCCATGCGCTCGTGTTTGGAATTGCCAGCAGTCGTATGGTACATGACACCACAATGTACCAGTCTTTGCATTACAGTAATCATGCTCTTTTATATGATAGGGCAGATGAAAACTGTTATGGTATTACGTACCCACTACGGTAAATTTATTATTCAGCAATGAGTGAAAAACGTCGAAAGAAAAGCTTCAACAAGATTGGTAATTTGACGCAGTTATGATGCTGATTTCAAACTTGCAGTTATTTGTTATGCTAGGAGTACGTCTAATAGAGAAGCCGGCAAAAAAGTTGTTTAGTTTGGACGAGTCTAATGTGCGGCGCTGGATTGCCTTGGAGGATAAACTGAAAATGAAAGAAGACCAAAAGCTGGGAAATACCCTTAACTAGAACATAGGGTCATTCCCTTTGTACAAGACAAAAGGAAAGGATGGATACCTATGTCTCGACAAATAATCCAGGAAAAATCATTGGAAATAGCGAAGACCCTAAACATTCCACAGACAGAATTCCATGGGAGTATCGGTTGGTGCCACAGGCTTATGCATAGAAGTGGGCTTGTTCTCTGATGAAGCACTTCATTTGCACAGAGACTGCCAGAGGATTTTACTGAGAAACTGATGAACTTCCAGAGGCACATCATTGAATTGCGTCAGCGCCACTCTTACCCATTACACCAGATTGGCAATGCCGACGAGATGCCCGTATTTTGGGACATGCCTAGCAGTATGACAGTTGACAATAAAGGGGTGAAAAGCATCTCATTGAGAACAACTGGAAATGAAAAACAAAGAATCACTGTGATGGCAGATGGACGAAAGCTGCCTCCAAATGTTATTCTAAAGTGTAAAAGTATGTCCAAGGAGAATTTCCCTAAGGGATTAGTGATTTGTTGCCAAGAGAAAGATTGGATGGCAACTGAACTAATGGTGGACTGGTTAGCTACAGTTTGGAATTGCAGACCTGGTGCGCTGCACAGTAAGAGAACTATGCTAGTGTTGGATGCCTTTAAAGGTCATCTCACACCTGAAGTAAATTAAATTTCTGCATTGAAGACACGCCTAGTCATCATACATAGATGTAAGACATCAAAACTGCAAGTACTTGATGTCACCGTGAACAAGCCTTTTAAAGACCATCTTCGGAAACATTATTCGAATTAGCTTTTAGAAGGGGGTCATGCATTCACTCCATCTGGGAAGATTAAAAAGCCATCTGTCAGCCTTATGTGTGAGGATTCTCTCTTCATGGCACACAATATCACCAGACTCTATCATCAAAGATTTCAAGAAATGCTGTGGGAGGGAGTGATGAACTTAGTGGCAGTGAAGAAACAAATACCAGTAGTAGTGAAGTTGTGACATTGGAGAAGATTCTGATTAGTTGTACCAGGTGATTTACCCAGATTAAAACTGAATAAAATGTGTTTAAATAGTGTAAACAGTTTTGTAACTGGATAATGTGACAGGTTAATATATCTGCACTCAATTTTTTTTTCCTCCTTTCCCCCCTAAAATTAAGGGTGCAGCTTATATTCGGGCCAATACAGTAGTACATATTAGTACATATTTTTTTAAAAAATATGAACTCCTCACTGTAGTTCTTATTTAGAATTACTTGGTCATATATTCCAATTGGTTACATTTCTTTCCATTATCTCTCTCTCTTTTTTTTTTTTTTTTTTTCAATGTCACCAGGTTGTCTTTTATGACATTTCTGGCTTTTTCCCCTGGCATTGGCAGAATTGTAATCCATTTCTTAGGTTGGGGCACCTGGAAGACAGTTACATAACTCAGATGATATGATAGGTGGTAAATGATAATGAAGTGCCAGGAGAGTCCTTAATATAAATTTAACCTAAATTCCAGACCATCAGCAACCTTTAAGGAAAAATGTCTGTGGTCTGGCCAGGAATCAAACCCAGACCTCATGAACTGTAATCAGAAATACTGACTACTAGCCCTTGAGGCTGGTCTTTTGTTTCCATTCTTGAATTATCTTATTAATATACAGATTGTTTAATAATAAAGGAAGTCCACATCCTTGTCTCGGTCCTCTTGAAGTTGGTATCTTACTTGAATTTTTAAAATCATTTATCTTCATACATTTTGAGTTGGTATATAAAACTTTAATAGGTTCTATTAGTTTTATAGGAATTCCATAAAACTATAATATTCCATAAAATTGACCATTGGACTCTGTATCATGCCTGTTTAAAATCCATGAATTGTAAAAAGATTGGTAAATTAAAAAAGAAAAAGCCATTCTAAGGACATTATGCCTTAAAAAATTTATTTGAGCAGTTTAACCTTCCAAATTTCAATGAACATGGTAACCTATAGACCATTGGAGGAATAGTTTCTTGTCATTCATATTTCCATGAAATTAAGTAGATGTTTTGCATTAACTTATAAAGAATTCCTGTTCCATTGTTTTAGGGGTTTTAAAATGAAATTGATGTTTTTTTTTGTTTTATAATTTGAAATTTTCTTAGTTTGTCATTAACATTTACTAACTTTTTAATTTTCTGAAAATAGAGCTTTTTTTTTACTGTTTTAACATTTACGTTAATGAATAATTTTATTATTGTAATACTAATTGATTTTAGACTCCTCCTATACCTACTGTTGCATGATTAACATATATAAATAATGAAATATTAAATTTTCATTATACTAGATTAGAAAATTGATTAAATGTACCATATTACATATATTAAAAATAAATGCATTTTCTGATACAATAAAATGTGGAGTTGCTTATTAAAACAGGCATTCTTGATGAGTTATTGCTTATTTTAAACACAATAATTATAGAGATTACGAAGACTCAAATAAGATGATTTGTGTGATATTATTATCAAATAAAATTAATTATATTTAATATCTGAATTTTAAATATTGTAACATTTTTTTAAATATGCTATAAAGTGTAAAATTTAAAAATAATGTTTTCAACCGAAAATCATCTATATCATTTAGTTATTTGTTATCTTCAGGAAATTAAGATTTTTACCCCTTACGGCCACTTTTCCAGTTTATAATTAATATGTGTACCAAATTTGGTTGAAATCTTTCCAGGCATTCAAGACTTATGTTGGCACACACACACACACACATACATACAAACGTATTAATTTTATATACACTGTGATTCACAAATCATGTTTCATGTCACTGTATGCATTCTTTTGAAGTTAGCATGTATTGGATTGCGCAATCATGTAAATCGTTAAATGTTCTTTATGCGGAGTTCTTTTTTTTTTTTTTTAATGGAAGATACTTATTTTATTGTAATGGATTGAATGTACTCATTTTATGGTTTTACAGTTCAGTTTGAATTGATCAGTTTTCTTTATTTTTACGGTTGCTATGAAATGTTCAAATTTCAGGAGCAGACGCAGCTTGCACTACACACAGGCACCGTACTTATGTGTACACTAATGGTAAGCAACAACAGGATAAGCTAAAGAAACCTGTAAACAGTACAGTACACAACATTTGGACGGGACATTAATACAATATGGTACCAGCACCAGTAGCAAGTGTAAACTTTCACACTTCTATATTTCATTAACCAATAGAGATAGGTACCCTGTTCAAATGGTAATGTATTTCTTTGGCAATAACTTTTCTAACAAAGAAAATAAATGTGCCATGATCCATTTTAAAAAACAAAGTTTTATGTCATAAATAAAATAACAAAATATACAAACAATCTCCGCATAGAGACATTTCAACCAATTACATGTCTGCACAATCTACTTTATGCTAACATCCATTTTTTCCATATAATAAGATAAAGCATGATTCATGAATCTCACTGTGTATGTGTGTATATATATATTATATTTGAAGAGAAAAATTTTCGCCTAAACCAAGACTCGAACCCAACTTCTCTACCAACTGAGCTACCGAGGCGAGTTATGATCTAGACGCAATTTTTTCTCTTATGTACGTTGTAATTCCCTCACGCCAAATGCTTGAAACCATAGCTTCTATCTTTGCAAATGGTGGCTTCATAGTTAAGAAGACATTTATTGGGAATTTAACACTACTTTAAAAAGCCAGTAGGGCTTCTATTGACGATTTTATTATTAATTTAACACTTCTCATTGAAGGATAAATTATATTTGAAGAGAAAAAAATTTTCGCCTAGACCAAGACTCGAAAAAAAAATTGCGTCTAGATCATAACTCGCCTCGGTAGCTCAGTTGGTACAGCACTTGGCCCGGAAAGCCAAGGGCCTGGGTTCGAGTCTTGGTCTAGGCGAAAATTTTTCTCTTCAAATATAATTTATCCTTCAATGAGAAGTGTTAAATTAATAATAAAATCGTCAATATATATATATATATATATTAATGGAAATGTGATCACTAGGTAATCTACACCTTTTTAATGATATTAGCGAGTGTCAATGTAGTGTGATGAGTAAGATATATACACTACTCAAGAAAATTAGAGGAACGCTTGTTTAAATCAAAGCCATAATATAAATAGTGAAACAATTTAATGTTTGATCTTTTGTAATCATGAATTCAAGATTTTTGTAAAATTGAATAACATTCAAACAATATTTTATTGTACTGTATTAGAAATACGGACAAATTATCATTTTTAACAGAAAACAACATGGAAATTTGATGTTTATTATTTTAGGAATCAATTTTTCCATGGTTATTTCTACACTCAGTACTTAGTCTGTCCTCCGTGAGCTTCAATGACTGCATTACACCTATGAGGCATGCTTTGCAAAAGCCTTCTTACAGAAACATCTAGCATTATCATGCATTATAAGAAAATTAGGGTCCATACCATAAGCAAAGGGTACGACATGTCGAAAGATGTTATTAATGTAAACATCAGCTTTCATGCGCTCTAGGACAACGACAAGCTCTGTCCGAGACTAAATAGTAATCCCAGCACAAACTATAACTGAACCACATCCAAATCTGTCATGTTTAATAATTGTAGCTGGATCAAAACGTTCACCAGGACCTCTCTATACACGTGTATTACCATCAGAACCCAATAAACGAAATCTTGATTCATCCGTGAATAGAACATCCTTCCATTTGCAGAGCTGCCAGTTGACACAATTCTGAGCAAAAAGCAGCCGGGCTTCTTTGTGCTTGACGTGCTAAACGAGAGACTTTAAAGGGGATTCTAGACCTCAATATTGCATTTCTCAGTCTATTTCTTTCAGTCTGATCAGAAATCTCCACCTCTGTTGCTGTTCGTAAATCATTTTGTAGATCTCTGGCTGTTAGATGATCGTCTGCTCAAAGCTGATAGGACAAGAAATCTATCCTCTACCTTTGTAGTCTTCTTCTTACAGCCTTACCCGAGCCGCCTCTTGTATCCATGTATCTCTCTATATCGCCTCCACAGCCTATGGATGACGGAAGGATTGACATCAAGAATCCTAGAGACATGGCGAAATGGAGTGGCCATCTTCAATCAATGAAACTGCTCGTGCAACTGATGTTTCATTCAGATGTCTAATTGCTCTGTATTAGCTTCAGAGAACATAAAATAACAATTTCCTACCACAGATTATTTTTCAAACCTGTTTTTAAAAAATATAACTCAATGAGCACTCACTTTGGTTTCAGCAACTCTTGGAATTTCACCAACATATTCACAGAAAAATTAATAAAATTCAGAAATTCTTCAATCTGGTATTAAACAATACTTCAAATCAAAACATTTCACTCTCAAAAATTAAATTGCTTCAATATTTATTTTGTGGCTTTGATTTAAGCATGTGTTCCTCTAATTTTTTGAGTAGTCTATTTTAACCCTTTGTGGGCAAAAACCCATATATGGGCAGCCTGTCGATTCCCTCGTGGGCAGAAGCCCATATATATGGGTAGGAAAAATACATCCTACTTTGCCGGCAGTTCTGTTCCACATAGTTCCATATATTTTTCAAGAGATGGCTGGAGAATGTTCTTTGTACTATTTTAAGTGGGGAACTCCCTTTTTAATTCAGTTAGGATTATTTTAAAATTAATATAAAATTATAGAATATTCACCTGAAAGGTCCGTCTCCTCAACTTAATTAGACCTTTCAGGTGAATATTCTATAATTTTATATTAATTTTGAATAAACCTCAACGGAACACATCATGAATCTTATAAAAGTAGGATTATTTTCTTGTGAGATAATCAGTGGAGTTCTTGTGTCGTGCATCATTACATATTACCGTGGTTCATTCGTAACATGTTTATCCTATTTTTTCTCAGTAAAATGGCAAAAATAAAGCTGAATATATGTGAGGAAATATAACAAAAATTGAATGAAAGTGGTAGTAAGTTTTAGAATCGTCAAGTAGTGAAAGTGAATGACATAAGTGACACCACCGACACTAGTGCACCTAGCTGGGTAGAGGTGAGTAATTTAGATCCCGGTCCAACTTCTAGTATACCAATATATAAAATTCAGCAGGGGCCAGTATTACCATCTTGTTTTGATCAGGATACCGATCCAGTGGAATATTTTCACTTTTTTTAATTTTACAATGAAATTTTTAACTTAATAATGAAGGAAATCTGCATTCAAGGGGAAATAAACAAAAATCAACACTCTTGACTAAAAGAGCTAGAATTGCATCATAGTCTCCCTCAAAAGTTTCTGATATAAAAGCGTTTTTCGGGGTAGTGATCAGCATGAGGCTTCACTCCACCCCTGATATCAAGGACTACTTTTCCAGAATTTTTTTTTTGGTGATATTTTTCCAAGAGAATAATTTCTCCTCTTGTTTTGGAATCTACATTTTGCCCATGCTGAAGGTAACAAAAAGTTAGCTAAAGAGCATTTGATTCAGGAAGTTCCCATAGTTATACTGACAGGTACTATACTTCACCTGAATTAGCAGATGAATTTTGGAAGATAAATATGGTCACAACAGGGTACAGTGCTGAGCAATAGAAAAAATATTTCAGATTCCCTAAAGCCAAATAAAATAAGAAATATGAAAAAGGGGAATGTAATGGGTTTTAGAAACAAAGAAAAACTGGCTCTTGCATGGAGAGATAAAAGAGTACTTATCATAAAGGGGCCAAAATTAAATGACGGCAGTATGTTCAAATATATGTTTTTTTCAAAATTTATCATACAAAGAAGAATTTTAAGGAACAAAACAAATTCTCCAATCTTCATATTTGAAGAGAAAAATGATACGCTGTGACTGGGGTTTGAACCCAGGACCTTTCGCAGTCTAGGCAAATGCTCTACCAAGTGAGCTATCTGAGAAACTACAATCTAAATGCAAATTTTTCTCTAGATTGGAGTTTCTTGCATAGCTCACTTGGTAGAGCATTCGCCTAGAGTGCAAGAAGTCCTGGGTTCAAACCGCAGTTTGAACATATAATTTTTTTCTTCAAGTATAATTTATTCACCATTGAGATGTATGAAATGAATAATAAAAACATATCCAATCTTTCGTTACATAATTTATAGAAAAATAAAAAAACATCAATAGAACTGTAACAGTTAAGAAATACTCTTCCTTATCTAGGTGCACTATTTACATTATTTATTACGCGCCGCGACTGTTAAGCCCCTGCGTAACGGTAGCGTTACGTTTCCTATTGTTTAGGTTGTATTTGGCCCGAGCGGTTGGCCTTGGTTTTGTAGGAAAAGATTCTACAACATGTGAAATACACATATTAAATCAGAGTAAACGAAATAAACATAATTTATTGAATAAATTCAAACTGAAGATATATTATTAACATAAAAAAAACAGTTATTTAGAAACAGCTGGAATCGCCACATTGTCGAATGTCCAAATATTCAAAGTATTGAAATGCTAATATTCAGAGAGAAAACAATCTTATTAAAATATACAAAAGAATCAACTTTGGTTATTTTTGGAATGAAGTTCCTTGGACCATTTGGTCCTTATTTAATTCTGAGTCTTAAAATGACCAAAAATAATAAAAGAGAAGTCATATTACCAATGTAGACGCCACCGTCCTGCTGGACCCCGCTGAGGGGACCGCACTCGGTCCCACGGCCCTTCTCCCTTTTCATCTCAAAATCCCGGCTTTTTATATGATTATCTTCACCTTTCACCATCCCCTAAAGCTAATGGAAGCCCTATTTCTTGCCCAATCTGTTGTAATATTCCTAGTATTTTCATGGTCAACACATATAAGGTGTTTTTAACTTCTTCCCTAATGTGTTTGGGTTGCATAAGGTTTCGTAAGAATTTCCTATTAGGTTGAAACTAATAAGTTGTTTTTGATATTATATAAGATTTCGTAAGTGTGTCTTCATTGTTTGACAAATATATTGAATTGAAATAGTCATTTTATAATAACTTTTCCTTAGTTTTTTTATCTATAAAATACTAATATATATTTGGATGGAGATTTCAATCCGTATTTAAAGGGTGAATATTTATGCCCTATTTTTTTGGTATAATACACATGTATATGTGTCTATTCTTTATCGGCTTTTTATAGTATTTTATTATTATTGCATTTAGGCCTTAGTGTAGGCGTAACAATTCCCCCCCCCCTAAATAAGACTGTAGGGTTGAAAAACCGAAAGTCTTTTTTTCCTTATAGGATATCTCTCGCCTCTCGGGGGTTTTGTCCTGTCATTTATCTTATTAACTTAACTGACGTCGTCAATTGGCGATTCCATCTGTCCTGGAAGTATATTGTTCTCATCCTAAGAGGTTAGATCGTTTTTTATTTGTAAATTGCCCCGGATACCTTTAATTTCGTCGAATATCGGTAAGATCAGCTTACTTAGTGAGAACACTATACTTAAAAAAAACAAAAATCTCAATATCGCAAGAAAAATAGCAAGCCTTCGCGGCTTCAAAAATATGTGTCACAAGAAAAAAAAATAATGTTCATTGCTGAAACAAAAAATATCGATTATACAAAAATATTTTTCACTAAAATTCTTCTCGTCTTCTTTCTTCTTTCGTATTTAACCTTCTGTGGTTTTTGGAAACGACGCACTTCACTTGTTATTTATTTCCGACGCACTTACATACATTTTGTTACTTTTGTTATGCACTTCGACGGTTTCTTTTTTTTTTTGTGATACCCTTTGACGGTTCGATTCCGTGAACCGGATTACTTGTAAAAAAAAAAAATATTATCAGAACTGTGGTGTCTGTTGTTGCTAGCTTGGAGGTCCAGTCTGCTTGCCTCGATGGAGGATGCGATGCTCTAATGCTCGAGTCCAATGTTCATTTACAGCTGCCGTTGGTCCAGGTAGGCCGTGGATTTAGTTAGGCCTTGTTTCTTTTAACAAAACCCAGTTAGGTCCAAGGAGAACTTGTGAAAGGTTTGATAGGATTTAATCTTGATGTGGAGTTTGTTTTCTTGATTTTTTTATAGAAAAAATGTGGACTGAAGGAAGTTAGGCCAAGGTTTGGCGTCGGAGAAAGTCATTATTATTTTTTTATAACTGCCTGGGTTTGTTCTTTTCTGCTAATGAGGTGTTTGCCCCAGTTAATGGCGAGTCTGGACCTTCACTCTTCTTATGCTCCGACCCGAGATGTGTAGATGGTCCTGGCAGCTGCCCTGCGTCCTTAGATGTACAGGGTGTGGTTGGTCCTTGCAAGCGTTTATCTTCTTCCCATCGTGTAGTGTTGTGGTGGTGGCCGCAGGTCCAGGCGTGAAACTGCAACCTTATGCATTTGTGAAAACTTGGGAAAACATTGATTATGGGTTTGGTGCTAGTCCGTACTACATGGGTCCGCAACCCTCTTTTCATTCTTGGTCATTTTAATTTCCTTCATTGCTTAGAGGCTTCATTTTCAGCCATCATATCTCCGTTATTATATTAGTCGTCCTGGCTTTAGATTTCATTGTTATCTACATGTATCGTTTAGTTTGGTGCACCCAAGTTCCTATTTGTCCCTTATAGCTAGCCTCAAGTTGTAAAGGAAATGCTCTTATGATTTTGGTCTTATGATTTCTCATGAATCATTTACGCCCTTATTGCAATTCAGGTTTACTAGGTTCCAAAAATTGTCAGTATCTCCCTGTATTTTACCGCTGGTCTTCAACTTCCCATTGCTTGGATATGCTTTCAATTTTGCTTTTCCTCCTCTAGAGTCCTGGGTTCGATCGAGTGTGCTCGCCTACACATGGATCGCGAGGCTTTAATATGTAAATACTTCTTAATACGTTTATGTAACCTGAATTCCGTCTATCATTCCCTCGTGAGGTCCTGATTGGGAGAGCATTTCCTTTCTTTAATCCGGGATGCGTATTGCATCCTAAATTCTCTCGCTTCTACTCTGCCTGTCGTTTTCTCGTATTACGCCCACTGAGTTAAACTAATAAAAAAATGCGTCTCTGCGTCTTAAATACTCTCGTTCCTAATTGTCTGTCGAATTCTCGTGTTACAGCCTACAAAGTTAACTTAATAAAAAAATGCGTCTAAATGGTGTTGTTTCCTTAAGTCCTTCCGAAGCAATATTTTCTTACGCCCTTCCTGATTCGTTCGCAATATCTCATCTGGTTTCTTGAATTTCTGTATTTAATTTTCCTTTCATAACTCCCGATTAAGCGTGGACTTTATTCCGTGTCTTGGGTCCCCATCTTACCTATGGGTTTAACCTCTCCCTTTTTTATTTCTTATCCTTTGGTTTCCTCTTAATTTCCTTTTATGTTTTTGAGTTAATTCCTGGTCTCATACGTGTAGACTTATTCCCTATCTTACGTATGGTTTTTACCTCTAAATTCATGTCCAACCCTATGTGTTTAACTTCTAATTTCCTGTAGTACCTTATGTGTTTAACCTCTCTTTTCGTGTGCTCCTTATGAGTTTAACCTCTCTTCCTACTTCTGTATTACTTATGTGTTTAAACTCTAGTTTCTGGTATTTCTTATGTATTTAACTTCTAATTTCCCGAGATCTCCTTTATGTATTACCGTATGTGTTTAACTTCTAATTTTCTATACTCCATATGAGTTTAACCTCTTATTGTACGTAGTATCCCTACTTAGGTCAATCTGTCTCTCTTGGCTCTCCACGTCGGTCGCACAATCGTTATGTCTGTGTTTCCTTTAGTATTCTTCTTCTTTAGTGTCCCAACGTATCTGACGTCCCTGTCTATTATTCATGTTCCTTCGTTATGACCATATCTATGTGTGCGTACGACTTCTTCCTCGCGGTTTTCCTGGCATCATCCTTCCTAATTCGCTCGCTGAGTCGCCTGACTCATAAATTCCCTTAGGTAAGCCTGTTGGTGCCTCAACGTCCGCTACTTCGCGTCCAGAAGGGAATTAAATCCTATCCTCCCAGACGGGGTCCGTCTCTTGCTCACCTCACTTCCTAACTTCGGGTTTATTAGAAACTCTGTTGGTTCCTCAACGTCCGCTACTGCGTCCAGAAGGGAATTAAATCCTATCCTCCCAGACGGGGTCCGTCTCTTGCTAACCTCAGTCCCTAATCCCGGCTATGTATCCTTGGGGTGGGCTAGCGGACTTCTCGGGCTCGACCTTGAGGACGCGGAATGGACGCCGCCTCCCCACTTGGTGACTCGAATACTATTATTCGGGCTCGGCCTCAAGGGAGAGGACGGGGGTTGTCCATCCGGGTCATCAGTGACTCGATCTGTCCCTAACTCTACTCCTCTCATCCTGCTGCCTCAGGATCTACCTTAGGGAGAGCCTTCTTGGGCTCATCGGACGACGGCCTCATCATCGGAGTGGATTTGATCCGATTCTCTTTTGATGGTGATCCTACTATTGCCCTCATCTCTTCCTAAACCCGGGTATCATGACAGTTTTCCGTGGGTCTCCCTGCCCGTAATTGTATTGTGCTTTCATTTGTTCCTATGTTTCCTTGTTTCCTCTTATCGTTAATTCCCCGATGCCTATCATTCCCTAAACAACGATGGTCCATATGGTCCCTAACGTCAGTGCCAAGCCGGCAAGGTTTTATGGCCAGTGCCCCAAGATCATTTTGGAGTTCTCAGTCTCTAGATCATGCCATAACGGGGGTGCCCCACCTTCCGACTTGCACCTCCCTAGCTTGTTGGCGAAGTGTTCAGGCAACTCGCCAAATTTTCGAGGCCAAAACCTCTCCAAAAGGGTCCTTATCCTTCCCAACTTGTATCCCGTGTGCGACTATGTAAAAGTTTCATCCCTGTTTGTGTATTTCTACCGTTACCTAGCCTAGATTGACCTAAGTTGTAGCCTATCCTTTTATTTTGATCCCTCGTAGGCCTAAATATGAAGAGTCTTAAGCGATCTAGTTTCCATCTATTTTCGAAATATGTCATATCCCATATGTGTGTGTGTCTACTACTCGACTGGTCACTAGTCCTAACTGACATGGAACAAGGCTCGCAGTACTAGGAGAGTCTAGGGCCCTTAGGCCCTCCAAACTTTACGAAGCCAGTCCATCTCAGCAGGAACCATTGCCTGCAGAGTGTATTATTTGTTGTGTCATACTCAGTAATAGTATTTTGTGTAACCCCTGGGTTCCCTTTTGAAATTCCACCCTCTACTAGATCGAAATAAAACATCTCACAGATCGCCAAGTATCCTAAATTTCGCTTTTTATATTTTAAGTGCATCCTTCACGGCGTTGTAATTCCTACTAAGTTTCCATGCCCCTCTTCCGTTCTCTTTCATTTTATGCATAAGTCTTATTCTGTTAGTTCGCTCTTATTTCGTTATTAATATTATTATTATTATTATTATTATTATTATTATTATTATTATTAACATTTTGGTTTATTAAGTTACCGTGAATTTTTATTATTATTATTATCATTACTATTATTATTATTATTATTATTATTATTATGGTGGTTTAGTAATTTATCGCGAATTATTATTATTATTATCGGTATTATTATTATTATGATGATTATTATTATCGTTATTATTATTATTATTATTATTATTATTATTATTATGATTATTATTATTATCATTGTTAGTTATAAATTTATTGAGTTTTATTATTATCATTTTCTTTATTTCCATTATTTACTTTCCTGGTGGTTTATTTTTATTATGCTTTTTACTAAGTTTCAGGATCTTCATTAATCTTAACAGTTTATCCCAGGGTAATCCTATTAATCACACGAGGATATCATAACTTATCTCTAGCATCCTTCCGTACTCAGCGTGAGGGTTATTCGTCGATGTTTGTTTGTTGTTTGACTAGTATCCTAATTTTCCAAAAAAACCATGACACAGCCGAAAAGAAAATTATTTCTGGGAATAAGTCTACCCTTTCTTTACCACTTTGTAAGCATCAGCCTATCCTTATTTTAACACTTATGTAAGCATCAGTCTATCCTTCTGTTATCATTTCTGTAAGCATCTGGTCTCTACTTCCCCTCCTTAGCTTCACTAGCGGAGCTCTATGATTTAGCTAAATCTCCATTCCCCTCTTCCATTCGAGCTCTCTCTTGTTTATACAGAATTTCCATTCTTTTGTTTCCGAAACCTAAATCTGAATTACGGATCAAGCGAGTCCTCCCTTAATTGCGTTAGCCTCCTTGACTTTACTTTCGATTTACTTGACTCATGATTTAGAACCGTCTCACATTGTAGTCGAAATTTCCACAGAATGCGCTCGCCAGCATTGTTGTAAATCTCTCAACACCCCGTGAGGTTAATAAAAAAAATTTAATTTAAGTTATTATTTTACCTGAAGTTTGGTCGTCTTCCTTTCTATGAGTCTCGAATCGGAGTTCCCTCAGTAATGTTATTTCCCTTAGGGAGGCGTGTGATGTCTGCTTATTTCTGCTTTATTTTTTCCTTAATCTCTATTCCCGCTTTTGATCGAGTTCTCTCTAATTTATCCGAAGTTTCCATGCCCCTTTCTCATACTCTCGGTTTCGGATCTAGAATTTACTTCCCTAATTAGGTGCGTTCTCATTTTCTCTAATTGTGTTAATTCTCCGTTCCCCTCTTTGTTCGATGTTTCTCTAAGTTTTAAATTTCCAGGCCCCTTTTCCATTCTGTATTTTACTAAAATGCCACTTTTCCTTAACTGCTAATCCCTTAAGTTGTTATTAATATCTATCATTTATTTATTCCCCATTACGTTTCCTTACGACCAACAAATAATAGTATTTATTGCATGTATGTGTAGGGTGTCCCTCTGCATTATCTGCTAACCAGATGTTTGTACAATTGAATATTACCCTGAAGGCAGTCAAACTTTCACTTCCAAAAATAAACACATCAGCTGAAAGCTTACAGCTAGTTGACCTTCTAAATGATATCAGTCTTCTGCATGTAAATGAAGGTCGTGTTACAATTTCATATAGTTCTCAAGATGGCGGTTATTTATTTTCTATTTCCACGCTGGTGAGTTCATATTTATTATTCAGCAAACTCCTAATTTCCTGAGCGTTCCCTACTATTATTATTATTTTATTTGTCGTCCAATTCCTTCCCTTATCTCGCATTATGAATGTATGATTTGTACCCGACTTCGTGTATTGATTATTATTTTAGTGTGTGTTTTATTATTATTAATTTTTAAATCATGCGGCTAGTAGTTCCCTCTGCCTTATGTACTCTCGATTTTTAACTGAAAGTGTTCCTAAAGCTAATACGGCTCGTCATCCCATAACCCGGAATACATTTCCAGCATAAATCGGTATTTATTTGCCTCATGCTCTGTCCGTTAATGTCGCACGGTAGGCGGTTGTAACTTTAATCGGTTTTAAAATTCCTTCGATATATTTAGTATGATTGTTTATTCCTACTAGCATAGTGGTTAAAGTTACTTCGCTACAAGCCGAAAAGTCGGGGGTTCAAGTCCCAGTATGTTTATGATTATTACCCTGATCCAAATCGTCAGGCGCACTACGGCCCTGGGGTCGATCCAGCCTCTAACTGAAATGAGTACCAGACTCTTGTTCTGGGGAGAGGGCGTCCGTCACGCAGGGCTGATAACCCGGCTGACATTCAGTGCTGATTGTCTAAAAAATATTGGAGGCCCTAACATTTCCGTTACCTCAAGATCTCCGGTAGGGGTGATATGTTAGGTCTAATGTCACTTTATTTTCCACTGTTATTACTCTATTTACAAATCCTCTGATTTTTATGTTGTCCGATTCCCTAACTGTTTTCCTGCTAGTTTTCGGTTATTTTTCGCATAATATAATAATATCAGAATAATTGATAATTTATTTTCCCAATATAAATCATTCATTGCAAGTTATAAGGCGGTCCCGTGAGCCTTACGTGGGCCAAGATTAATTACCAGTGTGGATGCTCGTGTTGCAGCATGGGGACTTAAGTATCAATCGATTTATTTTCCCTGTATTCTGTCAATAATATTTTTTTGATTATTAGCCCGGATATAATTAGAATTGTATTTGATCGAGATGGGTTAGTTTCCTGCTGAGTGCCGTATTGTTTAATATTGACTCCGTTAAATGCCTCTGTTGCCAATTGAGGAAAACTACACGTCACCCACTGCCTAACAACATCTACCTAGTTAATAAGCCATAAATTGACCTTCCGTATCCTATCTCCATCCATGATTCAGTAATGTATCCAAGATCGTGTTTTTACGTAAATATATATATATATATATATAAAAAAATGAATGTTTACATAGTGCAAACGTGGTAGTGGCGTAAGTATAAGATGTGTCCGCCATCTTGTTTGCTTTAATCTATTACCCTTTTCCAAACAAAAAATATCAACATTTCAATTTACCAAAACAAAAAAAATTCCATTTAGTGGCGTGTAAAGCAACCTATGATCCCTTGATGCTTCCAGAAATGATTTATGTGTACCTATGATCGTGCCACGTCTTCCCGATAGACGAAGTAAATAAATTATTGTCATTATGCCCGTACGATTTTTACCATTGGATGAGATATTGCCACACAAAAAAAAAAATACGATTTCACTTTCATTAAAACCCCTACAAATATTCAAATAAAAATATCATAACCTAGGTAAACAACAACAAAAAAAAAAATATACTCTAACTGAAACACATCAATTTGTATTCATAAACCTTATATGCATCCAAAAAAAATCAAGTTCATATAACATAGCCTAGAAAAGTAATGTACATATATAAATGTCTGCCTATTAAGAAAACAACACCAAAAAAAAAAAAAATGATTAACAACACCCATTTGTCTTATATATCCAAAGTTTACCCCTTGTAAAAACTTAATTATGCCTAGAAAATAAAACAATTATCGAAAAAAACATCAATACCAAAAAAATATAACCTAAAAAAAAAACAGCGATATATTCAACTTTACCCATTGTCCCTAAACATCCTAAAATTAGATCCAAAAAAAACAAGATAAGATAACCTAAGCCAGTTCTTAATAATAATGTCCCAAAGTTGAAGCTTTTCTGGTTTCTCTCTGTTTTAAAAGACATAGTCCATTTATTTGTACCGAAAGTGACTCTGATTGACGAGAAAAAAAACATGTTGATTTTTACTGTATATGAATTGAAGGTTAATTTGTGGTTTAAGGTTCGTTTCTTTGTCCGTGAATATAATAGAACATTATTTTCACGAACATTCCACCAAGCTGCCAACAGTTTATTACGCGCCGCGACTGTTAAGCCCCTGCGTAACGGTAGCGTTACGTTTCCTATTGTTTAGGTTGTATTTGGCCCGAGCGGTTGGCCTTGGTTTTGTAGGAAAAGATTCTACAACATGTGAAATACATATATTAAATCAGAGTAAAACGAAATAAACATAATTTATTGAATAAATTCAAACTGAAGATATATTATTAACATAAAAAAAACAGTTATTTAGAAACAGCTGGAATCGCCACATTGTCGAATGTCCAAATATTCAAAGTATTGAAATGCTAATATTCAGAGAGAAAACAATCTTATTAAAATATACAAAAGAATCAACTTTGGTTATTTTTGGAATGAAGTTCCTTGGACCATTTGGTCCTTATTTAATTCTGAGTCTTAAAATGACCAAAAATAATAAAGAGAAGTCATATTACCAATGTAGACGCCACCGTCCCGCTGGACCCCGCTGAGGGGACCGCACTCGGTCCCACGGCCCTTCTCCTTTTCATCTCAAAATCCCGGCTTTTTATATGATTATCTATCTTCACCTTTCACCATCCCCTAAAGCTAATGGAAGCCCTATTTCTTGCCCAATCTGTTGTAATATTCCTAGTATTTTCATGGTCAACACATATAAGGTGTTTTTAACTTCTTCCCTAATGTGTTTGGGTTGCATAAGGTTTCGTAAGAATTTCCTATTAGGTTGAAACTAATAAGTTGTTTTTGATATTATATAAGATTTCGTAAGTGTGTCTTCATTGTTTGACAAATATATTGAATTGAAATAGTCATTTTATAATAACTTTTCCTTAGTTTTTTTATCTATAAAATACTAATATATATTTGGATGGAGATTTCAATCCGTATTTAAAGGGTGAATATTTATGCCCTATTTTTTGGTATAATACACATGTATATGTGTCTATTCTTTATCGGCTTTTTATAGTATTTTATTATTATTGCATTTAGGCCTTAGTGTAGGCGTAACATTATTATTATTATGACCGGTATTATTTATTCATATTGCTATTATTATGAGTAATTTGTGAAGGAACTTTTCATACAATAACTTACTAATACAGAGTGATAAAAAAGCTTACAGTTAAACAGACCATTGAGACTTATGCCATTTTTGCAGTGACCTTTTTTTTGCATAAAATAGTAAAACATCGTTTTGAAGCACATAAGTGATGGATATTAACAAAAAAGGGTGTATGTTATTTTTTAAAGTAAATACACAATTTAAGTAGTGTTTATTAACATTTGCATGAAATTAATTATTTTCAAAATTAACCTTTTGCCCTCAACCATAAAAATCGTCATCTGAGAAGGGTTAAAAGATAGAAATACAGGTATAGAGAAAATTTAAATAATATTAAGACTCATATTTCAATGTTCAACAAACTTAATAGGATGTTTCAGCTTGTTTGGAGTCACATAATTTACTGAAACTCGGCACATATTTCAAAATGGCAAGATGTATCCCTTTCTGCACATTTATTCTTGACCTGTATTTGGACTTGTTCCCACCATGGCAGAAAATTCAGTTTCACACTGATAGAATTAGTGACTATACCAAATTCCAGATGTCTTTGGAGCAAAGCAGTAAGCCAGACCTCCCCTTCATTTAAAATGCTGGCACACCATTGGTTGCGTTGCACGTGTCTGGTGGGAAATCCCACATCAGCATTATTCACATTATTACAATACAAGTCAGAGATTCTTGTCGTCCCAACTCCTTTCAAAAAACGTAAAGATGAAAATATATTCCGATTGAGGGTCTTTCCACTTTTCAGCGGTTGCCCTTTTACCAGCCGGCTGCTGGCCCTTCACATCCACATGTGTCAATCACAGAGGTAGATGATCAACAGCCAGTGCAGGGGTGACATGTGGTTAGCATGTCGAGTCCCCCAGCCGTTATAGCTGGTTCCTCAACCTGGAGCCGCTACTTATTGTAGTTACCCAATTGCCTCACGATGCTGGGTGGGCACCGGTCCCATACTGGCCGAAAAACCATGAGAAAATTTCTTCCCCCATGGAGACTCGAACCAGCGCAAGTCCCGTAGCTCTGCGCCAATGCTTTCTACCTTAACCGCTCGGCTACGGCTATATAAAACTATTATTCCACCAGTTATATTATATGGATGTGAAACATAGACTCTTACTTTAAGAGAAGAAAGGAGATTACGAGTATTTGAGAATAAAGTTTAAAGTTCTTAGGACAATTTTTAGACCAAAGAGAGATGAACAGACAGTTGAATGGAGAATACTACATAACAGTGAACTACATGGTCTTTATAGGAAGCCAGATATAATAAGAACAGTTAAGTCTCGTAGATTGCGATGGGCAGGACATGTGGCACGAATGGGGAATGAAAGAGTTGCATGGAAACTTGTAGGAAAACCAGAGGGAAAACGCCCAGTTGGTAGACCGAGAATGAGGTGGGAGATTAACATTAACTATGATTTGAGAGAAGTAGATTATACAGGGAATGATCGGAAAACATTAGCTCAGGATAGGGATGTATGGAGAGCTTATGTCCACGTTGCCATGAAGCTACGGTTTTGATTGTGCCAGTGAGTTAGTTATTAGTTATTACAGTATAAGTTCTTGTTTTTTCCCTCAGTATCACTTGTGTGCTCAAGTATTAATGAAGCGTTATGTTCAGTAAAATTAAATAAGTGTTGAGCCTACAGTAGTGAATGTGATATATTTAGCTGGCGTGTGCAAGTGTTTTTTTAATAAGTGCAGTATCTCTTTCTCAAAAGATGTCCGATAATTCTATGCCAGGTCCTTCCAGAATGTCTCCTGTGAAGAAACATAAACAGAGGAAAGGATTTCGTTCGGAAGAAATACAGACAATTATAAACGTTTATAAAACATTATTGAAAGACAACCCTCACACGGTGATTAGAGATTTTTATTATTATTTATTAATATGTTATTATTATTGATATTCATTATTAGTATTAGTATTACTATTATATTATTATTACTATTGTATTATTATTATTAGTATTACTATATTATTATTATTATTGTTATTACCATTATTAATTCCATTATTATTGTCAGTATTGCATTTTATTGTTGTTAAACAAATATGTTATGAAACCGTAATTGTGTGTCGATGTACTCATAAGGTTTTTCTGCTTGTGAAGCGCGCTTTTTCTCCGTTAGAGTCACTGTTTACGTCTGCTCCGTAGACATCTGGAACCAACTATAGTAATGGTTTTTAGGCTCATAAACATCAAAGACCACTAGTGTCTCTTGTCAGTCTTATAAAATAATTTAACGGTACAGGGAAAGAACCAGGTAAGTCACTTTTTTGTCGAAATGGAGTTCAAGATGCCATTAGATTCTCCTTGGAAATGACTTATAGAAGTATGAAACAGTAAAACAAACATTTTAGTCATGGGTTTATTTACCTTCAAAGTTTAGACATACAAGTAAAGAATTGGGAACATTGATTAATTAAAAGTCCATTTTCTAGGTTTCATGAAAAATTTGACTTACCTTATTTTATCCCAGTACCCTTCATTTTACAGAGTTAAAATATTATACTGTTTGCTAAAAGATCTAAAGCATTGCTTTAAAACCTGTGTAAAAACATATTTTCTCTCTATAGAAATTAGAATTTATAAACTATTAAACCTTTTTTAAGTATGTCCATATTGTCCTGAATACACAGATAGGAAGTTGCAAGAATTAACTATTAAGTGCTGCATTAGACTTTCTATTATATTATTTTTGGTCTGGACATCTTACCTCAATATTAATGTTGATTTGTTCTTGAACATGTTTCAAAACAATTCTGTTTTATCTTCAGCTTTCCCAGACTGGTTTTATTTATGTTGCATTATGTTGCACCACCTGGATGTCGATGTCAGCTCCATCCTGTGGTTGGCCAAAGAACCTCCAAACAAGGTCACCCTCCATCGGAATATCAAAATTCATAACTCTGTTTCTGTTCTTCTGAATATAAATTTTTTCCCAAATAGTCAGCTCGTTTGTATTTTCTAACTGTTTTAATAATTTAGTGTCTGAATTGATATTATGTTTTTCAGACCAAACATGAGCAGCAACTGCAGATTTTTCAATTTCTCCATTTTTAATATTTCTTATGTGTTCTTTGGTTCTAATTTTTAGGTTTCTTTTTGTTTTCCCTATATATATCTTTTCACAACCCATGCATTCAATTTGATATATTCCTGACTTTTTATTTTTATCAGTTTTTTTCATTTTTGTTGGTTTTTATTAGTTTATTTAAACTGTAGTTATTTTTTGGTGCTAATTTAATATTAAACTTCTCAAATATATTTTGAAATTTATTATGTACCCAGGGGTGATATGTGAATTTCCTATATTTTTTTTTTTTTTTTTCTATATTAATTTTCTCATTTCTGACAAACAAGTCTGTAGTTATGGAGAAAAAAAATTTATGTAACTTTTTAATATAATAAAAAGTGAAATAAGTAAGAAACAAACTTTTTCTTTTAATTATTATGAGTTAGTTATTTTGACACAATTCATATTTTTTTTATATTCTGCAGACTATAGTTTCGTTACATCCATGCGACATTGTCGTTGCATTCCGACTAGAATGTCGCAGAGATGCAACGAAACTATAGTCTGCAGAATATCAAAAAAATATGAGGTGAGTCAAAATAACTAATTCATAATAATAAAAGAAACCTCACAGTGTTATTTCCTACATATATTAAATAGAAAAAAACTTTTTCTTTGTTATATCATTTTATAGATTTGTATTTCAAACTCTTTTAAATATTCTGAAAGGAAAGATGAATTGCACCAGTTAATATTATTGAAAAGAAATTTCTTCTATAAATCAAATTTTGTATGAGATCAGTAGGAACCCCTCCAATTTCAATACCAATTACAGTGTGTTTTGAAACAATTACAAATTTAATTTTATAAAATATAATAAACTCATTTAAAGTTCCATTTCCAATTGTAAATGAGTTAAGGTAAGATGGTAGGCCAAAATTTGAAAAAAAAAAAAATTTTTGTTTTTTCTTTTTTCATAATTCAATAGTCTGTTCTTTTCTGAACATTTCTGTATGTGATTTTTTACTGAACGCCAGTTATAAGTTTGTTAATTTTTTTTAAATTGACAGCTGTCAGCTAGTAATACCATTATACTTTAAACCAGAGGCCAAAATTTAATAATTTCTTTCGTAATTAAATAGTCTCTTCTTTTCTGGACATTTCTGTATATGATTTTTTTACTGAACTTCAATTATAAGTGTCTTAATTTTTTTTTAAATTGACAGCTGTCAGCCTGTAATACCATTCTACTTTCATCCTTGTTTCCTGGAAAGTGAAAATTTTTTAGCATTTACCCCATTATCTCAGGAACTATTGGAGATTATATTATTTTTAGACTGGGAAAGCTGACGATAAAACAGAATTGTTTTGAAACATGTCCAAGAACAAATCAATATTAATATTGAGGTAAGATGTCCAGACTAAAAATAATATAATTAAAATAACCTCAAAATATAACTTCCTAAAATTAAATATTAACTATTGGAGATATTTATATGTATTTTTTACAGACAGTAAACCTGTTATACTAAAGCTGTGGAACCACAATCGTGATGTTATCTTGTATAGATCCTCACTTATGATTTTTTAAAAGTATTTCTTAATAAAAAAAAAGAGACTAGTGGCAAAAAAAATTATATAGGACAAGAATATTTAGATACAAGTTTGACTGAGGTTCAGTGGTCTTTACAAGCTTCATTTAATATGCTGTAAAAATGTCATTACAATCCATCTAGTAGTTCCTGAGAAAATGGGTCTCAAATTCCCATGTTTTAACATTGATGGGATAGGGCCTACCGTCTCACCTTAATTATAAACATCCAGAAGCCAAACATTTTTGAAATACTAAAAAAATGGGTATTTTTGAGTAGAACTCTATAAACAAAAGTGTTGAACCCTATAAACATAAGTTTTGAGTCTCCTGTTTACAAATTTATTGGATGTCTTATTAATTTAAAATGAGATTACTTACAGCAATTGTGAAGTTAGGATTACTGAAAACAATTAGAAAATATAAAATTTGTATGATTTTGCATTTAAGAACTGTAATGTCATAGTTGATGCAACAAAAGAAAACTTCTGTTTTTTTTTTAATTCTTCCTTGCCTATTATTTACCTCTATGGATTGGACAGAAGCAACTTAATTCTCTATTTCTATTGCCACATAAGAAATGAAGATGGCTTTAAAACTTATTGCAATTGGTCCTTTTGCCTATTGGGATGAGGATTAGAAAAACCTTCCTAGAATAATTATTTTAATGCACACTAGTCTTTTTTTTTTCATGCTGCCCTTCAAATGTCAGAAGGTAGTTTTTTGTTGCATCTGTAAAGTATGTTGTGATATATTATCTTCGTTTACAATGATTTTTCTTGTAGATATGAAGATAAAATAGACTTTAAATTAAATTTATTTATTTCAAGTATTAAATTGATTTTGAATTACAGCTCATGGAAGAATGATTGAACAATCAAGGAAAGAAGAACTTATAAATTGTACATGTGGATTCATGGAAGAGGATGGTCTTATGATACAGGTTGGTAAATCATACATTGTAATAATTGTTTAGAGTTGTATAATTGTTTCATTCTTATTGAAGAAAGCAAAAAATTAGTTATGTCTTCTGGACCTAACAAGCAGTTGAAGTTTTTGATATTTCAGCTTTCATTCTCCATCTCTTAAGAAAGTGACTGGGACGTGAACATAGTTCATTGATGTAGGCTGGTAGGCTGAGAGCTTTGGACATATTAAATTTCACTTGGCCGTTATTAAAAAAAACATTGTATTGTTGCTAGAAAATGTTCAAATCTTATAAAACAGAAATTTGTATTTTTACATCCATTGGGAAGATTATTTTGAAAAGATTACTAGGATGAATTAAAACACAAGTGTGTATGAAAATTACTTTGTATATCAATAATATACAGTATTTTAATCAAAGTAATGGTGGGAAGTAACACTTTGAGGTAATTTACAATTTATAAATTGAGTCAGAGTAATCTTTTTACATCTCACCTCATAAAACTCCATGTTTTCACAGGACTGGTTTTAAAGGCTGTTGCCTCCATCCTCAGCCAAAAAACTGACTGTTAAAATCTGCCATTACCATCATCTTCCAAACTGCCTGTGGTGCTGATTTTATGAACTTCGAGAGTAAATTTTTCTCGCCAGGAACTTAAAAATTCATGGATCTATGGTAAAATCAAATGTTTCTTACCTCTTCTCATACAAATCTTCTAAGTAATCTTCCCTCAGGGAAGAAGAGTTTCTTCCGATCGACATAACATCAGTCACCAAAATAGTACTCGAAATCGCGATCTACTTAGAAGATTTGTATGAGGAAAGGTAAGAAACATTTGATTTTACCATAAATTAAACCTCATAGTGATTAATTCCTGTAAAAGTTAAAAAAAAATAATGGATCTATATTTGTTTTTCTGAATGAATATTTTTTATCATCATTATTAACTTTGAGATTAAATTTTGCTCGCCACGAACTTCAAAATTCATGGATCTATATTTGTTCTTCTGGTTTGAAAAGTTTAGTTTCTCTTCTACTTATCTTGATTCTCTAGCAAACTATGAGCTGCAATTGCTGATTTTTCAGTTTCAACATTTTTTATTTTTAAAATGTTATTTTGTACAGGTCTCTAAATTCCTTTCAGTTTTCCTTTACTGCAGTCATTGCAACTAATTTGATAAATTCTAGATTTCTTACTATCTGGGGTATTAACCTTTTTATTAGCTATTAGAAGATTATCCAGATTAAATTTGTTTTTAAAGAATTGCAGTAAAGTACAATGTGGCCCATAAAAAAGGAAACCAAAATGTTTGTACTACAAAATATAACTATTGTACAAGTAAGTGTTCTACATGTCTTCCGTCATTGGCTGTGACTTCTTCCATGCACTCTACCATCCGGTAACCATAGTATCACACTGTTCTCTTGTTAGATTGTGTAGAACGTCTTCAATGTTTTAATGTAAAGCATGTAGAGTACATGGGACAGGTATGAAGCATCGTTCTTTCAATATTTTCCACAAAAATGCATCACATAAAGAGATCAGGACTTAGTGTAGGATATGGAAAGTCTAATCGCCTACTAACCAATTGACCAAGAATCATCTGTTGCAGTAGGGATAGATTTCCTTGACCAGTATGGGCGGTTGTCCCATCTTTTTGAAAAACTTACTGTTCAAAATCAAAATTATTTAACTCACAAAATGTTAACAAATTTTCTTGAAAGCGTTCAGTGACATGATGTCTGTACACATTTGATTTGACATTCGTCCTCAGTTAAAATAGGCCTATGGACCAATGATGCCATGGCTGGACACAGCAGCCACACTTACATTTTTAGAATGTAACAGTCTCCGTTCATACTCTTGTGGTTTTTGCCAACCAAGGGATCAACAGTTCTGTTTACTCACATGGCCACTTAAAACATCACATTCATCAGACCACATTATGGATATTGGAAGAATCTTCATAAAAATGAACGAGAACATGGTGACAATAAAACCGCGTGCTTCAATGTCAGGTTCCCTTAACTCGTGCAAAATTTAAATGTTGTATGAGTGTACTCTAGTTTCATGTAACAATTGTTGAACACTGCTGAATGCTAATATTGAATTCTTTTGATATGCGACATCTGACTTTTCTTTGGAGAAATTAAGATTTTGTCAAGTACATGTCCAGTATTGTCATTTGTTGTGGTCTTTGGTCATCCACTCTTCCTGCACTTGTAATTAGTAACAGAATCTGTCATTTGAAACATTTCCACCCTTTGCAGAATTATATTTTTAGGTGCTGGTTTATGAAATACATCCTCAAAATCCTGTGGGACAGTTTGCAGTGATGGTCCATTATTTCTTCCAGTACAGTAGAACAAAAAATAATGTTCAACAGCCCAAGAGCACTCCCATATGGTGTACTGTGGGTATTGTTAATTCAGTAGTTTCTTGCCCACTCTTTTGATTGAAATTATAATCTGAAAAGGAAATAAATGTTACAAATCACATAATTTTGATTACCTTTTTTTATGGGCTACCCTGTATATATAGGGAAAACTAAAAGGAATTTAGAGACTCGTACAAAAGAACTTGAGAAATATTACAAATTGTAAAGTTGAAAAATCAGAAAAATATGTACATTGAGAAGAACAAATATAGATCTATGAATTTTGAAGTTCCCGGCATAAAATCATCACCAGATGGCAATTTGGAAGATGATGTAATGGCACAGTCTGAGTTTTAGCTGAGGATAGAGGCAATGTCTTTGAAACCGGTCCTGTGAAAACACGGGAGTTTTATGAGGTGAGATGTAAAATGATGTCAGAAAGATAGTAAAACTTAACAATGGAAATAAACAGCAATAGCAGCAGAAAGATAGTATTTGAATTGAAAAAAAATTTAGAATTATACACCATGTCCACAAATGTAGTATCATACTTCAAACTACTACTACATTGCTTTGGATAATCGTATCTAAATGAAATTGGTGACAATCAAAAGAGAAACTCGAAAAGTTTTTGCTATACCTCATCGACTTGAATATGGTCCCCACAAGTGAAGCTGCAGATATCGAGGTGATATTCCCATTCACACCACACACGCTCCAACATATGTGAAGAAATGGAGTGGATGACAGCAATGATATGAAGCTGGACTACTTGCAGGTTTTGAGGCAATGGGGGTACATACACACGATCCTTCATGTAACCCCATAAAAAGAAGTCACAGACCATCACATCAAGTTATCTCGGCGGCCACTTGTAGAAACATTATCATCATCTCCGGCACGTCCAATCCATCTTCCTGGAAGCCGGCATTCAGATGCTCCCGGACATGCAAATGCCAATGAGGAGGTGCTCCATCTTGCTGGAAAAGATATTCATTGCCTTCTTCTTGTTCCAATTGTGGAAATAACCATTCAGTGAGCATATCAAGATAATTTGCACCGTTGACAGTGGCCTCTAGAAAGAAAACTGGACCATAGACTTTACGTTTCGATACGGCACTAAAGACATTCACTTTAGGAGAGTCTCTTTCAACTTCCACAATGGTATTTGAATTCTCACTCCCCCAAATCCTAACATTATGCCTGTTCACTTTTCCACTAACGTGATAAGTTATATCATCACTGAAAATTATTTTTTTCTGACAGTTCTTCATTATCCTCCATTATGTGGGTCACTAGATAAGTTTTGAGACATGGCAATATGGCGACAGGAATGCAATAAACTAATATACCATTTGAAAGTACAACTCTCGAACGTCAAAACCATAGCAGATAGAAACGATTCCATTTAGTTGTCTCTGAGCAGCACCTTTGTGAAGTAATCTGTGCGTGGTGAAATCAAATGTGTCCTATGGAGCTTGAGAGGGAGTATTTTCTTGCTATGATTTTATATGATTTTAAATGTGGTTTAAATGAGTCGTGAACACTTGAACAACTCACACAAATATTTGGGGACCTTGCTCCTTCACGTGCAACAGTTTTCCGCTGATTTCCTGAATTTAAGAGGGAGAGAACATCCCTTAAAGATGAAGGGAGAAATGGGAGGCCAACAACAGTGGTGTCAGAAGGAAATGTCTCTGCAGTGAAGACTCTGATTAAGGAAGATTCACGACTGACCGATAAGGACATCGAGAGGGCCCTAGGGATTAGTTCGCCAAGGGTTTCCACCATCCTGCACCAATACTTAAGGGTGAGGAAAATTTCTTCTCGATGGGTGCCACACAACTTGTCAGAAGGGCATAACACACTAGGGTGGAATTGTGCAGATAAATACTGCCAAGATTCAACAACGGGGACTCCCGCCCGGTGTCAGACATAGTGACAGGTGACGAAACTTGGATCTACCAGTATGACCATGAAACAAAGCACCAATCATAGATGTGGATCTTCCCAGATGAGCAGCCTCCGACCAAAGTCAAAAGACCTAAGAGTGTGGGGAAGAAAATGATGGCCACTTTCTTCTCAACAAGTGGTCATCTGGCTACAGTTGTGCTAGAGGATAAGAGGACAGTTACTACTAAATGGTATACAGAAGTCTGTCTCCCCAAAGTCTTCTCAAATATCCAGGAGAAGTGGCCAAAGACTGGACTGCGGAGAATTCTGCTCCACCATGACAATGCTTCTTTGCACACTGCCAATGCAACAATTAGGTTTCTGGAAGAGACGCCGGTGAAATTAATGTCTCATTCAGCCTACAGTCTGGACCTAGCCCCGTGCGATAATTTCCTGTTCCTGAACTTGAAGAATTGTATGCACGGACACCAGTTTCCTAACCCAGAAGATGCTTTTGGAGGAGCTTAGTGCAATGTCTGAAATCGAGTGGCGTGGCTGCTTCCAGAAGTGGTTCCAGAGGATGAAACGGTGTATAGAATGTGCCAAAGAGTTGTTTGAAAAGATGTGATGGATATGGAAACTCTATCATGGCCCATTTTTGCATATCTCAATACTTATCTAGTGACCTACGTAGTGCCATGAAATGCTCTGAGAAATCTAATCACTTTGCATGGTCATCAGGTTTCAACTTATACACTAATTGGAGTTTGTAGGGGTGGAACTTCAGTTATGTATGTAGGATCTTAAATATGATGGATTCAGGGATGTTTAACTATTGACTAGCTCTACGGACAGACTTTTGGGACTACGCACAAATGCCTCCCGCACTTGATCCACAATTTTTGGATCGACAGATGATCTCCCTGAATGGCCTTTCCTTTGAATATATATGCAGCCATGATCCACAAAATCACAGTACCACTTCAAAATTGACTTGTGTGTAGGAGCCTGATGTTGAAACTTCGCCTGAAAGCACGCTGGACCAGCACTGGACTCTGCGTGGTGTGATATTCCAAAACACACCAACTACGTTCTTGGAGGTTCACTGTAACTGTTTAAAACTTCTTAAATAACAACACAATTTCAAAAGCACAACAAACATTCACATTTAACCTGCCTGCTAAATATCCAACAATGAACCCATATTGACCACAAAAAAAAACATTAAATTTAGTTCAGTTTCTATATTGTTGTCCTTTATTCTCCATTGTTAACGAGTACAAACTTTTTGAGGTTCTCTTTTGATTGTTACCAATTTCATTTAGATACGATTATCCAATGCTACGTAGTAGTAGTTTAAGTATGATACTATATTTCGTCGCTTAAGAAACAATACCGCATAACTGACACTTTTGGTGAAATTGACATTTTTATACTGTTAGCATCACTGAAGAATTGCGCTCAATTCAAACATAGATTAGGATGAAATTTTGTACTATGACATCGCTAAAATTATAGATACAATGGTTTCAATGTATAGGTACTAAGGAGAAAAATAAACAGTATTTTGTTTCTCGTGTAAAATTTGTATTTTCTTAAGCGACGATTTGTGGACACAGTGTATTTTTTACACTTAAAATCAATTAATGATTTAGGATACACATTCAACGGGAACTTGGAATGAAATTCCTTCTATCATCTAAATTGAAACCTTGAAATAGAGCCAAATTCCAGCATAAGAAATTCAATAGTTTGAATAAAATAATCAGAAAAAAATAGATCATATAACCACCTTCTATCCACCTAGCACAGAACCTCAAGCACAAAAAGTTATGTGGATGGCATTGGAAAACACATATATTCCTAATAATATGTAAATGATTATATAATAAAGATATATTTAAATTTAAGTGGTTTATATTAATATAAATCTTATTATATAATTATCTCTATTTATTTCAAGTTTATATATGTAAAATTATACACACATAATTTTTTTCTGAATATCATCAGAAGTCTAATATACTGTTTGTTTATATAATTACATTTCAAATTACCACAAAGTAATATACGAGGGTCATACTGAAAGTCATGAGCAACATTTTTTTAGACAAACCAAGTACACCATGTTAATCTACAGACCTTTGTGCTACTTTTCAATATAGTCTTCATTTCTTTGCACACATTTTGTCCACCGTTCTGCAAGCTTGAAAATTCCCTTATGATAGAAGTCCGTTCCAGCTGCTCGAAGACACTGATGCACTGCTTTCCGAATATCCTCCAGCGTCTCGTAGCTCTCTCATCTGCTCCTTCACAGAACCGAAAAGATGGTAGTCGGAGGGTGCCAAATCGGGACTATAGGGAGGATGTGGAAGAGTTTTCCACCTAAATGTCCTGTTCTTCCTTCCAGGGCATTTGTCATGCAATGCACGACGGAGCTTCACAAGTGTCTGGATATAGCGGGCAGCATTTATGGTTTGTCTAGGTTCAAGAAATTCAACCAGAATGCAACCTTGTGCATCCCAGAAGACGCTGCCCATAACTTTCCCAACAGATTGCACTGTCTTCGCTTTTTTCTTTGATGGCGAATTCAAGTGGTGCCATTCCATACTCCGGGGTTTTGTTTCAGACTCGTAGCGATGAAACCAGCTTTCGTCACCTGTCACAATACTAGTCAAAAAATCATCACCTTCATTTTGAAATCTCTGAAGTTTGTGGTCTTCACTCAATAATCGTGGAACCCAACGGGCACTAACTTTTCTGTAACCTAAGCTGTGAATCATTTCTTGCACTGCACTGTGTCCTACTGCAAGTTTTGTAGCGATTTCATTCACTGTGATACGCCTGTCATCTCTAATGAGCGCATCAACTCTTTCCTTGTTGCAATCCGTGGAGGCAGAGCTTGGGCGACCGCTACGAGGCTCATCTTTGATACTCGTGTTCCCATCTTTAAAATGTTTCACCCATCTCCTAACACTGCTGGCACCCATGCAGGCATCTCCGTAAGTACATTGAAGTCTTTGGTGAATATCAACAGCAGATTGTTCCTCTTTAACAAGGAATTCAATGACAGCGCGCTGTCGAAACGAAACATTGATGTCTGCCATTTTGGAAACACTGCATGTGGTCACATGATAGAAGCTATGATGCCACAAAACGGCAATGTTGTGGTATAAAGTCTGTAGATTACGATCCTGCAGTTGTTTTTGTTACATTGTTGAAATTTGAATTTTAACAATGGGTTGCTCACGACTTTCAGTATGCCCCTCGTATGTTACTGAGAATATGGAGCATACAACTAAGGTTTTTTTCTTTGAAGAAGATAACAAGATGAAATTGTAATAAAATTGGTTCATTTACTTTCAATAACCTACTTTTAAAAGAGTATTTGGGAAAATAGTTTTACATACGGTAATTTGCACCTATGGTGTACATGTGTGCATATTTCTTGTCTTTCTGAAACATGATTATATTTATTTTAGTGTGACCTGTGCTTGTGCTGGCAACATGGAATTTGTAATAACATTGAGAAGGAATCAGATGTACCTGAAAAATATGTATGTCCTATATGCTTAAATCCTTATAGACAAAGGAAATCAAAAAAGTACATTCATGATCAAGATTGGCTCAAAGAAGGAAAATTACCAAGGTATTTTATTTTCTCATTTTAATTTTATACAATAAGCACTAATACAGATAAGTAGTTTCTGATTCATATGAATATTTCCTTGAGGCAACAGGATATTCTGACATGTATCAGTGAAATAAATGTTGAATTTCTGATAAATGGCTCGTTTAAATTACATTAAAGTTTACAGTACAGCAAACTACCAATTATCCGTGTTAATTGGAACCGAGATATGCACGAATAACCCAATTAAGTTATTTGGCAACGTGAAAGTTGATCAGAAATGTATTTACCCACTTTAATACTACTTAAATGCAACAAATATTCATAAAATGTTATGTTAAATATATTTGGGTGCGAGTCATAATTAACATTATTTTATTTTACTCGTAAAAGAAGTGGGACTATTTCCTGTTATGACCACTCTGGTTACAACAGTTATTCAAAATGGCCGTTGTAACCAGTGACAACTACACTAGTAACTACCAATATCCACACTTATAACCAGCGATGACAAATATTCAGTGATGACCACACTAGTAACCACCAATGACCACACTACTAACCAGCGATAAACCCACAGCCACAGCATATGTGGTTTCAATTTGTAACAACAAACTTTCAGTGACTCACGCAACGGGAATTTCCAAAATTGTATTGTATTCTCAGAATGTTGGTTGGTACCATTAAAAGCATCAAGGGAGGGGGTTGTGAGTGAAGGTTATTCTATTGTGCTAGTTTCCAAGTGCAGTTCACAGTAGCACGTTTAAAAATAAATAATTTTTTCATAACAATACAAAATACAGTGCAGTATTTATCTTCATTTTTAAAAAATACAGTAAAAAGAGCCATGGCTGGATAATCTGCACATGGATGATCGGGAGATTACTGTACATAACACTTTCGGAGATGATATGATGTTTAAGTTTCTAACATGCATAGTTGATTTTATAAAAATTATCAAATATTTAAAAAATCATAAATAAATTTCCTTATAAATGTGTGAATTTAGGTACATTTTTTTCAGAAACCCTTGGTATATATAATCACAATTTTTCATGCATATTCTTATATTTGACTACTTGTCCTGCCAAAATGAACACAAAATGACCACCTATTAATCTTGAAACTGACCACTAGTTACTAACCATATCATTATCAAAATTATTGCTAAATTATAAACCACACAGAAGGAGAAATGTTGGACGCCCACACAGAGATGGTCTGAACAATTTTAACAGTTCTAGCTTTCATGAAACTGGAACGAGCCAACAGGCTTAATCCCTGGATGATGATGATATTAATGATCATTATCAAGGAATAATAATGGCATGTGGGATCATGCTGAAATGTGGGAATCAGTGGCCAGAGGCCGACCTTGAATCCATGACTCAGTAAAGCCCAAGAAAACTTTCTTAACCCTTAATTACTCGCGCAGGGTAATTTTTTTCCGTTAAGTTGAAAGACGCTACTATTTAGTGACAATTATTTATGAGATTCCCTGGAACTCACCTATTCTCAAATGGACTCATCCAGCACGTGTTTTAGTTGTATTTAGTTTCTTGGAATAGCTAATGACACAATTATATTTATTTTATGTTATTGTTGCTGCCTGCAGAAATTTTTTACCCCACGTGCACCTAGCATCTGTAGAAAGTTATTTTCTATTCTCATGCTTACTATTTGAATAGCTATAGTAGCTTAATGTTGAGAAAACATACTTATCACATGTCACCCTTATACAGGGTGGATGATCCTTTGCCTCTACGTTTGATACATGTGGATTGTTACTAGCGGCTGACTCTATAAGGCTTTCATACCATACTTATTTTGTAATAGTAAATAGTGTTATATAGGATATTCCAAGCCAAACAAGTTAAGAAATATGATCAATACTCAGGATTCTTTCTTACCATGTATATAAATGAAAATTTGATATTAGAAAATTGTAATTTTGGTAGGTTTTGATGTAATTGATATCTTGATACATCTGATCTTTCCAATATAGATTTTGGTCTGCCCAATAGTCTTATACCTCATGGGTAATTGTCCACAGCTATTTTAGTTAGTCTTGTGGTCTTATGATGCAATATAATTTCCTATTATACAGAGTGTAACATAACTCAACGACAAAATTTCAGGAATGAGTTCCCCATATGGAGAGAATAAAAAAAGTGTATGACAACATGGGTCCGGAAATTGACAATTACAGAGTTATTCAAACTTTTATGAATATTAGGTTATTAAGGTTTACAGTAATAATTGACGGTCTGTTTTCTGTTCATTGTAGGCTGCTGTGATGTACACAAATGAAGAATATGCCTGTATTGAGGCACAAGGAGGTCACTTTGAACATTTCATCTGACAGAACAGAGTGCTCCAACAAATCCTTTGCATTTTTTGTTGCCATGTACTAACATTCATAAAAGTTTGAATAACTCTGTATAATTTCCGGACCCATGTTGTAATACTCTTTTTTATTCTCCCCATATGAGGAACTCATTCCAGAACTTTTGCCGTTGAGTTGTTACACCCTGTATAGAAATTTAAAAATAAATGTTCTTGATTTTCAGTTTGTCGTTTCGTTCAAAGAATGAGACAAATATTCTTCATAGAGAGGCAGTTTTAAAGAGGTCACATGATCTCACTGGGTCATTGTTACAAATCCAGCAAGTGCTTCATAGTCTTAGAGTAAAAGTCAATATTGCAGGGTATGTATGTAATAATATAGGACTTCTTTGAAATGCATCACAGTCAGAAAAGTATTGATAAATATAAATTACTGGCTTTATAAATGTCTTCTTAACTAAGTAGCCGCCAAGTGCAAAGATAGAAGCTAAGGCTTCATAGCATTTGGTGCTGGGGGAATTACAACGTATATAAGAGAAAAATTTGTGTCTAGATCGGAACTTGCCCCGATAGCTCAGATGGTAGAGCATTGGCCTAGAAAGCCAAAGGTCCCGGGTTCGAGTCTCAGTCTGGGTGAGAATTTTTCTCTTCAAATATAAAGTATAATAAATTACTATAATTTAGTCTAATCAACCTAGCTTTGGTCCCTCAAGAGCAACAAGTAACATTGAAAATGTTCTATCATTATTTAATTTCAATTATACACATGCACACATTTCACAATTGGTTTAAAGCAAGGAGATGCACTATCTCCTCTGCATTTCAGTTTTATATTAGGCAATAGTGAGGAAATACTAAAAGCCAACATACACATTCTATTAAACAACTCTAAGTAATTGGAGCTGGAATATCAGTAAAATAAAATATGGCAACTCATAGAAATACGTAATTAAATGGGAATGGACACTCAACAACAAATAAATATTATTTGTATTCAAAATCAACTTATATTTGGGTATACAAGGGTCGTTTGATAAGTTCTCGGAATCACCACCATAGGTCAGTGCTAGTGCAACCAGGTTCCTGCATGGTGATGAGTCATCCTTCAACAGTAAACACATGGCGCATCAGTGCTCAGGGTGGAGAGCTGTGGTATGGATGCGTGTTCATTGTTGTTCCCATGTAGTAATTTGTGAAGATGGAAAAAACTGAGATTCGAGCGGTAATAAAATGCTTTATAAAAAAGTACGAAGGCAAAAGATATTCACGCAGAATTTCAGAACACATTGTGGGATTCTGTGCCTTCATATTCAACAGTTTCCAAGTGGACAACTGAGTTTAAATAATGTTTGGGACAGCTTAGACAATGATCCAGTAGTTGTCGGCCAAGATGTGCCACTACTCCAGAAATAATTGCAGAAGTGCACAAAATGGTCATTTTTGCCTAAACCACGAATCGAACCCCAAACCTTCAGCATTTATGTGATAATGCCCTGACCACTGAGCTAATTCCGGCTTCCTTCCCATCTAAGCATAAATCCTCTCTTTACCTTAATCTCTTGGTCCATCATTCAATGATATGAATCATCATTCACAAATACACATTGAATGGCTTCAACTTTAAGAAGACATGAAGGGACTCCACACAGCTATAGCATTGTCTATTAAATTAATATTAAGAAGCTAAAGCCATTACTATGATTGAAATAAGTAAATTAATGTAAACAACTAAACTGATGTAATCAATGGTAAAGAGAAAAATTTTTGCCTGAACCAGGAACCGAATCCTGAGCCTTAATTTTGTAAAATATTTATGTCATTGTCTGTTACGACTTATATGTCTCTTATTTTAAATAAATAATTTGTTAATATTGTATGTTTCTTGAAATATGTCATAAACATTTTGAGGTTAGACCTAATAATACATACGAAACTTGGTTAAAAAAGTCTTCAATAATTAAATGAATTAGTGATTTTTCTATTATTTTGTATGTAATTATAGTTAGTTATACATGGGTTTAAGCCTTATTAGCACTTTTGTTTGTTAAATAAATAATAATGAATTACATAACAGCATTTTTACTTAGTTTTTAATGGGGCAATAATACAAATATCAAACAATTAATAATTTTTCAAAGTTAAAATTGGGAAACACATTATGAGGTTCTTAATTAATAAATTAATGAGTCATTTTAACATCTTACCTCATATTTCATGTTTTATCAAACACGGTAACTATAGTTTTCAAATGATCTTGTCATTCATTTTCAACCGCCATTATGACTACCGGATATTCGTTGGAATCTCCCTCTATAACGTTGCCATCTGGTGTTGATTTGACGAACTTCGAGATATCGTTGCCATCTGGTATTGATTTGATGAACTTCGAGATGAGGTCACGTTCATCCGGAATGTCGAAATTCATAGATTTAAATTTGTTCTTCTGTATAAATATTTTCTCCCAAACTGTCAAATCCAAAGGTTTTTCCAAATGTTTTAGAAGTTTAGCATCTTTTTCAATTCTGTGACCTTCCAACAAACTATGTGCTGCAATAGCTGATTTTTCAATTTCACCATTTTTAATATTTCTAAAGTGTTCCTTTGTGCGAGTGTCCAAATTTCTTTTTGTTTTTCCTATGTATACTTTATTGCAATCTCGACAATCAATTTGATAAATTCCAGATTTTTTACTATCTGGGGTGTTCATTTTCTTATTGGTTATTAATAAGTTACCAAGGCTAAATTTATTTATCGGTGCCAATGTAATATTGAATTTCTTGAAAATTTTTTGAAATTTGTTATGTATTCCAGGATGATAAGTGATTTTCTTAAATTGTTTTCCTTTCTTTGAATCAGATTGCAGGGTAGTGTATTCTTTTTATCTTTTTTGTTGTCTGAATTTCTTCAGTTTAGTTATTATTTCCTTTCCAAAACCATTTAAATTAGCTATGTCCAAAATGTGATTGTATTCTTTCTTAAAATCCTCTTCATTTAGTGGAACATTCAATAATCTATATATCAAACTGTTGAAAATTGCATGCTTATGCATTATAAATTGTTTATTTAAGAAAATCACTTATCATCCTGGAATACATAACAAATTTCAAAAAATTTTCAAGAAATTCAATATTACATTGGCACCGATAAATAAATTTAGCCTTGGTAACTTATTAATAACCAATAAGAAAATGAACACCCCAGATAGTAAAAAATCTGGAATTTATCAAATTGATTGTCGAGATTGCAATAAAGTATACATAGGAAAAACAAAAAGAAATTTGGACACTCGCACAAAGGAACACTTTAGAAATATTAAAAATGGTGAAATTGAAAAATCAGCTATTGCAGCACATAGTTTGTTGGAAGGTCATAGAATTGAAAAAGAAGCTAAACTTCTAAAACATTTGGAAAAACCTTTGGATTTGACAGATTGGGAGAAAATATTTATACAGAAGAACAAATTTAAATCTATGAATTTCGACATTCCGGATGAATGTGACCTCATCTCGAAGTTCATCAAATCAATACCAGATGGCAACGATATCTCAAAGTTCATCAAATCAATACCAGATGGCAACGATATCTCGAAGTTCATCAAATCAACACCAGATGGCAACGTTATAGAGGGAGATTCTAACGAATATCCGGTAGTCATAATGGCGGTTGAAAATGAATGACAAGATCATTTGAAAACTATAGTTATCGTGTTTGATAAAACATGAAATATGAGGTAAGATGTTAAAATGACTCATTAATTTATTAATTAATAATTTATTTTTTAAAAAATCAGTATCAAACGGAAGTCTAAAATAATGATTTTTCTGTTATTTTGTATGTAATTATAGTAAGTTATACATGAGTTTAGGCCTTATTGGCACTTTTGTTTGTTAAATAATTAAAAATTAAGTACATAAAAGCATTTTTACTTAAGTTTTAATGGGTGATAATACAAAATTTAATTAAGGTAGAATTTTTTATCACTCACCTCATATTGTTCCAATACAATACAATATGAGGTGAGTGATAAAAAATTCTACCTTAATGAATATACCTCATAGTGAGAATTCTTAAAATAAGTAACAAAATTTAATATTTTTTTATTAAAACAAATAGGTATCAAACTGTAGTCTAAACTAACAATTTTGCTCATCATGATAAAATTTATTTATAACGAGGATGGTACTCTGTGATGATCATTTTAACATATTTAAGAAATTTTATGAGAAATTAGTTTATGCCTATTTTAAAATTTTTTTAGAGGTTTTCATAATACGGAGGGTTGTTTCCGATCTCTGAGAACGATTTGCCAAGTAGATTGTGACGTTAGGAGGGTGAGTCATCAGGACAGGAGCGTGCGAGATGATCAAACCAGTCAGTATGCTGCTTCTGTTACACTCGCACGCGTGTTGCTCTCATAATGCCTAAGCAGATAGACCCTTTTGGGAAGGGTATATTACTGCCCTTTCCGATGCTAATTATAGTTATTCCGCAGTTATTGAGGCTTGCAAAAACGTAATTTTGTGGTGTCAAAGTGTGGAATTAGCTCAGTGCTTAATAAAAAGGGAAAGGGTCGCTTGGGATTAATTCCAAAAGGGAAAAAATGGGCAAATCCACGACCTGCTACTACCTGCACCCCAGATGTAATCAGAAAGGTCAAGGTCCTTATCTCTGGTGGTAATCCTGCCACACAAAGGGTGATTGCAAACAGATTGGGAATATCCCTTAAAACTGTAAACACCATAATAAACAAAGATTTAAACATGGAGAAGCGCCACAAAAGCAGGGTTCATAAATTGTTGCCACGTCACATTGCCGAATGCCGCACCAACAGCAGGAAACTATGAATAATAGCACCTGGCAGGAGAAAAAAGGGAAATTTTTGGTCACACTTGATGAAGCAAATGTTTATCATCAAATAGAGCATGCTCGATGGTGGAGACACGGCTTTTCTTAAGGTAAAACTTAAAAATCATTTGTTATCAGAGATCAGAAACAATCCTCCGTATGTGTGTACATTTCGCAAAATGATCTATGGCAATTAATTTTGATAAAGAATTGTCATTCATGGGTTAATGATTGATAGGGTATTTCATTATATCCCAGTATAAAATAATCGCAACATTACTAAAAATCTATCTCGTCTAATATTTATCATAGAAAGCCTAAATTTTTATCCAATGCATTATAACTCTGTCATATATTGCAATAAGATATATATTTTTTTTTTCTTTTTTTAATTTACACAAGTTAGTAGATAAACTCTGTATGATTTTCTTTCAGCAGACATAAAATATTGCATTTATGTAATACTGGATTAATATCCCTATCAAACAACAGTACAGTATATTTGCTCATACAATTAATCCAGATATTTGGTATCTACTTAATCTCCAATTTCTTGGCACGAGAGGTCTAGAAGGCCCTTGACCTACCTGTTGGCTTCACATCCACATGTGTAAATCACAGAGGTGAGCAATCATCTAGCCAATATTAGGGTGAGATGTAGTCAGCATATCAGATCTCCAGTTATTTTAGCTGGTTTTCTCAACCTGGAACTGCTACTTACTGTAGCTACCCAAATTCCAACGATGTTGGGTGGGCACCGGTCCCATATTGGCCAAATAAAATTGAAAAAAAAATGTATGCTCTCATGGGGATTTGAACATGCACTAATGCATCATATGTTAAACTGCTTGGCTATATACAGAACTACCCACTTAATCTTGTCAATACACTTCTTATATGTGGTTTTAATAGCTCAAAAAAAAACTATCCCATGAGGTTTTAAACTCAGATCTGCAGATCAACAGGCAGTTGTGTTACCATCTGACCTAACATAAGAGTATTTGGTTAATGCAAATATATAGAATTAAACAGTGCTACTAATATACAGTGTGCCACTTACGCCTTTGTTAACTACAGCATAATTATACTTATTCTTCCTTTTTCATCTTGTAGACCTAGAGGTCTGTTACGGTCTCAATCCAACATTTGAAGGGTCTGTCCAAAGATAATAATTATACAAACAGCAAATCTGCTTCAGATACATCATTTTCAAACTCATAACATTTGCTTACAGGAAAGAGGATGATAATTTAGCACTCAGTAAATCTTATTTAAAAACCATTTGTCATAAAACAGATTTGTTTAAATTTTGTGTTAAACAATTTATTAAATTTTAACATCCATTTGTGACTCTAGTAGATTCTAGTTTTATCAATATCTTTATTTTATTTTTAAAAAATAACAAATAGAAACTCATTATCTAATGGTTTAAGGCAAGTTGATGCTGTGTCTCCTCTGCTTTTCTATTTTGGACTAGAGCAGGTAATCAAATCTCTAGATGATAAACAAAGAGGTATAATTAAAATAGTATTAATACATTGTTGGTATATATTGATGATGCATTATTATCAGGTGATCTGATAATAAAGTGTTTAATATAAAAATTTAAATAAAAAATAGATGAACATACAGGTGAAGAGAAGACTGCATAGCAGAAAGCTACACATGATATTTGTGGGAAACCAAATGTAATGAGAATGGTTTTTTAAGTTTCATGTGCAGGACATGGGAAATGAAATACGTACATGGAAACTGATATAACAGTAACCATGATTTGAGAGAGATGAATTATACAAGGAATGACTGGAAACCATTAGCTCAGGATAGGAATGTCCATGCAGGATAGGAATGGCAGTGATTTGTTATTAGGCAACAGTATTATATTCATGAGTTATAAATATGGTACACAATTTTTAAAACATTTTAAAAATATGTAACTGAAGGTATAAGTGTATTTTTAATCGATTATTTATTAACCAAATTTCCTGTGTAGGCCTAACCTAAAATTATAAAAATGATGTTAAATATTTCAATAGCCGTACAATATTAAATTATTTACTTTGATTTCTTTTTAGTTTAGGCATAAATCTCACAGGGAATAACAATAATAAAAGTAATAATCAAACATAAAAGTCATACTGTCGTAATTTCGTCTATTAATTTTGAGACAACGGTAAGGATCTTCATGAATATATAAAATTATAATTGAAATAATTAGAAAAAATGTAAAAATAATTGTAAATGGTGGGAAATAATTTGAAAAATGAAACCCTAAGAATAAAATTTGACAGGAGTTTATGAAGGAATTTAAAAAGTTGCGTCACAGGTTGTAAAGAGTAGCCTAATTTATTACAGAAATATCTGTAGGCCTACATAATTCAGAGCGTCCATATTCAGTAAAAATTTGTTTGTTATTTCTTTTTAATTATTGTATCTTACTTTGTAACCACGTAATTACAGGTATTTTTGGTTTTAAATTTTTATTTTAGAAATGAATGATGTATCCATTATATAGCAGCTGTGTACTTTAATATGCCTCAGGCAAGTTGGAAATGTTTTGGAACATGCTTTGGAAGGCATTGAAAACTGGTTTTTAGCAGGTATTTAGTGCCAACCTTGTTGGAAAAACGAGATTTGTGCTTCATTAGTGAGCAACTCTCTAATTTGATCACTGAATGTTCTCACGGAAAACTCAGCTCACCAGTGCTTGGAAGTAATTGAGTAGAGGCAAATGTCTTTGCATGCGGCCCTTAATGTAGAAGCCATTCAATGGATATTTGTGAATGATGATTTATTGCATTGAATGTGGGACCAAGAGAGGATTTATGTTTGGATGGGAAGGAAGCCAGAATTAGCTCAGTGGTCAGAGCATCATCACGTAAGGTTGAAGGTTTGGGGTTTGATTCGTGGTTCAGGCAAAAATTCTTACCTTTACCATATACATTTATTTAATTATAATAAATCATATTACTTTCATGTAGTTTAAATAAATAGTGTTAATTTATATTTAAATTAATACTGGGAAGTAAACATTATGCGGTTATATCATTAATAGTGAGTGGAGAACATATTTTTAACGACTCACCTCATATAATTTCAAATTTCTTTGATACCGGCAGTTTCAGACGATATCTTGAGTGGAAGCCATGACTGAAGAGGGACAAGATATTGTCTGAAACCACCGGTATCAAAGAAATTTGAAATTATATGAGGTGAGTCATTAAAAATATGTTCTCCACTCACTATTAAAAATAGTGTTAATGTTTAAATTTATTCCTCTTTCAAATAATTTGATAATATTCAGTATTCTAAACTTGCATGACCATTCATATGGAGGATCCAGATTTAAATATAGGTCATTTGAACCTTTTTACAAAAATAAATGGTAGGTGACACTATGAGGTAAACATCAGTAAAGTCAAATCGTGAATTGGATACTTTACACCTCACCTCACAAAATAAGGTATTCTCACCTGGATATCTATTGGAGATCAACATCCCTGTTTGAATTGAGCTATTAACACCCAACTGCTTCTTTGTACCTCTGGTGGACTTTGAGATCAAACGAATTTAGTTGAGAATGGGGGTGATGTTTTCCGAAATATGTCCAGATGAGAGAATCTTATTTTGTGAGGTGAAGTGTAAATTTCTGTTCATGGTTTGATTTTACTTATTCTTTCTATTTTTTAATTCATGTTTTGTATATAGAAACTGTTACACATGTATAACTGTAAATCTGTTTAAAAAAAAAAAAAGAAAATTTAATAACTAAAGTTTCCAATCAGGGATACAATTTTTTTTTTTCATTAAAATCAAATTAAAGCTTAACTTATTTGCAGACCATGAAGGTCCATGATCTAAGATCCACTTATTCTTAACCAATGATAGAAAAAATCTAGGAGCAGTTAGATTGGCTCCACCAACTTCACTTGGAGGAATATTCCCAGAACTGATATCAAAGGAACTGCTCCGAATATGAACAAGAAAGAAAAATTTTCAATTGTTGGTTTCCTGGGATCAAACTGGGCTTCCATAGTCAAATACCCTATTACTAATGCCATTTAAACACTTTTTTTCGTAAGATGTTATTTTATTGTTAATTATCAATTCATCATTCGTCTTTTGAACATGTAATAGGAAAAGAAAGGAAGCTGAATAAATTACATTTCACCCCAGTCTAAATGTATAATTTTTCTCTTCAAATATAATTTGTTCTTCAGTGAGAAGTATCAAATTAATAATAAAACATTGAAAGAAGCCCTACTGGCTTTATAAAGTAGTGTTTAAATTCCCAATAAACGTCTTCTTAAATAAGAAGCTGCAGTTTGCATAATCGAGCAAAGGCTCGTAGCATTCGGCGATCGGGAATTAACAATGTATAAGAGAAAAATTTGCATTTAGATTCGAGTGCTCAGGTAGTTCAGGGGAAGAGCATTGGCCTAGAAGCCAAAGGTCCTGGGTTCAAACCCACTCTGAGCGTATAATTTTTCTTTCTAATACATTTACCATATTATAATGCAATTATTTGGTAAAAATTATTTAAAAAAGCTGTTGGTAGTATAAATCTTAGACCTTTTCTTTTAAGTTTACCATAATTACTGTATATATCCAAATTAAAGAGAACTTGGAGAGAATTGGAATATGTCAATTTTATTTTTCTGAGGTGTTAATTTTATTCATAATTTTATTTTATCATCAAACTCTATGAAACTTTGACCATCTTCTTTCTTAAAAGTAAAGCTTAAAAAGTAGATAAAAATATTGCTTTGAATTATGATTATTGACATAAAATACAAGTAAAAGGGAAAAGGGCATGGAAATCCTGTTCCCCTTGTACTCTTCATTCAATATAAAAGTATACAATTATTCTGTTGTAGGAAGCCAGATCATCCTAAACTATATCTTTGGGCCAAGAGTTGGGAAAAGGATGGAGAGAACTCAAATTCATTGCAGCAAAGCTCTGAATCTCAGTCACAAATGGTAACAGAGAGTGATTTCAAAGAACATCTAGATTCTGAACTTCCTTGTAGTCAGAATGAAGTGAAGACAGAAATTTGCCCTGATTCTAGTGTATTGGATCATAAAGATATTGTTCCCGATTCAGACATTTCTGAGAAGACCTTGCAAGAAAGTGTAGATAATGTTGAAGAACATTGTGTAGAAACTGTCAATGAAGATTGTAATAATCTTGCAGTTGTCGACTTAAAAACTGCAGTTCATCAACCAGAAACAGTTGTGAATTTACCTGAAGTAGTTGTAGGAGAAACAGAAACTAATGTCGAACAACATTATGTGGAAGAAACTGTTATTACTGATGCAGAAGTAGATAAACTAGAAGCGAATGAAGTTGGATCCTCAGAAGTTTCTAATCCAAGAAGTTGTAACATCTCCAAATTTTGGAACTGAAGTTGAGTGTTCTTCAAATTTGGAATATGCTGAAAGTAGTGATACAGTTCAGAAAGAAAATGATAGCACTGATACAACAAAGATAAATAAAAATTCACAATCAACTGAACCAATGATTGAAGGAACTAATAAAGATGTTATAAGTGAAATAGATGAAACTGTAAATGAACTTAATTTAAATTCAAACCAGATTACTCAGCAATTACATGTTAAAGAATCTAGTTGTAAAATGGATAAGCAAGAAGAAATAATTACAAATAATGATGCTGTCATTGAAGATAATGTTGAAACAACAATTGAAGTAACAGATTCAGATGTTACATCTGCACCAGAAGTTATTGTTAAGGAAGAAGATTCAAAACCTATGGAAGAAAGTAAGAATCTGAGTGTAGACGAAAAACCTTTAGATGCTGATGAAGTATCATCAGAATTGGAAAGTCATGGATTATTACATCAAGCATTAACAAATGGAAATCATACAACAAATTCTATAAATAATAGTAATTTAGGCAGTCAAATTGATACATCTGGTCATCCTATGCTTCAGTTACCAATATGTCAATCAGAACTAATGCAGTTTGCAAGTACAATGGCAGATAATCTTAGAGTTACAGGTATGTCAATCAGAATTTAATTAATTTTAATTTTTTTTTAATATTTCCAGATTGTTTTCATTACAGAATTGCTGTTTTTTTTTCTGTAGTTTCTACGTAGGCCCAATAAGATATTAGTTTTATTTAATATTTGCAAAAAAAAATTCCAGTTATTAATGGAATATTTCACTGCATATTCTTTTAAAACTTTGCTTGCACCCATGATGTCATGAGATAATGGAAATAACAGACAAATTTTACATTTTTATTATTAAAAAAAGTATTCAGGTATTTTATACAGTTGTGATTATTTAGGTAATTATTGTAATTATTTAGAATTTGGAATAGAGTCTACTCAGCCTCATAAAGTCAACTGAGTAATTACTTAAATCGAGAAGTAGCAAAATACAGTTAACAGAAATAAATTTGAACTGCATTACACTAAACCAAAGATTCCCTGTATGGTTATATGCTAGCCAGTTGCAGAAAACATTTCATACAGCTTTGACTTTTCATAACTGTCATGCCATGGACTTGTATATTTTCTAAATTTTAAAGTAGAAGTGAAAATATGTTCTTTATTTATATTTTAGAAGCTCGTCCAGCTGCAGATGCACCTGTGCCTGTTCCTGAACCTCCAAGGGCACCTCAACCTGAAGCTCCTATTGATCCTGTTGAGTGTCGTTTATTATTACTTGATCATATTGATCATTTTCAACAACAGATTGATACTAGACTAACAATGCTTGAAGAACAAGTGGCAGGTATGATATTTATTTTATATATAAGAGTAACTCAGGGTCTATTATAAGAAAAAATGGTACTTTTTAACCCATTGAGCCTGGAATTTTTTTTGCAATTTTATGTCTCTTGGAACTGTGATTTCTTTTTAGGGAAAATGAACAGTAAGTGGGATTAATAGTGAGTGGAGAACATATTTTTATCGACTCACCTCATGTGATTTCAAATATCTTTGATACCGACGGTTTCAGAGGGACATGACATTGTCTGAAACCGTCGGTGTCAATGATATTTGAAATCATATAAGGTGAGTCAATAAAAATATGTTCTCCACTCACTATTAATGATATAACCTCATAATGTTTACTTCCCAATATTAATTTAAATATAAGTAAGTGGGATTTTTGTTTTTATATGTATATAAAATTTTATCAATTATTTTCAACCTAACTGAATTAATCCTTTAACATAGTAGGTCATGAGACAAACCTAACATTATTTCACTATTTCAATAGACCAACTTGGTCATGATAGGCTTCGAAACAGTCCTCTAAATGTAGCGGTACTTAACACTTCTTGCACAACCAACAGACATCAGCTCTCTTTTTGTGCTTTGTGCATGCTTTGCATGTCCTGGAGGGAAACTTGTTTGTTGCAATAGGAGGAATGGGGGTATGAAAATGTGCCCAACTCTTTCCTTGTAGCCTCATTGGAACTACAGCCAGAGAAGGCCTACCCAGTCTTTTGTTTGGAAGAGTCACTCATTACAGAATTCCCTCAGTAACATCCACCCCAAAGTCAGTGAATTGGCCCTTTTTACCAATGATATGGTTGTAGACTACAAAAGCATTGAATAGTGCCATATCTAACAAGTAAAAGCACATCTTGCGATAGCCTTTCACGGTCCTCTGCATTATAGGAAAGCTTGGCGGTCAACTGCTAGCATTCCTTTATTAAAGTCTATAAAGCATTGAGGTTTCCTAACTTCTTCTTCTCCACCACTCTTCTTTTCTTCCCAGTTGTCTCCATTTCACAGCCAAGATGCTGTTGCTGCTTCTACCTGCTGCCTCTCCTTTCTCAAGTTTCATAGTCTTGAATTCCCGTGGCATGTTCTTCCTTTTATGCATACTGTTCCCACAGCATGCATGCCTTGTTGTAACAGCATTTTATACAGTTGAGGCATAGAATACCAGTTATCCAAGAATAGGACATGCCCTTCATTTAAAACTGCCTCCGCTAGATTCAGAACTACTGACTCACTGACTTGGCAGGTTAGGATTTTGTTCCTTGTCTTTACCAGTGTAGATTTGAAACAAATGACAGTAACCTGTAGAGCTTTCGCACAATTTGTATAATTTTATACCAATTCATGCCCTCTTTGAAGGGTTGAACTGGACATAGCTGAGCCTTCCCCTAAACTTCATGCTCTCATCCACAGCTATATCTCTCCCAACTGTGTAGGTTTTCAGGAATTTATTTTCGAGGTAATCTTTTACTGGCCTAATTTTTCTCAGTCTGTCGTTTTCATCTGTAAAGCTCTCATCTGAGAAGTGAAGGAATTGACAGATAGACATGAACCTCTCACAACTCATTGTAGTCCCATATATAGATGTCTCTTACCATTCTTGTAGACCAATACAATTTCACTTTTGATTTCCTAACCCGCCCCATAAGCATATATAATGCTACATATACTTTTATTTCACCCACTGTACAATCATTCCAATTCACTTCAATCTTCTCCTATGTGGATCATATAGCTGCTTATTTGCATAGTTATTTGTAAGTAAAGTAAAGTGATCCCACAACAGGCCCGGAGGCCCTTGGGGTAGTAGGAGGTTAAGGCTCCCACTTTTTCTAGACAATCGGCACTTTATGTCAGCCGGGTTGTCAGCCCTGCATGACGGCCGCCTTTACCCCCAGAACAAGCATCTGGTACTCATTTCCGTTAGAGGCTGAGTCGACCCCAGGGCCATAGTGCCGCCAGAGGGTTTGGGTCAGTTTAAAAATCCTGACCCCAACGGGACTTGAACCCTCGACCCTCCGGCTTGTAGCTCTGTGCCTTAACCACTACGCTACGGCGTGCCCCATAGTTATTTGTTTCAATCGTAATCATATGGTAAAACTTATAGCCTAAAAATTCATCCATAGCATCAAAAGGCGTGGGATTGTTTCAAAATCTCTTGCAGTACATGCATTTATTCCTGGGATTACAGAACAAGCAATATTTCTCCCTCATCTATTTACTATGACAGTGATCTTATTAAAAAAAACCACATGTGCTTATTTCACAGCTCTGTTAATAACTCATTTAAAACTTACATGACATTATGTATTAAAATACTTGCATAGTTATTTGTAAGTAAAGTAAAGTGATCCCACAACAGGCCCGGAGGCCCTTGGGGTAGTAGGAGATTAAGGCTCCCACTTTTTCTAGACAATCGGCACTTTATGTCAGCCGGGTTGTCAGCCCTGCGTGACGGCCGCCTTTACCCCCAGAACAAGCATCTGGTACTCATTTCCGTTAGAGGATTAGTTAAGACATTCCTTATCTCTGTTCTCTTAAAATTTTCATGAGTGCAGAAAAAAATGCGCTCTTTGGCACAATAATTACAGATTTAAAATTATATTTAACATACTTATTTTAGGAATTCTCACTATGAGGTATATTCATTGGTAGAATATTTTTTATCACTCACCTCATATTGTTCTTCTTATTTGATTATAAACTAGTTTCGGAACATAGTTTCTGTTCCATCCTCAGTATCGTCACAATGGAAGGAGAGAAGGACAGCTCTTCAAGACGACAGAACAACGGTCATGACGATACTGAGGATGGAATAGAAACTAGTTTATAATCAAATAAGAACAATATGAGGTGAGTGATAAAAAATATTCTACCAATATATTTAACTTACTTACTCACTGGCACTATCGACCCTGCAGGTTCATGGCCGCGCGGACATAAGCTCTCCATACATCCCTATCCTGAGCTAATGCTTTCCAATCATGCCCTGTATAATCTACTTCCCTCAAATCATAGTTAATGTTGTTCTCCCACCTCATTCTTGGTCTACCAACTGGGCGTTTTCCCTCTGGCTTTCCTACAAGAAGCTTCCATGCACGTCTTTCATTCCCCATACGTGCAACATGTCCTGCCCATCGCAGTCTACGAGACTTAACTGTTCTTATTATATCTGGCTTCCTATAAAGACCATATAGTTCATTGTTATGTAGTATTCTCCATTCACCTGTCTGTTCATCTCTCTTTGGTCCAAAAATTTTCCTAAGAACTTTATTCTCAAATACTCGTAATCTCCTTTCCTCCCTTAAAGTAAGAGTCCATGTTTCGCATCCATATAATATAACTAACTAACTAAACTAATTCACTGGCACTATTGAACCTGGAGGTTCATAGCTGCATGGGCATAAACACACTCCATACATTCCTATCTTGAGCTAATGTCTTCCAATTATTCCCTGTATAATCAAGTTTTTGTGAGAATGGGAACATCTTACCTCAAATTAATGTTGGTTCAGTTTGAACATGTTGGTTCAGTTTGAACATGTTTCAATATAATCCTCTATATCATCATCAGCTTGCCCAGGCTGTTTAATCTTATGTTGTGGACCCTGGATGTCGATATCAGCTCCCTCCTCTGTCTGGCCAAAGAACCTCCAAACTAGGTCACGTTCGGCAGGAATTTCAAAGTTCATGACTATTTTTGTTCTGAATATAGATTTTTCCCAAATAGTGAGTTCTTTCCTATCTTTTAATTGTTTTAATAATCTAGTGTAAAGCATATAGATTTGTACACAACATACAAAATAAAAAAGAACGACAAAAAACACCATTTATCTACAACAACAAACAAATTACAAATGAAAGTGAAATAGCCAACAAATTCAACAACACTATGCTAACACCTATACTTTGTCCTCAGAGAACAAAAAGGAACAAAAAACAATAAAAGAGAACCTAAAAAATTACATAAAATCAACAAACAGTACAAAAGATAATATTTTTAATAAGAATTTCAACATTAAAGAGTTAAACATAGCCATTAATAGTTTAAAATCAAATAAATCTCCAGGAGCAGATAATATACATGCAGAATTTCTCAAACACCTTGGCAATAAAGCCAAAACTCAATTACTATCCCTATATAATCTTTCTTGGAACACAAAAGTTCCTGATGATTGGAAAAAAGCTATTATAATACCTATTTTGAAAACAAAAAAATCAGCAAGTACTTTTTCACATTATCGCCCAAATAGCACTAACTAGTGTAATTGTTAAAACTATGGAAAAAATGATTTCAAATCGATTAAATTGGTATTTAGAAACCAATAATTTACTTTCCCCTCCATGGTATCTTTACCTTGTCGTGGTGGAGTGGCTTGCGTGCTTAAATGATCCTGAGAGCTATGCCGGCATTGCTGCCGATAGGGTTACCCATGCCGGACTGGTCGAAAGTGATAAGCCAGACGAAAAAAGTACCTTGGGCGAAAGAGTGATGATCTTTCACTGTAAAAATACAACCGTCAAGAAATGCGGACATGGGTTCATCTGGGCAAAATTTTCCGGAGGTCAAATAGTCCCCCATTCGGTTCTCCGGGCGGGGACTACTTCAGGGAACCCATGCCAAAGGCTCAAACACAGGGACATGTTCCTAGGAACATGAAATGTTAGGACTTTATGATTTGAGGGAAGTAGATTATACAAGGAATGACTGGAAAGCATTAGCTCTGGATAGGGATGTATGGATAGCTTATGCCCATGCGGCCATGAACCTAAGGGTTCGATAGTGCCAGTGAGTAAGTATAATTTACTTTCACCCAATCAAGCTGGATTTAGAGAATTACAATCAACAAATTGTACACCTAAGTCAAGATATTGAAGACAGTTTCAACAAAAAAGAAGACACTCTGGCAATGTTTATTGATTTCCAAGGAGCATATGACTCTATTTGGAGATATAAATTATTAGAAAAATGCAGACTTTAGGCATTCAAGGGAATATGCTACTCTGGATCAGCAATTTTCTCATCCAACGGTTCATCACTACAAAGTATAATAATCACCTCTCTAAATACCAACAAACACATCGAGGTTTACCACAGGGTTCTGTACTCAGTACCACTCTCTTCAATATGTACATTAATGATCTACCTAAGCATATAGAAAAGCTCCAAACAAAAACCCTACTTTTTGCTGATGATGTTGTAATGTGGGTCTCCAAGCCGAAAAACCAAAGTCAACCATTAATAACCATAGCCCAACAATCACTAATACAGTTAGAGAATTGGACATCCCAGAACTTAATGAAGATAAATATACAGAAGACAAATTATCAACTATTTACATTAAGAAAGAAACCACTACCCATCACTCTGAAATTGGAGGGTGAATTATTAACTCAAACACATGAAGCAAAATATTTAGGAATAACTCTGGACACAAAATTGACATGGAAGAAACACATAGAGAATATATGTACAAAGATAGAAACAAGGTTACCATTATTAAAACGATTAGCAGGGAAAAAGTGGGGTTGCAACACACAAACTCTAAACACCTTCTACCAAAATGTACATAAAACCTATACTTCATTATTGTGAAGAAATCCTAGTAACTACAAAAGTGGAAAAACTTAATAAATTGCAGAACCAAATCCTCCGTCTGATAACAGGAGCCGTTAAAACAACACAATCACTGCCATGCAAATCTTAACAAATAACCCAAACATAGCATTTGAAATTGAGAAAACAGCAATCACACAGTATGAAAAATTTTTAAGGCTACCCCATAATAACTGGACCCAAAGAAAACCACAAGTATGTTTAAAATCTCAGCGAAGCTTCTTAAGCATAGTACAAGAAATCAAACAGAAATTGCAACTTCCACATTCAAAAGAAAATATACAGATGAGAAACAACCCTCTAGAATTTTTGGAAATTGAATATAACCTTCATTTAACAGAAGACATCAAGAGATCTGAAACTCCCCCATATATTTTAAAACCAATGTCACGGGAAATAATAAATCTAAGATACCCTGCTCCTGAATGGATACATATTTTTACAGATGGCTCCAGTCTACCAAATGACGGTGGTACTGGTGATGGTGCAGTAAGCCCACTTTTTTCCTTTTATCTTTAACTAAACACAATTTCAACAAACTTTGATGGCGACATTCTAGCAATTTTCTTAAGTTTACAAAATCTTTTATATCACATCAAAAAAAGTACAAAAGTTGTAATTCTATGTGACTCCAAAGCAGCCATTTTTGCTATAAACACGAGATACAACACCCAAAAGCATCAAAATTATCGAATGTCACAAAATAATAAAACAGTTATCCCGTCCACATAAAAATGTTGCACTTCGATTGATTCCGGCCCATTGTGGAGTGACAGGCAATGAAATAGCCGATTTTCTGGCCAAGAAGTGTAGCAAAATTGTTTCGAACCCAACTTCTACTCCAGTTTCCTTTCACTCTATCAAAGGAATTATCTCAAATAAATATATCAATAAACTTAGAGAAGAATACACCATCAAAACATCTGGAAAGGAATGGGAAAATCTACAAGCTTATGACATTACTACGTTACAAAGAAAATCTGCAGTAGCAACATTCAGACTGCTAACAGGACATGACTGCCTGAATAAACACCTACACAGACTTGGCATAACAGATTCACCTAAATGCCCTTTTTGCAATTTAAATGAAGATATGGAAAGAAACCATCTCCTCCGTTGTCCAGCTTTTGTAGAAGAGACCAGCCTTTCTGCTAAGTGTTGGAGTGCAAGAGAGCGAATGATTTCATTATCAAGTGCTCAACATTAGATACCAACCAACCAACCGTAATCTAGTGTTCGAACTTATATTGTGTTTTTCAGACCAAACATGAGTAGCAACTGCAGATTTTTCTATTTCCCCATTTTTAATATTCTTATGTGTTCTTTGGTTCTAATTTTCAGGTTTTCTTTAGTTTTTCCTATGTATATCATATCACAACCAGTACATTCTATTTGATATATTCCTGACTTTTTACTTTGATCAGTTTTTTTTCATTTTTGTTAGTTTTTATTAGTTTATTTAAACTGTGAACATTGTTTGTTGCTATATTAATATTAAATTTGTCAAAAATCTTCTGGAATTTATTGTGTGCCCAAGGATGATATGTGAATTTCCTGTATTTTTTTGGAAACATGAAGCATACCTTGTTTTCATAAACAAACAACAATAAGATTTTTAAACTTGAAACACTCACTTATACTATGATTGTTAATACCACAAAAATCACATGCCAAGGACTCATGTTCATTAGCAACATGAAATGACGTAACTCTGGACTTGGGTTTCTGACTACCCTGAGGCTCACTAGCCTTTCTAGACTCGGATAACCCCAAAATTTGAGCTTTTCTTTCTAGAAATTTAGCAGGCAAATCAAGTGTGGTATTTCAGTTGAGCTGAATTTAGACTCAAACTCATTTCGATGATTGGGCCTTATTTTGCTCAATAGCATTTCTACTAACAATAAATCTTGGATACCTACTTCGGATTCCAAGTTTTCAATTGCCCCAAAGTGGCCTTAATCTGGTTTACTACCTTCCTATAATCAGAAGATATACCTGCATTACAATTGTTCAAATTTAGTAAGTTTTTTACATGCTAGCCTAAATTAAGCCGTTTGTTGTAATATCTCTTTTCAACTAACTGCCAAGCAACATCAAAGTTTTCATTACATATGGCTAGATTATCCAATAATCCCCTAGGCTCTCCATGTAGAGAGGACAAAAGATAATGAAGTTTTTGTACATTGTCTAGCTCATTATTATTAATTACTAGACTGATAAATGTTTTTCTAAATGATAGAAACCTGGTCGAGCTATTCAAAAGTTCAGACTGACTGCCTTGTTCTCTCCTAAATTTAGATTCTTCAAAAGTATCTAATATGTCCATATTTTACCAATAACAGCAAAATATCATGCTTAAAAATTATTATGTTCTTCGATATGAGCATCTAAATTTTCAGGGTCTATTTCAAACTCTAATTATTTTCTTACAATGTTAAATTCCTCCCAAGTATTCTCTAATTTATTTTGTCTCTGCAACAATTCATTTTTAGGTATCTGGTTTCCATCTAAATAAGTTTCCAAGTTAGTGAGAGCCCTTTTTATAGGAACCCTCGTTCTTTTACAGCACATGCTTCGGACACAAAGGACATGTTTGTGGCAGCTAATACACAAAAAAAAAATCAATATTTTTACCCTGAAGGTAACCAAGGTCCAGTTGCTTAAGGTCATTACCTTAATATAATCAAATTAACCTTACTGGAAGGTTTAGAAGGGATAGAACAGGAAGCTCTTCCGTAGTCACCAACACTATGCAGCCATCTTGAAGTTCACTTGTCTTCGCCGACACACTAGTTTTCTTCTTCTTCTTCTTCTTCGTCAGGCTCTACGACTTCCAGTGGAATGTCTTGGCCTTCTCAACCAGTTTACGCCACTTCTTCCTATCTTGTGCAGTAGATTTCAAATCAAAAATCCCCATCTCTCTCAAATCCTGAATTACGTCATCCTCCCATCGATCCTTGGGTCTTCCCCTTGGTCTTGTTCCCTGTGGCTTCCAATTCAAAATATCATTCGGCAATCTTCCCTTTGGCATTCTTAGTGTATGTCCAAACCATTGTAATCTTTTGGATTTGATGAAACTAACTATATTTTATATTTGAAGAGAAAAATTATACTTGCTCAGGTAGCTCAAATGGTAGAGCACTTGGACTAGAAAACCAAGGGTCCCGGGTTCAAGTCCCGGTCTGAGCATATAATTTTTCTCTTCAAATATGATTTATCCATCATTGAGATGTATGAAATTAATAATAAGAACATCGAAAAAAGCCGTACTGGCATTTATAATGTAATGTAGAATTCCCAAATATGTCTTCTTAATATAGGAGCCGCCATTTGCAAAGATAGAAGCAAAGGCTTCAAAACATTTGATGGGCGGGAATTCCAACGTATATAGAGAAAAATTTGCGTTTAGATCGGTACTTGCTCAGGTAGCTCAAATGGTAGAGCACTTGGACTAGAAAACCAAGGGTCCCGGGTTCAAGTCCCGGTCTGAGCGTATAATTTTTCTCTTCAAATATGATTTATCCATCATTGAGATGTATGAAATTAATAATAAGAACATCGAATAACTATATTTTCTTTATTATTCTTGAGGTATAATTCGTCATTCCTTCTCAACCTCCAATTTCCATTTTCCTTTACTGGACCTAGCACTCTTCTAAATATTTTCCTCTCAACCGTTAATAGTCTTAATTTATCTGCTTCTTTTAGTACCCAGGTTTCAGCTCCATAACATATGATTGGTCTTATTATTGCTGTATATAATTCGAATTTAACATTTTTTTTGATATTAATTTGCTTTTGAATATATCGAAATTAGCAAAATATGCTTTATTCCCTTGCGATATTCTTGTTTTGATTTCTTCTTCAACAGTATTATTATCGTTTAGTATTGTGCTTAGGTACTTAAAGGAGTTAATTTGATCAATACAGTCACTATTTATAGTTAGTTCAGTCAAATTTGTTTTATTTCTCATACATCTTAAATATTTTGTTTTATTTAGATTGATTACAAGCCCATATTTTATACTTTCATTTTTCAATTTGTCAAAGGTTTCCAGTAGGGAATTTTTTGTTCTTGCTGTTATTATTACATCATCAGCATATGCAAGACATTGTTTTAGTCTTGTTGAAATATTTCCTCTTAGATCCAGTTGTTTTAAGACCATATCCATTACTATACAGAATAATGTCGTAAATAAATGATATCCCTGTTTGACCCCAGAGTTTACTTCAATCGCATCGCTGAGTGCGTTGCTACATTTTAATCTTACTTTGGTATCTATCAAGGTTAAAGCTATTAATTTTATTAGTTTTTGAGGTATCTCATATTCACTTAGACTTTCAATTATTTTGTGTCGATGTACAGTATCAAAAGCTTGGGAGTAATCAACAAATATATTATATAAGTTAATATTGTATTCGTGACATTTCTCAAAGATTTGTTTCATTACAAAGATATTGTCTATTATTGTTTTTTTTTTATCATTTCACTCACCTCATACTTCATAATTTATAGCAGACCCAGGGTTTCTTCACGTAATTCGTGACATTGTCAATGCTGCGTCATGTTCACAACTGACGTCCAACGGCTTTCTATCCTGCAGACTGACCTCCGCGCCATCTGGTGGCCGACCGAAGAATTTCCAAATCAGGCCTCTTTCTTTATAACCGGGTATTTCAAAATTCATAGTTGTATTTTCATTCTTGCATATGTAAATTTTTTCCCAAATTGTGAGTTCCTTCGGTTTTTTCCAATTGTTTAAGTAATTTGTTTTGGTTTCTATTCTATGTTTTTCTGACCAGGCATGTGCAGCTATTGCAGATTTTTCGGTTTCTTTCTCCATTTTTAACATTTCTGAGGTGTTCTTTTAATCTTGTATTTAGATTCCTTTTTGTTTTTCCTATGTATATCTTTTCACAATCTTTACAATTAATTTGATAAATTCCCGATTTTTTGCAGTCTTCAATTTTTTCATTTTTGTTGGTTTTTATTAAATTACCTAAGCTGTAATCATTTTTCGGTGCTAATTTAATGTTGAATTTGTTGAAAATTTTTTGAAACTTGTCAAATACGAAAGGATGGTATGTGAACTTCTTGAATTTTTTGCCTATATTTTTATCTGTCTGAAGAGTACTTTCATTGATGACTTTTTGTTCTTTGAATTTATTTATTTTCTTGTGTATCATTTTCTTGTGAAAACCATTATCCTTAGCAATTTGTATGATGTGTTCTTTCTCTTTATTGTAATTTTCTTTGCTCATGGGGACATTCACAAGTCTGTGTGTTAAACTATAACTATTAAATACTGCCTGTTTGTGTGACACAAACAGGCAGTATTTAATAGTTTAACACACAGACTTGTGAATGTCCCCATGAGCAAAGAAAATTACAATAAAGAGAAAGAACACATCATACAAATTGCTAAGGATAATGGTTTTCACAAGAAAATGATACACAAGAAAATAAATAAATTCAAAGAACAAAAAGTCATCAATGAAAGTACTCTTCAGACAGATAAAAATATAGGCAAAAAATTCAAGAAGTTCACATACCATCCTTTCGTATTTGACAAGTTTCAAAAAATTTTCAACAAATTCAACATTAAATTAGCACCGAAAAATGATTACAGCTTAGGTAATTTAATAAAAACCAACAAAAATGAAAAAATTGAAGACTGCAAAAAATCGGGAATTTATCAAATTAATTGTAAAGATTGTGAAAAGATATACATAGGAAAAACAAAAAGGAATCTAAATACAAGATTAAAAGAAACACCTCAGAAATGTTAAAAATGGAGAAACCGAAAAATCTGCAATAGCTGCACATGCCTGGTCAGAAAAACATAGAATAGAAACCAAAACAAAATTACTTAAACAATTGGAAAAACCGAAGGAACTCACAATTTGGGAAAAAATTTACATATGCAAGAATGAAAATACAACTATGAATTTTGAAATACCCGGTTATAAAGAAAGAGGCCTGATTTGGAAATTCTTCGGTCGGCCACCAGATGGCGCGGAGGTCAGTCTGCAGGATAGAAAGCCGTTGGACGTCAGTTGTGAACATGACGCAGCATTGACAATGTCACGAATTACGTGAAGAAACCCTGGGTCTGCTATAAATTATGAAGTATGAGGTGAGTGAAATGATAAAAAATAAACAATATTAAAGAACCTCATAGTGTTATTTCCTATCTACATAACTTAATATTGTCTATTATTGTTTATTTTTTATTATTTCACTCACCTCATACTTCATAATTCATAGCAGACCCTGGGTTTCTTCAATAATAAAAAATAAACAATATTAAAAAACCTCATAGTGTTATTTCCTATCTACATAACTTAATATTGTCTATTGTTGATCTGTTTGGTCTGAATCCTGCTTGGGCCTCACTCATTTTCCCATCTATTATTTCTAAAAGTCTATTGTTTAATATAATTGCAAAAATCTTGTATGCTATGTTCAAGAGAGTTATAGGTCTGTAATTATTGCATAACAGTTTATCTCCTTTCTTGAACACAGGACAGATAATGTAATTATTGCATAACTCTCATTTCTTGAACACAGGACAGATAATTCCTTCATTCCAGGTTGTCGGTATTTCTTCTTTATTCCAAATATTGAGTATTAGTTTATGTATTTTTTGTTTTAATGTTCGTCCTCCATGTTTAATTAGTTCTGGTGGAATATTATCAGGACCAGCTGATTTATTTGATTTTAAATTTTGTATAATATAACATAGTTCGTTCCACGATGGAGGTTGTATTGATTGTGAGTTGGGAAAGTTTGGAGTTTCTGGTATAGTATTTTTTGTTTGATTATCTTTATGAAAGATTTCGGTGAAATATTCTTTCCATTTTTGAAGAATTTGTTCTTTTTGTGTTAGGATATTACCTTCATTATCTCTGCATATTAAAGAACCTGCTTTGTATTTTTGGAAACTCTTTACATCTTTGAAGAATTTCCTGGTTTCATTTTTCTTATAATTTAGTTCTATTGAATTGAGTTTCATATTAAGCCATGTTCGTTTTTTCTTCTTACATAACTTATTTGCTTCGTTCCTTTTGATTTTATAACTTTCTTGATTCATTCTTGTGTTCATTAGTAATTTTTTCTGCCTTGCTTCATTCTTCTGTTTTATGGCTTCTTTACATTCTTCATCCCACCATTTGTTGCGTGGTTGGACTTCTTGTTTCATTATGGTGACATTAGCTGATTCTTTAATTGCTTGTTGTATTGAGTTCCATTCTTCGTTAACATCTTCTTTTTCATCTAATTTAATCAGATTTTCATATAACTTCTTACAATATCCTTTTAATTTAGCAGCATTCTGTAAATTATTTTGATTCCATTTAATATTTATCTCCTGTTTCTTTTTGTTTTTATAGATGGTTGGTAATGATTGTTTCATTATCACTTTCACTAAAAAGTGATCTGAATCTATATTTGGTCCCCTGAGGGATCTTACATCTTCTATCAGTTCATGTTTATTACCATTAGTCAGAACATGATCAATTTGGTTTATGGTTAAAATTCATCGGAGAACATATTGTTTAAACAACTCACCTCATAGGATTCATGCTTCCATGATATCGCGATTTCAAACATAATCATGTTCATCGTCAGCCATAACTCCGACTGATGAAAATTGGTTTATGGTGTTGTTATCAGGTGATTGCCATGTACCCTTGTGTATTTCTTTATGTTGAAATTGTGTACTCATGACTTTAAGGTTGTTCACCGTTGCAAAATCACATAGCAGTTCACCATTTGTGTTAGTTTGTTCATGAAGAGTATGTTTTCCAGTTACTGAGATGAATGATTCTTCTTTGCCTAATTTGGCATTGAAGTCTCCAAGCACTATCACTGTGTCGCTTGTAGGTATTTTGTCCATTACTTTTTGTACTACATTGTAAAAAATTTCTTTAGTTTCGATATCTTTATCTTCAGTTGGTGCACAACAATTTACTAGTGTCAAGTTATTATATTTTCCCCTAATGCACAGTTTACATACTCTTTCATTAATATGAACAAAATCTATAACATGATTCTGCAATTTCTTCATGACTAAAAAACCAGTTCCAGCTTGTCCGATTTTGTTTTCAGTTCCAGAGTAATACAATGTATAATCTTGTTTGTTGATTATTCCGCTTTGAGCCCACCTTATCTCTTGTAAGGCTATTATATTGAGATTGGTTCTTCTGATTTGATCGACTAATTCTTGTAATTTTCCGGGTTTTAATAAAGTTTTGACATTCCAAGTACCTAACTCTAGTTTATTCATAGTCCTTTTTCTCTGCTGTGGTCGTCTTCTTTGTTTCTGTCCGGCTGTACTTCGTTGAGATGATGTAGCAGGAAAGCTTTTCACAGTGATAGGTTGCTGGCCTAACTCCCAACCCCCAGCTCGGAGGACCAGGTCATTTGATTTCGGGATTACCATCCCCTAGAGCAGTTGCTTTCACCACAGCTGTTGAGCCTGATCTACCCATCTGGATTGCTTCTTAGTCTGATCACTCACCTTTGGCCTGTCCAGCTTGGGAGGCCCTACCTGTAGCTATGCTATTGCTGGCATAGCCCAAAGGATCATTGTGATTCACAAGCACCCCCACCAACGACAAGGTCTTGCAATCCCTAGGGGGTGACACTAGTTTTACACAGCACACATTTCTTGATTCACTACCGAAAGAAAATTTTTTATTTGAAGATCCGGCCCGAGATAACCAAATTATGTTGTGTCCAACATACAGCCTAATTTTGAATTGGTTTCTAAAATCGTCTGGTGGTGCTGGATTTTTACATCGAGAGGGAATTTAGATTTATACACCTTATAAAATAGTGAATACACAGTTTATTGCATTGAACTAGAATACAATACATTAATATTAGGACGCAAAGCTTCACTACAATTACAAGGAACTTGAGGTGTTCCAACGCCTCGGAGCTAACGTGACCGTCACTTACAAAATCTGACCACAGAGTGAACAAGGCCAAGTGGCATGCTAGTAAGACCAGTACACAAAAACAATGTTGGCAGCAATGAAAGTCCTATAAGAAGCAAATACTGCCAACACTAGAAAAACTAGCTGCTATAATCATGCACCCTGCCGGAGATATGATTAACTATATTGACTATGTGTCGACATAGACAATATACTAACAGACGACAGAGAGTCTGCCGAGCTGAGGGAGAAACACATTATTGAGGAACAATAAATGCAGTGTTTTTTTTTTCATAGTTTAAATGTGATTAGTACAGCGACTATAAAAATTCAATGAAGAATCTGGGAAAACAATAAAACCAGGAGTGATAAATCAAGTTTTCACTTGAAATGTTTAACTTCACTTAATTTATCTTAAGTTTTCACTTACTTAATAGGATAACTGATTGTTAGATTTAATACATAGAATTTAGTGATTTTAAGTCCTAACATGCAAATTAGATCTTTTAGGTCCTATAGATTTACATATTAAGTCACGCGTTCATTGGTATATAAACTGTAATGTAAACTTGATATTTTGAGAGCATTTGAAAAGGAAGAAAAAAAATAAGAATCTCAATCATAATCATTGAAGCACTTTAATTAATTGTCACTTGTTTTTTATTTCGTTTCCTATTTATATTGATTTTGCTCTTCCTATAAGTTGTTTAATGATGTTAAAAGTAATGTGTGGATTTTAGAGTAGAGTGTAATTGTTGAATTTATTTTTAGCACTTGAATCTCAAGATCCAGATGCTGCAACTGATGAAGCTCATGATCATTATCCTCAAACGAAGCAGGCAGTACAAATGCTCTTACGTGACTTGCTTACCATGCGAAAAATTGCAGCACTGACACAGTGAATCATGTCCTGTATGTATATAAAAATACATGTCAACAACAGAAAATGTTTTCTATGCATTCGCTTAAGCAAAATAATATTTTCCTTAAAACAAATAGTTATTTTCTTAAAGAGTAAAACAGATACAGTATGAATTATTAATAATCTATAATTTGGCCATCACTGACTTATATTCCACATATGAGACATGGAAACCTTAAGAATAACTTACTTAATCCGATTACATCTCATGTAGTGAGATATTTAACCTAATGTATGCTATAACTTTCAGTACAGTTTTTATCTATATGAGGTCCTACAGATTTAGTTCTCAAATGTATTTTGCTTCTGAAGGCATAGAAAATGTTTTCTACACACACAAACACAGTGAAACTTCTGTAATGCACACTCATACTGCCCTGTATTATAAATATAAACTCTTCTGATCTGTTGACATTGCTATATATAATTATATTCATGTGGAGTTTGCCACATAATACACTCATCATATTTTTAAGGCATACTTTCTTTATTTTTTGCTAAAACTTTTTAAAGTCATATCAATAGATTTCTTCTGGGCTTGTTGGCTGTAGTCGTTTTGCCAGAGACTGCGTCCGTCATCCTGAAGTATTTAAAAAAAGCAATTGAGAAAGAAATTCATGCTATTCCAATACACAAGTATCATAAAGCAGTAAATGGCTTCCCAAAATGTTGTTAATATTATGCTTAAATATAAATGGTGAATAGTTTCAGGCAATAAAGTGACTTGATTAGTTTTGTTGTAAGCAATGGGAGACGGTAAAAAAATTAATTAGTTAGACATAACCAGTAACTTGCCTCACTTCCATGAGATTCAAGTTCTTCCACATATTGTACTATTAACTACAATTGTCCTTTTAAATCTTATCTATCAACTGGTTAAGAATTTGAGTAACAAATATGTTATACTAAATTAATAATGTTCAGATTTAAATAATTAAGTACATAATTAAATTTGAAGAGAAAAATTTTCGCCCAGACCGGGACCCGAACCCAGGACCTTTGGTTTTACCGTATCAATGCTCTTACTAAACTGAGCTACCGGGGCGAGTTCCAATCTAGACATAATTTTTTCTCTTATATACGTTGTAATTCCCGTGCATCAAATGCTTGAAGCTGTGGCTTCTTGATTAAGAAGACTTTATTGGGAATTTAAACATTATTTTTAAAAGCCAGTAGGGCTTCTATTGTTTTTATTATTAATTTAACACATCTCATTGAAGAATAAATTAAATTTGAAGAGAATTTTTTTTTGTCTGGGCGAAAATTTTTCTCTTCAAATTTAATTTATCCTTCAATGAAATGTGTTAAATTAATAATAAAAACATCTACATAATTAATTTTTATAGATTAGCTCTTCATCTCAGCAAATACATCAGTTACATGTTCATTGAAAATTGGATCCTCTATGGCAAAGATTTTTCTCAATGGAGCATATTGTGAGATGGAATAATCTACTATTTGTCATTGAATTGCACAAATCCTTTTCAATGCACTTATTGAATGTTCACTTGAAGCTGAAGTCATGAGAACACCTACTTAAGTAACTTTAATGTTTACTCATAAACACATTCAAGTTGATTGTTCAGAATGTAAGATAACAATATAGGTGCACTGAGAATATTATCATCATTTTTATAAATGTTGATTAGCTCACCTCGTAAAGTATCACAGTTGAATAATTTCTCAAGTTGTGCCCATTAAAAATTTGTCCTCTAAGCCATGTATTGCAACTCAATGAAAGAAATATTCTCAAATTGTCCAAATCATTTATCAAGTTGCACAATTATGGAGTCACTGATTTCAAAAGCCACCCTCTTTTGAGCTGAGCTCAATGTTTGTGAAATCTGGCATTCAGGTTCAATCAGACAACATTCATCTAAACATTTTTTTTTAATTCTTATGAACTCAAAGATGTTATACTTTTCATGATTGTTCTTATTTCATTAATACATAAGTTTTGATTTTGATTGTAAAACGTGAAAATAGAGATACGTGCTCTGTGAAAATAGAGATACGATGATACAGGCATAGTAAGAATAAAGAATGAAGATGAGTTTAAAATATTATTTTGGCCAATTACTTCACAGATTCTATGGATCAAATTCAACTGAGTTCACAAGTGAGACGTAGCTCTTGGTAATGCTCTTTTATTATTCCTACTACACAATAGTTATAGTTGCAACAGGATGGAATAGTTTAAATACCATTTGACTTTTTACTTCCTTAATGTTTTTGCTCCATGCAAAAACACTAAATTCATTTGGTGTGTGTAACAGTTCATAAATAATGGCTTCAGAACAGTGTTCTTGCACAAGAGTCTGTTCACTTCTATGATGGCCTGCTATCATAAATCTGACATTACTTTTTTACTGATGTTACATTCCTTCAGCACATCGATGAATAAACATTATGTACTTTTGTCAACAAAACATATCCTATAAATACATAAGTATCCTATAAATATTTTTAGTATTAGTACACCATGAATGTACCAAACAATTAAGTTTATTTATGCCTTAGTTGATACATTTGTTGATTCATCAGCCTGAATTAAAACAAATTATTCTCTTAGGATATATTACAAGTGTGACGACTGCTGTAATTAGGTCATTCTGAATGTCAGGAGTTATGGTCTTCAATTTTTTTAATAATTACTTTTATTAAGGGGTTTCTCATCTTCTCTGTGCCCTCTGAATGCCAGTTTTTGTCATCCAAGATAAAAACATATATTAACGACATACTATTCTACGATTTGAGTAACATTTTCTTATGCTTCAAATCCTATAACTGAGTGACTTCATACAAACAATGGTATATTTTGCTCCTACCGAGCATACAAAACATTTCTGCATTTTTAATACAGATTTTTATTCCTGTATATTTCATTGCTTTTGCTTTAAAATTTGTAATAGTTATAATACCATTGTGACTGCTTGGTTCTTCACCAGCGAACAACAAACAATAACAATGAAGTGTTCCTAAATTTTGAGTATCAACTATTGTAAAATTTTCTTGTAACTTTGTCATCTTTTTGTGACAAACTTAATGGAGGACAAATTATTTTAGAATATTTCCTAATGTGGACTGTAATAAATGCTGAAAACATATTAATAGCTAACACCTGACAAGCAACAGTGTATTGTTTCCTTTGACGGCATTTTATTTATATTTTGTAGAAGAAAATGGACATTCATTTTCCGTTTTCTATTGAAATTGTACAAGAACTTATTTGATTTGAGTTTGGAATTATAAATATAAATAGATGAGGTATGTCAGATGAAAAGCTTTGTGAATATTGTCAAATCTACAAGATTATGAATTACGATTATCATGCAGAGATGATAATGAAAACAATGGCAACTTACAAAAGCCATATTATTCAAATGATTCTTCCAAGAATGATGAAAATGTGTGTGTGAGGAATGAAGACAGAGTTCTACATACCATAGCAGGTTAGTTTTCAGTACAGTACAATAAATAACTAAATAATTATATGACAAATAAATAAATACATAAGCAAATAAATAATTATAATATAAAAGTAATAAAAAACTATATTTAATTAATGTTGGGAAGTAAACATTATGAGGTATAATCATTAAAAATCATCGGAGAACATATTGTTTAAATAACTCACCTCATAGGATTCATGCTTCCATGATATCGCGATTTCAAACATAATCATGTTCATCGTCAGCCATAACTCCGACTGTTGAAATTCTTCGGCCATCAACTATTCTATTGTCGCAACCATAGATAGCAGCACTGAAGATGGCGACAATAGAATAGTTGACGGCCGAAGAATTTCAACAGTCGGAGTTATGGCTGACGATGAACATGATTATGTTTGAAATCGCGATATCATGGAAGCATGAATCCTATGAGGTGAGTTATTTAAACAATATGTTCTCCGATGATTTTTAATAAAAAACTAGTAAATGTATAAATAAAAATGTAATTATATTAAAAAATAAATAGAATATTCATTCTTATTCAAGAATGTAATTCATAGTAGATATGAGAAATAATGGCTCATTCTTCAAGAATGTAATTATATAAAAAAGTAAAGGTATCCCATTAACAGGCCATGATGGCTCTTAGGACACATGGTTGGAAGGGCCACATGTTCTCAGGCAATGGCATAAAAAAGAAGTAATGAAGTTGGCCAGCTTTTCCCTCAGAAAACATGGTATTCATTTAATAGGAGGCTCAATGGGCCCCAGGGCCAGTCTCAACACAAAAGTACGAGGAAAATTCAACTCCTCCACTGTCCAGGATCAAACCCAAGCTGAGTAAATATTATGTATAGGCTATAAAAAAATATCAATTAATCATTAACAAATAATATATAAAGTAATATATTATGTAATTCGGAAATTGGAAATGACCTGCACAATATTGAAAGGTAGCTAAGAAGTATCAGTGTTTCTAGGTTAAAATAATTTATTTGAAGAGAATCTAGGATGCAATATCTCATATGAAGAAGAAAAGGATGTAAATGCAAAAATATCTAAATTTTTAAGAATTTTAGGGTTAATAAATTCTATCTTCAAGCCACAGTTAGTCCAAAAGCATTCAAGACTGAAAGTGTATAAAACACTGGCTCTTCCAACTCTTTTGTATGGTAGCGAAGTATGGACGTTGAAACAGAAGGATATACAGAGACTTAGATCTGCTGAAATGAGATATCTTCGGAGGACTGCAGGATACACACTACTAGATCACAAAAAAAATGAAGACATCTTAGAAGAATTACACATGGAATCTTTAGAAAACAAAATTTCTGATTATAAGTCAAGATGGATGCAACATGTTCATCGAATGGAAGATCACAGAATACCCAAACAAATTTATTTAACTTTCACAGGGAAAGAACACTATGAAGTTTAATTTAATTACCCAAACAAATGTTAAGATATCAACCTGCAGGAAGGAGAAGACCAGGACGTCCACTCAAAAGACTTCTGGATGGTGTTTCTCTTGAGGCCAAAACAGGTCAACAAATGGCCTAAATTCGTGAATGTACTATGATGATGATGATGAAATTATACGCTCAGACTGGGACCTGAACCCGGGACCCTTGGTTTTCTAGTCCAAGTGCTCTACCATTTGAGCTACCTGAGCAAGTACCGATTAAACGCAAATTTTTCTCTATATACGTTATAATTCCCGCCCACCAAATGCTATGAAGCCTTTGCTTCTGATTTATCCATCATTGAGATGTATGAAATTAATAATAAGAACATCGAAAAAAGCCGTACTGGTATTTATAATGTAATGTATAATTCCCAAATATGTCTTCTTAATATAGGAGCCGCCATTTGCAAAGATAGAAGCAAAGGCTTCATAGCATTTGGTGGGCGGGAATTACAACATATATAGAGAAAAATTTGCGTTTAGATCGGTACTTGCTCAGGTAGCTCAAATGGTAGAGCACTTGGACTAGAAAACCAAGGGTCCCGGGTTCAGGTCCCAGTCTGAGCGTATAATTTTTCTCTTCAAATATGATTTATCCATCATTGAGATGTATGAAATTATTAATAAGAACATCTTAAAATAATTTGTTAAAATCACATTAAAAAAAGTCAATCTGAAGTATGGGTGATATGCAAAGAGTGGTAACTGTGCATGCACTTTTTCCAAGTTCAAATTAACACCTACGAAGGATACATGCCAGTGATGCAACTGTGGTTTCTCAGAGTGGGTTTTTATGCATCCTTAAATTCATAAAATGTGATTTTTCACAAATAATAAAAACACACAAAAAAACTAAATTTTCAGAATTGTAACATTTATTTCAAACTTTTGAATAGACACTGTGTACCGTGTCTCTCCTGAACCAACGCCACTGGTTGTAAGTGACGTTTGTTTAATTTGAATAATTGCTTACCCAATGGAATGTCATATTTCCAGTAATAATAATATCACAAGATGCAATGAAACGTATAGCTGTTTCTGATACATAGTGTAGATAAACTCAAGCATTTTGCTATCCTCAGGTGGAAATATGAGTGATCTGCTTGTCAAATTTATATTTCACTATCAATAATGACAGTTTCTACGTTGTATATAAGTGTGCACCACCAACATAAATAAAGGATTAAAATAGTATACCATATTTTCCACTGTATGAGACACAAATAATGCTATTTTCCAGTAGTTCTTAGTGATGGAAGAAGCAGAATACATTTTTTTACTACACATTACAAATTTGAGATTGTAAAATTGAAGATTTTATAAAGAAAGCTATTGGCAATTTTAGATTTTTTGTATAAAATTGTTTTTAAATTTGGAGTGTGTACATTGGAAAATAGGAAGAGGAATTCCAGATACTTCGTAAAAATAAAAAGCATTTTTTAAACAAATTTTTACAATGGTTAATTCTGTATTCAGCATAAATCTGATTCTATTACACAAATTTAAAAAAGCTATGACCCTGGAAATTTCACATAAGTGACCAGGAAAGAAAGACTCCTGCCGTTGATACAGTCTTGTCAGTTCAACAACTTCCAAGATTTGCATATTCCTTTCTCTGACATCATTCTATGGATATTTGGACCAACTTCCTTCCTGCTGCAAGTTCAAAACACTTTTAACAGGATTGGATATGTACTGAATTTAAGTAGAAAGAATTCTAAAATAAGGCACACTTTTAATAAGATCTTATTTATTAAAATTCATCGGAGAACATATTGTTTAAACAACTCACCTCATAGGATTCATGCTTCCATGATATTGCGATTTCAAACATAATCATGTTCATCGTCAGCCATAACTCCGATGTTATGGCTGACGATGAACATGATTATGTTTGAAATCGCGATATCATGGAAGCATGAATCCTATGAGGTGAGTTGTTTAAACAATATGTTCTCCGATGAATTTTAATGATTATACCTCATAATCATATTTAAAGAGAAAAATTATACGCTCAGACCGGGACTTGAACCCGGGACCCTTGGTTTTCTAGTCCAAGTGCTCTACCATTTGAGCTACCTGAGCAAGTACCGATCTAAACGCAAATCTTTCTCTATATACGTTGAAATTCCCGCCCCAAATGCTTTGAAGCCTTTGCTTCTATCTTTGCAAATGGCGGCTCCTATATTAAGAAGACATATTTGGGAATTATACATTACATTATAAATGCCAGTATGGCTATTTTCGATGTTTTTTTATTATTAATTTCATACATCTCAATGATGGATAAATCATATTTAAAGAGAAAAATTTCAACGTATATAGAGAAAGATTTGCGTTTAGATCGGTACTTGCTCAGGTAGCTCAAATGGTAGAGCACTTGGACTAGAAAACCAAGGGTCCCGGGTTCAAGTCCCGGTCTGAGCGTATAATTTTTCTCTTTAAATATGATTTATCCATCATTGAGATGTATGAAATTAATAATAAAAAAACATCGAAAATAGCCATACTGGCATTTATAATGTAATGTATAATTCCCAAATATGTCTTCTTAATATAGGAGCCGCCATTTGCAAAGATAGAAGCAAAGGCTTCAAAGCATTTGGGGCGGGAATTTCAACGTATATAGAGAAAGATTTGCGTTTAGATCGTTACTTGCTCAGGTAGCTCAAATGGTAGAGCACTTGGACTAGAAAACCAAGGGTCCCGGGTTCAAGTCCCGGTCTGAGCGTATAATTTTTCTCTTTAAATATGATTTATCCATCATTGAGATGTATGAAATTAATAATAAAAAAACATCGAAAATAGCCATACTGGCATTTATAATGTAATGTATAATTCCCAAATATGTCTTCTTAATATAGGAGCCGCCATTTGCAAAGATAGAAGCAAAGGCTTCAAAGCATTTGGGGCGGGAATTTCAACGTATATAGAGAAAGATTTGCGTTTAGATCGGTACTTGCTCAGGTAGCTCAAATGGTAGAGCACTTGGACTAGAAAACAAGGGTCCCGGGTTCAAGTCCCGGTCTGAGCGTATAATTTTTCTCTTTAAATATGATTTATCCATCATTGAGATGTATGAAATTAATAATAAAAAAACATCGAAAATAGCCATACTGGCATTTATAATGTAATGTATAATTCCCAAATATGTCTTCTTAATATAGGAGCCGCCATTTGCAAAGATAGAAGCAAAGGCTTCAAAGCATTTGGGGCGGGAATTTCAACGTATATAGAGAAAGATTTGCGTTTAGATCGGTACTTGCTCAGGTAGCTCAAATGGTAGAGCACTTGGACTAGAAAACCAAGGGTCCCGGGTTCAAGTCCCGGTCTGAGCGTATAATTTTTCTCTTTAAATATGATTTATCCATCATTGAGATGTATGAAATTAATAATAAAAAAACATCGATACCTCATAATGTTTACTTCCCAACATTAATTAAATATAAGATCTTATTTATATTTGCTATTCTGCAGTATCTTGATGTGTGTTTTAATGAAGTTTCACCACAGTTAATATTATGTATATAATTAAGAGTTTTAAAATATATGTAATATATATTATATAAATATTTAAATATATGAATTATCCTCTTCATAAAAATATTGTCTTATGCAATTGATTAATTTCATATGTACCCATTTCCTGACTTCTTCATATAAAGAATTTTTATGATACTAGTCTACCATGTTGCAATAGTGGCAGAGTGATCTTGGTGTGCACCTATAAGATAAATACTGTTTCAAGTATATTTGAAGAGAAAAATTATACGCTCAGACTAGGGTTTGAACCCAGGACCTTTAGTCTCGTGAAATTTTGGTCATTGCCTATCCAGGCATCTAGAAGAATATAGATAGTTATGATAACAAGTGGCTTCAAATTGAGGAAGCCAACTATAAATGTTTGAGGATAGAACATGATGAAATCATCCCCATAGTGATTGCTAAGCCAAGGTCATTCTAAGCATGTCATATCATGAAAATCCAGCATACTGGTTCAGGTGGCAGAATATCTGCTTCCCGACTAGCAGACCTGACAAGGGAATTGTGAACAATTGCATGTCAAAATCTTCCATGAAATTTCTCCCAGAGAAGTGTTGTGATGTACCAAGGCCGTGTCGAAAAAATGTATCTGCCATTTTAATTGTAATGCACAGAAACCAAAGCTAGAATCCAGCAATGTCAACCCACTGCATGGAGTAGGTGGACTCCCTGCTTAAGTATGAGGGGAGTGGTGCAAGACAGGGACATGGCATGGACAGCAGGTAGTGATGGTTATCCATTCTACCAATTTGGGAGTTGTATTACATCTCTATAGTTTAAATGAGAGATTTGGTGCTGGATTTTAGTGCCTCGCAGATAAAAATGGCAAATCATTTTTTAACACGACCTTGGTACATCACAATGCTTCTCTGGAAGAAATTTCAAGGTAGATTTTAGCATGCAATAATTGACAGTTCTCTTGTGAGTTGGATATCTGGTGGGATTGGAGATTTTAATTCTTAAATTTTGTCTTTGAGAGTGGTGATGGTTTACAATCTATTTGTTAGATTGTGCACTAAATTCCAAATCTCTCCATAGCATATTGAGCGGGCATGTGATGCTATTGAGATTGATTTGTCTATCAAATTGGGACATTAAGGGTCGAATCTTTGAACGCATTAGACCGTAAAAGGCATTCTCTGCTGAGAAAGTTTTATCCTAATACGATTTTGCTTACTCAGAAATCTATTCATGCGATAATAATTGTTGAAATTCGTAAGCTACCTGATGAGGTAACTTGAGATCATAACTTAAGATAGAAACTTATCATGAGAATCCCGAATAGTATTTGACAAGTTTCAAAAAATCTTCAACAAATTCAACATTAAATTAGCACCGAAAAATGATTACAGTTTAGGTAATTTAATAAAAACCAACAAAAATGAAAAGATTGAAGACTGCAAAAAATCAGGAATTTATCAAATTGATTGTAAAGATTGTGAAAGGATATACATAGGAAAAACAAAAAGAATCTAAATACAAGATTAAGGGAACACCTCAGAAATGTTAAAAATGGAGAAGCAGAAAAATTTGCAATAGCTGTACACGCCTGGTCAGAAAAACATAGAATAGAAACCAAAACAAAATTACTTAAACAATTGGAAAAACCGAAGGAACTCACAATTTGGGAAAAAATTTACATATGCAAGAATAAAAACACAACTATGAATTTTGAAATACCCGGTGATAAGGAGAAGTTCGTCGGTCAGCCATCAGATGACACGGAGGTCAGTCTGCAGGAGAACAGACCATTGGATGTAAGTTGTGAACGTGAACAGCATTGAGAATGTCACAAATACAGTGACGAAATCCAGATCTGCGAGGGAGTTAAGAAGTATGAGGTGAGTCAAGTAACAACTCAACAAAATTAAAAACTATATTTTTCTCTTCAAACATAATTTTTCCTTCAGTGAGAAGTATTAAATTAATAATAAAAAGATTGAAAGTGGTAACCTATTGGTCTTGTGTTGTAGATTTACAACTCTTAAAAGAATCTCAAACCTGATATGAGAGTCCTCTAAGCAAATTTTGTCAAGTAATTGTGTGGAGAGAGATACTGTATATCCAAGTTTGTAAAAAAAATGATAATGTATTGCAGAGAGAATCACTTATTGTAATTTGTGGTAACTCACAATTTAGAAATTCTTGTGAATGGTGGAGAGATCTCTCTTTACATATCCATCCTATATTTGTTGGCCGTTTTGTGACCATCTTTGGATCATGACACTAAGATGTCAAAATGTATTATGGAGGGTTGTTTTTATCTCTGGTAACAAATTTCAAATGTAACTGTGGCACCATCATGCGAGTTTGCAGGTCAGTGCTTGGAAGAATGATTGATCAATAGTCACCGTCTGTGTAAGTATTCATCAAGTGTGGTGTTGCTAAGATGCCAAAGCAAATTAGGCCTTATTGGGAAGATACATATCAACCATTTCCAATGCAAACCTAGTAGGAATTATGCTATAATAGGAATATGCAAGAAGGTACATTTTGTGCTATCTAAGAAAAGGATCTTTTCAGCATTAAATAAAAAGTATTTAAAATTTGGATTAATTCCAAAGGGTACAATACAACTCCCAATGTGCCAGACTGGAGGTAGTGAAGAACGTTATGGTACTTTGTCACCAGTAGTAATCCAGCCACACGACCATCACTAATAAATTGAATCATTTAAATCAGAAACCCCTCACATTCAAAATTATAAATTGTTCATGAAGGAGAAAAAGGTGATTATTGTAAATATAAATATCCAGAACTTGTTAGAAAAATATAAAACAAATAGTTTAAATTCATTGGAAATATTTTTTAAAAACTCGCTTCATAGATTTCATGCTTTTCACGATACCGAGGTTCCATCCTCAGTTACAACTCCGACTCTGAAACCACAGTATCATGGAAAGCATGGAATTTATGAGGTGAGTTTTTAAAAAACTATCTCTAATGAATTTAAATGATTATTACCTCATAATGTTTACATCATCATCATCATCATCCTTCATGGATTAGGTCCTTGCCTGTTCCGATCTCACATCTGTTCAGCCCATCGCTTTCTTGGTCTTCCCACCAATCTTCGTCCTACAGGATTATACGTAAGTGCCATCTTTGGTATCCTATCCTCTGTCATTCTTTGCAGATGCTCCTTCCAATTGTTCCTGTATTCTTCTATTTGTTGAAAAATTGGTTGTACTTTTAGTTCCTCTTTAATATTCTTATTTCTAATGTGTTCTTCTCTTGTACAACCTTTCACAGCCCATAGGAATCTCATTTCCGCTGCCTGAATTTTACTTTTTTCTTTTGCCTTCAGGACCCAGGCCTCACTTCTATACATCACCACTGGTAGTGCCATCGTCGAGTAAAATCTTAGCTGCGTATCCTTTCTTACTTTGTTCCTCAGTGTTCGTCTGATTGTTCCACAAATATGTTGAAATTTCTGTATTTTCTTATTTATATCTTGATCTTCTTCATAAGTTATATCGCAGCCCAAATACTGGAAGTGTGAAACCTGTTCCAACACTTTATCTTCTATTACTATTTTTGTTCTCTTTGGTCAAGGGAAAGGTAGAGATAGCACCTTTGTTTAGGGGCAGGCCCTACACTGGTCCTCACCAACTCACGGTTAAGTGGAGGAGATATGCAAGACCTTTATCTCTGATGAAGCTATAACCAAGACCATCCATACTTGGTGAAGAACCACATCCTGCAAGAGGTGACCCTGCTTTAACTGAATACGGCGCATCAAGACATAGCTGTCGAAAAAAAGCCCCAACACACTTTACTCCAAGTATGAGTATTATTGGTAAGGGTGTAGGAGAAGGAAAACTCCAAAAATAAACCCGGGAAGAGGACTCTTGTCAGCCGAGAAAAAGGCAACCATCTAATGGAAAGGGACCCCAACGGAGAAACTCCGGTCCTCCAGGTTGGGGTTGTGCGTCAGGCTGGAAACCCACCATGTAAAATGATCTTTCTCAAAAGCCTCACACGAATAAGCCAGATGGAATTATAAGATGACTTGGATTACGGAAAAAGGACAAACGATTAGGTAGGAAAGATAAATTAAAAATCGGAACCTGAAACGTCAGAAGTTTAAAGAATAAGGAAGACGAATTAATCATAATGTTTACTTCCCAACATTAATTTTAAGGGTAGCAATGAGTGAATTTTGAAACTCCGAAACTAATAGAGACATTTCTTTCAAATTGTTACCACAGATGTCTACCTATATGAATAACATTTATGATAAATTTCAAGTGATTTGTTATATTAGTTCACAAGTTACATTATTTTTTCTCTTTTTTATTTTAATTAATTGTAAGTTCCTTGAAGTACAATTTTCAATATTTTTCAGGATATTCATTATACTCAATGTTTCTAAATTTACATTGGATTTTTCTGTACTGTTAATACTTTTGAGAAAAATAATGTTTTTTAACTGATTTCTTGTATTTATATGTAACATATGTTTGTCCTGGTGAGTGGAAGAGAAGGCCACATGGCCTTAACTCCACCAGGCTAAATAAATATATTCTATCTATTCATGTTGGCTGAAATTGAGACAAATATGACAATATAAAAAATCATAACTCATGAGCATTTTGAGTATGATTAAAATCCAATGCAATTTTGGTTCTTTGTATTCTTACAGATAAGTGCTGAAAATTTCAGTTGAATAAGGCAAAAATTGCAGTGCAAGGAACTTTTTTTAAATGGACATGCACTTGAAAAATACACCTTGACACAGTAGGGAGATTGAAAAATCGAAAGGCTGCAAGGACCTGGTACAATAACAAATGAAATGTTGAAATATGGGGGAATACAACTTATAAATGAACTACAGAAGTTACTCCAATATATCATAATAAGCGGTACGACCCCACTAGAATGGAAATCGAGTAAAACTATCCCAATATTTAAAAAGGATGATAAAACTAAACCAGAAAATTATCGTGGAATTACATTACTTAATAGTTCACAAAAATATTAAACAGTAAATTAAATGCATTAATCCATATTAAAGAACAACAACAAGGATTTTGAAAAAATAGATCCACATTGGATGCTATTTACATTGTTAGACAAATTGTGGAAAAATCATGGGAATTCAATAAACCAGTATTCTTATGTTTCATAGGTATGAAGAAAGCTTTTGATAGAGTACAGCTTGAAGATGTTGTACATATCTTGAGAGAGAATGAAATTCCTAATGAACTGATTAGAGCAATAATATCAATTAACACACACTGCAAAACAGTAATCAAAGTAAAAGAACAGCAAACTGAAGAAATAATGCTCACAAAGGGCATCAGGCAAGATGACTCTTTTAAGTCTATTATAATGGATAAAATTATTGAAAACATACCACGTCTAGATCGTAACTCGCCTCGGTAGCTCAGTTGGTAGAGCACTTGGCCCGGAAAGCCAAGGGTCCCGGGTTCGAGTCCCGGTCTAGGCGAAAATTTTTCTCTTCAAAATTAATTTATCTTTCATTGAGAAATGTTAAATTAATAATAAAAACATCATTAGAGGCCTTACTGGCTTTTAAAGTAATGTTAAATTTCCAATAAATGTCTTCTTAACTAAGAAGCCGCCATTTGCAAAGATAGAAACAATGGTTTCAAAAGCATTTGGCGATAGGGAATTACAACGTATATAAGAGAAAAATTTGCGTCTAGATCGTAACTCGCCTCGGTAGCTCAGTTGGTAGAGCACTTGGCCCGGAAAGCCAAGGGTCCCGGGTTCGAGTCCCGGTCTAGGCGAAAATTTTTCTCTTCAAAATTAATTTATCTTTCATTGAGAAATGTTAAATTAATAATAAAAACATCATTAGAGGCCTTACTGGCTTTTAAAGTAATGTTAAATTTCCAATAAATGTCTTCTTAACTAAGAAGCCGCCATTTGCAAAGATAGAAACAATGGTTTCAAAAGCATTTGGCGATAGGGAATTACAACGTATATAAGAGAAAAATTTGCGTCTAGATCGTAACTCGCCTCGGTAGCTCAGTTGGTAGAGCACTTGGCCCGGAAAGCCAAGGGTCCCGGGTTCGAGTCCCGGTCTAGGCGAAAATTTTTCTCTTCAAAATTAATTTATCTTTCATTGAGAAATGTTAAATTAATAATAAAAACAACATACCACCACGTTTGGGTTATAAAATGGGAAACACTGGATTTCACTTAATATATTACGCAGATGATGTCGTTCTCCTTTCAGAATCTGAAGATAATTTACAAAGATCTTTACATCAATTTAACATAAATGCCAGAAAATACAATATGGAAATTAACACAAATAAGACAAAATGCTTAACAATATCAAAAGAACCAGTAAGATGCAAATCAGAAGTGGAAAGAAAAATGATAGAACAAGTATCAGAATTTAATTATTTAGGTGTATTAATAACAAACACTAAAAATTTAATAAAAGAAGTAAAGAAACAAGCCGATAAAGCAGCACAAATATCAGGATATAGGAAAGATTTAATTTGGCACAACAAACATATATCAATAGCAAAATCCGCATATACAAAACGATAGTTAAACCAGTCATCGTATATGGGGCTGATACAACAAAAACTAAACAAGTAATAAGCACATGTGAAATGAAAATCTTAAGAACTATTAGGGGAAAACATTATTTGATAGAAATTAGGGACAAATATCATATTCAAGACATAACCAAAATTTATTATAGATAGACAAAAATATTGGAAGGGTCATATAGAAAGAATGGAAGAAAACCAACTTGCAAAAAGAGCTAAAGAAGATAGACCAATGGACGGGAGAAGAACAAGAGGAAGATCAGCCAAGAGATGGATGCACCATCCAATACGTCTTCCTCCGAGGAGTGATTTTGGAAATAAACAGGATGAAAATCCTACAAATTATGTTTAAGAAGAAGAGAAGAAAGGCTACAAAGTTTTTCATCTTTCTGACTGCTTTAATAATACACAGTTCCAATTTCTGTGTTGAAACAAATATTTCTTTTGGATATTTGTGCCAAACTGTATGGTAGAGACTCTCATTACCATTTTGGATTTTTCCTTGTGTGCCTTTCTCCAATAATACATCTGATGCCAATCTTCGATATATTGGTATCAATTTTACCACTTTCAGGGGGAGTTTAAAAATGGCCACCAGGGCTTTAATAATAGTGAAATAGCGAAAGTTACATATTTTCTTGAACAGGAAGCTTAGCAGAATTTTATGAGAGATAAAACACAAAATTCACTCATGGTTACCCTTAACAAAACAAATAGTACTATAGGTTATGTAATTCCAGACCAAAAAAAATGTGTATCTATTACCAGAACCAAAAAATTAATACAGTATATATAACTGTTGGACATGAGGGTTCTCTGCTCCAAATAGTGGACATTAGGGGTTTTAACATCAAATGATTGATTTTATTACAATTGTTATTTTTTGTGTCAATTAATGTATTACTTAAAATATGTACTACTTTGCAATCCTATCTAGGTTGTGCTTTTCTATGAGTGAGAAGTCCAAAAATGTTTTCAATTTCCTCTTGCATTTTATCACACATAGAAATTCTTTATATTATGGAAATGGACAGTTAATGACAAATGAGGGAAATTTTGAGGAAGTGGCAAATTCAAATACCTAGGAACAATAATCACAAATAGGAATGAGATGCACAAAGAAATTAAACATAGGCTCAATTCTGGAAATTCGTGTTATTAAACATTACAGAGACTCTTGACATCCGAACTCCTTTCAAAAAAACATTAAAGTGAAAACACATAAAATTATTATTCCTACCAGTTATATTATACAGTTGCGAAACATGAACTCTTACTTTAAGGGAGGAAAGGAGATTAAGGCTCATATCTATGAATGCATTGAAGCGTAAAAGGTGTAATCAGGCATAAGTAAATGAGTGAGTAGCTTGCAAAGACATTTTGTGTACTCAAGAATCTGTTCATGCGATAATAATTGCCAATTCAAGTGGAAATTCTGTAAGCTTCCTGGTGAGGTGACTTTGCGCTTTCAAGCGTGAAATTATGGACTGTATATGTTTTTTCTTAATTTTGTAAAATATTTATGTCATTGTCCGTTACGATTTATATGTCTCTTATTTTAAATAAATAATTTGTTAATATTGTATGTTTCTTGAAATATGTCATAAACATTTTGAGGTTAGACCTAATAATACATACGAAACTGGTTTAAAAAGTAATCTTTAATAATTAAATGAATTAGTGATTTTTCTATTATTTTGTATGTAATTATAGTTAGTTATACATGGGTTTAAGCCTTATTAGCACTTTTGTTTGTTAAATAAATAATAATGAATTACATAACAGCATTTTAACTTAGTTTTTAATGGGGTGATAATACGAATATAAAATAATTAATAATTCATTTTTTTAAATCGGTATCAAATGGAAGTCTAAAAGAAATGATTTTTCTATTATTTCGTATGTAATTATAGTAAGTTAGACGTGAGTTTAGGCCTTATTGGCACTTTTGTTTGTCAAATAATTAAAAATTAAGTACATAAAAGCATTTTTATTTAAGTTTTAATGGATGATAAAACAAATATTTTTTATCAAAGAAAATAGGTATCAGTATCAAACTTTAGTCTAAACTAACAGTTTTGCTCATCATGATAACAAAATTTATTTATAATGAGGATTATACTCTCTGTTGATAATTTAACATATTTAAGAAATTTTACGAGAAATTAGTTTGCCTATTTTTCAATTTTTTAGAGGCTTTCATTATGTGTGTGTACATTTTGCAAAATGATCTATGGCAATTAAATTTTTATAAAGAATCGTCATTCATTGGATAATGTTTGATAGGGGTATTTCATTATATCCCAGTATAAAATAATCACATTCTAAAAAATCTATCTCGTAATTTAATATTTGTTATCATAGAGAGCCCAAACTTTTTTCCATTGCATTATAACCCTGTCAATTATTACAATAAGACATATATTTTTTTAATTTACACAAGAGTTAGTAGATAAACTCTGTATGATTTTTTTTCAAAATTAATATAAAATTATGGAATATTCACCTGAAAGGTCCATCTCCTCAACTTAATTAATCATTTAACTGTAGCGCTTTCGGGGCTTGTCCCATCATCGGCAGGATTCAAAACTGGTGTTTCACTGAAGATCTGATAGAGGGGGTTGCATGTATTGGGTTCGTTTTCGTTTATCAGGCTGTCGTTGTGAGCTGCTTTCATGATTTCCATCTCTTTGAGTACGTTTATCTTCGCTGGATTATTTTCTCTGTGCATTACTGTTAGGGTGTTTTCAATATTTAACATGTGATGTCCTTCATGGATAACGTGTTTTGCATAGTTTGATTTCCCTTCTGCGTGAATGAAGTCTCGAAAATGTTCTTTGAATCTGATGTTAAAACTCCTGTTTGTCCTTCCTATATAAAATTTGTTGCAGTCCTTACATGTCAGTTTATAAACTCCTTTGCTGTTGAAAATGTTATTTTCTTCAATGTTATTGTTTATTATGTTGTTTAATTTGTTATTGGTTCTGTATGCTATTTTTACATTTTTATCGGCTTTCTTTAGTGCATTGGCTAATTTTGTCGTTTCTGTTCCTGTGTATGTAAGTGTTATCCATGTTTTCTTGTTGTTGTCAGATTCTTTTTCTAGTTTAGTTATGTTGGTTGTTGTTCTTCCTTTTTTGTTTTTTTTACGAGCTTATCTATGAATTCTTCATTATAGCCATTGGTTTTTGCCATATACTTAATGTAGTTGAGTTCTTGGATATAATTGTCTTTGCTTAATGGGAGTTTCAACATTCTACTGACTAAGCTATTAAATGTACTAATTTTCTGTTGAAAAGGGTTAGTAGAATTTTTGTTTATGGCCAGAGCATTGTTTGTGGGTTTCCGGTAGATACCGATTTCTAGTTTATTGTTGTGTAGATTTTTGGTTATAGACAAATCTAAGTAGTTTATGCTGTTATTAACTTCTATTTCTTCGGTGAAAGTGATTTTATCATGCATGTTGTTTAAGTCTTGTAGTATTTCTTTTTCTTTTCTGTTTTCATTTTCATATATTACTAGTACATCATCGACATATCGTGTTATTAGTTTTATGTTGAATTTGTGTATTAGTTCCTCAAAATGTTTATTTTCCAGTTCTTGTAGGAAGATTTCTGCCCTTATTCCAGATGTAGGACTCCCCATCGGGATCCCGTCTTCTTGAATAAATAGTTCATTGTTACATTGGAAGTAATTTTGCTTTATTGTTGTAGTTATTAGTTTGTTTAACTGATTGATATAGTTATCTTCAAGTTTACTGTCTGTTTTTTTTTATTATGTTTGCTGTTCGTTTATCGGGATATTAGTGTAGAGGTTTTTTATGTCGAATGACGTCATTTTAGTATTCCTTTTGATTTCTAAATGCTGTAGTTTGTCTGCTAGTTCAAATAAGTTCTTTATTGTGTAACGATTTTCAAGTTTGACATCATTTTTCATTTTCTGAGCGACTAATTTGGAAATTTTATAGTTAGGAGCATTCATGCAATTAACAACTGGTCTTATGGGAATGTTGTCTTTATGGATTTTTGGAAGGCCATTTGTTAACTACAGCATAATTATACTTCTTCTTCCTTTCATGTGATAGACCTAGAGGTCTGTTATGGTCTCAATCCAACGTTTGAAGGGTCTGTCCAAAGATAATGATTATACAAACAGCAAATCTGCTTCAGATACATCATTTTCTTACTCATAACATTTGCATACAGGAAAGAGGATGGTAATTTAGCACTCAGTAAATCTTATTTAAAAACCATTTGTCATAAAACAGATTTTTTTTTAAGTTCTGTGTTAAACAATTTATTAAATTTTAACATCCATTTGTGACTCTAGTAGATTCTAGTTTTATCAATATCTATATTTTATTTTAAAAAAATAACAAATAGAAACTCATTATCTAATGGTTTAAGGCAAGCCGATGCTGTGTCTCCTCTGCTATTCTATTTTGGACTAGAGCAGGTAATCAAATCTCTAGATGATAAACAAAGAGGTATAATTAAAATAGTATTAATACATTGTTGGTATATATTGATGATACATTGAGCACTATGAATGAATTATGTGACATATTTTATATTATATCGATGTAAAACACGATCTCTTACTTTAAGAAAGGAGGAAAGGTTATGAATATTCGAAAATAATTTTTTTATGATTTTTTTTACCAGAGGGAGACGAACAAACAGGTGAAGGATACTTCATAACAGTTAACTATATGATCATTTTGGGGATACATTATTACAGTAAAACTTGTTTAATCCGGAATGTGAATATGCAAAATCTGTCCAATGTAAACAAATTTATTGACCCCGGCGAAATAATATTAATTTTATGTGTATTTATTTTGCATAAAACATAGAAACGGAAGGCATTTCTACAAAATTCTTGAAAAATATTTTTATAAAGTGGAAAAGTTGAAACAATAATATACTGATCGTGGCGATGTAAGCATTTATCAAAGTGCATATCTGCACGTGGAATAAGACAACAGCTTTTAACAATGAACTTTAGGGTCAGTGACAATAAGGTTTGTTTTGATATTTATTTGTCCATTACTTTGAATCACTATTTGTAAAAGCCACCTTGCCACCTGCCTGTAGTAAAAAGAAAAAAAATTGCTGATGGTAAAGGACATTAATCCTTCTAATATACTGACTGGATCCGCAAATAAGGAGCTTTTACTGTACTTGACATCTGTCTTACAAATAACCAGAGCACAGTAAATCTTAAATTAGTTTAATATCTGTGACCGATTGTGTACGTATCTTTCACTGGTAGCGTCCTGAATTTACAGAATAAAGATGGTTAAATCATATGTATCTTTGTCATTAAACGAAAAAGTTAAAGTGATTGAAGATAAAGAAAAACATAAACTCTCAGTGCGTGATATAATGATTAAATTTAAATGTGGAAAAACTCTAGTTTATGAGACTTTAAAACACAAAGCCAAAATAATGAATGAATGGATGCAAGGAAATGGTCAAATGAAGAGGAAAGCCAAAAAAACAGGGAATGAAGAAATCAATGAAGTAGTGTGGGAGTGGTTTACAAGTTCACAATAAAAAAATCTCCAAATTTCTGGACCGATGCTCCAAAGTCAAGCTCTAGCTGTTGCTAAATCCCTAGGGAATAATGATTTCAAGGCATCTTCCAGGTAGGCTGAACAATTTTAAACGACGACACAATGTAATGTGGAATGAAATTTGCGGGGAATCAAAGAATGTGGACGAAAGTATAGTTAATGAGTGGAAACCAAAACTGCATACTTTAATTTCAGGATACGCACCTAGAGATATTTTGAACGCTGATGAAACGGGACTGTTTTTTCGCGCATTACCATCGAAGTTGCTCGTACTGAAAGGAGAAAAATGTGCTGGAGGGAAAATGTCTAAAGAAAGACTTATATTCTTAATGTGTGGAAATATAGCAGGAGATCTGGAGAAACCTGTAGTTATAGGAAAGTCTGCTAAACCAAGATGCTTTAAAAACTTGAATATTAATAACCTCCCAGTGGTATGGCAAAACAACAAAAAAGCATGGATGACGAGTTCATTAATGGAAGAGTGGCTAAATACATTTAATTCAAGAATAAAGAGCCAAAATCAAAAAGTTATGTTTTTATACAATGCCACGTGTCACCCTAAGTTAAGTCTTTCACATGTGAAACTTGCTTGGTTTCCCCCAAATGCAACAAGCGTACTGCAACCTATGGACATGGGCGTAATTTATACGTTCAAGTCATATTATAGACAGCTGTTAATGCAATCCTTGGTTGGAAATGTAGAAATTGCTGACAGCACTTACACTTTGGCAAGATTGGTGTCTATTTTAGATACAGTAAATTGGATTGGGTTGGCAGCAAAAAAAAATCAAAGGTGACACCATTATTAAGTGCTTCAATAAAGCAAGGTTTGGTGAAGATTACGGTGCTGACATACTGACCGAAGTGCAAGAAAGCACATTGGCAATAATTAATCTTTGCCAGGAAAATAACTTCTCCAGTGATGCAAAACACTTCATTTGCAGTGATGAAAAGTCTTGTCACTCACTGCACTTTTGAATCAGCTGTAGATTTGGTGGCAATGCAGAATAACGACAAGGGCAAAGAGGAGGACAAGGAAGAAATGGAAGACTACTGTGAGGAACAACCTACTCAGCCTAAAATACGTACTCATGGACAGGCTATTGAGTGTATTGTTGACGTCATTCACTTTGCTGTAAACACAAAAAATCCTAAACTTGTGGAGTTATTATACAGTGCTAAAGATTCAATCGAGAAAGACGTAATAGCAAAAAAATATAAACAAGTTTCTCTGTTAGATTACTGTATTCAGAAGAAGTGATTATCAGAACATAATAGTGTCCTATAAGTGTGTATAATACTGTACATATATATTTTAATGTAGTTTAAGTTCTAACACAGTTCGGTATATTAAATAATGTAATAAACCAGAAGGTTTAATGTCAACTGGCTATATACTACACTTCACTTTTCAGCGACAGTGACACTACAATTAATCCAAGGTACGTAAAATGACATATATGGTACTCTATAATCTAAGATTGGTTAATAAGTTTTTTTTTATAATGTGGAATTTTGTCTAATGTGGAAAAAAAATTGGTCCCATACAATTCTGCTTTGAGCAAGTTTTACTGTGTTAGGTGATCTGATAATAAAGTTCTTAGGAAAAATTTTAAATCAAAAAGAGATGAACAGACAGGTGAATGGAGAAGACTGCATAGCAGAAAGCTACATATGATATTTGTGGGAAACCAAATGTCATGAGAATGGTTTAAGTTTCGTAGACTGCGATGTGCAGGACATGAGAAATGAAATACGTGCATGGAAACTAATATAACAGTAACCATGATTTGAGAGAGGTGAATTATACAAGGAATGACTGGAAACCATTAGTTCAGGATAGGGATTATGGAGTGCTTATGTCCATGCAGCCATAAATCTGAGGATTTGATAATGGCAGTGATATGTTATTAGGCAATAGTATTATATTCATGAGTTATAAATATGGTACACAATTTTTAAAACATTTAAAAATATATAACTGAAGGTATTAAGTGTATTTTAATTGATTATTTATTAACCAAATTTCCTGTGTAGGCCTAACCTAAAAATATAAAAATTATGTTAAATATTTCTATAGCTGTACAATATTAAATGATTTAGTCTAGAGGAACAGTCTGGATTTAGAGCAGGTTGTTCCACAACCGACAATTTATTTTGCATTACTCAGGTAATAGAAAAGAAAATGCAGGATGGACCTTTGCACCTAGTATTTGTAGATCTAGACAAAGCATATGACAATGTCCATAGAGAAACTATGGATTGCTTTAAGACGTATAGGAATTAAGGCTGTAATAATTAAAGCTATACAAAATTTATATGACAATTGCATGTCTAAAATTAAAATTGGCAGTAAATTGTTACAGCTTTACGATAAATAAAGGTCTTCATCAAGGTTGTTGTCTATCATCGACTCTGTTTATTTATATGTACATGAAATATTAAAAAATTGGAGGAGAAAATGTTCAAGCATGGGAATTCCTATTTCAAACAACAAAACTTTATACAATTTACATTTTGAAGATGATCAATTGTTAATTGCACAAGATTATGAAGATTAGTATGACTAGAAAATTAATAGAAGACTAGGAAAAATGAGGATTAAATATGAACATGAAAAAAACAAAACATTTATCAATTGGTGAACCAGAACAAAATTTAATTTTGGAGACTGGAGAATCAATAAAATCTTGCAGTTAGATCACATATTTAGGAATTAAAATAAATAAAAATGGGAATTATGAAGAGGAAATAAGAAATAGAAATAATAAAGGAAAATTTGCAATTGCTTGCCTCAATGGAATATTGTGGGATAAAAATATAAATAATAATAAATAATAGTTTTAAAAAACTAAAAGAACACGCTTTATTCGAAAACTAAAAAATGAAAAATAATTTTAATTTCCAATACGCTTGGGATAAAATAAAGTGGTCAACAAAAAAATCATCTCCAACACATATAGAATAAAATTATAGTTATCAACAAAAAGAAAGTAATTTTACCATAAAAAAAGTGGGGTGCTCTATATCAATTAATATATTTGATAATAAACAGATATTGGTAAAAGTAAGCTCTCTAAGAAGAAAATGTAAAAATCATAAAAATCACCCCACGCTTTTGATGGTAAAATTATTTTCATTTTGTTGATAACTCTAATTTTATTCTATATGTGTTGGAGATGATTTTTTTGTTTGACCACTTTACTTTATCCCAAGCATATTGGAAATTAAAATTATTTTTCATTTTTTAGTTTTCTATTAAAGCGTATTCTTTTAGTTTTTTAAAACTATTATTTATTTTTTAGTTTTAATATTTTACAGAATAAGATAAAAATGTAAATATCCTGAAATTCGATACTATTGTAGTATGAGCTAAAAGTAATACTCTTCTATAAAAAAAACCCTCCCACCCGGATTTGAATAGAAATAATAAAGGAAAATTTGCAATTGATTGCCTCAATGGAATATTGTGGGATAAAAATATAAATAATAAAAATAAAATGAATATATATCATACAATTGTTAAAAGCATCATTACTTAAGGAGCAGAACTTTGGCCATTAACAACAAAAACAAATAAGTACCTTTTGGCAACAGAAATGGATTTTATACGAAGGGCCACAAGAATTTCAAGAAGAGAAAAAATTAGGAACTCAGTTATAAGGGAGAAAATGAAGATTGAAGACACTATTTTAGATTATATTAAAACTCAGCAATTAAGAAGGTACGGACATGTCCAGCGAATGGAAGAGGATCGACTACCAAAATCTGTTTTGGAATGGAAACCTGAGGGAAGACAAAGCAGAGGAAGACCTAAAACCTCCTGGAGTCAGGGAATATGTTTATATATGAAGGAGAAACATCTACAACCAGGAGATTGGATGAACTGACAAAATTGGCTATTAGGAATCGGACGATGTATAAGACATTAATCAACCGATGATATATATATACTTTGATTCCTTTTTAGTTTAGGCATAAATCTCACAGGGAATAACAACAATAATAGTAATAATCAAACATAAAAGTCATACTGTCGTGATTTCGTCTATTAATTTTGAAACTACAGTAAGCATTTCCATTTGAGGATCTTCACGAATATATAAAATTATTATAATTCAAATAATCAGAAAAAATGTAAAAATCATTGTGAATGGTGGAAATAATTTGAAAAATGAAACCCTAAGAATACAATTTGATAGGAGTTTATGAAGGAATTAAAAAAGTTGCATCACAGGTTGTAAACAGTAGCGTAATTTATTACATAAATATGTGTAGGCCTACGTAATTGAGAGTGTCTATATTCAGTAAAAATTTGCTCATTATTTATTTTTAATTATCGTATCTTACTTTGTAACAATGTAATTACAGGTATTTTTGTTTTTAAAATTTTATTTTAGAAACAAATATATCCATTAGTCAGCAGCTGTCTGCTATAATACCGCCTCAGACAAGTTAGAAACATAAAGAAATGCTTTGGAAAGCAGTGAAAACAAGTATTTTTGTTACCAACGTTGATGGAAAATACAAATGAGTCATGTTCATGCCTCATTGGGCGAGTAACTCACTATTTCTTTTGATCTATGCTCACTATTTCGATCAATGCATATTCTCACGGAAAACTCAGTTCACCAGTGATTGGAAGTAATTGAGAAGCGACAAATGTCTTTGCATGCGGCCCTAAGAGTATTTGATAATAAAGTTCTTAGGAAAATTTTTGGCCCAAAGAGAGATGAGCAGACAGGTGAATGGAGAAGACTGCCTAACAGGTACTACATTGTCTTTATAGGAAGCCAAATATAATACAAACAGTTAAGTCTCATAGACTGGGATGGCAGGACTTGTGGCACGAATGGGGAATGAAAGACTTGCATGGAAGCTTCTTGTAGGAAAACCAGATGGATAACGCCCAGTTAGTAGACCAAGAATGAAGTGGGAGAATAACATTAACTATGATTTGAGGGAAGTAGATTATATAGGGGATGATTGTAAAACATTAGCTCAGGATAGGGATGTATGGAGAGCTTATGTCCACACGGCCATGAACCTACAGGTTTGATAGTGCCAGTGGGTTAGTTAGTTAGTTTATGTACTTAGCATTTCTCACTCTTGCATCCTTAACAATATCACATTTTTGTTTGCTGCGAATTCCTTTCTTCCTCTTTTTTTTTGTGGTTCTGAGTCACTCATATCAGTTATTTTAAGGTGATATTATAGAAATGTTAATTAGAATGTAATTTGAAATAACAAATATTTAACCAGACCGCAATCATATGTTTATGCCAATTATTGAGTGTTAACTATTCAGTAACCTTTGAATATATTGTTTTCAAATGCTGGGCCTTAGCAATGAAGCCATTAGTGTTCTTGCTCTCCAATTTTTCTCTATGGTGGATCCAACAGGTAATACTTCACCGGTTTCCCTTTGAATATAAAATGCATAACCAGAACCTTTGGTTATAACAAATATTTTTCCAGCAGTTACGAGTAAAAACACCTCATGTCACTGAACAGAACATTCAAATCCCAACCAACCCTGTACTACAGTATAGCCATTATGTAGACATGAGTTATTTCAATCACAATTAATGCCACTACCTTCATAGATATATAATCCACCATTAACTCATTTCAACTAAAATGTGGACATGAGTTTGTGATTTAACTGATTCAATTAGGAAATCATTAAGAACTGAACACCATCATCAACTGGGATTTGAACCTGGAAAAAGTCATAAGAGTTGAAAATGTATGGTCTTATCGCCTTGCAGAATGTCGCACAAATAACATAAAATTATCTGGCAAGAGAAAGGTGGAAATTTGTGGTGATTTTGTATGAACAACCAAGGTGTGAAGAATTTTCCAAAAGTGATATTTTGAATGTAAGGAAAGATTTTCCAAGGGTTTCATGGTCATTGCAGGATGTGCTTATAATGGGAAGCTAACAATTCACCTTGTCATTAAACAGGCCTAAGTCAATTTTCGTGATTACCAATCGAGTTCTGACCCAATTTACAGCACTTACATTCCAGGTCGGTAGGTGTCAATATGGAGGGTTGTTTCCAATCTCTGAGAACGATTTGCCAAGTAGATTGTGACGTTGGAGTGTGAGTCATCAGGACAGGAGCGTGCAAGGTGATCAAACCAGTCAGTGTGCTGCTTCCGTTACACTCGCGAATGTGTTGCTCTCATAATGGCTAAGCAGATAGACCTGTTTTGGGAGGGGTATATTCCTGCCCTTTCCGATGCTAATTATAGTTATTCTGCGATTATTGAGGTTTGCAAAAAACATAATTTTGTGGTGTCAAAGTGTGAAATTAGCTCAGTGCTTAAAAAAAGGGAAAGGGTCGCTTGGGATTAATTCCAAAAGGGAAAAAAACAGGCAAATCCATGACCTGCTACTACCCGCACCCAGATGTAATCAGAAAGGTCAAGGCCCTTTTCTCTGGTGGTAACCCTGCCACACAAAGGGTGATTGCGAGTATCCCTTAAAACTGTAAACACCATAATAAACAAAGATTTAAACATGGAGAAGTGCCACAAAAGCAGGGTTCATAAATTGTTGCCATGTCACATTGCCGAACGCCGCACCTACAGCAGGAAACTATGAAAAGCACCTGGCAGGAGAAAAATGTAAATTTTTGGTCACACTTGATAAAATATGTTTATCTAGGAGACTGCAACAAACCCAGGGCAATTTACTATAGAGAAAGGGGTGAAAAAAATTTTCAAAAGTGGTATGCCGAATGCAGAGAAAGTTTCTCCAAGGGATTTATGGTCATCGCGGGGATATTGCTACAATGGAAAACTGACCATTCGTAGAGTAGCTAAAAAGGCCAAAATCAACTCCCAGTATTACCAGGAAGAAGTTCTCACACCAATTTACCAGACCGAAATCCCAGCTCTCTATGGTACAGACAAAAACCAAATCTGGGTGCACCAAGACAAGACCTCCAGTCACACTTCAGGTTCAGCCCTGGCATTCCTGGAGAGAATGGAGCAGGAAACTTGAATACATGCTATTCCATTCAGCAACATCCCAGTGAAGTCTCCTGATGCATCGGCTTTTTGTGCCTTTGGACTCTTCAAAAGGGCACTGGGAAACAGGCGTCCTCAAACAATAGACGGTCTCTGGAAAGCGTGTAAAGAGGAGTGGGAACTTCTAGACATGGCTGTGCTGCGTAAGAGTCTTCTGCAGTGGAAACTCCGATGCTGAGCCATAGCTCGGGTGAAGGTCCATCAAATAGAGCATGATCGATGGTGGAGACATGGCTTTTCTTAAGGTAAAACTTAAAAATCATGTTATCAGAGATCAGAAACAACCCTCCATAGATTGATATAAGGCTTCAAGTAATACTATGAGTTCAACCCTCAGATTTTTTGACAGAATTGAATAAGAGACAGAAATACACACCATTCCCTTTAGCCACATTTCTGCCAAGTTGCAACATGCTTCTCAATGGGTTTTTGTGCCTTTGGATTTTGAAAAGTGCATTAGAAAATAAGTGTCTTTGCATCACAAAAGGTTTATGGAAAAGCTGTAAGGAGGAATGGGAGCAAATGAACATGTGTATGCTTCATAACAGTCTTCTCTAATGGAAACTAAGGTGCAGGACCATTGTATGCAGTAAGAGACAACAAATAGAGCAAAATTGGACATTGTTAATGCATCAACTGGCTAAGTGCCATTTTAAAAAAATATATTTTGATCCCATTTGTTACACTGGCTCATGAAAGTGTATGCACACTGTTACCACCAAATCTTTAAATATGCCCTTATTATTTGTCGCATGGTGTGATGATGACGATGCCCAGGTCGTCATACACATGACACTATGGGTAGTAATTTAGGCCAAAAAGAAATATCGGATAATTTAGACAAAAGGATAATTAAATAAGGAGGACCACTTTATAATATTGAACTAAAATATATTTGAATCGCTAGTAAACTTAACTTGATTCTGTCTTGCACTTGTAACTTGTAATTTTTTTTTTTGCAAATGCCTGGTGTTCTCTCCTGCCTGGCATGGCGTACTTGTAATCCACTTCTGAAATTGGGGCGCCTGGAAGGCAGGGTTATGTTGCCCCGATGATATGATGGATGATGTTGATAGTGGTGCTCCAGGAGAGTCCTTAATCCTAAGCTTAATCTAAGATGAATATGAGTGATGATTGTGATGGCCATCTGATTTCGGGGACCATTTGGACCTTAAAGTTTTCCTGACAGGTGAGAAAAAACCCCGATAAAAACATTACCCAGAAAAACTGTCTCGACCAGGGATCAAACCCAGGCCTGCTGCGTGACAAGGCAGCACGCTACCTCAAGACCACAGCGGTGGATTGTAACTTGTATTTAATGTGTTGAATTTAGATGTGAGGTGCAAGTGTAAATATGTGTAGTATGTGATGTAGCACTTCGTGTTGAACAACGAATCTTGATGATATAAGCGGGTGCCACTAACCAAGCAATGTGAGATCCTATATGTGTCGATAGGTTCCCGAATGTAATTGACACTAACTCATGTTGAATGAGATTGTATGTGTAAGTTACACTGGGTTTTGATATCAGAGTTTGATCTTCTGCTTATCGCAGTGTAATAGAACTACCCAGCACGAATGCTGAACAAAGAGTGATAAATCCAACCATGCTGCAAGAGCTGGTGGAGGAGGGGGAGAAACCAAACCAAACCAATGTTTGGTATCCCTTAATAATGCCCCTAATAAGAGGGGGTGAGTTAGCAGCGAATTAAACACTACTGTGATGTCATTAGCAATGACTGTGGTGGTCGACAATCACATCATCTTATTAGACAAATAATGTTACCAACATATTTAATATTGCTGACATGTCAAAGAGTGACATCAAATTGTACTTCCCTGATATGTTAACTTAACAGGATGCAGGTGTACATAATGTAAGAATTAATGATGATATGCAAGCAATGTTCTGATGCCTAAGTTGTGTGCAAGACAGAATTATGGCACAAAATATGTTTTACATATTTAGATAAATAACAAGAAGATAAATTAAAGAAAATATGCATAATTTGCATCAACATTATTAAAGAAAAATGCAAATGTCATCAGTCCTATCAGAGATTCTGTGTTTTGAAACTAGATCTTCATAAATACCAATCTAAATTTTGCATCAAGCAGCTTAGCACCTAATGTTCCTCTCGCTCGTATATTGTTGAAGCATAACTGAGTATTGTTGGTTTGGCGCTACAATAGATAGTGAAGATTGTCAAGTCAGTGTGATTTTGACATCCGGAGCTCAGAAAATTTTAGATCTATGGTTTATAAGAGCTGCCCTGAAAATGGAAAGGCATATTCTGCCTCAACTGCAGGTATGTGAATCATGTATTTTTCGTACATGAAGTCCATATACTCCTATTTTATAAACATAAAGATAAGAAATGAGGTGCTTGTCAATTCAGAAGTCATTGTAATAGGCAACTGAGTTAGGAGATTCACTTTTCATCAGTTATTAAAATTCATTTTCCTATTTTTTATGAAATGAAAAGTGTATATATATTTTTTTCTAAACTTGTTCTATGGTAATTTTAATATACAGTAAAACTTGGTCAAAGCGGAATTGCATGAGACCAATTTTTTTTTCTTTCCACATTGGACAAATTCTGCATTACAAAAAACTAAAACTTATTAATAATATTAGATTATAGAGTACTATATATGTCTTTTTATGTACCTTGTATTTCTGCTGTCGTTGAAAAATGAAGTATTGTATGTATGAGCGACTTCGACGGTAATGTGCAAAAAAACAGTCTCATTTCATCAGCATTAAAAATGTCTCTTAGGCACGTATCCTGAATTTCAAGTATGCAGTTTCGGTTTTCGCTCACTAACTACACTTTCGTCCACATTCTATGATTTCCTGCAAATTTCATTCCACACTACATTGTGTCATCTTTTAATCGTTATTCCCTTATGGATTTAAAAAGAGCTAGAGCTTGACTTTGGAGCATCAGTCCAGAGATTTATCTTAAATCACTTTCACTTTTTCGCTTAATGAGAATGATATATATGTTTTAGCCATCTTTATTCCGTAAATTCAGAACACTACCTGTTAAAGATCGGTCTCAGAACTTAACAAATTTAAGATTTTACAGCGCAATTGTTCTTTGTAAGACAGGTAACTGTGTTTCGCATAATGGGTATGCAATGTACACCGTATGTAGAATAAAATAGAATAGATTTATTTAGCCTGGTGGAGTTAAGGCCATGTGGCCTTCTCTTCCACTCACCAGGACAAACATATGTTACATGTAAATACAATAAATTACAATAATAGTCATACTAAACAATTAATTATCTATAAGAATTAAATAATCACGATTTATTTAACTCTTATGAATTGAACCTCATAATGTTAAAAATTCCCAAATTTAATATATAAAATTAATTATCTGTCAAATAATAATAATGAAAATAATGTCTAATAATACATCTATCTATACAGGTAGAATCTATACAGTAAAAACTCCTTATTTGCGGGGGATATGTTCTGCGAATACAGAAACCACGAATATGGAATGGTAATTTGTATGAGTATATAGGGAATACGTTCCAAGGTTACAGAATAAAATAAAAATTATCAAAATAAAATAAATTAATGAGAGATTTCGAACAAAATCTATTAATTATTACAGTCAGGTTTAGGCAAGGACTTAAAGAACTTTGTAATTTTTTCCTGTTTAGCCGCCTTTAAAAGGTCTTTCAATTAGGATTGATATATTCAGCTGTGAATTCTGTGATATAATTCCATATTTTGTCTTCGGATTTCTTGATTCATTAACATTGAAACAGCGTGATATAGACACAAACGACTCACCAACACATATAAATGGTCAAGCATTTTTATTTTTACTTTAAGCGGCAACACTAATTGTTTTTTCTCTTCAGTACTAATTATTTTTCTATCCTTTTACTCGACATTATAAACTGGAAAAAAAGCACAAGAGACATGTGTTATTCAATCAAAATTATTGCAATGAACAAGTTGAAACAATAATATACTGATCATGGCGATGGAGACATTTATCAAAGTACATATCGGAATGTGAAATATGACAACAGCTTTTAACAATGAACTTCAGGGTCAGTGACAATTAGGTTTGTTTTGTTTTGATTTTATTCGTACATTTGGTTTGAATCACTGTTTGTAAAAGCCATCTTGGCACCTGCCTTCAGTAAAAAAAAAAGCTGCTGATGGTTAATATATATACCTGCTTTATAAAATTTTTTTCATGAATTGTGTAGAAATATCCTTCCATTTCCGTGTTGGACAGATTCCATTTTATGCAAAATAAATACACGTAAAATTACTATTATTTTGCCAGGACCAATAAATTTGTTCACATTGGACACGTTAAGGTTTAAACAAGTTTTACTGTATATAAATTTCCAATGTGATAATTGAGTGCCTCAGTGCCATAGGTGCCTAACCGACAATTTAAAAACTTATTTTCCTTGTAATTGCACTTGAAATAATCATCTCTGTCAGAGCCACATCTGCCTATAACATTTTTGTGTTAATTTTAACTCAACCACTATGGCACAGAGGCACTCAATTCATATTAAAAATATGAGATAAATTATTTGTACTATTGATTGTTGTTCCACTTACTTTAAATATTGCAGTTACTTAAGTAAATTTTGTTTTGGAAACAACAAAAATCCTAATTATAGAAACATTGTGGCTAATATTCATGATGTATTCAAGGAACTTGGTTGTAGCATGAGCTTGAAAGTTCATTCTTTGCATTCTCACTAAGATTTCTTCATTGAAAACCTGGGATCTTTTAATGAGGAATAAGGTGAATGGTTTTACAAGGATCTAAATGAATTTGAAAGAAGATATAAGAGCAGGTGGAATACCAGTATACTTTTGAACTACTGTTTTATGTTAATACATGATATTCCTGAAGACAAATATAAAAGGTACAGGATATGAGGACATTTACAACAAAGAAGCAATAGTTGTACATTTTATTCAAAAACTGTCTAAAATCAATATGTGACACATTGTTCTAATAAATATTTGGTTTTCCATAGTGACAATGAAAAGACCAATAATGTCTGTATCTATCAACATGGTCGGAATATGATATTAAGCACATACCGTATTTTCAGTTTATTATTACTCCCTTCAAAATATTAAACCTATTTTCAAGTTTGTTGTGAAATTTATGAACGAGATACTAATTTAACAACCTGAACTTCATTTATGCACCATATATGATTTTTACATTTTAAAATATTTGAAATAAAAAGACATTGAAATGGTAACATTTCTAACATAATTCAGCCAAACTATGTATTTATAATTAATTTATAAAAAAAAGATAACAGATATGAAAGAAGTAAATTGATTTTAATTTTGGATTTAGCACACCTATTAAACATTGAAACATTAAGAATAGTTGTGTAAATTCTCATAAAAGTCTTTTTTGATTTAGAAGCTGTCAGATGGTGTTGTGTGCAATGGCTCTCGGTCTCAGACTAAAATAATTGTATATGAGACAGAAAAATTTGTTTGTATTGGGATGCCTGAATGGCATAATGGTAGCACACTAGTGTATAAAGCTATGTAAAGGCAATAATGTTTATTTTCAAATAATAATCAGATTTATATAATTGAAGTGGAAATTTTTACATCACATATCATAAAAATGTGAATTTCTCACCTGACTAGTTTTGAAGGCTATTGCCTCCATCATCAGCTATACTCCAACTGTTTGAAATTCCTCCTGCCACATAGTGCAGCTTGAATGAACTTTGAGATCAAATCTTGCTTGGTGGAATCTTCAAAATTCATGGACTTGTATATGTTCTTCTGAATGTATATCTTTTCCCAGACGGAGGAGTGTAGCAGATGACGAAGGTAATAGCCTTCGAATCAAATAAGTGAGAAGTTCATATTTTTATCAGGTGAAATATAAGAATTTTCAATTAAATTATATAATATTGATTAAATGATATAAAATAACTTAATTTGGTTGAGGCAATAATCACACAAAATACATACTGTATTTTCAGGTTGGTAATTTTGTGATTAACTTCAGACTAGAAGATTATACATGATTATAAATTACATATCTCATATTTTACACAAAAACATTTAAATTCTATGAACATTAAATTATTCACACTGTAAATGAAGGGTACAGGTAAAGAACCAGGTAAGTCACTTTTTTTTCAAAATGGGAGTTTGAGATATCATTAAATTATTCATGCAAAGGACAGTCTTTTAGAAGTGTGAAACAGTTTAATCATTCTTTTTATTTACCTTCAATGTTTGGCATACGGGTAAATAAATAGGTGCATTGTGTCTGTTTTGTAGATTTCATAGAAAAGTGGCTTACCTGAATTTTTCCCTGTACCTTTCAAATGCACTTTCACAATATTGTCTAGTTACCAAAGTTACAAACAGACAGGAACTAAATTTTTCTGTGAAAAATAAAAAATTCATACCATCTACCTAACTTCAAATATAATTACAATAAACCTCATAGTGTAATTTCCTACATATACTTAATTCAAATAGAAGACTTTGTATTGTATATTTAAGATTAAAAGATTGTCAATATAAAAGAAGAAATATTTTAAATATTATATTGTAGATATTAAAATGCAATATGTAACTTGAAATGCTGTTTTACGTACTTTTTTTTCTGTGCTCTTTATGATATAAAAATTTAAAATATCACGTTTTGAGTCTGTTGTTTTTTATGCAACGTGTTTAAATGCTTCTAATTTACTTTTCAGTCATAGATAAATCATGCAAAGACTTTTGTATTCGTTCCAGAGCTCTGCTTGTAGAGTTTTCATCATGTTCACATATATATCCAGCTTTTGTGGAACATTCTGATCCTTGATATTCGTATCCTCTGATTGTTGGATTGTATGCAAGTTTCAAACATCTTCCATTGCCTTTGATGTTATTACTTGAGGATTCTGTTGTGTTGGAGTTCACTGGACGGGCGCTGTTTGACCAAATCCATAGAAGTCCTGGATTTAACCCACCAGTCCAAAAATCTTTTCCTATAAACAGATATTATGAAGAAAAAAATTAATAACATTAATAAGTCTTCAATGTAATATTTATAAAACTAGGTGAGTTGGCTCAGGCAGTACTGTTTGAGACTTGTATTCGGGAGTTTGTGGGTTCAAATCCCAGTGCCGACAAACCTGATTGAAGTTTGTTTTTATTTTAATTAGTTGTCAAGATAAATGCTGAATTGGAATTTTATTATCAGGAGTCATTTAATCTTAATCACAATTTCATATCATTAAAATATACACATGTCTATGACTATACACTATATGAGGCATCTAGTTTTAAAACTCATTCATTCCAGTCTAAGCAATTTTGAGATAAATACAAAAAACTTATAAATCAATTATTGGGCACTGAGATGAATACTTTCTTGTATATATAATCAGTATAAGTACTATGTTTTATCTACAAATCAGAAAGAAATAAATAAGTTTGGAATGTTATAGTTTTGCAACCAAACAATGGAACCATTTAGTTATGAAAATTAGTAGTTTTCAAATGTTCTGAAGCTCTTGATTTGTCATTCGCTTGTTCTGAAAATTATGCTTTGTGGAAAAGGTTTGTTTTACACTTAATGAAAGTAAAAGTATATTGTTAAATTATTATTCTTCTTCTTCCTTTCATATGATAGACCTAGTGGTCTGTTATGGTCTCAATCCAACATTTGAAGGGTCTGCCCAAAGATCTCTTGCTTCATCATTTAGAGCAGTCCTTTTACATCTTCTTTGAGACTTTTTAGTAAGGTTAGTCCTCACAACAGGTTACTGGCCTGAAGTAAGCAAGTTGCCACCTTAGGCCTCTTGACAGGCACGATTATGATACAGCATTTACTCTGTATCTTGATGGAACAGTTATACCGCCGTGACTCGGTCTCCAGAGCCCCGCTTGTTTTAGGCAGGTTGCACCACGAGCAGGTGGGGTTGGGATTTAGATAGGAGAGGTTATATAGAATGCACTTCACTATCTTTTGCAACCCTTTATCATTAATATATTATTAATAATTGTAAAAAATAAATATTTTTCAAAATATGTGAAAACATCATATAATTTAAGCCACTTTTCATATTTATGTCCACAATTAATTGTGGAATATTGAAACAGAAATACTTCTTAAACACGTAGGGTCATATCTATGAACACATTAGACCATAAAAGTCATTCTCTGCTGAGAAAGTTGCATCCAAAGACGTTTTTGCATAATCAAAAATCTGTTCATGCGATAATAATTGTCGAAATTCCTAAGCTACCTGGTGAGGTGACTTTGCAGAGAACGAATCGTGAGCAACCTGATGGGAACTGATGGTAACCGACATACTTTGAAACCTTGCTGCTTTATCCAAGATGTTGGACCTTGAAGACTTCGATCATGTTTTCGGTACATGCGGAGAAGAGGAATTTGATAGAGTCTACCAAAGAATTCAACTGGAAGAACAGGAGAATCAGCGTAATATTGCACGATGCAGACGTCGTCATATATGGTATTATTTGTGGGACACAAGCGTAAATGCATTCCTCTAGCAGACGAAAATAACAGAAGTGAGAATTCTGGGTAATTTCTTGCCAATATTACGAAAAAAACTACTTTCATGCATGACCAGTCAGTGACTCACTAATTCGGTCTTTGCACGTTCTCACAGAAAACTCAGCTCACCCGAGACTAATGTATTTACATACGGCCCTTAGACAATATTTATCTTTATCAAAAAAGCATTCTTCACTTGAATATTCTTGATCTTCAAGAACATCTGTTAAAACTTCTTCAGCACATTTGTAGAAATTTAGTCAGCCACTCTGTCTTCAATCAATACCAAAATGCTTCATCAACAGTGTTTCATTTGATTTTTTAGCTTTCACAGGAACATTTTGAGTAGCGGTTCTGGCAGTATGGTTTCTAATGTTTATACTCTTTTAAGGACTGATTGATATACTCCATAATCACCTGTGTAGCATATTCCACCTTTTACAATTGCAGACTTGTTTCTGTTTCTTTACAATTTTTTTTTTAAATCAAGTATATTTGCTTTAACGAATTGGAAATGACATTGTCCTGATAGCTTAATTTTGACTCAACCATCTTCTTCCAGTCAAAAACAAAATTGTGTTGTTCTAAATTCTTTACAGTTGCAAATTTGGAGATGATTTCTCTACATTCTTCTGAATTTACTATTGTGTCTTTCTTTTGTACGACTTCTGTATTTGTCCAAAGGCATTAGGTGGTAGAAAAGAATGTCCTACTACCAGAAGAGTTATATCAATCTCTATAACTGAAGAATTGGTATGATGAAGCCAATGAATCAACATTCCCATCATTGTTATATTCTTATTTTTCTGGGACACTCTTCTGTGAACAATTTAATACAGTTACTTCTATAAAATTTAGAGTTCTTAATTTGGCATGTACCATGGATGATATTTCATTGGATCTTTTCATTCATTCATTTTCAGTCGATGTGTAAGTGGTCATTAATTGTTCACTGTATGAAGCAGTGGAGTGTCTCTCATAAACATTAAAATTACAGAAATAAAATTGCCTCGAATAATGCACTGATTGATCGGGTACATGGAGGAGAACCATATTCATTTGGCAGTCAAAACTCAATATCATAGTATTTTCTTCTGCTTCCTTGATCATTCCATAGAATGCTTTTGCCTTCAGTTTATGTAATATTAGCTGACCTATCAAATTTTCCTTTGCAGGACCACAAGGAGTGGTTGCTATTGAATCCTTCAGACTAATTCATTCAAAATAAGCATCAGTTGATGGATTTTGAAGCTAAGGTTAAAAAGTCTTGGACAAATATTGATGAAAATACTCATATTTTACCTTCACGTTAACATTTTCTTCACAATAAGCTTTCCATAATTTATGTATACTACACTCACTTTTCATATATTGCCATTATGTTTTACTTCTGCCATAGTGAGATGTTATATTTAAAAATCTAGAGAGATTAAACAGCTGTAGTGTATCACAAAGGAAGCAATTTTGAAACCTCAGTCACTATCTGACCACTATTTTAATATTGGAAGGAATTAGATTTGAAACAGCTCCTGATTTATAAACAGTAAAAAAGATGTAGATATGTTCAACTATTCTTGAACGTGTGTATGAAAATTTTGTGCAAACATGATTTTTGCACAAGCAGCTTGAGGACTGATGGAAATTTAATCAAGCATACTTGCAAAAGGATGATTGAACGTGTATAAGGAACAATGTTTTTTTATTTAAATTTATCGCTCACACTGAAGGACAAATTAATATTTGAAGAGAAAAATTTTCTTCATGGGTTCAAATCTCACTTTGAGCAAAAAATTTTCTCTTCAAATATGTATTGATGTGTATGGAAGCTTGTGCAAGCTTACTCAGTTAAAGGTAAAAAGAACTACCCTTACTCCAGATTCGGTTTTATATTTTTTCACAAACATTTTTCTAGGAATGGAGATTGAATTTTTTTTTTTGTGTATTGGTATGGTTTGTGGTGTTGGACAGCATCCTGTGATTTTGTCAGCAGCTGTTAAAATTTGCTTGTCAGATGTCAAGGGTAGTTATTTGATTGTTTCTGTGTGTGTGTGTGTTTTCTTCTTCTTCTTTTTCTTCTTCCTTTTTTTTTTTTTTTTGAGCTGTGGGTGTTAAAGGATGGAGGAATAAAGTGCACGATAGGAGAGAGTGGTCGATTTAACTAAAAAGGCCGTGAAGCCATACAAGTAGATATTCAGACCGTAGTTGCTAAGAGAGCTGTTTATTAAGGCTGCTGCAAGGATAGAGAAAACTTTCAATTTTCTTCTCAGTTGTCCTCTATCAACATTTTTAATTTAGGACGTATGGCGTATTTAGTTGGTGGAGACATTTCTCCTATGTTTCTGTTTGAATTTAATAACAATTTTTCAAAAGACCAAAGTCATGTCCAGGGTTTTATGGACGAACAGATTTATGATACAAAATTCATTGGCTCTATGGTATATACCTAGTGGAATCATCTTTCATGTATTTATTCTTCTCCATGGCATGATAGACCTAGAAGGCCCTTAGCCTACAGCTGTTGGCCTCACATCCACTTGTGTTAGTTAGGGATGACATATTGTCAACATGTCTGGTCCTCCAGCCATTATAGCTGGTTTTGTCAACCTGACTTCACTATTTATTGCAGCTACCCAAATGCCTCATAATGCAATGTTAAATGGGCAATGGTCCCCTACTAGCTGGAATCCCATGGGAAAATTTATTCTCCCATGGGGAGTCCAACCAGTGCAAGTCCCGTAGCTCTGCATCAGGTGCAGACCATGTCTTTATTTATTATTTTCACTATTTCCCATGGGAAAATTTTCTCTCCTACGAGGACTCCAGTCAGTGCAAGTCTCATAGTCCTGCACCAAGGCATCATGCCTTAAACTGTACTGCTTTAGTGTGGGACCATGTCTAGTTATTATTTTCACCATGTATCACTAAACTTTTGGTGCAAAGAGAGACAAATAGACAGATTGAGATGAATAGGCTATATCTCTTTTTAAGTTTTATATATATCACTAATTAAATTTGAGTTGTTTTTTGACTCACCTCATATTTCTTGATTTTTATGCAGATCCAGGTCTTGACACTGAATTTGTGACATTATCGATGCATCATCACGATCACAACTGCCGTTTTGCAGTTGTCTCTCTTTCAAATTGATTTCTGCGCTCTCTGTTGGATGACCGATGAATTTCCTAATCAATCCCCTCTCATTTTTGCCGGGTACTTCAAAATTCATAGTTTTCTTTTTATTCTTGTGTATGTAAATTTTCTCCCAAATTGTGAGTTCCTTTGATTTTTCTAACTGTTTAAGTAATTTTGCCTTGGTTCAATTCTGTGTTTTTCTGACTAAGCATGGGTGGCTATTGCAGATTTTTCTATTTCTCCATTCTTAACATTTCTAAGGTGTTCTTTCAATCTTGTATTTAAATTCCTTTTTGTTTTCCCTATGTATATTGTATATCATCAGAAGTAAAATTGTACTTGATAATAAAATTTTACATATCTAGGATGCAATATCTCATATGAAGAAGAAAAGGATGTAAATGCAAAAATATCTAAATTTTTAAGAATTTTAGGGTTAATAAATCCTATCTTCAAGCCACAGTTAGTCCAAAAACATTCAAGACTAAAAGTGTATAAAGCAATGGCTCTTCCAACTCTTTTGTAGGATAGAGAAGTATGGACGTTAAAACAGAAGGATAGCCTAATACAGAGACTTAGATCTGCTGAAATGAGATACCTTCGGAGGACTACAGGACACACACTACTTTGATAACAAAAAAAATGAAGACATCTTAGAAGAATTACACATGGAATCTTTAGAAAACAAAATTTCTGATTATAAGTCAAGATGGATGCAACATGTTCATCGAATGGAAGATCACAGGATACCCAAACAAATGTTAAGATATCAACCTAGAGGAAGAAGAAGACCAGGACGTCCACTCAAAAGACTTCATGAATGTACTATGATGATGGTGATATTGTTTCACAATCTTTACAATCAATTTGATAAATTCCTGATTTGTTGCTGTCTTCAATATTTTCATTTTTGTTCGTTTTGATAAATTTATTGAAACTGTATTTATTTTTCGGTGCTAATTTAATGTTAAATTTGTTGACAATTTTTTGAAACTTGTTAAATACTAAAGGGTGATATGTAAATTTCTTGAATTTTTTACCAATTTCTTATCTCTCTGAAGAGTACTTTCATTTATCACTATTTGTTTCTTGAATTTATTTATTTTCTTGTGAATCATCTTTTGCAATTTTTATGTTTTTTCTCTTTCTTGAATTTTTTTTTTTTTTTTGCTCATGGGAACATTTATATTACAGAGCTGTGTCTAATTTTTCAATTCAACCAATGGTAACATTTTTGTTAAAATTGGAAATGGCGAAGGAATACCTTTGTCAAACAAAACAATTTTGGATTTTTGCTCCTAAGTGATACATATTTTATATTCAGAGCGACGAACGTAGTATGAGCATGTGTGTTATCTAATAAGAACTCATATTGTGTCAGGAATAAAACATAAAGTATATAGACGACGGAGTTTGCTTAAGATTGGGCCGACTATTTTCTTTTATTAGATACAACTTTCCTCATTAGAGGATTGCCTCAAGGACAAAGTGATACAGACAATTAATTTTTGGAATTGATGAAATACATTTTGTAAATACATTAAAAAAATATTCAAATTGTAGGCCTAATTGAAGTATACATACTATAAAGTAGAAATTTTGTAAATATGGTTTCTTAAAATTGAAATTGATCCTCTAATGGCAGCGATGGCAATTTTAGAAAGATACACCCTGTCCAAATCTAAGAAATTTAAAAATTTGGCTAAGAATCCTGGTATAGTACCTCATCATAAGAGAACATAATCATTTTATTTGCGAATAACAAGTACATGTTACAATAATTGTGAATTTATAGTCAGTGTAAATAGTGATAGTGAAAGATTAAATAAATAATCTTATGACCATCGTGATTTGGACCACAATACTCCCAATCAATATACGTATCATATACCAGCTTGTTTATGTGTATTGTTTGGTTGGAATTATAAATCCTTTTGTTATTTCTACCTAAATTCATCTCGTCAATAATTCTCGTTGCAATTATTACTAATATATCACACCTCCAAACCCAAATCTATTATCACGGCCCTAAGAGACCCTCATATCTACTAAAGTGTTGCCGCAATATGAAGGGAGAAGAATACAAAACTGTACGCTACATGATCTTTATGGGAAACCTGATGTAGTAAAAAAACTCTATATCGTCGCCATTCTAGTAGATTTCACTAAGTCCAAAATTGTTGTTTTGAGATACTGCGATTTTAAAATTTAATTAACCTTCATAAGTCAGTTACGCCACAATGATGAACTTTAACCAGATAATTTCTTCTGATCACACTTCCTAGTTATATTCCTCATCATAATTGTGAAGTTCTTGCCAGTAGATCTGTATTATTTCTTAAAATAACCAAAATAATGGAGTTAGTGACTTCTGCCTGAAGAAGGAAATCATTTTTGTGTGAAATATAAGGCACTGATTTTATAAATATTTATTTCGTAATGTGTTATTATAAACACAATTTGACAATTTGTTTATTGAAAATTATTCAGTTTTCACTTACTTAGAAAACTAGACAACAAATATGATTATTACAAGTATATATTTTTTTCTATGAGATCAATAACATAATTTAAATTACACAGCAAATTATTTAGCTTTCCAATCAAATGAAATGAAAAAAAAAAAAAGTCTATTTAAGTAAAATTAAGTACAGGAATGAGCATTTTGGGAATTACAAATACATATTTCTGGCTGAAGACGTCCCAAGAATATGCCTATTCCCCTTAAGGCTTACAAGGCTCCCTTCACTATATCTGAACAGAAGTACAAGGATTTGATGTTGCTCTGTGATAAAGAAGTAATTTCAATGGTATTTCAACCTTAGTTTCGTTCCTTGCCACACTCAGGAACAATTGAAGAGAAAAATCCAGAACCAAGCTTGGTAAGTGAAAGTGATCCTGAAGATCAAAGAAGCGACTAAGTTATTTTTTAATTGAGTTGAACAGATTATTTGTTGTGTAACTACTTGGCAATATTTTTCTATCCAAACAATTTTTGTAACCTTCAAACTTATTATTGCACACTTTTCAAAGTGACTAGAATAAAAAAAAATACTTGTAATAATCATATTTGTCTAGTTCTCAAAGTAGCAGAAAACTGAATAATTTGCAATAAACAAATTGTCAAATTGTGTTTATAATAATACATTACAAAATAAATATAAAATCAGTGCCTTATATTTCATTCAAAAATGATTTCCTTCTTCAGGCAGAAGTCACTAACTCCATTATTTTGGTTATTTTAAGAAATAATACAGATCTACTGGCAAGAACTTCACAATTATGATGAGGAATATAACTAGGAAGTGTGATCAGAAGAAATTATCTGGTTAAAGCTCATCATTGTGGCGTAACAGACGTCTGAAGTTTAATTAAATTTTAAAGTCGCAGTATCTCAAAACAACAATTTTGGACTTAGTGAAATCTGCCAGAACGACGATGATATCTTGCACAACATTTTACAAGACAGATAAAATTTGCTTCCTTTTAAACACTTGACACTCCGTAGATTAAAAGAAATCCTATTAGAACACTCAACAATTAATTAATGTAATTAAAACCTGCACCGATAAAGTATGATGTAACAATAGTAAAGTTTTAGTGATTTCTGCCTGACTAAATAATGTCTAATCTGGACTTGATGAATACATGAAGCATCTATAAATTAGAAAAGGACAGGGATAGCACTTAGTGGCTATTGCTAGACTGTGAAGAATCATTCTCATAATATAGTAGTGAACATATCTTAAAACAGCCAATTTTGGACTTAGTGACTTCTGCCTGAACACCGACGATATAGACTACGATGGGTAGGGCATGTGGCCCAAACAGGGAATGAAAGAGAGGCATAGAAACTCCGTGTCAAGAATGAGGAGGGGAATAATGTTAACCATGAATGAATTTCGTCCGTACTCGACATCTTCTAAACACAAACTGATGCTTGTACCATGTGGAGATGATGGATATTTGTGCATGCTTGAACGTGTATACCGTCTTAAGGCTGCAAATACCATACTGCACAATTTCCATCCCAGTCCACAATGTTATAAACTACCTAATTGAAACCTATGTTAATGTTATTTTCTTATTAATGACTTTAAAATATAAATTTGTATAAGGATGGATTGAGGTCCTAATACTTGGAAAGAAGAAGAAGAAGAAGAAGATGGATTGAGATCATGGATGGTGTGGGAATCTTCAGATGTGACTATGAGGATATCTGAGCAAGTCATCATATCAAGCAAATGCTCATAACATCAGTGCTTGAGAATTAACAATGTATAAGAGAGAAATTTGCGTCTATATTGGAGTGCTGAGATAGCTCAGCAGTAGACCATTGACCCAGAAAGCCACAGGTCCTGGGTTCAAACCCCAGTCTGAGTGTATAAATTCTCCCTTCATATATAGGTCATTATATATTCATCACAAAATGATTCTACATTTCTTGAATTTTTGTGTGCATGGATTCATTTTCCCGTGATATAATGTATCGTATATAATAGATGCCCAATGATAGGATATTTCAAAAAGTATTTGCTTACAGACCTAATGGGAAGAGAAATAAGGGAAGAGATGGAGAGATCAGCTCACCTCAGGCGGTCCATGATAAAAGGCCTAATCCTTGATTGTATTTAATGATGATGATTTACCTTAAAATTAGAAAAATAATAATTGAAATAAAAAATGTATACATTACCTCTTATAGTGGAAGTTGTTTGTAAATAAGCCACAATGTCTTGGTTCTCTTCTACTGTCTCTAGTTCTGCAAGTCTTGAACCCAGAGCTCTACACATAGATGATGAAGATTTCCAGTTAAGCTCACGTTCACTGAAGTGATAACAGAATGCTCCTACTCGTGAGAAATTCGATGGACACGGCTCTGAAACTGTAAATCAGGTATTAACTTGCTCTGTCTCAGGACTCATGTAAACTATTCTACCCTGATTTCAATTGTTTATTATTATAAGTTATTTACTTCAATATAAATTAAATAACTCTTTTCTCAGTCCACCACTCAAGTCTCAGGGTAACATAAATGCTTCAGTTGCAACGACCCTAGTTCAATCCCCGGTCAAGGCAAGTTTCCTGTTAGGGGTTTCTTTGGGATTTTTCTTCACCTCTAAAACAATTAATTGTCAGGAAACTTAAAGGCCCAAATAGTCCCCAAACATCATTTGGCCATCATAATCATCCATATAATTTATAACATTCAGTAAATACTTCATATAGATCTACTGTACTTCAAATAGAAAATATTTACATACAACATTAAGATTAATAAAATATTGTGCATAATCTCTTGGGTTCAATTTTGGAAGAAGAAGAAGAAGAATCATAAAATGTGGAAATTGAAATATAACACTGGGCAACAATGATTTCATTGCATGGAACTTCTGAACATTTCAAGGGTGAAACTTACCCACAGAATCCATATTTGAACTCAGAAAAATCCTATCACATGACATTTCCTCAGAAATTATAGTGTACGAATTTGCATTATGTGTAATTTTCTGAAAAACCTTGTTTCACAATACCTGCAAATTTATGTTTATATTAGTTTGGTTATACAAAATATCCGTGTTTCATTTTCAAGTGGGGCAGTAGGGTTAAAGCACAACATTGGATTAAGAGGATTAAGAAGGAATGGCCCCGAAGACAATGGAATGTTGGTTCAAAAAACATTAAGAAGAAGAATCATATTAAGGCTTTTGATGTTCTCTTACCTCCTCTCCATATTAAGTTAGGACTCATGAAACAATTTGTCAAGGCCTTGGGAAAGGAAGGGCATTGCTTCTTGTACATTAGTGAAAAGTTTTCAGGTATAAGCAATGTATGGTAAAAGTAAAAAAAAAAGTATATTTACAGGCCCGTATATCAGGAAGCTGCTTTGTGATGATACTTTTGAAAGTAAAATGAACTAGAAATAGTTGTTAGCATGGCAATTATTCCGAGACGTTGTGTTGTTATAAAGTTTCTAGGTGATATAAAGGACCCAGATTACAAAAAACTTGGTTAAACAAAATGTTGAATACATTCAAGGAACTTGAATGTAACATGAATCTCAAGGTCCCCATGCTACATTCTCACTTGGACTACTTTTCCAAGAATCTTGGGGACTACAGTGAAGAACATGGGGAGAGATTCCACCAAGATCTCAAAGAATTAGAAACAAGATACCAAGGCAGGTGGAGCACCACAATGCTCGCCGACTACTGTTGGATGATGAAGAGGTAAACTCCTAGAAGTTTTTATAAAAGGAAGCCATCACGAAAAAACTTTAACATACAAAAAAAAAAGATCACATTGAACACTGAAGATTAACTGCATCACTACATATATATATAGTTGGCAATTAAACTGACAATATTGCAATAATTAGTCATTTCTAATACTAATTACTAAAAACATTGTAAAAGAATTTTTTCTAAAAAACCACTGCATTTGTGCATTAAGCGTTACACTAATCTCTGTTTTGCAAAAAAATCCTGACGTGATACAAAAAAACTGTTTAGGTTAAAGCACACCTGAAATATATTAGGGCACATGTCAAAGTTTATGTAATGTTCTGAAAGTGAAAATTTGTCGCCCAGTGTAATTAGTAATAGGGAAAGTCGTCGGTGTGCTAAAACCAGTTCTCTGAAATATGAAATTTCCCAATAAAACTGAAATCCCTATGACGTAGTATTATACGGGGCAGAAACTTGAAAAATGAATGAACAACAAACATATAATACAAAACTATTAAAATGGATTTTTAAGATCTTTCAGAATATCAAGAATAGAATAAAGAATATGGATACTAGGAGAATAATGGATTATATATAACTATAATAGTGGAAGAAAGAAGATTAGGAGATCTATGGAGAATTGAAGAAGACGACATGGTAGACCAAAAAGAATTTGATGGAAAAATATTGAATAATCAATGCAAGATTTTACAGTCTATCAGAAGGAGATACAAATAAGTTAACGTAAACTACCCCTTCCTGTTATATAGGGTGCTCTAAAATTCCCCTTACAAACTTCTAGGACTTGTAGAGGGGACTGGGTTGATAGTATTTAGAATTGGAAACCATGTCCGGAAACTTACAGTTTCCGTGCTACAGCCGTTTGAAAACAAACATTGCCTGAACGTACGTCACGTGTCTTAACAAGTAATAGCTTCGCGATTCGTTCACCGGACAATTGACATTTATCCTACCTCTCGGAGCTGGTTCGAGCCTCATTCACGTGTCTTTCAGTGTTAGAACACCATGGTTGAGTACATTTTTTGCTGAAACACGACATGATTCTTCCTTATAGCGACGCTCGAGATAATCGCCTTTATCAAGATCGTTTCTTTTCCACAAACGTCCGATTCCATCGCATACCCTTTTCGCCATAATTACCCAACGGCTTCGAGAAAGGGGTACCTTCATCGCCAGCAGGAATGACTGTGGTGCTCGAAGGAGACGCCGCACTCCCGAATTGAAAGAGGCCGTACTGCATAAAGTTGAAGGGAACCCGTCAACGAGTACACGAGCAATTGCGCGTGTTGTGGTTGTTGCTCCTAGCACCGACTGAAATGTTATGCATGAACAACTACTACATGCATACCACCTCCAAAGGGTACATTCACTACTGCCAACCGATTTTGCTCCACGCGTTGAATTCTGTACGTGGTTTCTGCACCGCTGCATCAACGAGTCCCCATTTCCACGGCTCATTCTCTTCACAGATGAATGTACATTTACTGGGGATTGTGTTACTCAGTTCACGGAACAGTCATGTCTGGGTAGACGAAAACTCTCATGCCGCCCACGTCCAGGAATTCCAATACAGATTTTCTGTTAATGTGTGGGCAGGTATTCTGGATACTCATGTGATTGGAGTGTACATGCTTCCATCCAGGCTAACAGGTCCCATCTACTTGATCTTCCTACAAGAAATATTGGATATGTTGTTGGATATTGTGCCATTGAACATCCGTCAAGACTTTTCACTTCATGATCGAGAACATCTGGACCGACTATTCGAATAAAGATGGATAGGCCGAGGTGGTCCAATTGTATGACCTCCACGATCACCGAATTTGACTCCATTGGACTTTTTCCTCTGGGGTCTTACGAAGAGTTTGGTTGATGAGACTCATGTAGAGACAGATGGTGGCACGAGTTGTGGTCGTTGCAGGAAAGATTGCAGATACACCAGGTGTGATAGAGCGCGTTTACCAAAACATCATTCGTAAGTACAATGTGTCACGCCTCATAATATATTACCTGTAAAAGCGGTCGCGTTAAACACATGTTTTCTAACGGCTGTAGCACGGTAACGGTAAGTTTCCGGACATGGTTTCCAATTCTAAATACGTATTATCAACTCGGTCGCCTCTACAAGTCCTAGAAGTTTGTAAAGGGAATTTTAGAGCACTCTGTATATAAAATAAATTGTTTGATTAAAGAGAAAATTCTGTATTAAGAGACACATCTAAGGAAAAAAAATAATATTCATTAATATTTTTAAAAGATAGATATTTATTTTATATATTTAATTAGTATTATCTTAAAATTAGTGATAACATTATGAAATATTATTCAACTTCGGAAACAACGCATAATGAGTGATCGCTAGCATTAAAAGAAAATAAATTCTGCATAAATTACTGAAACCGACACCGAGACAAAAACCCTGATGAAACCTTCATGGTGAGTCTTAGTGGAAGTTCGGAGAGCTCCGTTCTGCCATATCAATTTTCCTCGCTACAATTAGCGATATCGTAGGATAATTAAGATAATATTTATGGGGAAAGCAACGGGAAACTATGACACTTACATACTAGTAGTTATATGTATACCCATTGACCTCCAAACTTGACATAATTAGTCTTTCTATCAGGTGGATAATGTTGAGTTTGCAAAACTTTTAATTGTGCAGAGAACTGTGAAAGAAGTAATAGTTTTATTAAAATATAATATATTTACCTTGATTTTTGTTTTTAGTCGCCATCACGTAATACAAGAGCTCTTCTGTTCTTCTCAATCTCTTCTCCATGAAATCTACCCTATAAACCAATTTCTCAATAGCTCCTAACAAGTAAAGATCTGTCTCTGTAACTTCTCTATTATTTCCTGAAGAAGGGTCAGATGGTCTAGTCGGTTTACTTCCAGAGGTAATCACAAAAGGCTTCATTTTCATGACTTTATCTTCTCTGGTTCCCGTTGAAATTGCCCATTCTTCAAGCAGCGGTGACCAAATGCCTTCTCTAGGAGTTCTTCCAACATTTTCAGAGGTAGTACTGAATTGTTTGATCTTTCGGCAACTGTTGAAAGTACAAGCAAACAATGTTTTTTTATCCTATTTTTATTTCAAATCTCTATTTGGACTCTAGCATGGAACTCACTTCTCAGTCATGTCAGCGATTGCCAAACACTATCATTATTTAAATCCAAATTAATTGATAATTAAGGTTCCACATAATAAAAATACTACCTCTAGCAACAATATTCAGCATTTTGCATAGGTGCCTAATATGGGATAGTTCCCTAATATGTGATACTTCGATTCTGATCATAGTATGTGATGAACTCTGCTGGAAATTTTCTAAATAAGATCCCCAGCAAGTCCAAGCATGATTCCATGAACGAAGGCGCCAATGCGAGATTGGATAGCGTGGGTAGAGGTTGTTGTTCAAAAAATTAAATTTCAAGTTTTTGTAGTGTTGGTGTTCCTTGGATATCTGTGCTTAAAGGTGAGTGGACAAAGCTGTCCTGTTTAATTGTTCTTATTTATTATATAATTTCCTATATGTAACGACAATTGGTTTTGTTTTTAACCGAAGGTGATTCTCAAAGTCGTTGTTTCTTTTTTCAAGATGGCTAGCTCCTAATATGCGATACTATGGTGTACCTAATATGCGATAGTATCGCTTATTAGGGTACCCTATCGCATATTGGGAATTTGTTTTTTTTGCATGTTTCTTATAAATTATACATTAAATTATAACAATAAATTTATTAAATATAGCACAAAATTCCGCTAATTTACTTTAAATAAGTGGTTCTATCCAACCTATATCGTCAAACTAAGGGGACGCCATGGAAGGACAATTTTATGCTCTGAGATGTAAGGATGTAAGGAGCATGACATTTCAGCTTCTTATTAGGAATCGGCTAAAAAATCCGTTCAATTCAGATAAGGCTTCAGCAGGCAAAAAATGACTCGGGGCTTTTCTGAAAAGGCATCCAATTTTAACTCTGAGAACTCCACAAGGGATCTCCGCAGCAAGAGTGAAAACTTTCACTCCAGAGAACGTGGCAATTTTTTTTATATTTATGAAGCTATTCTACAAAAGGTCAACCATAAGGTTCACAGGATCTATAATGTTGAAGAAATCGGGATGACATCTGTGCAGCACAAAGATAGCAAGTTATTGCTATGAAGGGGAAGAAGCAAGTTGTTGTCTTGACTTCATCGGAGAGGGGCAACCTAATCAAAATTGTGACTTGCATGAATACAGCAGGCACTTATGTTCCTCCTCTAATTGTCTTCCCAAGTACAAATATGAAAGAAGAACTCATGGATGGTGCACCACCAGGATCAGTGTCAGCTTGCCATCCAAGTGGTTGGACACAGACTCACATTTTCACCAAATAGTTTGATCATTTTTTGAACTTTGTGAAGCCGTCATCTGAAGACCCTGTTGCGCTGGTACTTGGTAGGCATTGTTCCCACACAAAGAACCTTGACGTAGTAGATAAAACAAGGGAAAATAATGCCCACATTGTCTGTTTGCCACCTCATTCCATGCATAAAATGCAACCCCTTGACGTGGGATTTATGGGACCATTTAAGACCTATTACGCCCAAGAAATAGAGACTTGGCTGAAAAGTAACCCTGGTCGTATTATCACTCCATTATTAGTAGCCAGGTTATTTGTGGCAGCCTACATGAGAGCAGTCACAATGAAAGCTTCCGTCAACGCCTTTATAAAAACAGGGCTCATCCCTTGTAACAGGCACATCTTCAGAGACAATGCATTTTTAATTCACCGAGCAGATGACTCTGCTCTAGAAACAAATGGTGAAACTCATTGTGAGCCTAGTACAAGCGGTATAAATGCTGTTCAACAGATTAGACAAACTGTAAGCCCTAAAGACATCAGACCCCTAAGGAAGCCATCTGATGATTCGGCCGGTAAAGGAAGATCACGTTCGGGTTCTGCTGAATTAATAACATCGGCTCCATACAGGCAACGATTAAAACATAGCAGCAGAAACTAAGAAGACAGCAGCAAAGAGATTATTCGAGAAGAAGTAAAAAAATCTTCAAAAAGAAAATCAGAAGAATTTTCGAGTGACTCTGAATCTGATGTTCATCTAGCTGAAAGTGGTGATTCGGATTTGGACATTGATGACGAAGATACTCAATGCCTTTTCTGCACTGGTCGTTTTTCGGATGATAAGCACGGGGAAAAACGGGCACAGTGTTCGAAATGTTATCGCTGGGCTCATGAAGAATGTGATGTCGAAGAAAATACTTTTTTATGTCCTGACTGTAGTAAATTTAGACGCAATAATCTGATGTGACAGTTAACTCATTAAATATATGAAGATGTAAAATTAAATTGTCTTGTTTCATGTTATTCACACTTTTAAAAAATCTTTGTTGGCTACCCCATATTATTAGGAGACCTCTTCCTCAATTGTAAGAAATGACATGTCATTAATTTTTAAGTAATTACGCCTTTTTGAATTTTTTTATTGCAAATTTGATATTTGCGTTGTAAAATGTAACTATGTTAAATAGTAATGACATTATTTAAATACTTTTCAGTCTATGTTCGATTGCACAACAAGCATTTAAAAAAGTGTGTCTCAGATTAGGCACCTTTCCTCTATACCTATAAATATTAATATATGAAAGTTTTCTTATTTTATTTTATTCTATTTTATTTAATTCTATGTTTTATTAAAGTCACAATTTTTTTAAGTATTTCGCTTTTAGGATCTTTGGATATATAAAGGGTATAGGGAAAAATCGGGTAAGTCAGTTTTTCATTGATCCTAGAAAACGTTATTTTAATTGTAAAACAACCCTTACTTCCTTACCTGTATGCAAATTTTGGAGATAAATGAACCCTTTTCTAATCTGTATCTTTTACTGTATCACACTTCTAAATAATAGTGCTATCCATCGAGAATCTAAAGACACCTCAAACTCCATTTCCATGAAAAAAAAGACTTACCCGTTCTCTTCCTGCTGTTTATTATTGTCTATATTCATGTGTATTGTGCAAATATAACTGATATTTAAATTCAATTCATTACAGACCTATCACTTGATGATATGATGGAATTCATTATGGTAATTAAATTCCAGCTCAACATTGGCCTTAAAAGTGAGGGAGACCACGAAACAACCAAATCGGGATTTGTAGTCAGACCTCCGAATGTGACTCTGAAATACCATCGTCTCAACTTATTCAGTACTGTTTTTCTGTAAAATCTCTCTCTCTCTCTCTCTTTTTTTTTTTTTTTTTTGTAACATGGTAGGAATACATGTAATTTCTTACATCTTAAGCATTGCTGTTTACTGTGAAATTATTTGAACTCTCCGCAGAGATTTATCGGTACTGAATTTACTGAAGTAAATAGTCCGTATGTGAACGTGCGGAAGTAAATATTTAAATTTATACATCGTATGTTACGAAGTTCAATACATAGACTTAGAGTAAATCAAAACAACTTTGTTTTTGTTAAACAGTCAATAATACTTGACAAAATCAGAAACTGTAGCTACTGTAATATAATCCATGTATGTATAATTTAATAAGAAATATTTTGCAGTACAAAGTCGTTGAAGAAGTTATTCGTATTGGCAGTTCATCAGTCATTACTGGGTAAGGATTTTTAGGTGTGCACCTTTTTTCTCAGGGCAAATTTAAGCTGTTTGGTAAGATATCACAGTCTTTTTCCTTCTTTTTTTTTTTGGGAGTTTTATCCCCTTTTTTTCCCAACTGTGCCCACAATTCCCATTTTTATTTGCTTTTCACCAAACTTCTAGAGTACATTTTATTATTATAAAATATATAACTTTTGAGTTACGTTCCATTTCCATATGATTTTGAATCAATAAAAAAGTTAAGTAATTTTAAATTAACGTCTTCTCAGTTTGCAGTGAACATGCGAATGGTAAATGCAGCACTGAAATAACGCCTGCAACAATTGAAAATAATTGAGTGTACGGCAAATCCTCTTTCTCTCACTTTACCGAAATAAATATCCTTCAACCAATTGAAATTTATTTCATTTTATCGTTTTAATTTCATCGGAAGCAGTAGCCTACTGTTCGTGAATGTAAGTTTGTTACTAAAATGTATTACAATATTTACCATACCGAAGGTTCCCAGTGCCCGATTTTCGGTTCTGGCTTAGTAATTCAAAACAAGATTCAATAAAAACTGATGGAACTGTTATACGATGCACTGTTTGAGATTCTGGAATTTTGTTAGATGAAAAACACCAGCGAGACCGCATCAAACAACACATTTCCATTTCCAAATATCAAAAGAACAAGACTCTTTAAACAAATAAATCACGACAACCTCTATTACGAAATTCATTTGAATAGTGTTCTTCAAAAATTCTAAATTTGAAGAAATTCAACATTGATTTGTGTGCAGCTCTTACACAAGCGGGATTTCCGCACAATTAGGTAAACCAACCACCCTTCAAAGGATTTTTGAAAAATACACAAATATGTCAGTCGCCGATGAGAGTACTTTAAGAAAAAACTACATGGAGCCTCTTTACCAAGAAACCATACATACAATCGAGGAGAAAGCGTCTGATTCCGATATGGGAATCATGCTGTATGAAACCACAAACTTAATGGAACGATATGTTTTGAATATTTTAGTTTTCCCCTTAGCAGGGGAGAAAGTTAAGCCCATGTTGTTCAAAATGTGTGAGCTGCAGAAAGTCAATGCCAGCACAGTAATACAATCAATCATGCACTTCTGTCAAAAGCTGTGGCCTAGTGGTACGGAGTTTGAAACAGTTCTTCTGGTTTTTAGTGACCAAATTCCATACATGGTTTTAGCAATTAAGTAATTAAAACCTTTGTTTCCTTATTTATTATATAAAACTTTCCTCATTAGAGGATTGCCTCAAGGTCAAAGTAATACAAACAATTTATTTTGTAATTGATGAAATACTTAAGGCACTGAGCTACAAGCCGAAGGGTCGAGGGTTCAAGTCCCGTTGGGGTCAGGTTTTTTAAACTGACCCAAACCCACTGGCGGCACTATGGCCCTGGGGTCGACTCAGCCTCTAACTGAAATGAGTACCAGACGCTTGTTCTGGGGGTAAAGGCGGCCGTCACGCAGGGTTGACAACCCGGCTGACATAAAGTGCCGATTGTCTAGAAAAAGTGGGAGCCTTAACATCCTACTACCCCAAGGGCTTCCGGGTCTGTTGTGGGATCACTTTACTTTCCCTCCATGGTATCTTTACCTTGTCGTGGTGGAGTGGCTTGTGTGCTTAAATGATCCTGAGAGCTATGCCGGCGGTAGCATTGCTGCCGATAGGGTTACCCATGCCGGACTGGTCGAAGGTGATAAGTCAGACGAAAAAGTACCTTGGGCGAAAGAGTGACGATCTTTCACCGTAAAAATACAACCGTCAAGAAATGCGGACATGGGTTCATCTGGGGTAAAATTTTCCGGAGGTCAAATAGTCCCCCATTCGGTTCTCCGGCGGGGACTACTTCAGGGAACCCATGCCAAAGGCTCAAACACAGGGACATGTTCCTAGGAACATGGAATGTTAGGACTTTATACAATAGCGGGGCACTAGAGATATTAACGCGGGAATTGATAAATCGCCCTTGGATATAGTCGTTTTACAGGAAGTTAGGTGGCCAGGAGAAGGTAGTCAGGAATCAGGAAGCTTTGCATTATACTATGGGGGTGCAGAAAGACCTGCATTTGGAACGGGTTTTTTAGTCAGAAGGAGGATTCTATCCGCTATCCGAGATATTAAATTTGTTAGTGATAGGATATCATACATAATTCTAAAGGGTAAACGACATGATTTTATAATTGTAAATGTACATGCCCCCACAGAAGATAAAGATGACAAGATCAAGGATGAGTTCTATGAAGAATTAGAATGCTTATTTGATAGCCTTTCACGATATCATATGAAAATTGTCTTAGGAGATTTTAATGCAAAAGTGGGGCGGGAAGATATATTCAAACCAACAATAGGCAAATTCAGTCTTCATGAAGATAGTAACGACAACGGGGTTAGATTAGTCACATTTGCCACATCAAAGAATCTCATTCTTAAGAGCACAACATTTCAGCATAAGGATATTCATAAATACACCTGGACATCCCCAGATGGAGAAACTCGGAACCAGATAGATCATGTATTAGTGGATAAACGCTGGCACAGTAGCATCATTGATGTTAGATCAGTTAGAGGGACAGACTGCAATTCGGATCATCATCTGGTCAGAGTGAAAATCAGACAACGGCTATCGCTTATGAGAGGAACAAACGCTAAAGATGATTCTGTAAAATATGAATTAAAAAACTTGAAAAATGATGAAATGCGGCAAGAATACCAAATCAAAATAGCTAATAGATTTGAAGTACTGGAATCTTCAGATGACAATGTGGCAAACGAAGAAGAAACTGATATAAATAAAGAATGGGAGGCTATAAGAGATACTATTAAATTGTCAGCATCAGAAAGCATTGGTTGTTTAAAAAAGAGGCAAAACAAGAAATGGTTTGATGAGGAATGTGCCGACATTGTAAGAAAAGAAAGCTAGCAAAAATGAAATGGTTACACGATCCAAATGAGGTAAATTTAGAGCAATTGGGTAGTGTTAGACGTGAAACCACCAAGTTACTAAAGAGTAAGAAGAGGGAATATTTGAGAGAGAAGATTAATGATCTTGAAATGAATGCAAAAAATAGGAACATTAGAGAATTATATCAGGGAATTAGTATAGAGAAGAAGGGTTTCAGGCTAGAACAAACATAATTCGGAATGAAAATGGGGATATGATTGCAGATTCTAGGAGTATATTAAATAGATGGAAAGGTTACTTTAATCAGCTATTAAATGTACATACAGAACAGGACATTGAGGAGGATAAGTTACAGACAGCAGAAATGCTAGTCGCAGAGCCAAGTGCATTAGAGGTTGAAATGGCGATTGAAAAATTGAAGATGTATAAAGCATCAGGTTCAGATGAGATCCCAGCAGAACTGATAAAATCAGGGGGAGGAAAATTGATGGACAAGATACGCTGGTTGCTTAGTATGATTTGGGAAAAAGAAGCTCTTCCAGATGAATGGAAGGAATCAATTATCGTACCAATTTATAAGAAAGGAGATAAAACTGATTGCAACAACTACAGGGGCATCTCATTACTTTCAACTTCGTACAAAATTCTAACAAATATATTAGTAAGCAGACTTAGCTCCCTATATTGATGACATTCTAGGAGACCATCAATGTGCTTTAGAAGAAACAGGTCTACAACAGATCAGATTTTCAGTATAAGACAGATTTTAGAGAAGAAATGGGAATATAATGGTACTGTACATCAACTATATGTAGACTTCAAAAAAGCATATGATTCAATTAAGAGGGAGAAGTTATATAGTATCCTGCTGGAGTTCGGAATTCCTAAAAAGTTGGTTAGACTTATACGAATGTGTCTAAATGGCTCAAAGAGTAGGGTGCGTGTAGGCAAACATTTTTCAGACACTTTTGAAATCCAGAATGGGTTGAAGCAAGGAGATGCACTATCTCCTCTACTATTTAATTTTGTACTAGAGCATGCCATTAAATCTTTGAGAATGAGGAAGGCTTGCAACTCAATGGTATTAATAAGATGTTAGTTTATGCTGATGATGTAGTACTACTGGCCGATAGCGAGGAGATACTAAAGGTCAACACGCACACACTATTGAGTAACACTAAGAAATTAGGACTGGAAGTAAATATCACTAAACTAAATATATGGTCACAAGTAGAAATTCAGTATATAATGGAAATGGACAGCTAATGACAAATGAGGGAAATTTTGAGGAAGTGGCTGAATTCAAATACCTAGGAACAATAATCACAAATAGGAATGAGATGCACAAAGAAATTAAACATAGGCTCAATTCTGGAAATGCACGCTATTATGCATTGCAGAGACTTTTGATGTCCCAACTCCTTTCAAAAAACGTTAAGCTGAAAATATATAAAACTATTATTCTACCAGTTATATTATATGGGTGCGAAACATGGACTGTTACTTTAAGGGAGGAAAGGAGATTACGAGTATTTGAGAATAAAGTTCTTAGGAAAATTTTTGGACCAAAGAGAGATGAACAGACAGGTGAATGGAGAAGACTACATAACAATGAACTACATGGTCTTTATAGGAAGCCAGATATAATAAGAACAGTTAAGTCTCGTAGACTGCGATGGGCAGGACATGTTGCACGTATGGGGAATGAAAGACGTGCTTGGAAGCTTCTTGTAGGAAAGCCAGAGGGAAAACGCCCAGTTGGTAGGCCAAGAATGAGGTGGGAGAACAACATTAACTATGATTTGAGGGAAGTAGATTATACAGGGAATGATTGGAAAGCATTAGCTCAGGATAGGGATGTATGAAGAGCTTATGTCCGCGCGGCCATGAACCTTCGGGTTCGATAGTGCCAGTGAGTAAGTAAGTAAGTAAGTAATTGATGAAATACATTTTGTAAATACATTAAAGCATGTAACATGCTTGACCCATCCCTACAAAGGATTTGTGAATCAATACAGAATGAATACATCACAAATCAATTCATCTCTGCCGTTTAGAAGATTCTACTGAAAGCTCCGAGTCGTGTTGTTGCCTACAGGAAAATCACTGCCTGTCCCTTCCAAACTTCCCGTCATTACTCGCTGGAGATCATGGATTGAGTGTATTTCTATGTTGTATGACAATTTTTACAAGATTAAGGAGTTCGTGCTTTCTTTGGATCCAGGCGCAATTTCCAAGGCGCAGCAACTTCTGCTACCAGAGAAAATACATAATTTGCAGTCAGCAATTTTGTGTCCATGGTTACAAGTACCTACCTGCGGCTATTAAACGATTGGAAGAAGAAGGTCTCGAAAAGGGGGGAAAAAATTATTTCTGTGAGGGAACAGATAGATGGTTTCGCCAAAGACGAACTTGATTTTAGTTTTCAGAAGAATTTAGATGTTGAGGAATTTGCCACACATGTAGAGTTGCTATTCTGAGTGAATACGAAGTTTGCTCCATTGGTTTCTGTGGATGTGGAAACAAGCTTTAGCATCTACAAATACGTTCTGGCTCCTAATAGAAACAAACTTATTTATAAAAAATGTAGAGATGCTTAATGTATTGAAGTACAACAGTTTCATGTTTTTTTTACTTCTTCTGATGAGAGATAATGTACCGAAAGTACGATTTCGGTACGTTAAATCTATGAACTGTTATGCCCCTTTTCAGTGAGATTTATGAACTGTGCCAATTTCCTTTCTTTTTGTGTTTATTCCCACTCACCTTCCTACCCCTTCCCGCTGCTCTGTCTGTAGTGCGCAACTTCCCCTCTTCCTCGGAACCCTCAAGTAGGCGAAGCTAGGTAAACAAGTTCGTTCATTCATTCAGTTTATTCTGTTATCGTCTGGTGGACGGCAGCTCGAGGAGAGCTGTGTTGTTTTGTGTTTGGTCCGGTAAGCCAGGGTACGGTATCCGGGAGTATGGACCCTGACCCTCGGCTGGACTCAAAGGTATGCATGAGTGTTTGTGTGAGTAAAGATTGTCATTTTTGTTATTATTTCTATTTTCTTTAATGCATTATAATACTCAAGCATAATTTATGTTTAAACATATTTTCATATTTCAACATCAGACCATAATTTAAATATTAAATTCTATTTTAAGTAAGTAAGAATGTTTAATTACTGTACTTGTTAGCTATGCTATTGCTGCCTTATATATTTCCTCACCTATAAGACAAATGTCAGGAAAACTTTATGACCCAAACGGTCCCCGAAATCATATGGCCATCATCATCCTTATCATTATCATCATCATCCTTCACCGGTGTGGAAAGCAACGGGAAGCTACCATATCTACAATGTTCTAGTAAAGCTACAAAACATAGCATGAAAATGCTATGATTGCAGTGAAAGACCTGCCCTCGGGCAGAATTACTATGGATATATTATATAGACCTATTTAATACAATGTGAACATATGTGAGCAATTTATGTTATGTAGAACATACTAGCAAAAAAAAGTAAAATCGTGTCAATACTATTTTACGGACTCCATTTAACAACTTAGGTCATTAGCGTCGCAATCTAGGGGTTAAAGCGCCTACTAATTTTGATCAGAGGCATCTTATATCAGACATGAGGTTAAATTACTTGCCTCGAATATACGACATGAGACTCGTAAGTTTATTTCTTTCCCAAAAGGAGCCTTACTAGTGATTTTACATCTTTAACAATCCTTGAACCCAGCAGGGTTTTCAAGCGTGACGAAGATGGTAACCACCAGAAAAGTAAGTAAAATAAGAAAAGAAAACCATTGATTTACACGATGTTGTAGTGCAGTGATGCATAATTATTTAGTAAATACCTTTTTTTAATTCTGATAACCGCCGTCAAAGTCCGATTGAAAAGGGAACAGAATTCCAAATTATACATAAGTATAGCGTATGTACCTAGAGATAAGGAAAAGTCACTGTACATAGCAATTTTTATTATGTTTTATATATATATGTGTGTGTGTGTGTGTGTGTGTTTAAGAAGATCAGCTGGAAAAATATAGAATGGATAGAATACGAAATAAAGAAATAAAATAAATTATGGGTGTGCAAGTGGAGCCGGACATCGTAGACATTATAGAAAAGAGATTACAATGGTATGGCCATGTCAAAAGAATGCCAGAGCAAAGATTGCCTAAAATTGTTAAGGAATGGATCCCAATGGAAAGGAGGAAGAGAGGAAGACCGAAGAAAACTTGGATAGAAGGGGTACAAACGGCTATGAATATCAGAGGATTGAACGAAGATCAATGGATGGACAGAGAGGAATGGCGTTTTGTTTCCGGAAGACGGAGGCAGCTGCCATGATACTGGATGATGATGATAATATATCATCACCATTATCATTCCCGGTGTGGAAAGCAACAGAAAGCTATTACACCTATAATTCCCCAATAAAGCTGCAAAACATAGTATGAAAATGCTGTGATTGCAGTGAAGGACCTGACCTAGGACAGGAACATATAGAATAGAATATATAAATTAGTGCTAGCTTAGGAGATATTGTGCCTGATTTCTAACTAGCGATTCCAGGTTTGATTCCCGGCGTGGTTGGAAATTTTATTTGTAAAATTTTCTACCTCAGGGTTAGGAGGAGGTTGTGTACAATTTTTAATCGTCAGATTGTGCAGTAGACACGTGGAATTAAATTACAAACCACTTCAAAGTAGACATATTTTGAGAAGGCGTATGGTATTATTGATCATTATTCGTTTGTCGGATGGGAATATTAAGCCATATGGTATTTTCCGGCAGGGGTAGGCTACCTGCCTGCACAATATTTGGCCTTTTTTCTTCTCTTTATCATTATTTTTTTATAAAATATACTTACACTACATAAAAACAGTTAATTGTACACTGACTTTACACCCTTCGTACACAATTCAAGTGAAAATCATCTGTATAAAGGGGTCTGCCGAACTGGTGCGTAAATTAAAAGTAGGCCCCTATACATTATGCGCCTAGCGCAGAACAGGAACCACGAAAAGTGAATTGGATGACATCAGAAAATATGCACATGTGATATACTGTCATTAATAAGTCTACATTTTATTCAGTGTTTTATTAATTTAATTACAAATCTATATATTAATACGTGAAGAAAAAACTTTGTACTCCTTTTTAAGCACATTACGCGCACGGAGGAGTGTGATATTTGGCAGAATTTAAGTTCATATAGAGAAGGAGGGCAGAAAAATAAAATTTATGTTTAATATGTGTTACAAATAAATTAAATTAAACAATAAAATAAATTGTCTCTAAGGAATTTATGTGTATTACTCATTCATTTGTGTACTCGTTTATTTGTTTACGTTCATACTGAAAAAGCATTGTTGCAAAAAGAAAAATTATGCAGCAGCAATGTGAATTTATTTACTCTCGCGTATTTAGTATTAGTGGTTTAAATAAAGTCAATACGTTCTATTATTTAAATCTAAATTAAACCCTGTCTAATCTTGGTTTCAGTAATTTCATTACATTTTTTTTAATATTTAGATATTCGCACCTACTTCCATTATGTCTCTACATACAACATGGACGGGTCGGAGTGAGAGACAAAGAAGAAGGGATATAAAATTCCCGTAACACATAATAATAGGCCAAATGCAAATTTAAATAGTATAAACAGTATACAAATGTCAAATGACACGTTATTGTTTTTCAAATATGGCTTAGCCAAGCAATACTACATATTTCCTATCGTTCGTATTTTTAAAATAAATTGAAAATTAATACATAATGAAGCATTTGTGACAAACTTAAATATTTAATGAATTGTTGTCGAATGTCGACCACTGGGCGACCACTACTTATTATTAATTGTTAATATGTATGGAATTTCACATATGGATGTGAGGCCAGCAGCCGGATGGTAGGACTAAGGGCCTTCTAGGCCTGTCGCGCCAGGAGAGAGAGAATGTATGGAATTTGACCTCGATGAAACGGAAGAGACTAGGGTTCGGTCTTAAATTAATATAACTTATTAACACACTGGCACTATCGAATCCATAGGTTCATGACCGCGCGGGACATAAGCTCTCCATACATCCCTATCCCGAGCTAATGTCTTTTAATCATTTCCTTATAATGTTACTCTCCCACCCCATTCTTGGTCTACTAATTAAGCACTTTCCCTTTTTTTCCTACAAGAAGCTTTTTCATTCCTATTCGTACCACATGCCCTGCCCATCGCAGGTATATTTATTTATTATATTAAACAATAGATACGTCTACCTGTTGAGTGAGTTGTCATTCTCTATTATTTGACAAAACGTGGTAATGTCCCAGATCTTATTAAAGACTGATTAGATGTTAATGTATCAAACATTGTTAACTGCACGTAGATTGAAATACAGATAAATAATAAAACGATTTTATTTATTTTTTAATTCCCTTATGAATTATAGAAAATTTAAATTTTGAGAAACTCAATTGAAATCTTACGAAACAGTAGCCGTTCCAACGTTAACATACGAGGGAGGTTGCCAAGATGGCGGAAGAAGCCGGGAGTGAACTAGACTTTCGGTCATATTTGATCACTTAGAAAAGGTTAAAAAAGCACTGAATTCAAGGAGTAACATGGATAAAACTTTAAAAGAAGAGGCAATTAAGTCGGTGAGTGAAATGAATAGCATGTTGAACAAAATATGTGGCATGTTTATGGGTCTAGAACAAACGTTAAGGAAAGCTTTAACGGTAGCAGAGAGGAGCCCTCCACGTTCGTATAGTGAACTACTAGCGACATCTCTCGGCCGGCAGAACAATCTGACGGCCAGCCTCAACCATCCCGTAGTGACACCTAGTGGAAACCATCAGGTACCGGCTTCCCTGATAATCAAACCTGCAGATTCAAACATGCAACCAAACACAGTAAAAAGAATAATAAGAGAAACAATTGACCCCAAAGCACTAAAAGTAGGGATAAGTAAAATGAAAAATCTAGCAAATAACACCCTGCTAGTGGAATGCAATAATAAGGAAGAATGTGAAATCTTAGAAAACGAATTAAAGAAATTAGATAATTTCTCAATAGAACATCCTAAGAAAAAACTACCGACCTTATTGTTAAAAAATGTCCCTAACGATATAGATAACTCTGAAATAAAAGACATCCTACTGCAACAAAACAACCTAACTCAAATAGAAGAACCTATAATAAATGTAAAGTTCACCAAAGCTATGTTTGAAGCCCCCGCATAAGAAGAGAAATCATGAAACACCAAAGAGTGAAACTGAAGTGGAGTATGTGTGGTGTTGAAGACTTTATTGTTGTAACTAGATGCTTTCAGTGCCTAGGCTTTGGCCATACAGCAAAATTTTGTTCGGAGCAACAGAAGTGCTCAAAATGTGCCGGAGATCATTACTGGAAAAATTGCGATAACCCACAAAAGTCCACGATGTACTAACTGCATTAAAGCCAATTCCTACATCCAAAACAACAACAAGAAGCTAGATACAAACCATAGCACCTTTAGCCACGACTGCCCTAGATTGCAAAGAATAAAGTCTATAATTATCAACAACACAGATTACTAACATGGACTATTTAACTCATGCCCCAAATGGGAGTCAATGACCAATCACGTTTCAATGATTTCTGTATTACAACCAATCAGAGACGTGTTTCACGAAATAATTATCACGTTAGGATTATCATATATTAAGCAAAGCTCCTCCTTTTTAATATTCTGAACAGGTCTGACCGTTATTTTGCAGTGACTGAGCCTATAACAAATACGGCTACCAGATTGTATATAATAGTGCTTACATGTCAACATTTGTAGCAATTGATTATACCACCAAAAAAGAAACCACTGTTTGCACTTTCTTAAATGTATACGACATCAAAAATGAATTAATATACAGATTGATGTGTTTCATTTTTTCTCCACTAGAGAGCATTCTTACAATATTGCGTTCCTTTGGCAATAAATAGTATGATCTGGTTGCAGTGATAAACAAAAGAAGCAGTAGAAGCGTAGGCTACCTATCGTTTCTCATTAGTTTTCAAAACATCACCGTTTACTTTAAATATAAAAATATTTTTAAATAACTGTAGTTAAATAATGATTTGTGAGTAAACAGCTTTATTTTATTCGTTAAATAGTCCTAAACAAATGCCACTCTTGATTTCCAAATTCTCTAGATAAATTCACTCCTCACTTCGTGAGTCGTGAATTTATCGATAATTTGGAAATCACTCGTGGCATTACTTATGATAATCTCATTTTTGCCAACTTAATACTCACCACTGCAAAGCAGCTATGGCAAACTTATCAATGCTCCTGAATAAAAATAATGTAGATATTCTACTAAATCAGGAACCATATTGTAACAATGGAATACCAAGCTTAACACCAACAATTAACACACCTTTCTACATTGCGTCAAACACCGCTCCTAGAGCCTGCATCTATATCAAAACAAGAAATAGCACATAACTTCACACTTATCCACCACTACTCCACTCCAGATGATGTAATAATTGCACAGTCAACTAATCCCACTCTCTATATAGCAAGTTCCTATCTACCTCCTTACGATACCTTAGAACAAGATATCCAGCCCTTCGAACACTTCTTAACTTCCTTAAACCCAACAAACCTTATATGGGGACTCGATTCCAACTGCAAACACAAAATGTGGGTATAGCCCAACTACCGACACCAGAGGAAGAAGACTAGTAGAGTTCCTATCAGTACATAGTCTGACCACGGCAAATGGGAAGGACGGTCCTACTTTTTCCGGTCCACAAGGGGAAAGTTGGATCGATATTACTGTTGCTTCTAAGAACATAGCGCACAGAATACACAAATGGCTAGTTAGCGAAGAGGAGACTCAATCAGATCACAATATCATAACTTTTGAACTGTTGTATCACACTTCCAACTCCAACTTATTCCGGCAGAACACTAATTCTACCAGAAAGTTTGCCACGCAAGTAGGCCATTGGAAATTATTCCAAAATAAACTCAATGAAAGTGGCAAACAATGGTTACTACAAATATATAATGCCACCTCTAAAAAACAACTAGATGAAACCATCACTACAATGTGGCAAGAACTAAACGAAATCAACAAAAATTGCTTTCCACCGTTTCTACCAACAAATAAATTTAAACCCTGGTGGTCTGTAGAACTAAACTCTCTCAGAAAACATACTAATGCAGCGAAACGAAAGGGCCAAGAGAAGTAAACACCCGAAGCTCAAAGAATTATATACATCTAAATATAATGCTCTCAAAAACCAGTATAAACTTGAATTAAATAAAGCTAAGCGAGAATCATGGGAACGTTTCTGCACAGAACACAGTAGGAAATCGCCTTGGAAAATCTACAGGCACTGCAAAAACTGACTTCGCGAAAAGCACACCTTCTTCCACTCTTACTTTAATCGATGGAACTCCAACCTTATCAGAGAAAGACACAGCCAAAGCACTCCTCGATATATTCCTGCCAGACGACATTCCAGATCTCGATAACGATGTGCAGAGACTCATCAGAGAATCTAACCGAGACTGCGTAGCCCAGAACACACCACAAGAGCCAGACTTCGCATCTCACGAAGTAGAAGAAATAATAAACAATTTAAATGAAAAGAAATGTCCAGGCCCCGACGGAATTGATGGAACTATTATTAAAAACATACATCAGACCTTACCAAAATTCTGGAAGATAGTTTTTAATAAATGTCTACATTTAGGTTGCTTCCCGAAAGTCTGGAAAGAGGCAAGAGTAATAGCTATCCCTAAGTCAGACAGGGAGAAAGCTGCTATCCGTCACTGGATACAGAGGAATCAGCCTACTATCTATCCCCGGAAAATGTTTGGAAAAATTGGTGATGGAAAGACTCAACTTCTTTCTCCAAGAGAAGACACTCATTCCCCCACAACAATATGGCTTCATCGTTGGAAAATCCTCTTCTGATGCCATCAAAGCTGTCTCAGATGTCGTACACCAAAGTAGAAGTAAGGGGATGAAATCCTGCCTCCTTTCCCTGGATATCAGTGGCGCCTTTGACAATGCTTGGCACCCAAGTATCAAAGCGCGTTTACGAGAAATAAACTGTCCTTCAAACATCTATAATATCATAGTGGACTTCCTACATGACCGTACAGCTTACTTCAGACAAGGAAACTCTTCAACGAGTAAGAACGTCACCAAAGGATGCCCCCAAGGATCTGTATCAGGTCCCACTCTGTGGAATATTTTAATAAGTGGACTTATTTCAGAGCTGGCAGACGTACCCGACCTGAAGACCGTGGTGTACGCAGACGACATAATGATTATACTTAATGGTATTTCCCATGATCACATACTAAACACGCTCCAATTAACACTGCAAATCCTGCAAGATTGGTGTTGCAGAAACAAACTTTTAATCTCTAAGGAGAAATCTTCTCTAATGCCTATGTACGTCAGAAAGAAAGACACATACGCCAATCACCCAATAGTTGCAGAATCGGGCCTAAATGTGGTAAATAAAATGAAATATTTGGGTGTGATGATAGACCACAAAATGGACTGGTATCCCCATTCACTATACCTGGAAAAATAAAATACTACATCTCCGAAATATGCTAGTCAGATGTTCCAAGGCGACTTGGGGCATGTCCTTCCATCATCTTATGACAATCTATCATCAAGCCATTCTGCCTATAATACTGTATGCTGCAGATTCCTGGAGCCCACAAATCTCCAAACGGGCTAAAACCAAATTGAATCAAATACAAAGACATTTTTCTTCTTTTCGCAACAAAAGCATACAGAACAGTTTCATACAATGCTCTCCAAGCTCTAGCATGCGTCATGCCCATGGATCCAACAGTACTCCTACACAACGACATTAAAGCAATATCCAGAGGCCAAGCCACCAATGCTATAATCCCTCTACTGAAACGAACTGAAATGCCAACACTAATGAAAGGAATTCATCCCAAAGATAGCTATATAGAAATAGATTCAACTGGAACTGTAGGGAGTGCCGACTACTTAATATTCACGGATGGGTCCAAAACGGCTAAGCATGTGGGAGCAGGTATGGTAGCCGAGAAAAACTCAAAGGAGGTATTTACCAATATGAAAAGACTTGACATAGAATGCTCAGTCTTCCAGGCAGAACTCCTTGGAATTCAAATGGCAGTTGAATGGATTGAACTACAAAAAGATGTAACTTCAACATATGCTATCCACGTAGATTCACAAGCCGCTCTTCTAGCCATAGCCAATAGAAAATCAACCAACCCTTTGGCGATCCAAATCAGAGAAAAGCTAATCGTACTCAAAAAGACGAGAAAGATTGACCTCCACTGGGTTAAAGGTCACGCAGGTCTTCGAGGGAATGAAAGAGCTGACTATCTGGCTAAAGTAGCCGCTAGCTACAAAAATAATATCGACTATAACTCCATCCCTATAACACGAGGCAAGCAGTTATTAAAAGAATACTATGAAACAATCTGGAATTTAATTTACACCAAATCAAATGACGCCTTCCATACCAAAATGTTCATCCCCAACATACCCTATAGACTGTCCCTATCCCTATGGCCTAACTATATAACCACACAATTTCTCACCAACCATGGACTATTTAAATCCTACCTACACAAAATGAACAAAACTGCTTCACCTTATTGCAACTGCCCAGAAAAATCACTGCAGACGGCCCACCATCTGATGACTGAATGCAACATGTTCTCCCAGAGATCGACCAGCTATACTACAAATTGCTACTCCGCCAAATATTCTGAAGTTCCACTTTAACACAGTCAACGTTGCAGAATTTCTTACGAGGATCTTCCGTCAACTACAAGAACAACTAGAACAATAATTGAACAATTGTAAAACTGTAAATATCCCGTGATATACCATTGGTGAAACACGGGTTGTAACATATATGTAAATAAAAAAAAAAAAAAAAACGTTAACATACGGGTCTGAGATTTGGCATTTAACGATTTGTGATAAACATAAAATTGAGACAATAGAAAGATTTCTGAGATCCGTTGCAGGTGTATATTTAAGAGACCAAAAGAGAAGTCAAGATATCAGAGATGTATTACAAATGTATAATATAAAGGAGAGAAATATACAGAAATAAATATAAATGATTTGAAATGTACAAAGAATGCCAAATAATCGTTTATCAAAACAGATACTTTATTGTAGACCTGAAGCCCGAAGAAATGTAGGAAGACCGAAACGACGTTGGAAGGACGACCTGTTGCATATTGTGCAGCGGGGAGCGGAACGGGTTAATACCGTGAAGATGATGATGATTATACAAACTTCTTAAAGAATATCCATCATATTTATTGCTGATGATTTTTTATAGTGCCAAGGCAACTGTGAATAAGTGCTGATCTCTAACGTGCTGTAAGAATTATCTAGTGTTTCGGAATTTATGTTAGGTATTTTATATCCATCCATAGCAATTCTGCCCGAGGGCATGTCTTTCACTGTAATCACAGCATTTTCATGCTATGCTTTGCAGCTTTGCTAGGGAATTATAGGTGTAGTAGCTTCCCGTTGCTTTCCACACCGGTGAAGGATGATGATGATGATGATGATGACGCCGGATGATTTTCGGGGACCTAAGCTTCCTGACATTTGTCTTACAGGTGAGGAAAAACCCCGAGATAAACCTCACACAGGAGCCTGTCCCGACCGGGGATCGAGCCCGGGCCCGCTGCGTGGCAAGGTGGACGTATTATATATATATATATATATATATATGTGTGTGTGTGTGTGTGTGGAAAGCAAATGGAAGCTACTACACCTATAATTCCCTAGTAAAACTGCAAAGCATAGCATGAAAATGCTGTGATTGCAGTGAAAGACTTGCCCTCGGGCAGAATTACTTTGTACTATGGATGGATGGATGTATGTATTATATATATATATTATTTATGTATATATATGACATGATAAGAAAAATAATGCCTGAACGGGATTCGAACCCGGAACTCTGGGTCCCTAGCGTGTTATCCATTATACCACCAGGCGAATCCAATTCAAACACTTATTTTTCTTATATATTTAACAAAGAGTATGTTGGACGCTCCTAATGATATATAACTAAAATTTCGGCATAAAATTAATTGTAAAATAACATATCAGTGGCTGTAGGTTCATTATAAGAAAACTCTCACACCTAATCAACTCTCAAAGTTTTGTCGGTACAGTTACTTTCCAATCTGTGTATTCAGGAATGCAAACATAGTTTGGTAAGCTATTATAGAGATAAAAAACAATGGCGCCATGAACTATGGCTGAGTCGTAGTAATTTGTTTGTCTTAATGTACAAAGATATCGGGAATTCCCTGTAGAAATGGTTGCAGGTGGAGAAATTTCCGTTATGAAAATGAGTTGGTGTACTTTCTCTGGTCCTGGTTACGTGAACTGTGTAGTTAATGCGGTAGTGTGTACAGTTCCTCTGTTAAAGTTACTATGTTAAATTCATAAAAATGTTGCATTATGTGAAATTAATTTTTAAAACCGATCAATTAAAAAGCACAACAAATAACTCATGGATTGTTTCAACATGGTGAAAATTTAGTTTTAGGTGAAATAAACGTAGAGTTATGCAGAAGTCATGTCGATATACCGGTATTATTTGTTCAGGTGCAGGTCTGAGTTATGCAGAAGTAATGTCGATATACCGGTATTACTTGTTCAGGTGCAGGTCTGAGTTATGCAGAAGTAATGTCGATATACCGGTATTACTTGTTCTGGTGCAGGTCTATACATAAACTATCTGATTGATTTCTTCCACTCTTAATTAAAAAACTACTAGAGATAGCAACTTGAGGTTTTTTTGGATTGTAATTATCAACTCATCAACATATGGAGAATTCATAGTAACCAGGAGTTTAATGATCAAGATACAGTCATATTTATAAAGTCTCAAATACTATGATGACTGGGTCATCTTATAAGAAAATGTGGAAGGGAAGACTTTATTCGAGAAGAAGAAAGGGACATCTTAGAACCAGATGGTGTGGAGGAGGATCTTGCGGCTATGAGGATCCGAGAATGAACAACTTTCGTAGAGAATAGAGATTTTGGAGACGCCTAGTGGAGGAGGCCAAGGCTCACACCGAGCTGTAGTGTCCAATGAAGAAGAAGAAAGATCTATTATCAACTCAAAAGCTCCTCTAGTTACTCGGAAGATGCTGCTTAAACAGTTAATTTCTCTGTATATATTCCGTATCATATCGGGAGTGATATTTTGCTCTTATTCTTCTTCTACGTCATGGAATTAGGCCATACACCTGTTTTTCCACACCAAGAGACAATTTTCCTCCATCCGGTTATGGGTCGCGTAATATTTCTTCTTCCTTTCAGTTGGTAGGGAAGCAAATTTTGTGAGTCTATTGGATTGTGAAGATATTCGTTTTAGGGTATCTTTCCTTTCAGATAGACGTCCTTAACTTGTTCTTGTCATTCTTTCTACATGTTGGAGAAAATAATATTTTGATCTACATCCCATTATTCATATAGATATAAATTTGACAGTCATTTTATAAATTTCTGTACCTTGCGTTTTTTAGTTTTTAAATTATATTTAAAAAATTGCATTTTCCATTGAATCTCTTATTTATGCGGGTATTATTGGTTATATATACAATTTTGACAATGGATAAAATTTTTCGAGTTAGCAATTACAATGCAGAAAAGCGTAAGTTGATTTTCTAGTATTTTTGTAATTATTAACGAATTATATCAGAGACTTTATGTACAGGGTGTTCATATTCTTTCACACAACTTACGACAGCAAAAGCAAGAAGTAAACATCGTATTAATCTAGGAGTCGCTGATATAACTGTACCGAACAAAATACAAATGTACTTGAACAAAATTTATAAAATGCCCCTAATGTCCTATTTTAAATATCATGCACGTCCTTATCTTGATTTTCCTCAGCTATTAAGGCAAATTTTCATTACCAGGATCCATTTCAACCTCGTGGTCTTGTAGATAGAGCTTCTGATTAAAATTCATGAGGTTTCGTGTTCGATTCCCGTTCAGACAACACGAATATTTCTTATGATAATCCATGGTCTGGAATTTGGATTAAGTTTAGGTTAAGGACTCTCTTGGTCCTTCGTTATTTTTGTCACCCCTAAGATCAGGGAAACATAACTCCATCGTCCAGACAACTCTACGCTAACCTCAGAAGAGGATTATTATTCCGTTCCGCCAATGCTTGACAAACGGGTGGCATTGAAAAAAAAACATTAAAATAAAAATAATTGGTCTAGTTCCAAAAACAAACGTTAAACACAGTAGAAATAGGCCTATTTAGTTAACTGAATAAAAATAAATGTAGAAGAGTCATTAAATAAGAATGAAATAATCCACTGCTGTGGTCTCTAGAGATAATATCATTGCTTCAGACATAGCAGGTCCGGAGTTTCACTCGTATGTAAGACAAATGTAAGGAAACAAGTACCATTTGACGTCATAGTCATTCATATCATATTCGCCTGATTTAAAAAAATGCAATAGTAAAGCTGCAAGCATAGCATGAAAATGCTATGATTGCAGTGAAGGACCTGCCTTCGGGCAGAATTACTATGGATGGAATAGAAACAAATAAATTGGTGTTTACATCCAAAAGATCCTAAGTAGTGATTTGACCTTCATCTTAAAGCGTCTGTAAATAAGATGATCTAAAAGATTTTGAAATATAGATTTTATTAAATGGAGTATGGAAGTGCATAAGTTGGTGGATTAAAAATAGATTCACCGCTTTCGGTATGAATTGTCGCCCTTGATATCGCGCAGGCTTTATTAATTCTACGTATGTTATAGCATTAGGTAACAATTGTCTACTTTCAATGTATTTAATTATAGCTTACGTACCGTTTCCATGTCCTGTTGCTGTAACTGTGCAGATTATAGTTAGAGAGATAGAAATCAACAGAAGGAATTCCATATTCTTTCTAGTTAACAAGACTTTTGGATTATCTTGTGGGTCTTTTCGTTCAGTTAATTCTGAAAAAAAAAGCATGTGATTATATAGAAGATATAATTTATTCAATATATTGAAACAAATTTTATAAAATTGTTAATGCAGAATCCTCAACATAAGTTTTTCTGTTGTTTACATTGTACTGACGAGGTAGCGTGCTGCCTTGTCACACAGCGGGCCCGGGTTCGATCCCCGGTCGGGGCAGTTTTTCTGGGTGAGGTTTTTATCGGGGTTTTTCCTCACCTGTAAGACAAATGCCAGGAAAACTTTAAGGCCCAAACGGTCCCCGAAATCATATGGCCATCATCCTTATCATTATCATCCTTACCATTATCATTATCATCATCATCCTTCACCGGTGTGGAAAGCAACGGGAAGCTACCACACCTACACAATTCCCTAGTAAAGCTGCAAGCATAGCGTGAAAATGCTGATTGCAGTGAAGGACCTGCCTTCGGGCAGAATTACTATGGATGGACATTGTACTGAAATTAAAAGTTGAAAATAAAAGGTTTCTAGTTTTATTACATATTGAAAAGTGTTTTTTTCAAGCATAGATTATTATGTATTCAAAACATAATATTAATAATAATAATAATAATAATAATAATAATAATAATAATAATAATACTTACTTACTTACTTACTCACTGGCGCTATCGAACCCGTAGGTTCATGGCCGCGCGGACATAAGCTCTCCATACATCCCTATCCTGAGCTAATGCTTTCCAATCATTCCCTGTATAATCTACTTCCCTCAAATCATAGTTAATGTTGTTCTCCCACCTCATTCTTAGTCTACCAACTGGGCGTTTTCCTTCTGGCTTTCCTACAAGAAGCTTCCATGCACGTAATAATAATAATAATAATAATAATAATAATAATAATAATAATAATAATGTCCTAATTATATTCTTCTTCGTATACGAAACTTTGTATATATATATGTTATAATTAAATTCTTGGCATTGAGCAATGCAAGCTTAATATGGCATGATAAGAAAAATAAATACTCGGACGGGACTTGAATCCACTGGAGTATATATAGGCCCTATGCTATATTTTACATTGCCTTTCTTAAGGACAACTATATAGGCACATATATATATATATATATATATATATATGTTGTGAAAAGTAATAGAAACTCAATTATTTATAATATGTATGGGATATGAAGGTGGACATATTATGTAGCTTGAATTGGATACATTAGATACGTTTTTAAAATATTTGATTAGAAACTATTGTGGAGAAGACTATTAGGAAGTCCTAAACATAAATTTGAGGATTGTTTTATGCAGCCTGATCACGGGTATATTAATTGGATTCAATTGGCTAAGGATGGAGACGAGTGGAAGGTTAATGCGGTTGAACCTATTAGCCATAAGAGTTTGTTTAATAAAAATTTGTCATCCCATATTTCTGTTTAAAATGAACATAAGCCTATTTTAATATACTATTATCATGAAGAATGTAGTAGTTTTGAAATTAACATTTTTTTTTTGCAAAGTCTATGTCTCATATTTGCATTTTTTTAATTCAATAAACGGTAATAATTATCATAAAACTAATTTTAAATATATCAGCGTTCATTAATACTTTTCGTAACAAAACCGTTTACGTAAGACCTTATTGATGCAGCCGTTTTCAATTTTTTTTACAATATTACTAATTCATATACTTTAGGGCTAAATACTTGCTTTAAAATCATTAAAAATATATGAAGATTAATTAAAAAAATGTGTAAACAAACAAGTAAGACTGTTACCAGGCAGCTACCTACAGTGAGTTGCAAATTAGTTTTTTCCTAGATGCAAAATTTCTATTAATTCTTTGTAAGATTAAGAATATATCTTCATTAGAAAATTTACTACTTAATTAAGCAACGCGTAAATCAAGTGATAAGAGAAACAAATTACAACAATTAAACCTTTAAGTAAAGAAACAAAACTTTATAATCATTAAAAAACTACGCGTTGATTTATTAAGTAAACGAGAGCAAATGTAAAGTTTAGGAAAATTTGTAGAAATCGGAACTGGAGGTCGGGCTCCGGTGTGAAAGATGTCCGTTTTAGTTAATCAGTGAAGTATAATATGTATATAATTGTAGTGTCAATAAATGAAATATATCAACTTACCTGACACGTTACTGTAACGAAAATATTTGTAGATCACAATGTAGGTGTTGCGAATTCAGATCTTCCATTCCACTCTCTTATTACTAATGTTACGACTAGATCCTGGTTCACAATACGCCCTGCTGACCTACTCAAGATTACGTTTGGAAGATGCGGAGGACTGATGATGGGTGAAAGGCGTACAACAACCAATAACGGTCTCGATGTCTCCATTGTCTAATGGGATATTCCCACCACTATACGGCTGGTTTAACAACGTTTCTTGGAACACAAGAGAGATTTTTACAAAAATAGTATTGAGTTGTTATTTCACATGATTATTATTATTATATATATATATATATATATATATATAAACTCACCGGCACTATCGAACCCGTAGGTTCATAACCGCGCGGTCATAAGCTCTCCATACATCCTTATCCTCAGATAATGTTTTCCAATCATTCCCTGTATAATCTACTTCCCTTATATCATTGTTAATGTTATTCTCCCACCTCATTCTTGGTCTACAAACTGGGCGTTTTCCCTCTGGTTTTCCTACAAGAAGCTTCCATGCACATCTTTCATTCCCCTTTCGTGCCACATGTCCTGCCCATCGAAGTCTACGAGACTTAACTGTTCTTATTATAACTGGATTTTTTTTTATTTACATATATGCTACAACCCGTGTTTCACCAATGGTATATCACGGGATATTTATAGTTTTACAATTGTTCAATTATTGTTCTAGTTGTTCTTGTAGTTGGCGGAAGATCCTCGTAAGAAATTCTGCAATGTTGACTGTGTTAAAGTGGAACTTCAGAATATTTGGCAGAGTAGCAATTTGTAGTATAGCTGGTCGATCTCTGGAGAACATGTTGCATTCAGTCATCAGATGGTGGGCCGTCTGCAGTGATTTTTCTGGGCAGTTGCAATGAGGTGAAGCAGTTTTGTTCATTTTGTGTAGGTAGAATTTAAATTGTCCATGGTTGGTGAGAAATTGTATGGTTATATAGTTAGGCCATAGAGATAGAGAGAGTATATAGGGTATGTTGGGATGAACATTTTGGTATGGAAGGCGTCATTTGATATGGTGTAAATTAAATTCCAGATTGTTTCATAGTATTCTTTTAATAACTGCTTGTCTCGTGTTGTAAGGATGGAGTTGTAGTCGATAGTAGTTTTGTAGCTGGCGGCTATTTCAGCCAGATAGTCAGCTCTCTCATTCTCTCGAAGACCTGCGTGACCTTTAACCCAGTGGAGGTCAATCTTACTTGTCTTTTTGAGTACGATTAGCTTTTCTCTGATTTGGATCGCCAAAGGGTTGGTTGCTTTTCTATTGGCTATGGCTAAAAGAGCGGCTTGTAAATCTACGTGGATAGCATATGTTGAAGTTACATCTTTTTGTAGTTCAATCCATTCAACTGCCATTTGAATTCCAAGGAGTTCTGCCTGGAAGACTGAGCATTCTATGTCAAGTCTTTTCATATTGGTAAATACCTCCTTTCAGTTTTTCTCGGCTACCATACCTGCTCCCACATGCTTAGCCGTCCTATAAAGACCATGTAGTTCACTGCTATGTAGTCTTCTACACTCACCTGTCCGTTCATCTCTCTTTGGTCCAAACATTTTCCTAAGACCATTATTTTCAATATATATATTATAGTCCCGTGCCATAGCCGAGGTGGTTAAGGCTAGGTACCTTGCGCAGAGCTACGGGACTTGCGCTGGTTCGAGTCTCCACGGGGGAAGAAATTTTCTCATGGAATTTCGGCCAGTATGGGACCGGTGTCCACCCAGCATCGTGAGGCATTTGAGGTAGCTATAAAATGCAGCGGTTCCAGGTTGCAAAAACCATCTATAACGGCTGGGGGACCCGACTGGCTGGATGATCATTAACATATTTATGTGGATGTTAGTTCAGCAGCCGGCTGGTAGGCCAAGGGCCTTCTAGGCCTGTCGCGTCGTGGAGTATGTATATGAGCGAGTTAGTAACGGTTGAGACTCATATGCTTGAATTCCCAAGTTCAAATACCCGTTACGACCAATCTGTCTCGGACTTTCTCGTGGTTTTCTTCAAGACAAATAGTGGATTTAAATTTCAGTAAAGTAAAGTAACTACTGGCCTCAGGAGGCCCTTGGGGTAGTGGGAGGTTAGAGCTCCCACTTTTTCTGGACAATTGACACTTGATGTCAGCCGGGTTGTCAGCCCTGCGTGACTGCCGCCTGTACCCCAGAACAAGCGTCTGGTACCCATTTCCGTTAGAGGCTGAGTCGACCCCAGGGCCATAGTGCCGCCAAAAGGTTTTGGTCAGTTTAAAAATCCTGACCCCCACCGGGACTTGAACCCTCGACCTTCCGGCTTGTAGTGCGTGCGTTAACCACTACGCTACGGAGGTACCACATTTAATTTCATTACTGACATAATTTAAATTAATGTTAATAGTCTATCAGTTACACAGTATTAGTGCAAGAAATACACAGCCCACTGACATAACAGTATTAGTGCAAGAAATACACAGCCCACTGACATAACAGTATTAGTGCAAGAAATACACAGCCCACTGACATAACAGTATTAGTGCAAGAAATACACAGCCCACTGACATAACAGTATCTTGATAGTTCTAAGAGGCGATATGACAAAATGGCTTATAAGTGCCTCAAAATAATCTGAAGTAATAAAAGATAATTTTATGAAACAGTTTCTATTTAGAGTTAGTAATTTTTATGCTAAATAAGAGTTTTGTATGGAATATGGTTCATTACTCTTTTATGAAAGACACTATTTAACAATCTAGACATTGTGTCGCAATTCAAGTCCGGGTGAGAAAACGCCAACAAATTTTGTTCATATGGGTCTTAATTCAGGCTTGATAATCTTATGTGTGCCGTAAATCTATAAAACGGGATCCACTGCTTTACTCCTCATTCGACAGCGGTGAACCTCGGAACTAGAGCCACCAGAAATGGTGTTGTATGGTGCAGAGAATTGGACAAGAGAGGAAAAATAACTGTACCATTTGGAATCATTAAATGTACAAAATACACAACGTTAGATATGGAGCTTTACTAAATGAAGTGGCTAAATATATAATATTGGAAAAGATAAGGAAGAGGAAAGTATATTGACTAAGAAGGAACTATCTACTCAGAGATAATCTGGAAGGATTGGTTAACGGAAATAATGTTTGGAGCTGAAGATGTCAGATGACAAATGATAAAATAATTAAATTGTATGCCAATTCAAAAGAGGATTTAGAAAGGGAGGAAGAACTTATGATTTGCATGAAGCACAAAACTACAAATGACAAGTAATATAATACAACTATTGCAGTTTGTCATAAGTCGTGTTAGTGGAAAATATATGTACGAAAGCCACACCCACTGAACTTTATGCACTTCCGTTCTGCACTAGGCGGTTCATTACTGAGGCTTATTTACATTTACGCACCACTTCAGCAGACAATTGTACGTAGATTATGTGAACTTGAATTGTGTACAGGGAAAGTGTGAAATGATTGTGTGTTTATGTGGAAAATATTATGGTTTAAAAATGTGGAATGTTATTTCCTTAAAGTATTATGTTATGCATATTATTAGGCGATAGGGAATAAATACTAAAAGGGAAAAATCTATCTCAAATCAACAAATGAAAAATTAATTTTGAAACTCGGCAAGGATTTGGTCGATTTTTGGCATATTTGTTTCTTATCTTCAGATAAGTAACAATTATAATTACTTTTTTTAAATTTCAACCTTCCATTTTCATGACAAATTTTTAAGCACAAAAAAAATGCTTGCCGATACATACTTCAATGATGATTACTTGAAAACTATAAGGGATATGTGACTGAGACAGATGTCATTTTAAAGACTAAGATTTCTACATAATATATAACATGTCACCATTGTGGGTGTTTTCAAAATTCACCGTTTCTCAAAATTTTTAATTTTTCAGAGCAACAGAATTTCAAATTTTCTTAAAAATTGTAGTATCTTAATGGTATCATACAAAACTTAAATTTCCATCTTTGCACTGACAAGGAATTAAATGCTACAAATTCATGTTCCTACCATTCTCATAGTAAAACATTATGTGAACTTTAAATGAATCTAATATAGTTATAATTTCATTTGCTAGAGAGTGAGGTTGGAGGAGATAAAGACTGGTGTGGGGTAGGAGTATATTGTTAAGGTGAGGTGTGAGAAACCAGCTCAGTCATTATTATGAGTTAGGTTTTATTTCTGACTCACCTCATATTTATGAAAACCCAACTCATAATCTACATATCTAAAAACGAATGTATGTGAGTCTGTCATTTATAGACTTCTAAATCATTGATCTTCACTGATATTCGTGAAAATTTGTATATACAGGGTTTCAGATGCGGCGAGTGTTTAACCATTATCTATTGTTCTAAAATCATTAGTTGTAGGAGTTCACCTGAAACGTAAATTTAAAAATAATTCTAGCGATTGCAATTTTTCAACGTTTCACAACAAAACTCGGAATCCTATAAAAATAAACCGAGGTATGTACTATCCAAAAATCCGACCATTAGGTGGGGATTTACTTGAAATCCGAAATTTAAGAAATGCCTACAGTATACAACTGGACCGATTTTGTTGATTTTTTTGTGTAAGTTTGAGTGGGTCCTTGGATGGTTCAGATTCACAATTGGATCCTCTAAAAACCATTAGGTGTAGGAATTCACCCGAAGTGAAAATTTAAAAATCGCTTTAGCAGTCACAATTTTCGATGTTTCACAATGAAACTTAGTATATCGTATTAAAATAAACTGAGGTAGATGTTGTCCAAAAGTGAGTGAAATTAGACAATTAGAACTGGAAGTTTACTTGAAATCCGAAATTAAAAACTGCCTAAACAACTGGATCGATTTTGATGACATTTTATGTGTGTTTAAGCGGTTTGGATTCACAATTGGACCCGGTAGGTGGTGCTGCTATCGGGTAATAGGATTTTTTTTGTCAGATGTAAAGTCATCTGCATTACCGACATATTCCGTGCGACAACAATGTGACGTCATAATGCACGCTTCTTGAACCTTAATGAACCTTAACAGACGGCAGTGAGGAGTTTTCTTGCAAACTTATTAATTAGTGCATTTTATGGTAAAAAAGTAACTTATATTTTATCGTCCGGCCGTGATACGAGAACTGAACATCTGCCCGGTCTGCTAGATGTATAAAACATAACACAATACTTGCTTCAAGACTTCCAAAGAAAACTTATTACTCCTTTGATAACCGAATGCTCCAAAACTTGAAAAATATATTTTAATTTTAAAATGGTTCAGCAGCATAATATAAAAATTGGAAGAGCTTTGCAAATTTGTGCAATCACTATAACAGTTTCCAAGGCATTGAAGCAGAAAGCCATTTTTATGCTACACAAGGCAAATAAGTTTGTGATGGTATTGGAGACACAGTTGAGAGGCTTGTAAAAAAGTCCAGCACTTAAAGCCATCTATCATATCAGATCATGACATCTTAACAGCTGTTTGAACGGAGAAAATCACACATCCGTACAACAAATGAAGAAAGAAAGCTGGAAACAGATTTTACAAGTTTGATTTATTGAAGCACTTGTTGCTACTAGAACTCATCAGTTTCATGCCTTTCTCCCAATGTCGACTGAAGATTTAACAACCAAAGCATATTCAACTTGTGTACATTGTATTAAAACCTCTTCCAGATTTCATGATGTACAGTACATTTTGACAATATGACTGGCTTTGTAACATGCACCTATGACGAATGCATGGTGGATGGGATGTATTCTCTCAATGTACCCTGTTGAATGTGAAATTAAAATATCATTGTTACATTCAGCAGGGCCAGCAGGATCCTTGTCTTATTCTCAGAATCCACAGGTTCTTACCATTCCAAGTAACTTCATTCTTTGCAAACCAGATACAAGGGTATGTAGCAACTAACAATATAGGCCATCCAAATGTTAATTGAGAAGGAAGACATTCTCTACAATTAGGTAAAAAAATATTTCAAATCTTATAGAAAATTCAATGTTGTTATTAAAAGGAAATTTAAGTTTGTATGATACCATTAAGATGCAATCTTATAATTGAACTGAGGAGCTACAAGACATGTACCTTTGTGTACAATTTTTGAAAGAAAATTTAAAAAAAATATTTTCTGTAAACTCAAATTCAAGATTGAAAATTTTGAGAAGCAGTAAATTTTGAAAACATGCACAATGGTAACGTGTTGTATATTAAATGAAAACTTATCCATAAGCTTTAAAATGGCATCTTCCTCATGACTATAATAATCATGGTTCTCTAGTAAATTTAGATTTAAATATATTGTCATCAGTAAATGTTGAGAATTTTTTATATTTTGTAAGTTCAATAAGGTACAAAAGAGTAAATTAATGAGTCATTTTTTAACATCTTACCTCATATTTTATGTTTCTTCAAACATGAGAACTAGTTTTCAAGAGAAGGTCTCTCTCATTTTCAACCGACATTATGACTACCGGATTTTCGTTGGAATCTTTGGAATCTCCATCAATAATGTTGCCATCTGGTTGTTATGCCAACACTAGGCCTAACTGCAATAATAATAAAATACTATAAAAAGCCGATAAAGGATAGACACATATACATGTGTGTTATACCAAAAAATAGGGCATAAATATTCACCCTTTAAATGCGGATTAAAATTCTCAATCAAAATATACATAAGTGTTTTATAGATAAAAAACTAGGGAACAAATTATTATAAAATGACTATTTCACATCAATGTATTTTTCAATCAATGAAGACACACTTACGAAATCTTATATAATATCAAAAACAACTTATTAGTTTCAACCAAATAGGAAATTCTTACGAAAACTTATATAACCCAAAACATTAGGATAAGAAGTTAAAAACACCTTATATAACATGGCCATGACATACTAGGAATATTACTACAGATGGGGCAAGAAAATAGGGTTTCCATTAGTTTTAAGGGATGGTGAAAGGTAAAGATAAGAATATAAAAGCCCGGATTTTGAGTGGTAAAAAGGCAGAACGGCGGCGGGACCGAACGCGGTCCCCCGGCTGGGGAGGCAGCTACATTGGTAATATGAATCTTTTTATCATTCTGTAATGGTCATTTTCAGACATAGAATTAATTAAAGGACCAAATGGTCCAAAGAACTTAGAATAATGAACAAAGTTGAATATTTTAAATGTTTGTTTTCTCTCTCTGAATTTTAACACTTTAGCATTTTGACGTTTAACAATGTGGCGATTTCAGCTGATTTAAATAAATTGTTTTATATGTTGTTGATCTAATATTTCTTTATGTTTGGTTTTATTTAATAAAATTATGTTATTTATTCGTTTACTGTGCTTTTAAAATGTTTAAATGTGAATTCATCCTCCAAAACCAAGGCCAACCGCTCGGGCCAAAGACCACTTAAACAATAGTGATCTTAATGCTATCGCTACGGCGGGGCTTAATTGACCCCGCGCGTAATAACTGGTGAGCAGACGATGGTATATTCGTGAACATAATGTTCTATTATATTCACGGATAAAGAAACGAACCTTAGACCACAAAATTAACCTTCAATTCATATACAGTAAAAAATCTATATGTGTTTTTTTTTCAATCGGGAAGAGAAGAATCACATTGGTACTAATGAATAAACTATGTCTTTTAAAACAGAGAGAAACCAGAAAATTTTCAACTTTGGGACATTATTATTAACTGGCTTTAGGTTATTTTTTTTTTGGATCTAAATTTTGGGTTTATATGGACAATGGGTAAATTTTGGATATATCGCTGTTTTTTAGGTTATATTTTTGGTATTGATGTTTTTTCTTTTCTCATAGAGATGTTATTTTCTTTATAGTCAGACATCTATATATTTTTTTTCTAGGTTATGTTATATGTATTATTTTCAGAACTTGATTTTTTTATTTAGGATACACATAGAGTTTTGGTTATAAATAATTTTGATGATTTTGACAAAGTTTTTTCAGTCAGATGATATTTTTTGTTTGTTAACCTAGGTTATGATATTTTTTTTCAGAATATTTGTAGAGTGTAGTAATGAAATTGAATTAATATTTTTTGTGTTAATTAAGGCAATATCTCATCCACTGTTAATAATTGTACGTTAATAATGAAATATATTATTATTTCGTCTATCGAGAAGGCGTGGCACGATCACATGTACACATAAATCATTTCTGAAAGCATCACCACGAGAGATAAGCGCAAGGGATCATAGGTTGCTTTTACACGCCACTAGATTGAATTTTTTTTTTATCATATTGAAATTTTTTATCATTACGAAAGGGGTGATAGATTTGAGCAAACAAGATGGCGGTCACATCTTATATTTACGCCACTAATGCACTAAATACGTTTTGTACTATGTAAACATTCATTTTTTTTTAGATTTATGCACGTAAAACACGATCTTGGATATCTTACTGATCATGGATAGAGGTAGGATACGAAAAATTAATTTATGGTTTTAACTAGGTAATTTGTTTGTTAGGATGAAGAAATGGGAAGTTGGCTGGCGTCTATTATTACGTGTTTGCAAAATGGAAACGGTGACTACAGAGCCATCTAAAGGTACGTACACATATGCGCGCCGCGAACACGAACGGCGCGAGCGCCGCGCGCGCGCGGCGCGTGTTATGTTCGTCGAAATTATTAATTTCAACGAACCTCCTGCGATCCATAGGAAACCCACAAACCTTCAGTAGACATTTTGCAGAGCAGGTGTAACCAACGATGTCTATTCCCTTTCCGTTCTCCCTCTTGTCCTGCATTCTTTCCCAAAAATAGGGACATTTTTTTTAAATGCCGCGGGACGCGGGACAAATTGTTAAAAATCGGGACTGTCCCGCCAAAATCGGGACGTCTGGTCACGCTTATTACTTATTACATCTTATAACTTTATTTATACTTTTTCAAATATTATAGCATTAAAGGAATTTAAAAAAATATATGATTTGTATATCCATCCATAGTAATTCTGCCCGAAGGCAGGTCCTTCACTGAAATCATAGCATTTTCATGCTATGCTTGCAGCTTTACTAGGGAATTGTGTAGGTGTGGTAGCTTCCCGTTGCTTTCCACACCGGTGAAGGATGATGAGATGATAAGATTTAAGATGATATGATAATGATAAGGATGATGATGATGGCCATATGATTTCGGGGACCGTTTGGGCCTTAAAGTTTTCCTGACATTTGTCTTACAGGTGAGGAAAAACCCCGATAAAAACCTCACCCAGAAAAACTGCCCCGACCGGGGATTGAACCCGGGCCCCGCTGCGTGACAAGGCAGCACGCTACCTCGAGACTACAGCGGTGGACATGATTTGTATATATATGTTTTAAAATTATTAAGAATCTATCTCACCATAACATGGCCTTAATTTTTAATAAAAATGTACATGATTATTATACTAGAGGTTGTACTTTATTGCACAAAGATACTAGTTTCTAAAAAAAAAGGTATAAAAGGGATTCGTTATGCATTAATCAACCATTAAAATAACTACTTACCTATTGAATATCAACATTTCACGAATGTTAAACATTTTTCTAATTGTATTAAAAAATATTTTTTCTCATTGCTTTCTTAGTTAATTTTGTTAATTTTATTATTATTAATATTATCCTGTTTAAATATTGTATTTATATGTGTATATATATTGTGCATCTATAGTAGTTTGTATTACTTAAACTTATGCCTGAATTTGTTTTCTTGTTTTTATTGTTAATTGTTTTATGGCCATTATTTTTTGTATATTGCCCCTTAACATGAGCAGTCTTGCTCTTTGGAGTCTTTGAAGAGATAAATAAATAATTAGCAATAAATGTGTTTATATATTGTATTGTTTTGTGATACTTCATACATAATATTATGAAATGAACGTCTTAAATAAATAATGTTTTCTAAATAATTCTAATTTATTTATACAATTACAGTACACACGAAAAAAAAAACACATATCATTGAAAAAAAAAAACAGGCATCTCCTTTCAATGATTTTTTAAAATGATCCTTATGTTGTGGATCCCACAATAATTGCTTGCTTCTATAAATGTCAACAAGTTTTAACACTTTTCCTCTGACCACTCCATACTCAATTAATAGGTGCGCACCGAAAGCAACGAACCTCTCAGGTACCCGTCCAAATCTAAACAGCGAACCATCAAAGTGTTTGTGGAAAAAACCGACAATGAGTGGATCGTGGTGAGAAACGCGCGCGCGACGCGCGCGCCGTTCGCGCGCACCTTAAAACCCCATCCAAATCTGACGAACATGGTGCGGCGCGCGCGCCGTTCGTGTTTGCGGCGCGCATATGTGTACGTACCTTAACGGAGGCTATATTAACCATTACAGCCACTCCGTATGAAACTAACCCTAATCCATCTCAACCAATTAAAATTCTATATATTCGGGCTAATAATAAAAAAAGATTATTGACATAACAAATAAAAGGACAAGAAAAATAAATCGATTAATATTTAAGTCCCCATGTAGCATCTCGTGCATCCACACTGGTAATTAATCTTGGCCCACGTAAGGCTCAAGGAACCGCATTATAACTTGCAAAGAAATGAGTGATTTATATTGGGAAAATAAATAAGTTAAAATGAATCTAATAATAGGACTATAAATAATTTAATTACAAAAATGATAGTTAGGAATTGGAATACATAAAAGTCAGAGGATTTGGAAATAAAGTGATAACAATAGTAAAATAAAGTAACATATTTCCCCTAACGGAGGTCGTGAGGTAACGGAAGCGTTAGGGCTCCCAATATTTCTAGACAATCGGCACTTAATGTCAGCCGGGTTATCAGCCCTGCGTGACGGCCGCCCTTTCTCCAGAACAAGAGTCTGGTACTCATTTCAGTTAGAAGCTGAATCGACCCCAGGGCCATAAGTGCCGCCAGAAGGTTTGGATCAGGTTAAAAATCCTAAACCCACCGGGACTTGAACCCCCGACTTTTCGGCTTGTAGCGCAGTGCTTTAACCACTATGCTAGTAGAAATAAATCTTCATACTAAGTATATCAAAATAATTTTAAACGCTATTAGAGCTAATCGCTACCGTGCGACATTGACAAGGCAGGGCATGAGGCAAATCATACCGATTTCGTTGCTGGAATTATTATCCTAGGATAATTTTTTGGTACAGGCGAGCACCTTATAATATGTAGGAACGTTTTTCAGTTAAAAATCGAGTCAGACAAAAGGAGAGAACTAATAACTGAGTGATTTAAAATTAATAATAATAATAATAATAATAATAATAATAATAATAATAATAATAATAATAATAATAATAATAAACACACACGAGGTTCCGGTACAAATCATACGTTCATAATAAAAGATAATGGAAGAGATTGGATGACAAATAATAATAACCATAACCATAATAATAATATTAGGGACCGTTCAAGAATATAGAAGTTTTCTGAATAATAAATATGGACTCACCATCGTGGAGGAATGGAAAACCGCCATCTTGAGAACTATTTTTTTTTAGACAGGTCCTTCATTTACATGCACGAAGACTGAGTGTCTATTAGGAGGTCACATAGCTGTAAAATTTCAGCAAGGCTCTGGAATGTGTTTATTTTGGTGAAAGTTAGATTATCCACATAGATAAGAACTCCAAACAGACTGCATTAGGAAAATGAACAAAAGTTATACTATTTGCACTTACAGGGAATAAATATTACTTTTTCTTGAAACGTACTTTAAAGAAAAGGAGTTAGTAATCACTTAAAGACCCATGACATTAACAGGAAATAAAAGTGGCATATATTAGCAATCAGAGGGATTCTAGATTTGAAAACCGAGAGAATGAAAAAAGGGCATGGAGACTTGGCACAATGGTAGATTTTAGTTTCGAAACCAAAGAGTAAGGAAAAGAGGCATTGGAAATTTAGGATGAAATAAACGAGAACTCGATCAAAGAGGGGAATGGAGAAGTAGCGCAATCAAAAAGTGGGAACGCAACTAATGAGGAATGTAGATTTTAGTTTCGGAACCAAAGAGTAAGGAAAAGGGGCATGGAAAATTTAGGTTGAATTAGGGAGAAATCGATCAAAGCGGGGAATGGAGATTTAGCGCAATAAAGCAAAGCAGGCACCACACACCTCCCTAAAGGAAATAACATTAGACTCATGGTAGGGAAGACGACCGAACTTCAGGTTAAATAATAGCTTAAAATAATTTTTTTGATTAACCTCTCATGCTGTGTTGAGAGATTTACAACGATGCCGGCGGGCGCATCCTGTGAAGGGCTCGACCACAGTATGAGACGTTTCTAAATCATAAGTCAAGTTAAATCTTGAGTAAAGTCATAGAGGCTAGCGCAATTAAGGGAGGACTCGCTTGATCCGTAATTCAGATTAAGGTTTCGGAAACGGAAAGAATGGACATTCTGTATAAATAAGAGAGAGCTCGAACAGAAGAGGGGAATGGAGACTTGGCACAATCGTAGAACTCCGCTAGTGAGAAATATGGAATGGAGGCAGAAACAAGATGTTTTCAGAAGTGATAAAAGGGATAGCCTTATTCCCATAATTTTTTTTTTTTGGCTTTATCATTATTTTTTGGTGGAAATTAGGATACTTGACAAACAGTGAGATGTTTTATCCGATCTAGTAGAAAAGTGAAAGTTCAAATGGGAACCCAGGGGTTACACAAATACTATTACTGAGTATGACACAGATAATACACTCTACAGGAAATGGTTCCTGCTGAGATGGACTGGCTTGGAAAAGATTGGAGTGTCTAAAAGGCGCCTAGACTCTCTTATACTGCAAGCCTTGTTCCATGTCAGTTAGGACTAGTGACCAGTCGAGAAGTAGACACACACACACACATGGGATATGACATATTACGATAATAGATGAAAACTAGATCGCTTAAGACTCTTCATATTTAGGCCTACGAGGGATAATAAGAGGATAGGCTACAACTTAGGTCAATCTAGGCTAGGTAACGTTAGAAATACACACACAGATATGAAACTTTTACATAGTCGCACACAGAGATACAAGTTGGGAAGGACTAAGGACCCTTTTGGAGAGGCTTTTGCCCTCGACAATTTGGCGAGTTGCCTGAACACTTCGCCAACAAGCTAGGCAGGTGCAAGTCGGAAGGTGGGATACCCCCGTTATGACATGATCTAGAGACGGAGAACTCCAAAATGATCTTGGGGCACTGCCCATAAAACCTTGCCGGCTTGGCACTGACGTTAGGGACCATATGGAACAGCATCGTTTAGGGAGAGATTAGGCATCCGAGAAAACTAAAGACAAACGAAAACACTAAGCAAAACGGGCAGAGAGACCCACGAGAAACAGAAGTGATACCCGGGTTTAGGAAGTGATGAGGACAACAGGGGAACCCCATCAAAGAGATTAGGATAAAATCCACTTTTCCGATGATGCGGCGTCCATGAGTTCAAGAAGGCTCTCCCTAAGATTAACGTCGAAATCAAGAATTCTGAGGCAACAGAATTAGAGGGTGTGTCAGGAAGGAACCGAGTCACTGTTGACAGGATGGGAGCATCCCGGCCTCCACCTCGTGGTCGTGCAAGGTAATAACCGAGTCACCGATGTCGGAGGTCGAGCCCATTCCTGGTCTTCATGGTCGTTGCGCGGTGAATTCGCTGGCTCACCCGACAGGAGAAATAGCGAGACAGGAATCGCGACTGAGAGAGGGATAGGGTTAGGAAGGAACCGAGTCACTGATGTCGGAGGTCGAGCCCATTCCTGGTCTTCATGGTCGTTGCGCGGTGAATTGGCTAACCCACCCAAAGGATACAAATGATGCCAGGAAAACCGCAATGAGAAAGTCGTACGCACACATAGGATATGGTCATAACGAAGGGACAACGAATACTAGTCAGGGACATCGGAAACGTTGGGGCAAGGTAATAACCGAGTCACCGATGTCGGAGGTTGAGCCCATTCCTGGTCTTCATGGTCGTTGCGCGGTGAATTGGCTAACCCACCCCAAGGATACAAATGATGCCAGGAAAACCGCAATGAGAAAGTCGTACCCACACATAGGATATGGTCATAACGAAGGGACAACGAATACTAGTCAGGGACATCGGAAACGTTGGGGCACTAAAGAAGAAGAATACTAAAGGAAACACACATACATACGATTGTGCGATCGACGAGTGGAGCCAAGAGAGACAGATTGACCTAAGTAGGGATATTACATACCAAAAGAGGTTAAACACATTAGATAGGGAGATATCAGAAAATTAGAGGTTAAACACATTGGGTAGTACAAGAAATTAGAGGTTAAACACATTAGGTAGTACATAAAATGAGAGGTTAAACACATTCGGTAGGGAGATCTCGGGGAATTAGAGGTTAAACACATAAGGAATACATGAAATTAGAGGTTAAACACATTGGGTAGTACATGGAATTAGAGGTTAAACACATAAGGAATACATGAAATTAGAGGTTAAACACATTGGGTAGTACATGGAATTAGAGGTTAACACATAAGGAATACATGAAATTAGAAATTAAACACATAAGGATAGTACAGGAAATTAGAGGTTAAACACATAGGGTTGTACACGAAATTAGAAGTTAAACACATAGGGTTGTACATGTACTTAGAGGTTAAACCCATAGGTAAGATAGGGAATAAGTCTACACGTATGAGACCAGGAACTAACTCAAAAACGTATATGGAAATTAAGAGGAAAGTAAAAGAGTAGGAGATGACAAAAAGGGAGAGGTTAAACCCATAGGTAAAATGGGGACCCAAGACACGGAATAAAGTCCACGCATAATCAGGAGTAATGTAAAAAGTTAAATACAGAAATTCAAGAGAACAGATGAGATATTGCCGAACGAATTAGGAAGGGCTTAAGGAAACATTGCCGAAAGAATTAGGGAGGACTTGGAGACAACACCATTTAGATTTTTTTTTATTAAGTTAACTCTGTAGGCTGTATCACAATCGACAGATATGTTAGAAACGAGAGAATTTAAGATGCAAAGACGCATCCCGGATAGAAGAAAGGAAATGCTCTCACAATCAGGACCTCACGAGGGAATGATATACGGAATTCAGGTTACGTAATTGTACTAAGTAGTATTTACATCTTAAAGCCCTAGCGATTTATGTGTAGGCGAGCACACTCGATCGAACCCAGGACTCTAGAGAAGGAAAAGCAAAATTGAAATTTTAACCAAGCAATGGAAAGTTTTGAAAACAAGCGGTAAAATACGGTAAGATACTGAAAAATTTTGAATCCAGTGAAACCTGAATTGCAATAAGGGCGTAAATGATTCATGGGAATCAAAATACCAGAAACATAAGAGCATTTCTTTTTGCAACTTGAGGCTAGCTATAAGGGACAGATAGGAACATGGGTGCACAAAACTAAACGATGCAATGTAGATAACAATGAGATCTAAAGCCAGGACGTCTAGTAAACAAGATTCGGAATATAGTATCGGAGATAAGATGGCTGAAAATGAAGCATCTAAGCGATGAGGTTAAATTAAACAGAAAGTGACCATTCTATGACAAGGAGTGATAAAAAAGATGCGGACCCATGTAGAACGGAAGACCCACCAAACCCAATAATCGACGTTTAAAGTTATCCTCCCAGGTTTTAACAAATGCCATAAGATTGCAGCTTCTCGCCTGGACCTGCGGCCACCAACACGACAGTTCATGATTGGAGCAAGATTAAGAGGCCCAGACTCACGGCACACCCTGTATATCTGAGGACGAGAACCGCAGCATAGAGCTGCCAGGACCAACCACACCCTGTACACCCGAGGACGAGAGCCGCAGCTGCCAGGACCAACTACACATCTCGTGACGGAGCATAAGATGGGTGAATGTCCAGACTCGCAACCAGCTAAGACAAACATCTCACTAGCAGTAAAGAACAAACCCAGGCAATTATAAAAAATAATAACTATCTCCAACTTCAACCTTGGCCTAACATCCTTCGTTCCAAATGTTTCCTATAGATGAATCAAGAAAACAAACTCCACGTCAAGATTAATTCCTATCAAACCCTTCACAAGCTCTCCTTGGACCTAACTGGGTTTTGTTTAAAGAAACTAGGCATAACCAAATCAAAGGCCTACCTGGACCAACGGCAGCTGAAAATGAACCACGAACTCGAGCATTAGAACATCGCATCCTCCGTCGAGGCAAGCAGACACGATCCCTGACCTCCAAGCTAGACACAGCAGTTCTGATAATTTTTTTACAGTGATCAGGCTCACGAAATGAACCTTCGAAGTGAAAAACAAAAAGGAAACGAAATGTTGTTAAGTGCGTCGGATATGAATAAAAGTGATAGTGCATCGTTTCAAAGTAGCACAAGAAAGTTTAAAAAAAGAAAAGAAAAAAAGAAGACAAAGGACGACAAGCAATAAACATTTTTAGTTGAAAATTAAACTTATGACCGTGCGTAAACATATTGTGTTAGAGCCGCGAAGGCATGCTATATTGTGATTTTTGTTTTTTTTAAGAAGTATAGTATTCTCACTAAGTAAACAGATCTTACCGATATTACGACACAATTAAGGGTATCCGGGGCAATTTACAAGTAAAAGACGATCTAACCTCTTAGAATGAGAACAAAATTCTTTCAGGACAGATGAAATCGCCAATTGATGACGTCAGTTCCACTCCCGCTTAAAGTTAAGTTAATAAGATACATGTCAGGACAAACCCCCCGGAGGTGTGAGATATCCTATAAGGAAAAAAGACTTTCGGTTTTTCAACCCTACAGTCTTATTTAGGGGGGGAAATGTTATGCCAACACTAGGGCCTAACTGCAATAATAATAAAATACTATAAAAAGCCGATAAAGGATAGACACATATACATGTGTATTATACCAAAAAATAGGGCATAAATATTCACTCTTTAAATGCGGATTAAAAGACTCAATCAAAATATACATAAGTGTTTTATAGATAAAAAACTAGGGAAAAAATTATTATAAAATGACTATTTCACATCAATATATTTTTCAATCAATGAAGACACACTTACGAAATCTTATATAATATCAAAAACAACTTATTAGTTTCAACCAAATAGGAAATTCTTACGAAAACTTATATAACCCAAACACATTAGGATAAGAAGTTAAAAACTCCTTATATAACATGGCCATGACATACTAGGAATATTACTACAGATGGGGCAAGAAAATAGGGTTTCCATTAGTTTTAAGGGATGGTGAAAGGTAAAGATAAGAATATAAAAGCCCGGATTTGAGTGGAAAAAAGGCAGAACGGCGGCGGGACCGAACGCGGTTCCCCGGCTGGGGAGGCAGCTACATTGGTAATATGAATCTTTTTATCATTCTTTAATGGTCATTTTCAGACATAGAATTAATTAAAGGACCAAATGGTCCAAAGAACTTAGAATAATGAACAAAGTTGAATATTTTAAATGTTTGTTTTCTCTCTCTGAATTTTAACACTTTAGCATTTTGACGTTTAACAATGTGGCGATTTCAGCTGATTTAAAACAAATTGTTTTATATGTTGTTGATCTAATATTTCTTTATGTTTGGTTTTATTTTAATAAATTATGTTATTTTTTCGTTTACTGTGTTTTTAAAATGTTTAAATGTGGAATTCATCCTCCAAAACCAAGGCCAACCGCTCGGGCCAAAGACCACTTAAACAATAGTGATCTTAACGCTATCGCTACGGCGGGGCTTAACTGACCCCGAGCGTAATATTTTCGTTGGAATCTCCATCAATAATGTTGTTATCTGGTGTTGATTTGATGAGCTTTGAGATGAGGTCACGTTCATCAGGAATCTCGAAATTCATGGATCTAAATTTGTTCTTCTGAATATATATCTTCTCCCAAATTGTCAATACTAAAGATTTTTCCAATGTTTTAAAGTAGGGCTTCTTTTTCAATTTTATGATTCTCTAATAAACTATGTGCTGTGATAGCTGATTTTTCAATTTCACCATTTTTAATATTTCTGAAGTGTTCCTTAGTGCGAGTGTCCAAATTTCTTTTTGTTTTTCCTATGTATACTTTATTGCAGTCCTTACAATTAATTTGATAAATTCCAGATTTTTTTGCTATCTGGGGTGTTCAATTTCTTATTAGTTATTAATAGATTACCAAGGCTAAATTTATTTATCGGTGCCAATGTAATATTGAATTTCTTGAAAATGTTTTGAAATTTGTTATATATTTCAGGATGATACGTAATTTTCTTAAACTGTTTTCCTTTCTTTGAATCAGATTGCAGGGTAATATATTCTTTCAATCTTTTTTTGTTGTCTGAATTTCTTTAATTCATTTACAATTATTTCTTTTCCAAAACCATTTAAATTGGCTATGTTCAAAATGTGACTGTATTCTTTCTTAAAATCTTCTTCATTTAATGGAACATTTAATAATCTATATATCAAACTGTTGAAAATTGTATGTTTATGTGCAATATGATTGAAACCTGAAGATTTAATATAATTGTCTGTATGTATATCCTTCCTATATATATTGAATTCAATTTTTCCTTGTAGTTCATTCCTTATTAAGTAAAGGTCCGAAAATGGGATTTGTTTATCCTTTTCCAATTCCATAGTAAATTTTAAAGTTCCATCTTGAAGGTTGAGTATTTCAATGCATCTTCAATATATTTAGAATTTATCACAGAGAAAATATCATCTACATATCTATACCAACATTTGAATATCCAGGGATAAACATTGGTGATATGAGACTAAATAACCCATAAATAAATTTGCCAAAAATGGTGAAAGTGGGTTACCCATAGCCAGACCTGAGATTTGTTTGTCAAATTTTTCATTGAAGGTGAAAACATTATTATCAGTGCAAAGTTTTGTAAGACTTAAATATTCTTCTATTATTTCTCTTTTATATTTTAAGGAATTAGCCATTTTTCTAAAATAGTTAACATCTTTCCAATTGGGATGCTCGGAAATAAAGAAATGACGTCGAAAGAAATCAATCTGTCATTACCATCCAATGATACATTATTTAGTTCTTTTACTAATTCAATAGAATTTTCAATACTTTTGTTGTTGAAACTTGGTAATTCTTTAAATTTCTTTGTAAGCCATTTTGCTAAAATATAACACGGTGAGCCAATATTATTAATAATGGGTCTCATCTTTTTCCCCTCCTTGTGTATTTTTGGGAGTCCATACAGTTTTGGATTCTGTGGGTTTGAAACTTTTAACTTATATTTGTCTTGATCCTTGATGATGAATTTTATGTTTTTCAATGTATTATTAAATGATTTTATTGATTTTGGAAGAGGATTGCGTTTAATTTCTTCATATTCATTTGAATTTAAGAAAGGAAAACAGTTTGAGAAAATTATGTATCATCCTAAAATACATAACAAATTTCAAAAAAATTTTCAAGAAATTCAATATTACATTGGCACTGATAAATAAATGTAGCCTTGGTAATCTAATAATAACTAATAAGAAATTGAACACCCCAGATAGTAAAAAAATCTGGAATTTATCAAATTAATTGTAAGGACTGCAATAAAGTATACATAGGAAAAATAAAACAAAATTTGGACACTCGCACTAAGGAACACTTCAGAAATATTAAAAATGGTGAAATTGAAAAATCAGCTATTGCAGCACATCATTTATTGGAGAATCATAAAATTGAAAAAGAAGCCCTACTTTTAAAACATTTGGAAAAACCTTTAGAATTGACAATTTGGGAGAAGATATATATTCAGAAGAACAAATTTAGATCCATGAATTTCGAGATTCCTGATGAACGTGACCTCATCTCAAAGTTCATCAAATCAACACCAGATGGCAACGTTATTGATGGAGATTCCAATGAAAATCCGGTAGTCATAATGTCGGTTGAAAATAAGAGAGATCTTTCTCTTGAAAACTCTTTCTTGTTTGTTAGAATATTATGAAATACTGTATATTATATTTTAAATTGTCTCAGACAACAGTGAAGATCAATTCTATGTAATTTCATAATTCTGTGAAGTGGAAATATTTTAATCACATAGTCAAAAGTATATCTAACTTTGGTTAAATATTTCTATAAAACTGCAGTTTATCCGTTACTATACTGAAATATAAGTAAATTGCATGTTAACTGAGGTAAAATTTGGAACAAAATAGAATAACATTTAAAATTTTTTTAGCTTTATGATAGTAGGGCACTACTTTTTCTCTTCAAATCATTTATGTGTAGGTTTCAATATCATTAACAGATAATATGTAGTTTCTATCTATAATAATTGTACTTAAAATCTACGATTTTATATTGGTAACTGATGTAACTATAGGATGACATGTTTTACAGAGTGAGAATAAAATAATAATCTCTGTGAAGTTTTCAATTTTATTTTAACAAGTAATTGTGAATGTAATGTATATAGGAGGAGTTACAAAATACATGTTTCGAGTTTCATGTTTTAATAAAAATTGTTCACTAATTATACAAAATACAGGTAACTGACATAATAACTAATGCTTCTGCATAGCGTAAGAGTTTTCATTAAAATAAATAACATTTCTTTGTTATGTATGAGTTTGTTCACCTTCTACAATATTTTGGGATGTAGGCAAAATCTTGTTAATAAACCATATACCACTTTGGAAAACAGGAAAAAAACTTTAATTTTGATGCGTTGTGTAAAATTTTATGTAGAATTTACCTTTAGTTATCATGCAACAAGAATTTGTATTGGAATGATATGCATTATCAATTTGATATTTTTTTTGTATCCATAAAATTGCATTCATTTATAGAACTTAGAAAGTTGGCCTAAGACATAGGCCTACACTATTTTGTTTCCCACTTTTTTAAGCATCACTATTTTGTTTGCCAGTGCATAAAATCATATTCATATTTTCATATTCTGTCAATATAAAAGTTATCCAATGTAATTAACATTTATTTTTTGGTATTACAGTCCTTGGTAATAGAAAACCAGTTGTATGCAACTCTCATTTAATGGTTATTACTCATGTTCGTTAAAACTCGCATGAAACTTACCACACTGTGCAACATGAAATTTGTCCTTTTTATGAAAATAGGTGTATTAGGTAGACGTTTTAGTGGTAAAATGAATCTGTAATTAGATTTTGTCTATCACGTACCTTTTTTTTCAGAAAACCCAAAAAAATATCTTTACGAATGTTATTTTAGTCTAACATGTATTTCATATTAATTGAATCTCCCACTTCCACATACTACATCAATTTCGTGTTTTTATTTCTTAGGAGATAGGTCGACATCTGGTGATAAATATTACAACTAAATATTAGCATCCCATCCTGTGCTGCCATCTGTATTTAGCATTTTATAACTAATGATATTTCATTTATTTTCAGTCTGTTGCTGATTTCCTGTTGGTGTTCAGGAGTGAACTAGTGTTTCATAATTGTGCTTCAGAAGAGTTTGAATGATAGTAATTATACTATAATGCCACGTCAGTGTAAAACTAATCCTAATTCTTTTTGCTATGTATGTGGAGAACTAACCTTCAAGAGCCAAAAGTGTAATATTACACCTCTAGTTCGAAAGGCATATGAACTCTATTTTGGATGTCGTGTGGGAGACCACGATAAGTCATTTGCACCTCACATACGCTACAATTCATGCTCTAGAAATTTTAAAAATTAGCTACAAGGTAAACGCAATGCAATGAAATTTGCTGTACCTATAGTTTGGCGAGAATCTTGGGAACATATAACAGATTGTTATTTATGTTTGGTAGATATAGAAGGATATACTTCAAAATCCAAAGGGCAGATCCAGTACTCTAATTTACCTTCAGCCATCCGACCAGTTCCTCACAATGAACATCTTCCTGTACCTAAGCCTCCAGAACAGTACACTGTTTCAGAAGAAGACACACCCAAAGTCTCAGGCTGTAGTAGTCCTACTCGAGATCCAGAGTTTCAGCCATCTACATTGTCTTTACACAGTAACACCAGGTGTTTCATACAAAACGCCCTCAATGATCTAGTGAGGGACTTAAACCTTCCCAAATGTCAAGCAGAATTGAGGGGGTCAGTGGAATAAGGGCCATCCAACTGCACTAAGTTTGGAGAAAAATTGCATTTTATTAAATTCTACATTAAGCAAAATATATAGAGTGTGAATTTATAATATTTGGTACATGTGTTGTACATAAAATAAGCTTTCTGCCTGCAAATGTATAGATCTCTGTATTGTTTCATATGTCTAATCCAAGAAAACGAAAATTGAGAATATAAAAAAATACAACTAAATAAACAAATTAAATAACACTTTTAATAATTAAATTAAACCTCATAGTGTTCTTTCCCTGTGAAAGTTAAAAACACTTTTTAACTTTAATATTGCATTAATCTATGCATTCTATGTTTGCAGCATTGTATCATCATTAACTGATTTAAGGCTGCCGTTAAATGTCTGGTGTACAGGTGGTACAAATTTCATGAGAGTCATGATGTCTTCTTTATCATCCTACCATTAGGATACTTTGTTGTCAATATTACATCTTGTAATATAAGACACTTTCCTTTCCCTTTTTGTATGGCTTATTACTTCCTCTAAAGCCAAGTCACCAAAACCGGATTTTATGTACATTACATTCTGTTTTCCACAAAACGAAACTGAAATGCTTTTCTGATGTCTACCTTATGCTCGTCATTTCTCTTTGTGAACTTTTATTCAAGTTATCCAAATCTTTAAAATCGTCTGCATTTATCTCAATTACTGTGAATGTTCATTTGTTCGACTCTTTCTTATGAGGTGAGCCTACTGTTCAGGTGTATAAACTACTTGTGTTTTTCTTTTAACTTTTTCAGTCACACCAAAGTCAGCATCACCTGGTACAAGACATTTATGTTCAATTTCTTCAAAACAACCACAATCAATCATGTACAATCAAAGTCCCATTACTGTAAAATTCTTGTTTTGACCAACACATGAATCACTATATACACTATAAATTTATTTTTATTAACATCTTTTTCAATCAGTAGCATAGCTTTTAATAAATAACTAGCAATTTCGTTCGCACCTCTTGAAGCAACTGATTCTGGCTGATATATATTCCTTTCCACTGTTGGGTAAAATATTCTGCTTCGTTTTATTCCACTCTTGCACATTTCTTTTTCTTTTCTTAGATTTTATTAGACTATTTTGATTTGCACAAGAACCTACAACATCATGCCATTCTGCATTTTACTGTATTACAGCGGACCACAGAGAAGCAGACAATATACAGTCAGCAGTTGGGATGGGCCCTTATTTTCCGCGCGCGTGAAGAAGTTAGACATTTTTCTTACACATAAAGTCTCATTTACCCTCTTTTGAGCAAAGTTAGAATTATGAGCTTCTAAAGATTAACAGAAGATGGCCACAGGATACATAATCTGCAAATAACTAAAAATCCATCATTGGTTGGGATGGGCCCTTATTCCACTGAGCCCCTCAATTGTTGGGCTCTAGACTGCAAAAACAGAATCTTATAGATATCAATGTTAGAATAACTTCATATAGAAAAGGATAAACTCATTTTATTGAATATTTTTCTGAGAATGAAGGAATATTTTTTTTTGCAACGATGTGAATGGCTTATTTCAGGCTTTGGACATGAACATAATCCAGAGGACTGGCGCTTATATATAGATTCCTCCAAACTAAGTCTAAAGGCAGTACTTATCCATATTGGCAATATTTTCCCATCTGTTCCTATTGCATATGCCATTCATACGAAGGAAACTTTTGAGGTTATGAGTGCAATACTAAGGTGCATTTAATATACTTCATACAAATGGCATATATGTGGAGACTTGAAAGTTATTGGACTCTTAATGGGTATGCAACAAGGGTACACAAAATACTGTTGTTTTTTATGTGAGTGGGATAGCCGCGACAAAGCAAACCACTACTTTTTGTAAAGAATGGCCTGCAAGACAAACCTACATTCCTGGAGTCAAAAGTGTTTCCCATGAACCACTTGTGAACCCTCAAGATGTCTTCCTACCACCTTTACACATCAAGCTCGGAGTGATGAAAGTATTTGTGAAGGCACTAGAAAGAGAAGGACAAGCTTTCATGCATCTCAAAAATAAATTCCCAAACTTAAGTGATGCAAAGATTAAGGAAGGAGTTTTTTATTGGTCCACAAATAAGAGCAGTCTTCCAGGATGAAGAGTTTGAAAATAAACTGTTGGAAGCGGAGAAAATGGCTTGGCTTGCATTTAAATCACTATGCACGAACTTCCTTGGGAATAAAAAATCAGCAGACTATGAAGTAATTGTAAGTGAATTATTACACTACTTTCATGTTATGGGATGCAATATGTCTTTGAAACTACATTTCTGGACTGTCATCTGGACTCCCCTCCATGGTATCTTTACCTTGTCGTGGTGGAGTGGCTTGCATGCTTAAATGATCCTGAGAGCTATGCCGGCGGTAGCATTGCTGCCGATAGGGTTACCCATGCTGGACTGGTCGAAGGTGATAAGCCAGACGAAAAAGTACCTTGGGTGAAAGAGTGACGATCTTTCACTGTAAAAATACAACCGTCAAGAAATGCGGACATGGGTTCATCTGGGGTAAAATTTTCCACAGGTCAAATAGTCCCCCATTCGGTTCTCCGGGCGGGGACTACTTCAGGGAACCCATGCCAAAGGCTTAAACATAGGGACATGTTCATAGGAACATGGAATGTTAGGAAAAAAAAAACATTGGCTCAGGATAGGGATGTATGGAGAACTTATGTCCGCGCGGCCATGAACCTATGGGTTCGATAGTGCCAGTGAGTAAGTAAGTAAGTAAGTAAGTCATCTGGACCTCTTTTCAAAAAACCTTGCCCATGCTGTCAGCGATGAACGTGGTGAGAGGTTTCACCAAGAAATATCAGCCTTCAAAAAACGATTCAATGGAAGATGGAATGCAAGTATGCTTGGTGAATATTGCTGGTAATCATCAGAGATAGCCCGGAAGCTGTCCATAAGAACAAACGATCAACAAAGACATTTTAATTTGGTGTTCTTTGCAATTGTTATGTTTGTCATTATAACTAACTTGAACAATTAAAAAGTGTCATTACAAAAAATTGATCGGTGATAGAAAATTTTGGATTTCAAAATTGAATTCAGCACATCTCAATTAGTTAAAATCACATAGTTTAATCTAAAGGACAGAAAAAAAGTGTTAACTACAAGACAACTTTTTTGTTGTATTTATATCAAATGTTACACATGTACAAAGTGTCATTAAAGAAAATTGGCGGGTGATAGAAAATTTTGGATTTCAGAAATTAATTCAGCATATCTCAATTAGTTAAAATCACATAGTTTCATCTAAAGGACAGAAAAAAAGTTTTACATTTGTTGCACCACTTGTATCTCAATAGTTTACATTTATGGTCATTGCATAAATATTTTGTTGCATGCAATGCAATTGTAACACTTACTATATTGGGTGAAAGTAACCACAGCAACTTTTTAATAAGAAGGAAGATACTTCAATCATTTTGTGAATAAAATATTAGTAATAATACAAAAAATACATCACAATTGTAAACAAGTTAATGTGATTGACACTGAAAGAAAATAAAAATATTCATCAACAGTCGATATATTATAGAGGGAGATTCCAACGAATATCCGGTAGTCATAATGGTGGTTGAAAATGAATGACAAGATCATTTGAAAACTATAGTTACCGTGTTTGAAAAACATGAAATATGAGGTAAGATGTTAAAATGATTCATTAATTTATTAGTCGATATAAATCTTCACTGTCTGTAAATAAATTATTAAAATTACACTTAGTCCTTTAACCCTTAAATTATCAAACCTCAGTTACTCATTCCAGTTTATTAAAACGTGTTGGATCGCAGTGAAAACTTCTGAAGTAGGGTACAGTTGCCTAATCTTGTGATAATTTTTTTTTTACTTTTTTGTGCAAATGTAACATTTTAGAAAAAAGTGGTGACAAAATATGAATGTATGAACATAGTATGAACCTTCCATGAGATTAATTTATTGAATTCTCTCCAAACTGATGTACAGTTGCGCCTGATGGTGGTGATGGTGGTGATGGTGGTGATTGATGATGATGATTGATTATGTTGATGATTATGCTGATGATGATTATGATGATGATTATGATGACGATGATTATGATGAATAATAATAATAATAATAATAATAATAATAATAATAATAATAATAATAATAATAATTAATAATAATAAAAATACTAACAATAAGGGATAATAGCATACATTTTTAATTGAAAGTTCATATCGACATTAAAGATTGCAACCTCGATGTCGGATTAATAATATTATAAATAAATAATAATAATAAATAATAATAATAATAATAATAATAATAATAATAATAATAAATAATAATAATAATAATAATAATAATAATAATAATAATAATAATAAAATAATAATAATAATAATAATAATAATAATAATAATAATAATAATAAATAATAATAATAATAATAATAATAATAATAATAATAATAATAATAATAATAATAAAGAAAATTGAAAATAAAAAAACTCTTATTTACAAAAGAATGAGAAATGATTTTAAGAAATTAGTTTCAATCAAATGCCTACTTAGCTGCTATAGGCTTAATTATTATAACCCTGTTAATGAGTAAAATATGTAATTTTAATATAACTGTACATCATGTAACTAATATGAAAGCTTATTAATATCCTTAAGAATTTCTTCTTATTTACTACATTCACATGATTAAATATGAGAGATTGAGCCATATCATAAGAAAAATGATAAAAAAAATTGTAAATGCAGAAGCTGTTGCACCATTATTATCCTGTTATATTGTTAAAACTCTACTATCAGTTGGTTCAGTTGATGTTAAAGTAGAATATAGAATGTTATATAATTATTTATTAAACACTTACCCAAAATCTACAACATTTCTTCGAGGACAGTCACGAGAGAAAAAAACATTACTTCTTCAACAACTTTCAACATTACATTCGCTTTTGAGGCTTCATATTTGTTTTCAAAAGGTGGGAAAAACAATAAAATAGAAATAAGAAAACTTACGCCACGTCTGGAATAACCCAGGAACTACGTTTTAAAACATTCAATTCCATGACGATGAACTGAAACTTTATCACAGAATTAGGAATATCATGGAAATATGCATACTTACCCTATAATCATACTGTCATTATGAAGTTTCATTCTAGAATTTGGCATAAATTTTGTCATTTTTACTAATTCGTTCTTCTTAAATATAATAAATAAATTAAATCACTGTATCTGAGAGGGTACATGCCAATATAAGTGTTAAAATATTGTATTGAATAAGTGAATAAAAACAATTTTACACTCATATAAAAAAATTAACATGCTTGGCTACGCCTCAAGGGATGGGGTTAAAATGGACATCCTATCAAATTCGAGGATTTTTAACCAAATATAGGCCAAGTGATTTGAACTTACTAGACCCAATGAAATATTAAATATTAATCTGTATTGCGACAATTATTTAAAAAAATCTCTGTAGAATATATGATTAAGATGATTATAATAACAATACAGTTTTTATATATATCCATCCATCCATAGTAATTCTGCCCGAGGGCAGGTCTTTCACTGCAATGCATTTTCATTTGATTATGAGGGTATATAATTAATTATATGGTATAAGGGCCTCTAGTATGTTATAGTCCTGCATTATATTCGGGACATTTGCTCTTCTTGCTCTCCCCCCTCTCTGTAGACAATGAACCCACAGGAAAACATATTTTTCTTATGGAAGATGTTTAATATTGGTTAACTTATAACTATATGTAAGTTTACATTACGTATTTATTCCACAGTCCTTGGAAGTGAAGGCACCAACTTTTCTAGACAATCCTCACTACTTGTCAGCTGGGTTGTCAGGCTTTTGTGACAGCTGCCTGCCCAGAACAAAAGTGTGCTACTCATTTCAGTTAGAGGCCGAGTCCACCCAAACGCCATGACACTGCAAGAAGGTTTAGGGCAATTTGAAATTACTCACCCGTCCAGCTTGCAGCATATTGTATTAACCAACGACATTATGGCATGCCCCTAATACTGTTTTCAGATCTGATATATATTATATTTCTGTAAAAAACAAAATTTGAATTCCCTCATTACTTGTTTTACTGTTACTTGATTGTCTTATGTTTTACACCAAGGAGTTTATAGTTTTGAAAAAAAATATATAATTATCACTGTGATGTAACTAGTTCTAAGCCTTGACTTGTTGACATAGCCTTATTTCAAAATTTTAAATAACAAGGTTGGTACACTACTACAATAAATAACTATTAACCAACAATAATTAGGTATATTTTAAGCTAGATAATTAAAACATTTCTTTATTGCAGAATTAGGTTAAGGTAGATTCCTTTTGTCATTCACATTTCGTGTTTTCACTTTATGGAACATTGCTTATTTATTATTTAAAAATCACTGTCCTAACTGATTTTTTCAGAAAAAGTTATTTATTAATTACTAATAATTAATTTTTGCTTTGGCAAGTAAGCATTTCAAGAGATCCCGACAGCATTTTGTATGCTTATTTATTTCAGGCACTTCATTATAGTTTGATTGTTAATAGTTGCACTCTTGTAAAATTTTAAATCACTTAAGTTGGATAAATGTTCTGTGTTCAACACAATATACATTATTTTATACAGATGTGCTGTTGTGTTATAACCACAAGTTTTATCAATATCACTCGTAAAAGTCTTGATAATGTACAATCACATTCAGTTTTTTATAAATAATATCCACTATCTCTAGTAACATCATGTCTTGATACTGTACAATAGACGCTCACTCTTGAGTTGTGGTCATCTTTGCACAATCCTGATGCAAAAAATGCATATTGTCTGGAATGTGCTCGACATTATGACTTATAATTATTATCTTTGGATGAAGCTGCTTTAACGAGATTTCATTAAAAATAAACTGTAAGGTTCATTTGATCAGATTGTTCTTCTTGAACTGGTAATGGCGTCACACTTACATCAGGATCCATTTCAAGCTGTAAAAAAAAAAAAAATTCCTTTCAATTAAATAGACATTTTACATCTTCTGTTTTTTTTTTCAAGGCACCATTGCATGCCAAAACCTACCTTGAAATTTCTTCCAGAGGAGATTTGTGAAGTACCAAGGTTGTGGCAGATTTTTAATTGCAAGGCACCAAAATCCAGTGCCAAGTATATCATATATAGTGAAGTAAGACAATTCCTAGATTGGATAACCTTCATTACCTGCTGTCCACACCAACGTCATGTCTCACTCCTTCTGGTGTTACTCATGCAGGGAGCCATCTGCTCAATACAGTGGGTTGCCATTGCTACATTTTGGCTTCTATTTATGTGCCTTGCATTTAATAATAGCAGATAATTTTTTGTACACAGCCTTGGTACATCACAACGCTTTTCTAGGAGAAATCTCAAGGTAGGTTTCGGCATGCAATGGTTGATTCGCTTTAAGGTACTTTTAAGTGCACCCAGGCCTTACAGTGACATGACCTGCCAGGGGAGTACTTTTAACTTTGGATCACATATATACTTTTTTCATCAAGTTTTTTAAAAATTTGGAATCATCTTACCTCAATTTAATGTTGATTTGTTCTCGATGTATCTTCTATATCAGCTTTGGCCAAAGCTGAGATGATATAGGAGATATATCGAAACATGTTCGAGAACAAATCAACATTAAATTGAGGTAAGATGATGATTCCAGATTTAGAAAAAAAGACTTGATTAAAAGAGCCTCAAAATATAACTTCCTAAAATAACCCATTAACTACAAATACTTTTTTGAATTCACAAAGACATGAAGAGACTCTCCGAATAATGAATCAGTTGACCACCTCCGAGACAGTATAAATATTTAAGACAGGACACACCATTCACTCACACACATTCTTACCAAACAAGCAAAATATGATAGGATGATCAAATTAGTGTTCGAAAAGTATTGGGGACCTTAAAAGTTTCCTGACAATTGTCTTAAAAGTAAGGAAAAACCCCAAAAAATCTCATCCAGGAAACTTTCCCTGTTCAGGAATCACACTACATATGAGGCAAAATGCAACCCCAAGACTAGAGTGGTGGACTCAATTAAATAAACCATCTATCCATCCATAGTAATTCTGCCTGCAGGCAGGTCCTTCACTGCAATCATAGCATTTTCATGCTATGCTTGCAGCTTTACTAGGAAATTGTAGGTGTGGTAGCTTCCCGTTGCTTTGCACACTGGTTAAGGATGATGATGTTAATGATATGGATGATGATGATGGCCATATGATTTCGGGGACCGTTTGGGCCTTAAAGTTTTCCTGATATTTGTCTTACAGTTGAAGAAAAACCCCGATTAAAACCTCACCCAGAAAAACTGCCCCGACCGGGGTATGAACCCGGGCCTGCTGCGTAACAAGGCAGCACGCTACCTTGAGACCACAGCGGTGGACAATTAAATAAACAATGACCTAAAATTGCATTATTTCTGTTAAACCTATATCTGTATCTATTTCAAGTTCGAGGAAAGCAAAACATACATAGACATATTATTAGCATAATCTGAATTAATTATAAACATAATCTTGCTATTTGAAAGGTTATAATCTTCATTGAAGAGGAAGCATTGTAGGATAAAAACAAAAACTATGGATATGGGTTTTAAAATTAAAATATTATGAGTTTTAATAACATTTATTTGAGCACTCTGGCAAAAACAAATGAGAACCAAAATCAGTTTCAAGTGAGTCTTTATTGAGCGATGCATTTGTTGTAAACATCTGCTTATTCTCCTACTTAAACCTTTAATTTTTTTTACTTTTGGGGACATTTAATGGACATACTGTATGTAATGTCTGCATAGACTTTATTGTTTAAACTATACAATTATAAACTAATTGTTCATTGGAAAATTAACTCATTCTACTAAATGTCAATGTTTATTTATACTTAGAATTTATATCCTCTTGCTATGTTACATTAGTTTAGGTGTCAGACCGATTGTCCCCTGGGTCATTTCACCTATTGCAAGATGACACATAGCAATTGTCAGAAACATAACATATTTTGTTACATGTGACATTTTGCCTACTCCATTATAACCTACAGCATATTTTAACATACTATACTTACATGTAAGGTAAATAAAAATAAAAAATATTTTAAAATTTGTATTTGGGAAAGTTAATGAGTATCAAAAGTATTGTTTACAATTTTTTGGCCAGTACATTATATGAGTGTTTAATGCTTACAAATCAAAGTTATGCCCTCAGGTATGCAGTTTATTCAGTATTTGGTCCTCATTATAGTGGTCAACAATACTGTGTAACAGATGATTGTCTCGTACATAATTTATTCTTTGTGGATCCCTTGTTCTTCTTCCAGAATTGATCTAAAAAATCATTTGTGACTTCTCTTCCTGTTCTTTTTCAATTTCATTCAATACTGAATACAGAGAGATGTGATGTTTTCTGACTATTAGTTGGAAACTTTGATGCCATCCCTTTGTAACATTGTTAGTTTATTGGCTCCTGTAGAATGAGTGCATTGTATTAACTCTATGGACCCTGTAGATTCATGGCCGCGTGGACATAAGGTCTCCACACATCACTATTCCAAGCTAATGCTTTCCAATCATCCTCTGTTTAAATTATCTCCTTCAAATAATACCTACTCAGCACTTGAGTTCATTGTATTACTAAAGTCATAATTTACATGCACACACACGTATATGACATATGTTGCAAATAGGGGGGTCAAGGGTATGGTAGAGGTAGCACCTTTGTTTAGGGGCAGGCCCTACACTGGTCCTCACCAACTCAGGGTTAAGTGGAGGAGATATGCAAGACCTTTACTCTGATGAAGCTATAACCAAGACCGTCCGTACGTGGTGAAGAACCACATCCTGCAAGAGGTGGCCCTGCTTTAACTGAATACGGTGGACCTAGACATGGCTGTCGATAAAAAGCCCCAACACACTTTACCCCAAGTGAGAGTATTGGTAAGGGTGTAGGAGAAGGAAACTCCAAAAATAAACCCAGGAAGAGGACTCTCGTCAGCTGAGGAGAAGACAACCATCTAAGGGAAAGGGACCCCAACAGAAAACCTCTGGTTCTCCAGGTTGGGGGTTGTGCATCGGGCTGGAAACCCACCACGTAAAATGATCTTTCTCAAAAGTCTCACACAAGTAAGCCAGACATATAATCCTGTATGACAAAGATCAGCGGGAAGACCAAGAGCTGAACAGATGTGAGATCGGAACAGGCAAAGACCTAATCCGTGAAGGATGATGATATTGCAAATATACCGAGCATTGAGACATACATTAAAAATAGATTACTTAAGTAATAAAGTCTGCTTGAAAATATCAGATCAACCTTCCGTTCTTATGTAATACATAAATAGTGGCCCAACTCTGCCATCATCACAGATTGAATCAATTATTATTCTTTCCAATTAGGAACAATGGGTTGTAAAAAACTGCAAATTTTTATAATATAATTAGATGCACATGAATTTTTCATATCATTTTGAAAATTGGTTCCATAAACTTAATGCACATCTTTTGCAGTAGCCTCTGCCCGCTCCTGGAATTCTCTCCCTCAAGATATCAGCGGCTGCCACAAACACTTGTCACTTTTAAGTCAGCTTATACAATTCCTTGTTGTTAAATAATTAGTTTTTCTTCAGAATTAAATTTATTCTATGTCATTATTAGTTTTTTTTTCATTTCTCTATCATGTACATTTTATATTTTATTCATTAAATCTAGATTAAATCAACATATATTATAGGTAATAATTATATTGTAGATATGCCATGTAATCATTTATTTTTATTTTTATTTAAGTGTAAGACTAATTTTTGTATTTTGTCTAACCTGGCCTTAATTCTGCCAAGTAAAATATTGATATTATTATTGTTGTTATTATAATTATATTTCTTCTTCTTCTTCTTCTTCTTCTTATTATTATTATTACTTCTACTATAATTATAGCTCGTTGTCTACCATTCTTGGTCTTTCTCGGATATAAATTATATTAAAATAATTTTTCAATTTCTAATAACTGTTTTCTGGAATATTGTCATACAGCTGTTGGAATGATAAAGATAAATCTACAACTGAACAAAAGCAAGACTTAACAACTGTTATACTCCATCCTAAATGACCTAACATCTGGATTGTATCATACAAAGCTTGCAAACCTCTAGCGTGTTCGGTCCTATAAATTGATTGTCCCAAGTGAAACAAATAATCTGGTGGAAGCTGAGGGATATACTGCTTGATGGACATTAATAATATCTAATTCAAATCACTTAATAATAGTTTTTGGATTTAGGTAATGTTTCCTTTATTGTGAAATATACAATTTTCTGTAAAATATCGGTGCACAGAATTTTATTTTTGACAAAAGAAAAGCGTAAAGATATGGAAACACATTTACTCTATAGAACTCTTGTATATGGCTCATGATTGGCGGGATACCTAAACGTACCATCCATGAACCAAACATTCAACTGCCCTAAATGTGCATTATCACTATTGTAAGCAAATATTAATATTTTTCCATTACCTGGCTCTGCTAAGTTATCGAGAATTAAAAATCTATCATCTGTAGTAATTACTGTATATTCTTGTACAAATACATCCAATTTTGCAAATGTTCTGGGATTTCTCTGAAGATCTGCCTGACAGCAAATGTTCAGCAAATTCTTCATCATTCTTCATTCTGGTAGATACTGAAGAACTCCTTCATCAACTCGTTCAAATCCTTCTCTTAAAATTCTAGCTGATGGAATTTTGGGATGTTTTACTACTGTATATATATTCACCACTAGCCTTTGGAAAAAATAATTTCTTGGTTAGGCGTGTGAATACCTTATGTGTTTTACAACAGGTTGGTTGATTATCACCTTCAGTAACAGCTCTTCCTTTTCATTGTCCCTTCTTCATGCACAACTAATATGCTCTTCTTTTATTTTCATTGGTTCTTTGTTTTTTATACAAAAAAATCTTCAAATTTCATGTGTACCTCTCCTGTAGGTTTCAATTAGTTGTTAAGATTTTAAGATTTGACTGTTAAATTTTATTCCCAGATGCAATGTATTTCTGTAGATATTATTATTTATCATGAATACGATTATTAACAGTTTAATAATAATAATAATAAAAATTATTCATCCATAGTAATTCTGCCCAAAGACAGGTCCTTCACTGCAATCATAGCATTTTCATGCTATGCTTGCAGCTTTACTAGGGAATTGTAGGTGTGGTAGCTTCCCGTTGTTTTCCACACTGGTGAAGGATGATGATGATAATGATAAGGATGATGGTGATGATGGCCATATGATTTTGGGGACTGTTTGGGTCTTAAAGTTTTCCTGACATTTGTCTTAGGTGGGGAAAAACCCCGATTAAAACCTCACCCAGAAAAACTGCCCAGACCGGGGATCGAACCTGGCCCGCTGCGTGACAAGGCAGCACGCTACCTCAAGACCACAGCGGTGGACAATAAAAATTATAATAATAAAAATAAAAATAGTAAAAATAAAATAGTAATAATAAAAAGAATAATAATAAAAAAGAATAATAATAAAAATGATGGTGGTGGTGGTGGTGGCGATGATAATAATAATATTATTATTGTATGATATAATACCAGTTGGTTAAACGAGCAGTATGTGAAATATATTGCAGGTGAAGAGAGTGGTTAAATGACTTGTAGGTTAAAATAACACTAAGCAAAAGCTCCACATGGAACATCATGAAAATGACAGTTTGTTTCTATTTTTACTCCATAGATGAAGCAGGTGGATTTACTGATAAAATAATTACCAAATTTCTCCAAATTTAAGGAACAATCTATAAAATCAATTTTATTTCACAGGTATTAGCAGGTAGAAAGAATGCTCTATAGGCATGCAGGATTATTTATGTAAATCTCATGTTGAATTTCTTTGTAAGGAACATTTTTATCTCTTATGCTTCATAAATATAGAAATTGAAAAAATTCTCAAAATAAACAAAATTGCTTATTTTTTTCTCAGATAATTGTATACCCAGATCCTTAAAACCAAAAGTTCTCCTTTTTGCTGTACTTTATGAAAATAATATTTAAAATTTCATAACGAATGCCATTTTCAAATCCTATTGAAATTATATTTCTTATGAAATTATATATATTTACATACTTATATATAGCAAATGAGTACCTCTAGGCCTACTATTAAATTTTGTTCTATGAGTAGAACATGCCATCAAATCTTTGAGGATGAAGAAGGCATACAATTCAATGCTGTTAATAAGCTGTCATTTTATGCTGATGATGTAGTATTATTAGGCAATAGCGAAGAGATACTGAGGACCAACTATTGAGTAACACTAAGAAATTGGGGCACAAAGTAAATATCAATAAAACTAAATCTACAATGACACATATAAATATATATTATAATGAAAATGGGCAGTTAATGACAAATGAGGGAAATTTTAAAGAAATGGCTGTTATCAAATTTATAGGAACAACAATTACAAACAGGAATGAGATGCACAAATAAATTAAACATAGACTCAATTCTGGAAATGCATTATATTATGCATTATAGGAACTCTTGTCATCCCAACTCCTTTAAAAAAAACATTAAACTGAAAAATATATAACTGTTATTCTCCCATTTATATTATATGGATTTGAAACATGGACTCTTACTTACAATAAAGTTCTTAGGAAAATTTTTGAACCAAAGAGAGATGATCCGACATGTGAATGGAGAAGACTACATAACAGTGAGCTATATGATCTTTATGGGAAACCAGATATAATAAGAAAAGTTGAGTCTTGTAGATTGCGATGAGCAGGACATATGGTATGAATAGAGAATGAAAGAGGTGCATGGGAACTCCTAGAAAAACCAGAGTGAAAGCATATAATAGGCAATGCAAGAATAAGGTGGGAGAATAACATTAACCATGATTTGAGAGAAGTAGATTATACAGGGGATGATTGCAAAATGTTAGCTGAGGATAGAGATCGATGAGAGATTATGCCCACATGACCAGGAACCTGTGAGTTCGATAGTGCCAGTGAGTTTGTTAGTTATAGCAAAGAAGTTAAGAAATATATATTTATCTATGAGTGCTCATTTACTGAAAAAGGATAAGCAGTATTTTAAATTTAAAAACTTCTTTAAGTCTCTCAATTATAAAGTATTTGAGATGAAAAAGTGAATGCATTAATTACACATAACAACAAAGAATTACTCGCAGGCTCGAAATGTATCAATAACTATGTTTTCGGACTCGCAGAAGATGAAAATGATATTAGTTTTTTCCAATCACCTAACCGGAGTCAGATATTTCGACGACAACCTTCAGCAGAAGTGATCGTTTTCGTGAGAGTCGCAGGTGCTATTGTCTCTCAAACTGGTCACCCTTCTTTTTCTTTTGCACGGTTTTATTACTCTTAGGGATTGTTAAACGCTCAGGAATACACAGGTATACAAAATTTCCTGATTACCACTGTGAAATACGTTAAGTAGTGGCTTGTAATACCTCGTTCTGTATAGTTCGTCTTACATTACATCATTGTGATTGTGAAGTGTCGATATATGCATTATTGCGTATCATTATAAAGAAATTGAATTAAAACAATCTACCATGATATATTTTAATACGTAAGTTTCAGCGTTTTTATAATTTTGCAATGTCTCACCGCTGTAAGAATTCTCCTAATTTATTCTGTTACGTATGTGGAGAGTATTGTAAAAAATCTCAGCGCAGAACTAGTTATAAAGGCGTACAATTTATATTTTGGGAACTATAGTAAATTTGGAGATACTGATAAATATTGGGCCCCCAATTTTTGCTGTACAAACTGCCAAAGGATTTTAATAGGGTGGTTAAAAGGTTCGCATTCGTGCATGTCATTTGCCATTCCAATGTTGTGGAGGGAACCTACGGACCACATCACTGACTTATTTCTGTATGGTCAATATATCTGGTTTTACTTAAAAAAATAAACATTCTCTTCAGTATCCAAATTTGCAGTCAGCCATGCAACCTGTTAAACATAGTGATTCTTCACCGAACTTGGGTGACATCAGTGATGAACATGGCGAAAGGTTCCACGAAGACATTTTAGAAATGGAAAGGCGTTATAAAGGGAAATCAGTGACCAACATGCTTGCTGATTACTGCTGGCAACTTATCACAGACGTTTCGGAGCCATCTTATCGGCGTAAGTCATCCAGGAAGAAGTTTTGAAAAGTGAGATTTTTGCTACAATTTAAGCATGTGTTGTAACGTAACTACTTATTTATCCTTCTTAGAAAAAAATATTTTAACTTTTTGGATCTTATATGATTTGGTTTTACATAGATCAATTGCTTCTAGCAATATTATTGTAAAAAATTGAAACTAAGTGCAGATAAGCAATAATATGCGAAATATAACAAAAAAACGTTCAACACGTCCTTGCAAAAAACTGTTAGGTGATAGAGAAAAACGAACTTCAAATTCGAAATCAATTAACTAAAATCGCCTATTTTTATTTCTCCGAGTGACAAAAAGTTCAAATTTGTTGTTGTGTGTTATAATTGATTAACACTCATATATGTATTTTACATAGGATTTGAAAGTGCGCCTAAAATTTAAACTATACAGACTATGTACAGTCTACAGAAAGTGATTTATTTACTGCCATAATGATGCTACATACTTTATTTAGGACTACACTGAGATACATATATATACAGTTGCATGAATGAGAGAGAGAGAGAGAGAGCCATGAACTGCCAAACAACCCGTGCTCACTGTTTTTACAAACATATATATGTTTTTGAAAACAAAATATCAATAAATTCCACTATTGTTACATAAAATACTACACCTTTTTCTGTTGACAAGACTCATCATCCCAGCTGAGTTTCTTCACTCTTCTGGGTATAGAGCCAGCTGGCCAGCTGACTCCTTTTTTGGCTGATTATTGTTGTCTGGAATTGTTGGTGTGGACGCCCTGGCATCATCTGGTAACTGGGGTGTGGTGCAGGTGCCACTTTATGTTTACCTGAACCCAAACTTTGTGCCAAGGGATTTGTACAGTTTGTTGCTCTCACACTCGTTCTTGTAGGAGTATTTCTCGCCATTATACCTGAACATGTAATGTTATTGTTTTGTTAGTCAGGTTTTTTTATGTGAGATTAAAGCACACAGATACATTTGATTAAATTTCCTCACCATTTCTGATAACGGATACTTTAATTTCTGAGAGAGATATTCGTTATTCTAAATCCATCTAATATATTAGAACCTGAACTATTAAACCAGTAAAATAATATATCTCTAAAGACATTCATGCTCGTTAAACAACCACAAGCATGAATAAAAAGGTCTCTGTGCAAAATTTAACACCTTCATCCATCCAAATAATACCCTAGTTGCTTGATTAGATGTCTAATTGAGGTGATCTATTAACACATGTCACTCATTGAAATCTGTAGGTAAATAAGTGTAACTAAGTTACCTTTGTTGTACAAAGGGCTTAACTTAATGAGGTGTTATACAAATGGGCCTAAATTAATACTGAAATAAATAAATTTAATGAACAAAAATCTTTCATTACTTTAATTTGATACAATAAAAACAAAAACCCAGGATATCATTAAATTCAATCATAACATATATTTATCACACGTTTTTGTACATTGGAATTGTTTTTCTGACACATATACGTAAAATTGAAAGCAAATTCCTTTCCAAATAGAGGGAAATATTATTTCAATAAGGTAGCTAAACTGTAAATACATTGAGAGTATAACAAGGTTGAGTTTATAATGGAGAGGGAGAGAGAGAGGATGAACTGGCATCATGGATCCCGACATGAACTGGGCTGGCTTCGAACCCAGGGTGGGTAAAGTTTATATATAAGTTAACTTCCAAAGTTTCAAAATTATAAAACATTTAAAGCGAGATAAATATTTTTTTCAGTAATCTCTAATTTAAAGTAATATTTCAAAAAGGGACTTAATATTTATATACTAAACTACTAAGCTAGTAAAGAAACAAATTCTAGTAAGGAGATTAATAAGTCCATTCTTTTAAAATTACTAAGTTCCAAATATTCACTTTAAATACATGAACTTAGAAAGAAGCTATCATAGAGTCAAGAAATAATCTTGCTTTAATGTTGTGTAACTAAAGTCCATAATCATGTCTAAACTAAATGCCGCAATCTTTAGTACTCTATTAATCTAAATTAGAGATAAATTAATCATTCTCTCTCTCTCTTCATACATTAGTTTGACTGAAATCATATACGAAAAGGGTCTATATTATCTGATGTTTTGGCTAACATTTTATTGCAGAAATAATCTGTATTAATGTGAATCTCTGTTTAATAAAATGTTAATATTGTGTTTAATATATGTCACCCCTTTAACTAAGGAAGTTGATTTGTATTCTAGATAAACCAGTAGCTTGACCGCTCTTAGGTTGCGGTATTACCTTACATCCTAATCCTAGCTGAAACCCATAAATATAATTAAAACCACGCCACCAAGATATCTCCTTCCATTTTTCCCATGTACATTTACGGCATGTTTACCATACTTGATTAGGAATCCTTCATAAATCCCCTCTAGGTATAAAATGCCTCCAAAGGAATGCTTCTAAAATATAACATTTGTGGCAGTCTCACTTGACTGATGTTATTTTTAACATTTGATGGAAATATGACGTTTCTAGCTTTAATGTTGAGAACTAGATGGGTTTATTATCTTTACTTAATTTCTTATGAAGAATAGAAGCGGTTGAGGTGACACTGCTAAGACCCCTTACAGACGATGGAGTGTTGACATCCGAGAAGAATTGAACACAGCAGCCATCAGTGAAACTACAAAAGTTTACATATATAACTAATGCGAGCACATTTATCACGGATGCCTAGTGAGAGGATACCTTAAAAACTGTTTGCCTACAGACCTAGTGAGAGGAGAGATCTTGGAAGGTGGAAGAAGCATTAAAGAAACCAGTTCACTTGAGGCAAGGCAGAACAGGCAGAAAATCTAATCCTTGATAATATTTGCTGTTGATGATGATTGAATTTCTTGTGAATATGATTTGAAAATTATGAAACCAGTAATTATTTAAAGAAGTTGTGATTAACATTTTGTTAGCTTTTTCCTCATAGTTGAAAAATGTTTAAGCGAGCAATTTAACTCAATCAAACCTAGTGAATGGGAGGCAACAAAGTATGTTTCCTACATGACTACATTGGTTGTATAGTCTATTTCAAGAGTGTTTCATTTAGTGGATATAAGCATGCTAACATTATGCTAATACATTGCCTGAAATGAAGAGAAGCTCTAGAACTCGATATAACAAGATGTGAAAAAAAAAGAAAAAGAAAACAAACATATTTAAATGACATTTAATATCAAGAAATTACAGTGCAGATTTTAATATTGTTATCCATCACAATATCTGCGAATATGTATGTAGTCAATGCTAATCAATCAATATATATATGTTTGTGTGTGTGTGTATGTCTATACGGATATTTTCCTACATGAGGCAAGGGTGCTCTCTTTTGGGAATTATGTAACTAACTACTTTAGTTATACTTATTTCCTATAGATGTCAACAATCACAAGTGGTTATTTGTAAATTAATTGTGGGAAATATTGACATATGGCATAGAAATCATCTGGACACACTTAACAATGAAGAATCTATCTTCCCTGGAAAAAGTGAAAGCAAGATATATAAAGTAGGTATTAGGAATGTCAAAAGTAATGCAGTCAAGACTCGCATACCTACTGGCGAAGGAAACTTTCCTCATCGATCTCAGGACAAGCATATTCCTACTCAACACTGGTGCATTACAGAAGCTTCTAGCAACACTGAACAGGAAAAGAGAAGAAATACAATCAGAATTCTACAGCACGAGGGCCATGGTAGACCATCTATGGACAAAGTAAATTTTTAAATGTAACACGTCATTACTAGGTTGCCAGTCAACGGATTCCACCACCTGATATGTAAAAACACAAAATTCCATGAACGAAATATAGAATGTAAATGTATGTAATGTGAAAAGACATGGGACAGTTATCGCATTGAGCTATGCACAAAAAAGAAGAAAGACAATTTGCGGATATGCAAAAATGTAAATTTCAATGTATCATTCCTTAATCATAGCTATTTGACTCCAATAAAATTATTAATAATTATGAGGTTTTCAATTAATAAATATTAATTAAATGAGTGGTATCTCATCTCATATTATTTAGTGTTCTTCAAGCACGGATACTGCAGTTTCAAGAGAATCCCTCCCATCTTCTATCCTACTGATGATGATGGCTGAAGATGGGAGGGATTTCTGATGAAAACTGCAGTTTCCATGTTTGAAGAACATGAAATATGAGGTTAGATACGACTCATTTAATTCATTTTTATTATAAGTGGTTAATTTAATCCCTCAAAGAGACACCTAGTAGGCAACTAAGGTATTAAATATAAATTTAACTAAGGTATTACTCAGATGGGAAAGGTCGATTAGATTTTGCTCACAGGCTCCTATATAGGCTTGAGGTTCTTTTATAAGTTAGAAAATCTTCAGAATTGTGACCCACTGGTTGAAGCTCTTTACGGAGGACTAGTCCCTTGGATTTTCTCATCCTAGAAAATCCATCGATCCCGGTCAGGTTTGAAACCCGCGACCCTCAAAAACCAGAGACAAGGAAAGAAGTGTAGCCCATATGTATTAAAATACAAAATATAACATATATTGTAAAAAATTGTGCAAGTATCCATGTAACAAGAAAAATGTTTAACATGTATAATGTTAACTATATTGTTTGTTTTTACAAATTCAAGGACTATTGTATTTCAATAATATGAGCAGTGTTTCAAACTTCATTTGTTTATTATAATTGATTTAAAGAATTTCTATGTATGTCTATAAATTAATGCCACACTTTCATTATTACAGAAGCAGTGTCAAATGCTGATTTTTATTTCTTGCAGAGAATGACAATAGGTCTTATCAGCAAAAATAAAAAAGAATATAAATTGATATATTTATAGAAAGGTTCTCGCAACACCAGTATTAAGATATGGTAGTGAAGCATGGACAATATGAAGAAGAGATGAAAGCCGAATAACAGCAAATGAGATGCGATTTATGCGCCGAACAACAGGCTACACAAAGTGGGACCATAAAAGAAATGAGGAAATTATGGAAGAGTTGGATGTAGAACCCATTCTTCACTATATACAAAACTACCAGAACAACTGGAAAGCCCATCTTCAACGAATGCCGTCTCATAGAATTCCAAAAGCCATAATTCGCTACTGCCCCCAAGGCAAAAGATCGCTGGAACATCCAAAAAGCACTGGATGGAAAATTCCTCTTTGAGACCGTAACAGGCCACATGGCCTAATACTTGCATGGATGATGATGATGATGATATATACCTACAACTACTATGTCAATTTTCAGATAATATCCAATAAAAAATTAAAATAATGTAAATTTTAATGAAGTGTTTGATTTAAAACTTACAAAATTATCTATCTTGCATCATATCTGAGGTATGTTGACATTAAACCCATTGGAATATTTTTTATTGCTATTACTTAACTGATATCCATATCCAACTAAAATATTTTCCAATTGGAAATAATATTATAGAAAATGTCTAGATTTGTTTGTAATAGAATTACCCAAATTGACTCTTAATCAAAGTGTAAATAAATGGGCATACTTACTTTTCACGGTTGCTGTGTGGTATGGACCATCTTGCTGTGTATGAAATACTGGATTCTCCACTTTTCCACTAGCTGGAGACAATTTTTCGTGTTGTATTGGATTGTTCATGTAATTCTTAGGAACAGTGCGATTTCCGGACTTGGGTCTCTTACTGTAAAATAATTATAGATTTGTGATACATACTGTGTCTATCTTTATTTCATTAATAAAATAATTTCACTGACTAACAGCTAAGATTTTGATCTATAAATCTGAGGATATATATACTAGTACTGGAATAGATTCACATGGTGTTAAAATAAATTATTATTGTACGGGATGAATCATAAATATGGCTATACGTTTGATCGCGTTGTGTGATGAAAATATTACCATTACAGGAAATATGAAATTACCGTTGGAAAGGCAATTATTCAAATTGCAATAATGGAATAAAACAGAACAGTGTAGAACTTACGTCATTAGTCAAAATGGCGTTGAATTTGCAACAACAAATTACAATTGCTGCATGGGCAATAACGTATGCTAATGATTTTGAGGCCGCAAGACGGGGCAAGACGTGAGTTTAACGTAGCATTGCAGCCGTCGACTGTGGGGAAGTGGAGAAAACGACTGCTGGAAATGGGAAGGATGCAGAAAATCAAACCTCCTGGAAGGCCACTCATTAGCACGGATGCAGAACAACGAAGAGAATTGTGGAGGCGTTCGACGCTAGCCCACAAAAATCAACCCGCCAAGCTGCACGTGAGCAGTGATTTGTTTTGTTTTTGTTCTATTGTTGTAATTTCAAGGATTCCCTTTCCAATGATAACATCATATTTCCTTTAATAATAATATTTTCATCACAAAATGCGATCAAACGTATAGCCATATTCTGAATCACTCTGTATAGTTTAATTGCTAAGACTTCTGATATTGAATAATTACTAACATTGATACTATGGAACCCAGAGATTTGTGACCATGTGTACATAAACTCTCCATATATCCCTATTCTGACTAATGTTTTCCAATTGTCTACTGCATAGGTCACCTCCCTCGAATCATAGTTCTTCCACCTCCTTCTTGGCGATTTCCCTCTGGTTTTCCTATAGAATTTTTCATGTCCCTCTTCCATTCCCCATTTGTGCCACACGTCTTGATCATCGCAGCTATGAGACTCGTTCTTATTACACTTGGTTTCCCATAAAGGTAATATAGCTCACTGATGTGGAATCTTTTCGATTCACTTATCTGTCCGTCTCTCTCTTTGGTCCAAACATTTAAATATATATGTAGTAATATATTTATTTAACAATTCAGGCGATTAACGTTGCACGTCAAGGTGAGAATCAATAGACCGAAACATTTTACCCAGAGGAATCTTATTTCAGGTTTGAGGAATCTATGACAGGAACCTTTACTTACTTTTTCTGATGGAAGCCATACTCAGAATATGTATTAATAACTTGAAAAAAATCCATCGACCAGAGAATTCTAGAATGACAGTCGTGCATGGGAACCTTTAACTAGTTCACCGAGTGCGACACCTACAAATGTGATTATAGGGACACTCCTGAATTGTGTTGTTACGGGCAGAGGATGAATTCACATTGGTTTGCATGTTGTATACTGTTAAGTTTAGCAACATGGTTAGATCGGTGACTTTCAACTTGGAATGATGATAGGTGACCATCTAACAAGTAAGTAAATCAGAGAGATTTACGTCCTTAAGCTGCAAAAATTAACAATTTCAAATACTGTTATGAAGTGGAAATGTGATGGCACTACCACAAGCAAACAGGGATCTGCCAGATAGGCTGATTAATATTATGATGTGCTGAATGAGTCGTTGAACATTACATTTTTGTTTGACTTTGCCCTATATTCCGCGCTCTAAAGAGTTAATTTGAGCAAATTAGGACCTTAATTTCGTATATAATTTAAAGTGTAGTCACATTGCTTGATAAACTGAATACTTACTGTTTATAAATGTACAGGATGAGCATGACGATAATGAGGCCCAGGATTCCAAGCAAAGCTCCAAATATAACCATAAGCATGAAGCTTGTGCCTCCTGGAGCCCAGCTGCTTCCAGCTGTTTGCACCACACTCTCTGGAAAGTGAACTATCACTGGTACCGTGGCCTGAAACAAACATAATTTTTTTACTGAAATTGTAGCCACGAGAAAATATACAGAATGTAACCGACAAACGTTCACAATTTCTTCAAGAATGCGTTTTGTTAATATAAGGCACCCATAGTCTCTGGTGTCTCATTACAAAGTCATGTTTATGGATGTGTTAGACATTTAATATGTTTTATTATTTTTTACAAAGACCACGACAAGGTGACTTATGGTAGTTTCTGATTTTTTGCAGTACCTACCTCAGGCGATAATAAATTACGAGCAGTTTATTAACATTTAATTTTTCTATCTTATTATGGTCCAAAGAACACGCTACATAATTATCTAACACATTTATCTGATGGGTTCCTTACATCCCAAACACCGAGCTACTTCTCTTAATAACCTGTGAAAGTTTGTCGATACAGTTCCATTTCTATGTATTCATTCAGCTGGACAGTAATATTAATAATATAAATATTAATGATAATTATCCACGGCATCTTTACCTTGTTGTGGTATAGTGGCTTGCGTGCTTAAAGGACTCCGAGAGCTATGCCGGGAATGGCGTTGCTGTAGAAAGGGTTACTCAAGGCTCATGGCGGACAGGTTGAAGGAGATAAGTCAGCTGAAAAAAGTCCTTAGTCGAAAGAGTAACTATCTTTCATCGTAAAAATACAACCGCCAAGAAACACGACCATAGGTTACACTGGGGTAAATTTTCCTGGAGGTAAAATAACTCTTCACTCGGTTTTCCGGGCCTGGACTACTTCTGGAAATTCATGGCAAAGGCACAAACACAGTGACTTGTTCCTAGGAACATGGAATGTTACGACATTATAATAGTGGGGCACTAGATATATTAACGCGGATCCAGTCGCTTTACACCACATTATGGCTAGGTGAAGGTAGTCAGGAATCAGTAAAGTTCAGAGGTGCGGCGAGACCAGAATTCGGAAAGGTTTTTTAGTCCGAAGGAGGATCCTCTTCACTGTTGAAAATGTTAAGTTTGTCAACGATTGTATATCATACATAATTATAAAGGGCTTACAATCTGATTTTGTAATCTTAAATTTACATTGCCCCACAGAAGATAGAGATGACATAATCAAGGATGAGTTCTATGAAGAATTATATTGCCTATTTAATATGGTTTCATATTACCATATAAAAATGTTCTTAGAAGATTTTAATGCAAAAATGGGGCCAACAATAAGCACATTCAGTCTTCACGAAGATAGTAACGACAATGGTGTTAGATTAGTCATCTTTGCCACATCAAAGAATCTTATTGTTAAGATCACAACATTCCAGCATAAGGATATTCATAAATACACCTGGACGACTCCAGGTGGCGAAACTTAGAATCATGTAGATAATGTATTACGTAGTGGACAAAAGTTGGCACAGTAGCATCGTCGATGTTAGATCTGTGAGAGGGACAGACTATAATTCGGATCATCTGTTCAGGGTGAAAATCAGATAAGTGTTATCGCTTATGAGAGAAATAGACACTACAAACAATTCTAAAAAAATTGAATTAAAACATGAGGCATGATGAACTGCGGCAAGAATACCAGATAAAAATGGCTAATAATGGAAATGGACAGTTAATGACAAATGAAGGGTATTTTGAAGAAGTGGCTGGAATAGAAATACCCAGAAAAAATAAACATATGCTTAATACTGGAAATGAATGTTATTAATAAATTACAAGGACTCTTATAATCCGAACTTTTTTAAAAATACGTTAAACTAAAAATATGTAACATTATAATTCTTCCAGTTATATTATGTGGATGCGAAACATATTCTCTTACTTTAAGATGGAAGAAACGATTACGAGTATTTGAGAATAAAGTTCTTACATGTTAGGAAATATTTTTGAACCAAATATAGGTGAAGAGACAGGCGAATGGAGAAGACTGCTTAACAGTGAGCTACATGATATTTATGGGAAACCAGATATAATAAGAAGAATTAAGTATCATAGACTGCGAAAGGCTAGATATGTGGCACGATAGAAAAAGGGGACATGGAAACTCCTTGTAGGAAAACCAGAGGGTAAGTGACCAGTAGGTAGACCAAGAATGAGGTGGGAGAATATCATTAACCATAATATAAGGGAAGCACAAGGGATGATTGAACAGCATTACCTTAGGACAGGGAAGTATGGTGAGCCTATGTCCGCGAGCCATTAACCTATATGTTCGATAGCGTCAGCGAGTTAGTTAGCTAGATAATTAACAATGATTAATAATAATAGTAATACTAATACTACTACTACTAATACTACTACTACACTACTACTACTACTACTACTACTACTACTACTACTACTAATAATAATAATAATACAGCGTGCAGTATAAGTCAGTTACCGAAAATGAAAATATATTATTTTTCTGTAGGTTACGACATCTATTTTTTTTTTGTAAACCTATGTTTTCCCTTTACAGAGATTTAGGCGCTCTCCCCCTACAGGGAAGAAGTTGAACCATACTAATTTGGTTACACTTGTTTTCGTATAGATGCCATTTTGAGTGGTCCGTGGTCAGCGTTCCGCCTCATACTGACATCTAGGAAACCAAGATAGTACTAGGACGGGAAAATTCGGTAAATTTTGCTTAGAGGCCTTTTCATTCAGGCTTAAGGATTTTTTACGAGTCTGAAAATGTTCAGACTCGGGACCCACGGCTTAAAGTCCCTCCCGGAGGACTTGCTCGTTGGATTATAATTTGAAGGTCCCGTATTCAAACCCCAGTATAAACCAATCTGATTTTTTCCCTTGCAAACATGCGCAGTTGTTATGCCGCACCTGTATTTAAAATTAAATTATCAATTTTCAAGGAAATAGAAGGAATCAAGTAAGACAGGTAACAGAAATGTATAAAGATATAAATAAATGCAATATCAAACAAGAATATAAAGAATTATTGAGTTCCGAGGAAGAAAATAGTTATGAAAATGGAACTGTCTGATGACAAACCCAAGAAATAGAATAATCTTTTCGGAAGAGGAAAATTCGAGGGTATGTCGAAGACTAAAGTAATACTGGGGTAAAATAAAAGTTGAAACTTTTAAGAAAGTTGTGTAATATTGGCGATTGAAATTAAATACAAAAAATAAAATAAAATAATGTAGGCACCTGTCTGGGTGGAATGCCACTATCTGTAGCAACAGCTACCATATGTGCTGTGCTGCTGTTGAGCATACTCATGTCCATTAGTATTATTTCTCCTGCATCGTTAATATCAAACATTCTGAAAAATAAAGCAACAGTTCATTAATTTTTACTAATAAAATTAATGTTCAAGGAATTTGCATGAATGCTCACAACGGTAGAGATGTTACCTAGGCTACTGCCATTGTTTCTACTGCACATCCAAGTGTAATAAGCGATACAATTAAATAATTTGAAGCGTTAAGCAATTAAAGTTAAGTAAAAAATACATTTTCAATATTTGATCAAGTATATCAATTAAAGTGGTGGAAAAATTAGGGATTTTGACTTTTAATCATAAAGCTTAGGACACATATTTTTAATTACAATGACAGAAGAGAGATATTTTCGCGGTTAACGGTTGCCCAGGATTCATATGGAATTTCTTGAAACTACTCACAAAAATATCCAAATTCACTTTATTTATTTTACAATTCGCACAATTAATATTCTGCTTATATTCACAATTTATTTGATCGTCCTGTTCGTTATACTCGGTGACAGGAACATCCTCTTGTCTTCACACTTCAACATCCCCACTACAACTAGCACAGGAACAGTCGAGACCCTGCCAGGGTGGAACTGACATTTCCGTAATGGAAAGTTTTCCACGAACCTTCCAGCTCACCATACAAGGCCAACCCAACAATCCGTCACAATATTTATTTCAATAATAGTATATTACGATACGAGGTTGGAAGTGATTTTTACAGAATCGAGGAAAAATGTTTAAAAACCGAGCGATAGCGAGGTTTTTAATTTCCGAGATTCTGTAAAACACTTCACAAACATGCGTTGTACATTATATTTTGCGCGATGGTGTTTTCAAAATAATAAATAATAGTAAAATAATGTATTTGTTGGACATATTTGTGTTCATTATAAACAATTGACTAACGTTAACAGTGTCGGTAACGTTTATTAGTTGAAACAACAGGAGGCCTTGAGAACAATTATTGATAACGTGGCCGCAAGTACATATTTATTGTTTTATATTGTTTCAAATAAAGTTCAGTTCATTTAAAATGCAGTGATTTGTTTCGTATAATGTATATTAACACTACATTTTGGATATCATTTGTATATACATTGTACGTAGTATACATAGAGGGCAGTGGTTTTACTTCCCGCACGTGGGTGTAAATGTAATATTACAATATAGTTATTTAGGTTGGAAACTCCGAAATGTAGGAAGTTAAACTTTCAATCGTGGTCGCCATTGCTGTAAGTACGACAAAACGCACTATCGCGCAAAAACGAATATAACAAAAGAATGGAATTGCATTATACACAACATGCTTTACAAAGATATATTATTAATTAAGATTATTAAACAACTCGTAATCTTCTTTTTACTTATAAATACTTTGATTTATTTTTCATAACTAATAGTTTTCATCTTATGTCTATGTTACTTCCATTTGAAAAAGTAGAGTACTGAACTGGTACAGTCGTACAGCACCTTGTTAGAAAGAAAGAGTATTTTTATACTTAACATTTTATTCTATATGTAATAAGTAATAATAAGACAATAAGATTATTGACGAGGTATATTTCTTACCATTGTCACATATGATGTCTAAAAGTGGGTATTTGCATTGCCATATATTTAATAACGTTTGAATTTACAATCATTATTCCCTACTATGAGATGCCTGGAATGTATCTTTTTAAAATACTAATTTAAATTCAGTGTCCAATAATTCTTACAAGGGAACTCATTACATGTTGAAACATTCCTTGAAATTCTCCCAGAGAAACAGGCAACTCTTGCCTAAACCAGGAAGTGAAGAAGAAGAAGCGGTTGTAATGTACCAGCGTAGTGCCCAAAAAAAAGCTGCCGTTTTAACTGGAAGGCACAGAAACCGAAGCCAGAATACAGCCATGAAAACCCACTGTTCGGAGCAAATTGACTCTCTGCATGAATAAGAGTGGAGTGGAGTGAGGCGGGACGCGGTGCGGACGGCAGATAGTGAGCGTTATCCAACTTACCAAATCAACAGTTGTATTACTTCCCTATGGCTTAAATGTGATTTTGGAGCTTTATTTTAGTGCCTTTCAGTTAAAAACGACAACTATTTTTTTGGACACGGCCTTTGTACATCAAAACATGGCTCTGGAAGAAATTTCAAGGTAGGTTTCGATGTGCAATGGTTCAGTGTCTCTTGTTAGGAGAATTATATAATTACCCCATCTCCGTGTTTCTGTGCTCTTACACTTTTAAACCATGTTCATTAAAATATTAGAGAATATTTATTTATTTATTTAAGGAGCCTGGTGGAGTTAAGGTGATGTAGCCCATCATATTTTTACTACAGAGTATTTTCTTATCCTAGCTTTAGCCTCCTCAAAAAAAACATGTTAACTGTAAAGTAAAACAACCGCAATGTGCGTTGGTATAAGGATATAATTTCTATGAACTTCTATAATAAAGATAGATGATTATTGTAGTGGAATGTTAAGGCTCCCACCTTTCTAGACAATCAGCAAGATCAGCAAGAGATGCCAGCTGGATTGTCAGCCCTGCATGTCTGCCATTTTTAACCCAGAACAAACGTGTTGAGACCAGGGCTATGATGTCATAAAGTAAGGCGAGTTTTAATATTTGTACATTTGACATAACCCGTTGGTAAAAGTAGTCTGAACGTACGTTTTGTTGCACTTTACAGTCCGACTTGGTAAAATAATTGAATCAATGTATTTTCGTTTAACACGTGACGTCATTCAGTACTAATTGATTTTATGAATTTTGTTATAAATCGCTATTTATTTTAGTAACCTGGTACAGTTATATAGGCAAGAGGGATAACAATATAAACTAATAACGTAGCCAAAAATACAAGGTTTATCTTAAATTCAAAATATTACACAACTTACTGTAAAATACAGTGTGTTCTTTAATGTGTAACATGATTAAAGATAACCTTTCTCCAAGTTTCCTTATTGTAACACAGGCCAGCTTCCAAAAACCCATTGCTCTTTGTATAATTATCTTCTTTGCGAGTTATTACAGTTCATTCTTTTTCAAGTATATTTGAAGCATCCATTCATACAGGGTGAGTCTAAATTCCCCTTACAGAGTTTGAGAACTTACAGAGGGGACCAAGACAATTAAATTTAACATAGGTACCCATGTCCGGTAATGTACCGTTTTTCCGTTACACAAAATACCGCTACAACACATGTTGCTCTCTCCGACTCCTGCTGCCTGTGAACCACTTACAAGAAGGGCTCGATGTGACAATCAACGACTTCAAAACAGATGCGGTACCTCCGTACCATATTCTCGTACACGCGATCACCAATCCCTGGTCCTCCAACATCCGTCGCAGTCATAACTCTCGCTAGTAGGTCTTCCTCGGATTCTACAGGGGTATCGTAAATTAAGGTTTTCTTGCGACCTCACAGGTAGTAGTCAAGTCGGGAGAACGTGCAGACCAAGCAATCGGGCGTGCCACTGCACCGAGCTTCGCCGTACAATAACATCATGTCTGCGTATTCTATAAATGTGTATGCCATGGATAACAGCAACACAGTACCAATGAAGTACGTACACCTTGAATTATGATGTGTATTGTCGTGAAGGATTACTACTGTACTGTGCAGGTGCAAACGTCTCTGGGCGGATCACAAGCTCAATTGAATAGCACGTAAACAAATTTACAGTAGACATGGAACATCAGGTGAGCGGGGAATGACGTAAGGACTACCCTAGTCAAAGCTATCCTAGTGAGTGGCACCGAAAAATCGTGTGAGGTGATTTTACTTGTAGCGGTAAATCGGTACGTTTCCGGACATGGGTTCCTATGCTAAACTTAATTGTCTTGGTCCCTACTACAAGTCCTCAAACTCTATAAGGGGAATTTAGACTCTCCCTGTATATATATATATATATATATATATAGATATTATAAATATATTTTTGACATTTGGCAATGAAGGCAAATATGATATGAAAAGAAAAAAGAATGCTTGAGTCGGGATTTGAACTCGAGTCTCTAAAGTCTGTACCTTTAGCGCTCTAACCAACTGAGCTACTCAAGAATTCCAAGACAAACATACAATTTTCTTATACATGTAGTATTCTCAATTCACACAAGAGGTAGCGGAAATATCATTCAACTGCCATCTAGTGGCTAACCTAACAGTTAAGCAAATTATTAAAGAGAATATTTTACTTTATAGCAGTAACGCTTGTATATATATATAGATATTATAAATATATTTTTGACATTTGGCAATGAAGGCAAATATGATATGAAAAGAAAAAAGAATGCTTGAGTCGGGATTTGAACTCGAGTCTCTAAAGTCTGTACCTTTAGCGCTCTAACCAACTGAGCTACCTCTTGTGTGAATTGAGAATACTACATGTATAAGAAAATTGTATGTTTGTCTTGGAATTCTTGAGTAGCTCAGTTGGTTAGAGCGCTAAAGGTACAGACTTTAGAGACTCGAGTTCAAATCCCGACTCAAGCATTCTTTTTCTTTTCATATCATATTTGCCTTCATTGCCAAATGTCAAAAATATATTTATAATATCTATATATATACAAGCGTTACTGCTATAAAGTAAAATATTCTCTTTAATAATTGCTTAACTGTTAGGTTAGCCACTAGATGGCAGTTGAATGATATTTCCGCTACTCTTGTGTGAATTGAGAATACTACATGTATAAGAAAATTGTTATGTTTGTCTTGGAATTCTTGAGTAGCTCAGTTGGTTAGAGCGCTAAAGGTACAGACTTTAGAGACTCGAGTTCAAATCCCGACTCAAGCATTCTTTTTTTCTTTTCATATCATATATATATATATATATATATATATATATATATATATTAATACGGTGACTTGCGCTGCTTCGAAGATTTGAGGGAATATATTTTCTCATGGAATTTCGGCCAGTATGGGATCGTGAGATATTTGGGTAACTAAAATAAGCAGCGGCTTCAGGTTGAGAATAGAAGCTATAATGCCTGGGGGACCGACATGTCACCCCTGCACTTGCTGGATGATCGTCTACCATTGGATTAACACAAGTGGATATGAGGCCAGCAGCCGGATGGTATACCAAGAGCCTTCTAGAGGAGGAATTGTTTGTATTTTAATATGCAGTCATTTTAATGGTAGCGTACAATTTCATTTTATTACACACTAGTTCATACTCGGCGTGCGCTGCTACGCTTAAATAAGTAAAATGCGTTTCACGTTTACTTGAATAAGTAAATGAAAAAGAAATATAAATTTATGTCGTAATTATTTTTAGATACCTCGTGCTGATTGTCCGGCGTTGCCCGAAAATCTACTTATCCCGATCTTTTGAAAAACAACAATGATTACTGAAAGTTATGAGAGTTATCCGTAAAAGATAAACATAATATGTTGACGCAAACTTTCTTGTTGAATTGTTTTGAGATATTCAATTCTGTGTAGGCCCACATTAATTTAGTGAATTTGTTATGATTTAGGCAGCGTAAGTCATTTAAGCGTCCAAAAAACTTACCTATTTAGTGCATTGATGCAGTTTTTTTTAGTTCCGGCCCTATAGTACGTACGGTAATATGTTATATACGTTAATATTCCCAAAAAAAAAAATCTGAAAATGATTGTAAAACCCCCATTCAAATCGGTAAAATATTTTTTGAATCCATAATGGATAAATAGACGAGACTCAGACATACATTTTTATACATAATATTAAATTATATTACATCGTTCAAAATATTTTTCCACTCGTTAATAAAAATTACAGATTTCCTTTAAGTGCTTCAATTTTCCAAAGAATTGGAAATGCGAGTTCTTATTAAAATTGTTGAACTCGCATTACATAATTATTGTGTGAAAGCTAACTGTACCTAGCGGCAGGTCCACGAAGAGATAAGGTGATGAAGTCACCTCTATCACCATCAGCTGCCTCCACCCTCCCGACCACGTCTCCAGGTGACACTCCAGGGTTTGATACGAAGAATTCATACTGCGGGTACCTGAACCTAGGATCCCAGTCATTTACGTTTAAAACTGAGATATTTACCTTCGCTGTGTCATTCTGAAACATTATTAGTACAAGATTAATACAAATGTCCAAAAACTTCTTGAAAACATAGACACAATACGAAAATAATTTATTTTTAGCGTTGAATGTGATCATGATTTACTCGGTCTTCTACACTGACTGCCGATGAGCTGCACTACACTAAATTTTAATCACTTTCAGAACAATGAGATGGTAACCTTGAAAATGGAAGTAATCAAGTAAAGTATGATATTGATAAATCGTAATGAAAGTAAATAGAAGTGCAATTTTGCTATAAAAAAGTAAAGTGATCCCACAACAGACCCGGAGGCCCTTGGGGTAGTAGGAGGTTAGGGCTCCCACTTTTTCTAGACAATCGGCACTTTATGTCAGCCGGGTTGTCAGCCCTGCGTGACGGCCGCCTTTACCCCCAGAACAAGCGTCTGATACTCATTTACGTCAGAGGCTGAGTCGACCCCAGGGCCATAGTGCCGCCAGAGGGTTTGGGTCAGTTTAAAAATCCTGATCCCAACGGGACTTGAACCCTCGACCCTCTGGCTTGTAGCTCAGTGCCTTAACCACTACGCTACGGCGTGCCCCCGCAATTTTGCTATAACAATTTTAAATCTCATCAAAGTTCCTGGTAAACAATTCCATTAACTATATGACATGAAAAGAAAAATTAATTCCTCAGTGGCGATTTGAACCCAATATCTCTAATTTTATACGTTAGTCCTCTAACCAATTGAGCTATTCAGGAATCCTAACACAGGTATATATATATATATATATATATATATCTCCATCCATAGTAATTTCTGCCCGAAGGCAGGTCTTTCACTGTAATCATAGCAATTTCATGCTATGCTTTGCAGCTTTTCTAGGGAATTGTAGGTGCGGTAGCTTCCCGTTGCTTTCCACACCGGTGAAGGATGATATAGTGATGATGATGATGGCCATATGATTTTGGGGATTGTTTGGGTCTTAAAGTTTTCCTGACATTTGTCTTACAGGTGAGGAAAAACCCCGATAAAACCCCACCCAAAAAAACTGTCCCAACCGGGGATCGAACCCGGGCCCGCTGCGTGACAAGGCAGCACGCTACCTCGAGACCACAGAGGTGGATATATATATATATATATATATATATATATACACACACACAAACACACATATATATTTTTTTTCTCAATTTACACGAGAGGCAGCCGGATATCGTTCCAACTGCCATCTAGTAGCTACTGTAACAAGTAAGCATTTTAAAGAGAATTTTTTTCCATGACATGAAAAGAAAAATAAATGCCTGAGTCGGGTAATAATAATATATATAAGCGAAAAATAAATATTTGCGTTAGGGTTCCTGAGTAGCTCAGTTGGCTAGAGCGCTAATGCATAAAGTTAGAGATCTCGGGTTCAAATCCCGACTCAGGCATTTATTTTTCATTTCATGTCATAATTGGCCTTCATTTCTAAATTTAATATATATATATGCCCCATGCCACGTGGGTCATATAGTGGCACGATCTGTCGAGAGAGGGATTTTAAACTATGGATCACACACATATTTTTGACCACATATTCGCATGAAGGGCCTCTCCGAATGAGTGACCAGCTCAATGTTGGGGCTTCCTCCGAGACAATACAACATAAGATAAAACCACACCATTCACAGACTACTAAACATGGCGAAAAAATGATAATGATTATTATGATGACCAGATGATGTTCAGGGATCTTTTGGGACTTAAATGTTCCTTACATTTGTCTTAGAGAGGAGAAAAAATCCCGAAAAAATCATAACACACCTGTCCGGACCTGGGATTTCTGGTAAACCCGACTGTTTAATAATTTAACTGTTTTTGAAATGTGATGTATTTGATATACTTAGAGTGAGAAAAAATCACTGAGATATTAAAAGTAATAAATTTTGAAAATAGTCAACCAATTGTGATAGTCAGATTTACCAGGATATCTAATAATATTTAATTAATTTACTGCAAATTATAAGTTTAATTAATTTATCAGTACAAACTTGACTTATATTCCTACATAAATTCGCTCGTCACTTCATAACTCGTGAATTTATCGATAATTTGGAAATCACACGTGGCATTTGTTATGATTATTTAACGAATAAAATTAAGCTGCTTACTCAAAAATCATTATTTAAATAAAGTTACCGGTATTTTAAAATATTTATATGTTTAATGTAAATGGCGACATTTAAAAACAAATCAGAAATGTGTGGTAATGTTTCATTTGTTTATTCACTGCAACTTGATCATATTATTTATTGCCAAATAGGATCGCAATATTGTAAGGATGCACCGTAGTGGAGAAAACATGAAACACATGAAACTGTATATTATAAGCAACATTACAGGTTACCAATTTATTTTTTTAGTAAACAACTCAGTAAAATCATTATTTAAAAACACAGTAGGCATATTATTGAACATACAATTATCAAACGTGTAGTTTGAAGGAATCTGTTCATTATTAGCTATATTCAATGTATTCAGTCACTGTAAAAATATTGCTCTGACCTATTCAGAATATCAAAAAGGAGGAGTTTTCTTTATTACAAAAGCAGGAGCCAGTAAAGAGAACTCTGTAAAGAGTGAGGTGAAACGCGGCTGTCATTGGTTGTTAAACAAAATTCATTGAAACGTATTTGGTAAGTGACTCCCATTTGGGGCATGAGTTAAATAATCCAAAGAACTGTATGAAAATAGACTGTACCTGTAGAATTACATATCCTCCTTTTGAGTTGTAACAGTTATTTGCGTATAAAGTTTTCTAATTTATATAAATCTTACATTTTTATAAAACAGTTATTCGTTAATTAAGAAAATAAATGTGAACAGTGTTCAGCTTTTGATGAATTTTAAATTGTTACCTAGAAACTTATTAAACAATAGTGCAGAATAATAGCCAGCAATAGGATTTCATGGCATTGTTTGAAATATTGTTATTGCCTATTGTTAACACTGTGCTACTAGTTGACAGTTCATGCAGATCTGACAATTCTCGGAGTACAAATGAACATTACTAAGATTTATATTAATAGTTATGCTGCTTACACTTCTTCCGTCTGTGACGTAAACAAGGAAGCTATAAAAATCCTCCATTTCGTAATCGAGCGGTTGTCTGAGAATAATGTCTCCTGCTCCGTTCACGATGAACATGTCTGGATGTACTGGATCATCCAACCAGAATCTTAGTCTCTGTAAAAATAAGAGAAAAGTAGATTTTTAAATTAAACTTTCCATATACATATTTGACGATATAATTGTTATGTTCCTTTGTGTACGAGGGTCACTAGATAAGTTTTGAGACACGGCCGTGTGACGACAGGAATCCACCATTTGAAACGTCAAAACATTAGCAGAAGCGATTTCTTTCAGTTGTATGTGAGCAGCACCTTGTGAAGTAGAGAGCGCAAGGGGAAAATAAAATTATTAAACTATTATTGTATATCTGACTTAAATTGACAAAGAGAGAGATGGAGATATAAGGGTAGATCCTTGACCGCTTACGCTCAGTTACAAAATAAATAACCCACCCTGTTGTCAGTTTACGTCTTCCCCCTTTCCCCTATTAACATCTGTTAAAGAACACCGACAACACTGTGCGAGGGAGGGAGAGAGAGAGAGAGTGTGTGTGAGTGAGTGTGTGAGTGAGTGTGAGAGAGTGAGAGAGTGAGTGAGAGAGAGAGAGCTCACAGCTGTCTCTTTCTGCAAATTTCTTGCAAATTGTCTGCACATGGACAATACTTAAGTGTCGGCGAGATATAATTTACAGAGATGTATGGAATTATTGTTGAAAATAATGGAAAATACAGCAATATTTATTGATCCAGCCATTTTCAGTGAGAACGGTTACATTTTCTTCTCTCTTCTCTACCGTAGTTCAAATCTCACCTTTTATGTACTTTTATGTACCCTATGCCACCCGGGCCTTAAAGGGATACAACCTTTTAGTAGAGAGTTTTTAAACTTTTGGATCACACACATATTTTTTTGACCATATAAGGACATCAGGCCTCCCTGAATGAGCGATCGGCTTATTCCAGGGCCTCCTCTGAGGCAACACAAAACATTTGTAACGAAACACATCATTCATCACACATTCACACTAAAACAAGGCGAATACGATAATTATAATTATGATGACTAGATGATGTTCGGGGAATGTTTGGGCCTTAAAGTTTCCAGATATTTGTCTTACAGGTGAGGAAAAATCCGGAAAATAACCGTCACCTAGGAAACTTGTACCGACAGGGGATCGAACTCAGGCTTGCTGCGTACCCAGGTAGCGACACCACCCCGAGACCACGCGGTGGACGATAACAGGTACATCATGCATTTTTATTAATATAATATTTTAATTAATAATATGAAAATGAATAATCACAACATTTTAATACCATTGAACATTATACCATTAATTATAAAAAAATGTTAAAATTAACTTGAATCTAAAAATAAAATTATGGATACAAGGGGGAAAAAAGTAGCTTTTTCCTTGAAACCTACAAAAATTACTTTAAGTTGTACAACATCCATAGTTCCTTACCTGTATGCCAAACTTTGGAGGTAAATAAACGCATGGCTGAATTGTATATATTTTACTCTTTCACACTTCGGTATGATAGTGCTTTCCGTGGAGAATTTAATGTCATTTCAAACTCCATTTCAACAAAAATAAGTGAAAGACCTGGTTCTTTCCCTTCAAATGTTAAAATTTCTTAAATTGCATAGTTCCTGATAAATGAAAGTAAATGCGCACAAATGTGCAAATTGTATAGTTCCTCATAGACAAGTTCATGTAAGAATGTAACAAAATTTGGTAAAATTACCTTGTCTCTTGGTTTGTTAGTGACTACACTGAGTAAGATGCTGTTTATGGGAGCATTCTCCAATACGCCCGCTAAGTAATTCTTCTGAAGGAACTGTATTTCTCTCGGAACAGTTCCTGGTCGGTTCACAGAGAGAGTAGCAAGTGCGTATCTATCTGGATTGTCATACTGTGTTGCCTGTTAACAAAAGTATAGCTTTGTTATTAAAACTACAGTTTTCTTTACCACCTTAAACATGTAGGTGCATGGTCTTGTTGAAAATTATAATTATGTAAATATTTATTTCAATGAAGGAGTGCCCTAATGTTCAGGAGTGCCCTAATGTTCAGGAGTGCCCTAATGTTCAGGAGTGCCCTAATGTTCAGGAGTGCCCTAATGTTCAGGAGTGCCCTAATGTTCAGGAGTGCCCTAATGTTCAGGAGTGCCCTAATGTTCAGGAGTGCCCTAATGTTCAGGAGTGCCCTAATGTTCAGGAGTGCCCTAATGTTCAGGAGTGCCCTAATGTTCAGGAGTGCCCTAATGTTCTGTATATTGAAATCTACAGGATTCATAAGATGTAGCTAAAAATACAGAGATCTAAACGTAGGTTTAAAAATAAATAATAAAATTGTATACGTCAAGATTTGGGGAGAGGGAACACGTTAAGTGTTTCATCAAATGTGGATGTAACCATCAGTTTTTCAGATATGGTTTATAACGGTTTAAAATGAATGTAACATCAATATTATGTAAACTTCTACATTTACACTGTAAGTACAAGACATGACATCCACTCGATTGAACTTATTAAGTCTTGACAAAACGAAAATAATTAAATAGCCTATATGTGTTACATCCTTATTCGAGGGATGTGTTCAAACATATTTGTGTAGGAATATGTGTCCATTGAAAGGCGAATGATGTGACAGTGCTCCAAGGATATATAAAATGCAATCAGGATATTATTTGAAATCACAATAAGACAACACTACTCTAGCTGTTGACACTATTAATTTATTAATTTGATATGTATTTTTAAATAAGTTATGTTATGAACTATTTTATAAGTCAGCTTTGTTTTATTGTTAGATCTCATCAAGACACACGCATAAGCATTGTTAGATCTCATCAAGACACACGCATAAGCATTGTTAGATCTCATCAAGACACACGCATAAGCATTGTTAGATCTCATCAAGACACACGCATAAGCATTGTTAGATCTCATCAAGACACACGCATAAGCATTGTTTTCTTGAAATTAAACATCTGCATTGAAAGTAACTGCACAAGCAGTTTTCTTACTAGATTTAAAATAACAGGAAGTGTGAATAAAGAATCCGTTAATTTACTTACGCGTACTACTAAAGTAGCTGGTTGAAGTAGTTCGTCGTCAGGAATAGCTCTTTTGATAGTAACATATCCTGAATTTCGGTCAATGTCGAAAAACCTGTAGTCTACACCAGCTGAAAAAAATAAAAAATAAAAATAAAAATCCAATACACTATACTTCTAATTTTTTGATGAAATGTTAGTTCCGCATGGTCTTCATTGTCTAAGGGCCAGTTTCACCAACAGAGGTAACTGTATTACGGCAGTTTTCCCCGTGTATAATGCATAGTTTAAACTGGCGTAATACAGTTACCTGTCTTGGTGAAACTGGACTTAATATCTGAATAATTGAGTCCACCGCTGTGGTCACGCAGCGGGCCCGGGTTCGATCCCCGGTCGGGACAGTTTTTCTGGCTGAGGTTTTTATCGGGGATTTTCCTCACATGTAAGATAAATGTCAGGAAAACTTTAAGGCCCAAACGGTCCACGAAATCACATGGCCATCGCAATCATCATCATTCATATTCATCTTAGGTTAAGCTTACGATTAGGGACTCTCCTGGCGCACCATTATCATCATCATCCATCACCCATCATATCATCGGGGCAACGTAACCCCGCCTTCCAGGCGCCCCAACCTCAGAAGTGGGTTACAAGTATGCCATGCCAGGTGGGAAACCAGGAATGCCGAAAGGCAAACCTGGGGCATTTAAAAAAAATATATCTGAATAATTTAATCGTGGTGTATGATCTTAATGTTATAAGTAAAATAAATCTATTATCATTTATTTATTCTTGTGGCAGTAACATGAATTTCATCATTTTCTCTAGCGATAACAAAGGTTATTTATTATTATTATTATTATTATTATTATTATTATTATTATTATTATTATTATTATTAATTTCTGTAACAAAGAATTTTACTATGGGTCCTTAACCTGGACCGTAAGTAGAAAACAAGCCAATAAGCTGTTAGCAGTAGAAATGGATTTTTGGAGGCGATCGACAAGAATTTGAAGAAGGGATAAGGTCAGAAACAGCACAATAAGGGAAATTATGCAAGTTGAAAAAAAAATTGAAAAAATAGAAGAAAAACGTTTGAAATGTTATAGACACCTTATAAGAATGGAAGAAGATTTTTAATTGGAAAGCTAATGAAAGAAATGGAAGAGGCAGACCTAGGGAACGTTGGATGGATGGAGTGAGAAGAAGTATGGAAGCTAGAGATCTGAGGGAAGAAGATGCTCTAGGCAGGAACCTCTGGCGACATATCACTTTGGGTTGAAGGATAAACACTGTATTGTGGAATATTCCTGATTAAAAAAAATATTATTATTATCTCTCTCTCTCTCTCTCTCTCTCTATATTATATATATATATATATATATATATATATATATATATATATATATACACACATAAATAGGCTAAGACAAACAGTTAAGGAGTGCCATTTTTCCTCTATTTGTCAACCGATTTTTTAAATAGTTTTGACGAGCTTTAGTGTTATCAATAAAAACAATTGGAAACAGTTAGTTCTGCCGTTTTTGATTTCAAGGCAGTGTTTATGGAAAATATCCATGGTGCAAGAGTTAAATAATTTCTTACAGAGAAGCATGTAAAGTGTAAAGGCTATGTCAAAAAATATGCCGCTTTTAACTGCAAGGCACTAAAATCCAGCACCAAAGCTCCCATTTAAACTATGAGGAAGTAATACATCTACATAACAGTTAAGTACCTTTTCTTCTCTGTTTGTCAACCGATTGTTTTTTTGTTGTTTATTAGGTATTGGCGAGCTTTAGTGTTATCAATAAAAATTGTGGAAACGGTTAGTTCTGGCCGTTTTTACCTTAAAGGCAGTGTTTATGGAAAATTTATATTGTGCAAGAGTTAACTTTCTTCCACAGACGCATATGTTGGGCCATTTCATCAAATGATCGGCCTTTTTTAACTGGAAGGCACTAAAATCCAGCCAAAAGCTCCCATTTAAACTACAGGGAAGTAGTACATGTGTTAATCACAGAGGTAGATGATCATCCTGCCAGTGCAGGGGTGACATTTGACCAGCATGTTGGATACACCAGCCGTTATAGCTGGTTTTCTCAACGCAAAGCCGCTACTTATCCTTACTACCCAAATTCCTCATGACGCTGGGTGCTAATTTAGAATACTATCACCCCCATCATTAGTTAGATTCCAACACACACACACACACACACACACACATAAATATATATATATATATATATATATATATATATATATATATATCCCTGTATTTTTATATTTGTCTAATGCAATTTAAAACTAAAATGTCTAATAAAATATAAAGTGACGTGTTATTTGTGGTCGAATTCCGATCACTTGGCGTACACTAGTTATTATTATTATTATTATTATTATTATTATTATTGGTCAATTAGCCATCAATCATTTGTCACCAGAGCTCACACTGTCCTGCTCTTAATTTTATTCCTTTAATTCTGTTATTATTAATAACTCACTCAATTTTCCTATTTAAAAACTTTAGATTATACGAAAATGATAATCATATTATTTGAACAACAAAAACAGAATTTTCATAATAAATGGCTAATATTAACACTTTTTTTATTATTTTAATAGACCATATAAAATTGTATATACCGTATTATTTGCGCCCCGTGTATTTTGCTCACCCTAATTTTAAGAGACTATTTTAAACTTTTTGCTCCGCGTATTTTGCTCACATATTTTAGGTATTTTTTCTTTACAGTGTATTTTCCTTCCCTGAATCTCATTGTCAATTTCTACTTTCCAACGTAGGTCATTTACCAGCAACTGAACTACCTGCTTCACAAAGAAACCCGAAGTCCCGCTATATTAACAATGCTTTGCTCTTGGTAGAGATAAGTTTTATAAAAGTAAATACCGATATTTCAGATGACTTTCAACATTTCTAATGTGCATTTGCATTTGTACTGTATTTCAAGATGGGAAAGAAAATAACAATTACACAGCATCATATAAATTGAAAGTGATACGTTTCGCGAAACATTTCGGCAATCGTGCAGCAGAAAGAACATTCGGAGTTCTCGAATCCAACGTGCGTTATTGGAGGAAACAAAAAGACGTGCTAAATAATTATTATTACCGCATTTGAATTTTTTCATTTGTATAATAAGAATTTTATTGTTTATTATTTGTATAAATGAAGATTAGCTACGTGTTATGCTATAAAATTGTAAGAGTTGACAAAATTACTGCATTATAAATTACTATACTTACCTACCATCATTGAGAGGACCTCTAATTAAATAAATCAGTAGCCTATTTTACACTCCCCAATTTTTCAGGGGCCAAACTATATTAAATAGTGTGTACATTACGCGAGCAAATACGGTATATATATATATATATATATATATATATATATATATATATATATATATATATGTCCACCGCTGTGGTCTCCAGGTAGCGTGCTGCCTTGTCACGCAGCGGGCCCGGGTTCGATCCCCGGTCGGGACACTTTTTCTGGATCAGGTTTTTATCGGATCAGGTTTTATCGATCCCCGAAATCATATGACCATCATCATCATCATCCTTCATCGGTGTGGAAAGCAACGAGAAGCTACCACACCTACAATTGCCTAGTAAAGCTGCAAGCATAGCATAAAAATGCTATGATGTTGCTGTGAAGGACCTGCCTTCGGGCAGAATTACTATGGATATATGTATATATATATATATATATATATGTTGGCAGGAAGGTCCCGTATGGCTTCTCTTGTGGCAGTAATGACTTCTTTGGAAGAATGGAATCTACGCCCACGTAGGATTGCTTTCATGCGAGGAAAGAGAAAAAAAAATGTATGGTGCGAGATCAGGTGAGTTCGGAGGGTGTGGTAAAACTGTCTCCTGTTGCCTTGCAAGTTCCTCTTGGGCAAGGATAGAACGATGTGCGGGGGTTTTGTCGTGTAGCAACAGCCAATTCTTTGTACGCCAAATCTCAGGTCGCTTACGGCGAATTGAATCGCGTAAACGACCAAGGATCTCTTTGTAGCGGGTTTAGTTTACTGTTGCATCTTCTGGGATGAATTATATGTGAACAATTCAATTTGAATAAAAAGCAGTTCAAGCATCACCTTGCCTTTTTGACCTGTCTTGTTGCGGTTATTTCTGTTATGGTGATAATGGTGTTTTACAGATGGCGGATTGTCGTTTCAGTTGCGGATCGTAAAGGAAATACCATGTTTCGCCTCCAGTTTTTACCCGGTTGAGAGTGGGATCATCGTCAGCACAAATCGTCATGCGGTCATCTCGTTGGTCTTGTGACAGGATTCGTGGCACACTGTGCTGGGTAACACGAGACACGTTCACTTCATCAGATATAATTTTGTATCAAGTACCATGGCTGACCCCTACCACTGCTGCCAGATCGTCTCCTGATTGGAAGCTGACAGCACGTACCAACCTTACAACTTCTTCGATCTTGCGTTTAGTTCGAATTATTCGTGGCCGACCAGTACGCACATCCTCTTCCAAACTGTCTCTTCCTTGCAAAAAACGTTGGTGTCACCTAAACACAACACTGCGACTTAATACGTACTCACCGTAAACTTGCTGCATCATTTGAAACGTTTCGGCAGCGGTCTTGCCTAATTTCTGACAGAACTTGATGTTTGCCCGTTGCTTAAACTGTGACATCTCGAGTTCCGACGTGCGAATTCAAATCACCGTCACAACAAATACCGTAGTTCTGCTTGCAGTGCATGCACTCATCGGTCTCTTTCTAGGACGAGAGACTAAGGGTCGAATTTATAAACGCATTAGACCGTAAAAGGCGTTCTCTGCTGAGAAAGTTTTATCCTAATACATTTTGCTTACTCAGAAATCTATTCATGCGATAATAATTGTAAGCTACCTGACGAGGTAACTTAAGATCATAGCTCAAGATAGAAACTTATCGTGAGAATCCCGAAGGGAACCGATGGGAATCGATGGTAACGGATGTAGTTTGAAATCTTGCCGCTTTATCCAAGATATCGGACCTTCGATCATGTTTTCGGTATAACGCGGAGAAGAGGAATTTGATAGAGTCTACCAAATAATTCAACTGGAAGAACAGAAGAATCGGTGTAATATTGCGCGACGCAGACGTCGTTGTATACGGTATTATTTGCGGGACGCAAGCGTAAATGCGTTCCTCTATAGCAGACGAAAATAACGGAAGTGGTTTTATTGCTGAGAATTCTGGGTAATTCGTTGCCAATATTACGAAAACGTCGACTTTCATGCCGTTAATTCGATCCCAGCAATTGCTCACGGTGAGTCAGCTCACCAGTGATTGGAAGTCATTTGAATAGAGACTGTATTTGTATGCGGCCCTAAGTGACAAGGTATCATATCACGGCGCCACCTATGCGCTATAGTGCACCACAGCGCCACTATGCGCTCAGTCTAAAACCTAATTACTGTACCACGTGTATATATATATATATATATATATACTAGCGTACTCGTCAGACATTATCCTGCTTAAACGTTCAATTCTCGTGTCATGGCCGGACGATAAAAATATGTTACTTTCTTACCGTAAAATTCACCAATTAACGTAATTAGGTATTATTAAATATGTTCGCAGTAAAACCTCTCAAAGCCATCTGTTGTGGCTCAAGAATCGAGCGTGATGACGTCACATTGTTGTCGCACGGAATATGTCCATCCACTTGTCCCGATCTTCTTGGAATAAATGGGCTAAAAGACAAAAGTGGTTGTTGTGGGTTATCCGTACCTGGAAGAAAAACATGAAGATAGTAATGCAAGCAAGAGGGCTAACATTGAAAATTCCCAAGATCGTAGACTTTTGAAGTTTGGCACGGGAAGACTGCAGCAGCTGTAAAAACCCGGATATAGATAGAGACGAGTTATCCGTGAAAAAAATATGTCATGCCCGAACGTTTGCTGGCCTGCTATTAGCGAGTTCAGAAAACGTTTTCTCGATATTCGAATTATCGATAAACCATAAACTAAATGACATTTAACATTGAGTTTAATATTTCAATCTTTTCGTTTCGTTATTTCTGTGATAGACTACATATATTCCATAAAATTCACTAATTAATCTAATTAGATTTATTAAATAAGTTCGCAAGGAAACTCCTCACTGCCATTTATTGTGGCTTAAGAAGCGTCACATTGTTGTCGTGTGGAATGTGTCGATAATGCAGATGACTATGCACCAGCGCGGAGCGCGATCTACATCTTGATAAAACCTAGGCTCTGCTGCCATTTTGTGCCGCTTGGCCTATAGAGAATTTACTCATATGTTTAGTTACACTTATAGTAGCGTCCAGATCATAACTGTCAGTGCTATTTATAATTCTTTGTCCGGGCCCATCAGAGGTAAAGATGGATTCATCTTTCTTATATAGATTCATTAACATATATTAATTATTGACAAGATTTCCTTAACACACTGTAGTAATTTATGATTCGTTATTAAACTCAGTATATTATTTTCAACCATGAAAGCTAGACGGAAAAGGGGAGCTAATGTAACCTTGAGAAAGTTCGTAGACAGGAAACGTACAAAACAAGCATGACTAGCAAATACAATAATTAGACATTCGTATTTACTTAAAATAAGATTTAATATATATATATATATATCAATTGTAAGTCTGAAGTTTAAATATAAAAAAATATTAAAATAAGTTATACTTGAGCATTCTAAAGTTTAAAGAAAACAATAATAATAACAAAAGTAATAATCTTTACACACTCAAACATCCTGCATACCTTTTTGGTCCAGCCTAGGGTACCCTACCCTAGCTTACCGTACCAAACTCAAAACACCACAATTCTCCTTGAGCTCACGTTCTTGAGACGATAACCAAACCAACTGAATGAATTGAAAGAATGAATGATACAGTTTACCACTTGAATCGCCTATTTGAGAGTTCCGAGGTAGAGGGGAAGTTGCGCACTACAAACAGAGCAAAGGGAGGGATAGGAAGGAGAGTGGGAGTAAACACAGAGAGAAAGGAAATTGGCATAGTTCATTAAGCTCACTGTAGAGGGAGGATAACCGTACAGATGATCCGTATCGAAATATCACTTTCGGTACAAATACACATCTGACATAAAACATTAGTACAACCCGATCGCAGCGCCATCTACCGAGTCCAGGACCCACTCAAATACACACAAGAAATTTCATCGAAATCGATCCAGTCGTTTAGGCAGTTTTTAATTTCTGATTTCAAGTAAACCTCCACTTCTAATTATCGGATTTAGGCTCATTTTGGCCAATACCTACCTCGGTTTTCTTAACAGGATATACTGTGTTTCGTTATGAAATGTCTAAAAATGTGACCACTAGAGCGATTTTTCAATTTTCACTTCAGGTGAACTTCTACACCTACTTAATGGTTTTAGAGGGTCCAATTGTGAATCTAAACCATCGAGAGACGCAATCAGATACACACAATTTTATCAAAAAATGGGTGAAGTCGTTTGGGAGGAGTTAAGTGGCAAACACACGTACATAAGAATTATATATATATATATATATATATATATATATATGATTTGATTGATTGAACAAACGCCCGCCCGAGGGTATGGGTGCTTCCCTAGTGAGAACTTCCTTAACCAGACGAATTTAGTTACATTTATTTCCCTACAGATGTCAGCGAGTGACATGTGGTTAGTACGTCGCTTCGAGGAGACATCTAGTGGAAAATAAGTTATTACTCGGATGGAAAAGATCGGTAAATTTTGCTCATAGGTCTTTTATTCAGACTTGTGGTTCTTTTACGAATCTGAAAATCTTCAGACTCGGGGCTCACGGCTTAAAATCATTCCCGGAGAACTTGTCCATTTGATTTGCCCGTCCTAAAAATCCTTCGACCCCGGTCGGGTTTGAACCCGTGATCCTCGAGACTAGAGTGAAGGAACGTAGCCACTAAGACCACCGAAACCTAGGTGTATACACTTAATAAGTTATCATTTTTATTTATATAGTACAGCTTAGGACTTGATTATAGAAACATCACTGCCTTAAAGAAAACAAAATCCCTAGCATGGATTAAGTCTACATAACAACATATAATGTCATCATGGGTCTTTTTCACTGCTGATAGGATTAGTGAGATACATGTGTTCGTTATGTGTTTTACTTCAAATGTCTTTATAATTGGACAAGGTACATTGTTGGTGTTCATGAACAAATGCTGCTAATAAGATAAGGGGATTTGAAGTAAAACATATACAGTGGAGACATTTATCATCGTTATGGTGAAACTACTTGATTGTGGCGACACCCGAACGACAGAAATAAATAAATGAAGTCACGCAGAATCTTCTTTTTTTTACTATTAGAACTACATAGTCATATCTAAATATTGAACCTTGTTTGGAAAACATCAGAGTCATCTTAAATTATTGCTATGATATTGCGTATATCAATAATGTTTCCGAAGAAGTATTGTTACAGTAGTTTACTTTCATGTTTTCTCTTCCACATTGATTGTGCGATCTATTGTTGTTTAACAGTAGGATATGAATTCATATCATTGTGTATCTTGATAAATCCACCACTTTTAATAAACTGTACGATGATGAATGGCGGTGAAATAGATCGCAGTAATGGTATTCCAAACCACCATTAGTTTGAGGATTCAAGAAAACACGAGACAGTTTCGTTTGATATAAAGACTTATCAACACCTAGAATGTTTATATTCCAGTAAGTTTTAATGAATAAAATTAAAATTCTTAGAGATGGCATATGATATTGTACCTCGACAATTGTTATGGATGGCAATGAAAAATATGAATATCTGTGATAAATGGATTAATATTGCTAGGAGGATCTATAATAGTACAAAAGCTAAAGTAAAAATACAGAATAATTTAACAGAGGAATTCACAGTGAATAAAGCCTTAAGCAGGGATGCAGTTTGTCACCAATTCTTTTTAACATTTATTTAGACCAGGCTATTAACTTATGGTATAAAAATGTTCTGAAATGGGTATTCCTATAGGAGGAAAGGTACTGCATTCATTGTTGTTTGCAGATGATCAAATAATTTTTGCAGGGGATGAAGATGAATGAAATATATGATAAATAACTAATGGAAGAATATAAAAAATGGGGGACTGAATATAAATTTACAGAAAACAGAATACATGTGTTTGGGAAAGGATGTAGATGACCTCATACTTGAAACAGGGAAAATAAAAAAAATGTGAATTTTTAAAAATATCTTGGGTCAATAATTACAAGTTTAGGTACCTGTGAGAGAGTTGTACAGACTAAAATTGCTATGGCAAAAATTGCAACTAAGATATTACATGAAATAATTTGGAAGAAAAATATTACAAAGGAAACTAAAATGAAAATTTATAAGAGCATAATACAGAATATTTTGCCATATGGAAGTGAAACTTGGTCTTTGACGGAATTACAAAATAATAAGATTAGAACAGTTGAATTTGATTATTTTAGAAGAAGCCTCCAAAAAACAAGACAGGATAAAATAAGAAATGAATTCCTTTGGAGAGAAATGAATGTCACCACATCTGTTGTTAAGAGGATTGAAAATCAAACGCTTAAATGGTATGGCCATGTACAAAGAATGGAAAATGAAAGATGGCCAAAAAAATATATATCAATGGTCACTCCCTGGAAGAAATAAACATGGCAGACCAAGATGGAAATGGAAAATCTACGTCAGAACCATAATGGATGATAGGAATTTGGAAGAGGGAGATTGGAATGATATAGATAATTGGAAACTGAAGACGGCAAACATATAAGTGAGGTAAAGCCGAAAAAGAAGAAGAAATTAAAATTCATGATACCCCTGAAGAAAATTTAACATGAAATCTATTCCTCGACTCTCCAATATAAGGAAACTGGCAAATCGGCTATGACGAAAATTTGGATATGTGTATCATTTTTAAAAGTTATAATTCTTGAACTTAATGTTGAAGGAACTTTTATACTCTTATGTATAACTGTAGGCTTTCACGGCCGGCGTCTTGATCCCTATTAGGTTCGTCTTCCGGGCATATAGGCCGTGGTCCAGTCGTTCTTCTACTCGACGTTTCGTCTACTGCTGCGGTAGACATCTTCAGGAGATACTGCGTGCTCTCTGTGAACTCCTCAACAGTCGGCTGCAGACTGGCTGGTCGTTGGAAACTCCCTCCCTATTTATAGGCACGCCCCTGGTGGAGAGGCGGTTTTCTGCGCGGTCCGTGTTGCGTGCTGTTTTGTCCAGGCTGTCGCTAGCAGAAGTCATAGGCTTCGTTGTCGTATTGTGCAATGCCGGGATCCAGATTTTGTTTATCTCATGGTTTCTTCTTTTTTGTTAAAGGAATTTTTGTGTTTATATATTTCAATGGCTTCTCTGTACAGTCTGGTGTAATAATGTGATGTTTGGGACAATACCTGTGTTTCTTCGAATCTTATTATATGTTCTTGGTTGTTCATCCAGTGTTCCGCTACGGCTGATTTTTCCTTTTGTTTTAGTCTGCAATGCCTCTTGTGTTCTTGCAATCTTGTGGTAACCATTCTTTTTGTTGTGCCGATATAAACTTCTCCACAACTGCAAGGGATGCGATATATACCGGCAGTACTTAACGGATCTCTTGTATCTTTGGCTGGGCGCAGTATATTGCTGATTTTTGGTTGGCTTTGTAGGTTGTAGATATGTTATATTTATTTAATATTCGACCAATTCTCTCCGTTATTGTCTTGATATATGGTAGGTACACCTTACCCTTAGCCTCCCCCTTGTTCCCGTTTTCGGATTTGTATTTATTGGGATTTATGGCTCGGCGAAAATCTGTATTGCTGTATCCATTGGATTGAAACGCTGCTTGGAGATGATTAATTTCTTCTTGTAGATACTGTGGTTCCGAAATCCTTTTGGCTCATTCCACCAGGGTTTTAATTATTCCGCGTTTGTCTGGGATGATGGTTGGACTGCTTATGTAGGTATCTGTCTGTGTGAGTCTTTTTCCTGTATACCTTGTGTCCAAGTGTCATGTCTTGGTTTCGAATTACTAAAACATCCAAAAACGGTAGTAGACTGTTGTTCTCTTCTCTTTCCAGGGTGAATTGGATGCTGGGACAAATACCATTTAAATGTTGCCTGAAGTTAATCATCTCAAGCAGCGTTTCAATCCAATGGATACAGCAATACAGATTTCGCCGAGCCATAAATCCCAATAAATACAAATCCGAAAACGGGAACAAGGAGGAGGCTAAGGGTAAGGTGTACCTACCATATATCAAGACAATAACGGAGAGAATTGGTCGAATATTAAATAAATATAACATATCTACAACCTACAAGCCAACACAAAAAATCAGCAATATACTGCGCCCAGCCAAAGATACAAGAGATCCGTTAAGTACTGCCGGTATATATCGCATCCCTTGCAGTTGTGGAGAAGTTTATATCGGCACAACAAAAAGAATGGTTACCACAAGATTGCAAGAACACAAGAGGCATTGCAGACTAAAACAAAAGGAAAAATCAGCCGTAGCGGAACACTGAATGAACAACCAAGAACATATAATAAGATTCGAAGAAACACAGGTATTGTCCCAAACATCACATTATTACACCAGACTGTACAGAGAAGCCATTGAAATATATAAACACAAAAATTCCTTTAACAAAAAAGAAGAAACCATGAAGATAAACAAAATCTGGATCCCGGCATTGCACAATACGACAACGAAGCCTATGACTTCTGCTAGCGACAGCCTGGACAAAACAGCACGCAACACGGACCGCGCAGAAAACCGCCTCTCCACCAGGGGCGTGCCTATAAATAGGGAGGGAGTTTCCAACGACCAGCCAGTCTGCAGCCGACTGTTGAGGAGTTCACAGAGAGCACGCAGTATCTCCTGAAGATGTCTACCGCAGCAGTAGACGAAACGTCGAGTAGAAGAACGACTGGACCACGGCCTATATGCCCGGAAGACGAACCTAATAGGGATTTTATACTCTTATTTGAACTTTCTGAAAAGCAGGAATATTAACTTCAAGTGTTTTTATTAAAAATATGATTTTTTGTATCTTAAACTCATTATATTGTTTCCACACAACTCATCAGTTTACTTCATTTTCAACAAGAAACTCATTTTTATAAAAAAAAAGGTTTCTAACTACTTTAAATAGTTTACTATTATTTTTTAAATATTTACACTATTGGCTGTTGTATGTTAATTTTCTTTTTAGCATTTAATTACTTTTTTGTTGATTTTTAAGACCTGATTTGTACGAGATACGTCCTAAAGGGGTTATATAACTTGCTTGAAATTTGCACATTGAATAGGCTAAATGGCATATTTACCGTTAAGAATGTTACTTTAAATACATTACTTGCACGTCAGTTTTTCTGAATGAGAGAACATTTTAGAACTTGAACAATGATTGTTAATAAGCTTTTGACTTATTATATAACTTTAATTATGTCGTTACAAACTTACCTGTATTAAATGTGTAAAATATAGCGGCGTTAATTCCTAGATCTTGATCATAAGCAGCGATATCTCTTGGATGCACCACAAGCCTCGTTCCCTGTAACATTACATTTATCATCTGAAAATGTGTTATATTTTACCAATGCCACTTGGTTGAGTTTATGACATTTATAATAATCTCTCCTGTCATTTACAGAATTATAACCCACTTCTGAAGCTGGAGCGACTGGGAGGCGATGATATGATAGGCAATGAAAGTCCTTAAACCTAAACTTAACTTAAATCCAAACCATGTGAGACCACAGGAATCATTTCATTAAAATAAATCATGTGGTCCGACAGGGAATCGAACCCGGGACTCCATGAACTGTAGTCACAAGCTCTGGCCACTATCCCATGAGGCTGGTCTAGTTGTAAAAAGGATTAATTCATAGTGTAACATTTAAATATAAGATGATATTTTCTTACAAATGTGCGGAAGATAAGAAAAAGCTACGGGTCCAGTGTCATACATATAAGACAAAAAAATTAACTTCAAGCCTGAAATAAGGGATTCTCAATAAATCTGTCGCCTCTTTCATATCCATATCCATATAAACATATTTTTAATATAAAATGTGGAGTGATACATTAAAATATATGAAACGTATCCAGCACTCCTAATTGGAACTTAATGTTCAACTGTCCCTCACTAACCTGTTCCTTGTATTTGGAATGGTTGAAGTGAACCTGAGCATTTCAATCTGTAGGCCCCACAGGTGACTTCTAATTTTACCGGATCTTAATTCTATCAACTTTTCTCAATAGTAATTTTAAGATTAAATTAGCATTATTATATTCTTACGCACGCGCAATGCAGTTGTTTTAACATGACGGGTTTCTGTAGAATGTCTTAAAACATTGGAAAATTAACCGTTTGAAAAGCGCAGAGAAACATACCTATTATTTTAAATGTTTTCAAACGGTTTAGTGAAAAATATTCTACATTGGCTACTAAGGAAAATAACATAAATTACAAGTGAGGTCAACATGGAGCACAAGTTCTGCTCGTAATGAAATGGTAAATGCAGGATATCAGCGTAAACGTCTGATTAGGATAGCCCATACATAATTAATTTTTTGTTATAAATAAATAAGAAACTGGGCCGTCCTATGAAACGCTGGAGGGAAAATTTTCTATAGGATCGTAACAGGCCTTGGCCTAATTACTTGGAAGGAAGGAAGGAAGGAAGAAGAAGAAGAAGAAGAAAGAAGAAGAAGAAAAATGGAAAGTTCCTAATTATTGGTACCATCTTAACTCGTATTTAGTTTTATTTCCCATAAAATACGATGTTGCGTAAGAACAATGTTTCTGTCTATGACAGTTCCTTATACAATTCACCCAATATGGCGCGTAAAAATAGCACCACGGTTCTCCCAATTAACGGAATAATATCGTATGTATGTGTGTTTTTACAGTACAACTGGAACTTAGCTTGGAATTAAATAGGTCTAAATGTACCACATTGAACAATAGTTTTATGTTATGAAAGAAGCCATACTCGGGATTTTTGTGCCTCGGAAATACTAGAGTCGTGTATCTCAGACCCAATGGGCGAGCATGGTAACTACTGGATTTACGGGATCGACAGCGTTTTTTTTGGAGCAATGAAGGCTGGAACATATTTCTAGCTTCTTGAAGTAATCATGTTAATAACAGTTTATTATGAATCTAAGAAGTGGTGGTTACATCATATTGTAGGAACACGGACATCTTGGCCAGTCCGATGAGGTTAGATCTGCGGTAGCATAACATTCAACTAATCCCTCCGTTACGTAGAGTTAATTACAATGTGGATCGTGATAACCTTCTTCTCTCTTTTGCAAGAGAGTGAACCACATCTCTACAAACTGGCAATTGGATACCATCGACGGCTGAAAAAAGTATAGGCATTAGGATTATAAGTAATATATTAGTACATAGAGAGTACATTCAACTCTCCTCAAATGGTTGAACTAGTTATTACTCGTCCAAGTTAAATCTGCACGCGGAAAATATGCTAGGAATTTGCTTGTAGATTAACTTTCTTCTCCTACTATGTTGCCACTTCCTATCCCTGTATTGTATTATTTGACTGGTAGGGGAATGCTGGCAAATACTGTGTTTTTTTAAATGATTCGTCTTATACAATAAAGTGCGTTTAATTGTGCCACTTAGATAATTGAATCGTTGTATTTTAGTGTGTTTATCTAAATTTCTGTCATTGCCTAAATGACATCCCAAATAATTAAAATTCTGAACTTGGTCTATAATTACATTGTTTATCACTATTTTTGTTCTTATTGCACATTTTCTTTTCAGAGCTAATATTTTTGTTTTATTCTTAAATTGTATTCTAGAGAGATATTATTTAAAGTATAAAGGAATTCTTCTCCCTTATAATTATAAACCAAAAGGGAGAAGAATGTTGGGAAGACCATTGAAGAGATGGAAGGACCAATTCGACCTATAATGAGATCGGAACAGGCCATTGGGCTTAATCCTTGTTGTTGATGATGATTAAATGATTCGTCACCTACAGTAGTCGTTGACGAAATTAATAATCCGGCAACCTTTTATGAGCTGTCCCTCTTTTGCCTTCTTCATTACATGTTGCCAATTCCCGTCCGCTGTGTTGTGTTGTGAGGCTTGTAATAGAGAGATAACAAACACTGTGATATTAAATGATCCAATACCTTCAACTGTCGTTGACTAAGTAGCTAATTTGACAATCATGTAATAATATTCCACATGTGTTTATAGATTCTCCCTTCCATATAGAGATAGTATGGCGATACTAGCGATAACACACTTCCCCTCTAGACGTGCAGACTTAACTTGCACGAGTAATAAGTGACATAAAGTTGTACCTGAAATTGTGATGCAACCTCACAGCATTCGCAACATATTTCTCGTGAACTCAGACCCTGGGATATATATTATATTGCAGATTTTCGCGGATATAAGTATGAATAAGAAAGTTTTCTTGGATTTTCCGCGTCTTGGATTCAAGTTCGACCTCTGGCCACTGATTCCGACGTTTCGGCATGATCCCACATGTCATTATCAAGGAATGATAAGTTCGATTCACAGGTCCTTGATAATGGCATGTGGGAATCAGTGTTCAGAGGCCGAACTTGAATCCAAGACGCGGAAAACCCAAGAAAACTTTCTTATTCATATATATATATATATATATATATATATATATATGTGTGTGTGTGTGTGTGTGTGTGTGTGTGTGCTGTTTCACCTCCATAAATCCTGTGTATGACTTAATAAAAGTATAATCTTCATCATCATAGTACGTTCACGAATTTAGACCATTTGTTGATATAATTTGCAAATCTTTGGTTGTTAGTGCAACATGTCTGAAATTATATTTTGATTTATTTTAGTTTCTGCTTACAGAACAAGGTCACTGATAAAAATGGCACACATTTACCTACAAAGTCATTGCAATTAATTAAAGAGTAGAGAGTGAATCACAAGTAACAATGAGATAGTGATGGGTGTAGTCCAAGGATTCCTCTTGAGTTACTTCTTCAACATCCGGCATTTTGTTTCACTTTCCGCCTATTGAAGATTTGCATACCTGAGTAGGGTTTTCAGGTAGCACCGCTGTGTAGCGATCGTCATAAAATCGTGGATTCTGATCATCGGCGTCGATGACATTCACGTATAAAATGGTATCCGATCTTTGTGGCGGTGATCCTTGATCCTGCAAAATATAAACTCACATTTTTATGACGACCTTCAAATTGTTATTACTGAAACCAAATATGCCTATTTCAATTATCATTATTTTAATTTTACTTATATTTTTCATATTTCATAATATTTAGTTTTAATTTCGAATACTCGAACATCCAATCATACCCTGTCCATGATCTTTAGGTATACGTAGACCTATACTATTAAACTATGTATGTATAGTGTTTTCAAGTATATTGTACGAATGCATCATATATTAGATTTAATGAATTATGATACGGTGATTAGTGGTGAAATCAATCTATGTAATGAGATTCTAACCCGATATTTGTCTTTATAACTGAGGAAAATATCGAAATGGAGTTTATCTTGGGATTTCCAGTATTCGAGTATCAAACGCTACTATCTAAGCCAACATATTGATAGTGTGCCGCGAAAAAATAGCATTATGAAAATGTAAAAACGCAAAGAAGTTAGTGTATTGAGTTATTTAGAAATGTAATTTATTAACCTTAGAGAATTGCACACAAATGCTTTGTTACAACTCAAGTTATCCTAATTATTCGAAACAAATATTTGAAGTGCAAATGCGATTAACTAGACTTGTTCCAAGTATTGTGAAATTTTCGTGATATTCGTTTTATGCAAATGGCGACAGCTTCGTAGCGGAAAGGCATATGAATTAGTTGGTTTGCACAATTGTAGATAAAGACAAGGATAACTCAAACAATTTCTTATGAGATAAGATTAGCATTAAGTTTATTATCTTTTATTTTTTTAGTAGGCAGCTATAATTTGACAATATGTAATGTATTTCAGGATTATTTATGATTTATTTTTTTAACACTGCCGCTATCTTTAGTTTGATTTACTTCTCAGTTGTATAGATTTCTCTCATTTTCACCAAAAGTTGACTTATCAGTTGTTCACCGAGATCGAAGATATAACCCCAACTAAAAAATTATATCGTGTGCTGAAATTAATTAATATTATATTATTGGTTGTCGTTAAAAATAATGTATATAAACATTATGACCTTAACGTATGTTAAGGGACATTTATTTCTTATATGTGAATAGTTAGAGGTAAATAAAACTGAAAGATAATGAAATATTTACTGCAGCCACCTATTCTCCGGCCTTGACGTTTTCACAACAGTGTTGCCGATATGGATATTCAGTGGGAGTGACCGCTTTATGAATTCGATTAGCAGACAAACAGCTGACAACATCTCAACAATTTCAAACCTTACTAGCGCGCTATAGCTGCTTCAAGAGCAGTAATTGTTTGTGGCAGACATCTACTCTCACTACAACCATATCCCCATTGGCAGTAGAGGGCGAATTCTCCCTTTACCCCTCGTATAACCTAAACTTCAGAGCTGGAGATATGACGGCTCGGGTATATAGTTATAATAATAATAATAATAATAATAATAATAATAATAATAATAATGCTTTATTTATTTTGGCAGAGTTAAGGCCATAAGGCCTTTTTTCCACTCAACCAGCACAAATACAAATAAATATTTGACACTATACTAATGATAAACAGTTAAAGATACATAAAATGTAGTAATGTACATTTCATGTAAAAACAAACATTTTATACAATAATAACAATAACAATACTTACGATAATAATAATAATAATAATAATAATAATAATAATAATAATAACAATAATAAAAATAATATAATCAATAATAATATAATCAATAAAACTAATATATAGAAATACATTATATAATGGAAGTGGACAGTTAATGATAAATGAGGGAAATTTTGTGCAAGTGGCTGAATTCAAATATCTAGGAATAATAATCACAAATAGAAATGAGATGCACAAATAAATTAAACACAGGCTCAATTCTGTAAATGCGTGCTATTATGCATTACCAAAACTCTTGACTTCCCAACACCTTTCAAAAAACGTTAAACTGATAATATATAAAACTATTATTCTACCAGTTATATTATATGGATGCGAAACATGGACTCTTACTTTAAGGGAGGAAAGGAGATTACGAGTATTTGAGAACAAAGTTCTTAAGAAAATAATTGGACCAAAGAGAGGTGAATAGACAGGTGAATGGAGAAGACTTCATAACAGTGAATTACATGGCTTTTATAGGAAACCAGATATAGTAAGAATAGTTAAGTCTCGTAGACTGCGATGGGCAGGACATGTGGACGAATGGGGAATGAAAGACATGCATGGAAGCTTCTTGTAGGAAAACCAGAGGGAAAACGCCCAGTTGGTAGCCCTAGAATGAGGTGGGAGAATAACATTAACCATGATTTCAGGGATGTAGATTATACAGGGAAAGAGTAGAAAACATTAGCTCAGGATAGGGATGTATGGAGAGCTTATGTCCGCGCGGACATGAACATGCGGGTTCGATAGTGCCAGTGAGTTGGAGTTAGAGTTACAATAATGATGATTATGATGATGATGATGATGATGATAATAATAATAATAATAATAATAATAATAATAATAAATAATATAATTTTGGAGAAGTGGCTGAATTCAAATACCTAGGATCAAGTTGCACGTATGGGGAATGAAAGACGTGCATGGAAGCTTCTTGTAGGAAAGCCAGAGGGAAAACGCCCAGTTGGTAGACCAAGAATGAGGTGGGAGAACAACATTAACTATGATTTGAGGGAAGTAGATTATACAGGGAATGATTGGAAAGCATTAGCTCAGGATAAGGATGTATCGAGAGCTTATGTCCGCGCGGCCATGAACCTACGGGTTCGATAGTGCCAGTGAGTAAGTAAGTAAGTAAGTAAGGATCAAAATAATTACAAATAGGGATGATAATGCACAAAGAAATTAAACATAAGGTCAATTCTGGAAATGCACGCATGCTATTCTACATTACAGGGACTCTTTATCGTCCCAACTTCTCTAAAAAAACGTTAAATTCAAAATAAACTGTTATTCTCCCAGTAATATTATATAGATGCGAAACATGGACTCTTACTTTAAGGGAGGAAAGAAGATTACGAGTATTTGAGAATAAAGTTCTTAGGAAAATTTTTGGACCAAAGAGAGATGAGCAGACAGGTGAATGGAGAAAATTACATAACATTGAAGTACATGATCTGTATAGGAAGTCAGATATAATAAGAACAGTTAAGTCTCGTAGACTGCCTTTGCCAGGACATTTGGCACGATGGGGAATGAAAGAGATGCATGGAAACTTCTTGTAAGAGAACCGAGAAAACACCCAGGTGGTTGACCAAGAATGAGGTGGGAAAATAACATTAACTATGATTTGAGGGATAATCTACAGGGCATGATTGGAAAATATTAGCTCAGGATAGGGATGTATGGAGAGTTTATATCCGCGCGGCCACGAACCTACTGGTTCGATAGAGTCAGTGAATTAGTTAGTTAATAATAATAAAGATAAAGTAATAATAATAATAATAATAATAATAATAATAGTAATAATAATAATAATCATAATAATAACTAACTCACCGACACTATTGAACTGGGAATTCATATCCGCGCGGACATAAGCTCTCCATAGGCCCACATCCCTATTCTGAACTAATGTTTTGCCATCATTCCCTGTATAATTTACTTCCCTCAAATCATAGTTAATGTTATTTTGCCACCTCATTCTTGGCCTACCTACTAGGTGATTTCCCTCTGCTTTCCTACAAGGAGTTTCAATGGGCCTCTTTCATTCACCATTTGTGCCAGATGGCCTGTCCATCGCAGCCTTACGAGACATAACGTTTCTTATTAAAACTGGTTTCCCATAAAGATCATGTAGCTCAGTGGCATGCAGTCTTCTCCGTTCACCCGTCTGTTCGTCTCTTTTTGGTCGGAACATTTTCCTAAGAACTTTATTTTCAAATACTCGTAAACTCATCTCCTCCCTTACAGTAAGAGTTGGCCCCCACATGTTTTGCATCAGTATAATATAATTGGAATAATAATATTTTAGTTTAACTTTTTTTGAAAGAAGGTGGGATAACAAGAGTCATTGTAATGCGTAATAGCATGCGTTTCCGGATTTGAGCCCATGTTTAATTTCTTTCTAAATTTAATTCCTGATTCCTAGATAGGCTATTTAAATTCTGTCACTTATTTAAAATTTCCCTTATTTATTATCAACAATCAATTTACATTATACAATCTACCGGTATTTCTATGCGATGACCTTATATTTAGTTTTATTGATTTTATTTCCAATCACAATAGCTTAGTAGTATTATTCTATAGAATGTACGTGTTGGCCACTATCCAAATGTTAATAATATATGTAATATGTTTTGACGTACAGAAATTCACACCCTGAGAAGATTTAAGAATTAAAATATTTTTTAAATACCGGTAAACAAAAATTGGAGCACTAGCATACATATTTTTCATAACTAAATAAAAAACTAGTAAAATAATATAGATACATGACATCACGAAAAAGGAGCAGAACTCTAAGAAGAGACTATTGTGAATAGAGGAAAAGAATAAGCTAAAATAGGAAATAGTGTGTATTATTGAATAAACTTACCTGTGCTCTGATGGCTACAGAGAAATTTGACAAAGTTTCGTAATCTAATGGTTTTCGAAGGAGTAGAGTCCCTTCCAGTGCATTTACAAATACGAAATAATCCTGAAAGCAGAGGAAAATGTTATTTTATTATTGTGTGGAACCCATATGACAACAAAGTATTTTTGACTTAATGCATTTAACCCATACGTCCCTTTTACTACCCTAGCGGGAGTTCCTTTACCAAACTTATTTTAGTTACGCTTATTTCTCTACATATGTTAGTGACTGCCATGTGGTCAGCATATTTCTTCGATGAGACATGTAGTAGGAAACTAAGGTATTGCTTAGATGGTGAAAGCCGGTTAAATTTTGCTCAGAGAAACTAATTTGGGCTTGAGGTTCTTTTACGAAGACAAAAAATATTCAGACTCGGTAACCATGACTTTAAAGTCCCTCTCTGATACACATTGACATAAGGGGAGTTTGAACCCAGGAGCTTCGATACTAGAGGCAAGGGACATAATCACTAGACCACCGAGACTAATATTTTAAACTTAAGCTAGCAATGAATTGTGGGTAAATAATTAAAGTTTTATCTTGTGGTGTTAAGTCATGATGAACCGCAATCTAAAAACTTGAGGGAGATAGTAAAAAAGTGCATTAATCAGAAATATACATAATTTTTTTGGGCTAACGTACGGTAAAGCATACAGAGTTTTTCACTGTAATCAGTGTTGTTTTTAATGGATTTACTAACTAGTAATTGCTTCATCATGATAAAATATTGTAAAATTCACAATCTGAGTTTGCGCAGTTGAATTACGTATAAAATGTGTCTTACTTTAGGTAAATATATTATAAGAAATTAAATGCGTGGCATGACAGCTTCGAAGTGATTGTGACCGATTAAGAGATGGCGGTACAGGAAGTCATATAGTTAACATCTCTCAACCTTCGTACTAGCTTTCTTAACTGTATTTTGCTACTTCTTAAGTCAAGTAGGCTATTTGCAAGGGTTATGATTCTACTTCGTTACAGACCGTATAGTAAAAAAATCTATGAAATAGCTCTCTGGGATGCCAGAAAGTCACACTACTATTGATACACATTTTGTTTTGCAATAAACCAATTATAAAAAATATAAATGTGTCAGAAAACATAATTAAGTAGGTGGAGTCTTACCGCATGTGGACCAGGTAGGACTGAATACTGGACCGTTGAATAGGCACCTTGTTGATCTGCATCCACAGCCCTCACACCTTGTAGGACGCGAGTTCCCACCACTGTCACCTAAAATAAATTAAATTAGGGAATCGAATAGCTACATTGGACAGCACAGTAATGAGAAATCAATGTCATTGAGCAATCAAGCCATTATTTGACCAATTCCATAACTGAAACAGAAATGTAATCATCAGGAAAGTAAAGAACAACAAATTTAAAAACACACTAAGCGTTATGTTCAAAATTTCACATTTCGCATTTATTTAATTACCGATTGTGAATAGAATCTGATTTATTGAACAGAGTGTCCAGAATTATATTTTCAAAGCAATTCATATATTCTAAATGACAGAAGAGGAGACTGACCAATGAAGAACTGACGGATGAGTTCTGAAGGTCATTTACAATATATCGACTGCTCTGGAAATCTATTTACAGACATTATATTTTACAATGTTAAGAAAAGAAAGCTTGCAAAAATGAAACGGTTACACGAGTCAAATTAGGTAAATTGGGTAGTATTAGACGAGAAACCACAAGGTTACTAAAGAGTAAAATGAAGGAATATTTGAGAGAGAATATTAATGATCTTGAAATGAATGCTAAAAATAGGAATATCAGAGAATTATACCAGGGAATTAGGATACAGAAGAAAGGGTTTCAGGCTAGAACAAACATAATTAGGAATGAAAATGGGGATATGATTGCAGATTCCAGGAGTATATTAAATAGACGGAAAACTTACTTTAATCAGCTATTAAATGTGCATACAGAACAGGATATTGAAGAGGATAATTTACTGACAGCAGAAATGCTAGTCGCAGAACCAAGTGCATTAGAGGCTGAAATGGCGATAGAAAAATTGAAGATGTATAAAGCATCAGATTCAGATGAGATCTGAGCAGAACTGATAAAATCCGGGGGAGAAAAATTGATGGACAAGATACACTGGTTGCTTAATATGATTTGGGAAAAAGAAGCTCTTCCAGATGAATGGAAAGAATCGAATCTATTATCATACCAATTTATAAGAAAGGAGATAAAACTGATTGCAACAACTACAGGGGTATCTCATTACTTTCAACTTCGTACAAATTGTAACAAATATATTAGTAAGCAGACTTACTCCTTATATTGATGGCAATGTATGAGATCATTAATGTGGATTTAGAAGAAACAGGTCTATAACACAGATCAGATTTTTAGTATAAGACAGATTTTAGAAAATAAATGGGAATATAATGGTACTGTACATCAACTATACTAGACTTCAAAAAGGCATACGATTCAATTAAGAGGGATAAATTATACAGTATCCTGCTGGAGTTCGGAATTCCTAAAAAGTTAGTTAGACTTATACGAATGTGTCTAAATGGCACAAAGAGTAGGGTGCGTGTAGGCAAACAGTTTTCGGATACTTTTGAAATCCAGAATGGGTTGAAGCAAGGAGATGCACTATCTCCTCTACTATTTAATTATTTACTAGAGCATGCCATCAAATCTTTAGAGAATGAGGAAGGCTTACAACTCAATGGTATTAATAAGCTGTTAGTTTATGCTGATGATGTAGTACTATTGGGCGATAGCAAGGAAATACTAAATGCCAACACACACACACACACACACACACACACACACACACACACACACACACACACACACACACACACACACACACACACACACACACACTATTGAGTAACACTAAGAAATTGTGACTGGAAGTAAATATCAATAAAACTAAATAGCTATATGGTCACACATAGAAATGCATTATATAATGGAAATCGACAGCTAATGACGAAGGAATTTTGAGGAAGTGGCTGAATTCAAATACCTAGGACAATAATCACAAATAGGAATGAGATGCACAAAGGAATTGAACATAGGCTCTAGAAATGCGTGCTATTATACATTACAGAGACTTTTGAAGGCCCAACTTCTTTCAAAAAACGTTAAACTGAAAATATATAAAATTATTATTCTACCTGTTATATTATATGGGTGCGAAATATGGACTCTTACTTTAAGAGAGGAAAGGAAATTACGTGTATTTGAGAATAACGTTCTTAGGAACATTTTTGGATCAAAGAGAGATGAACAGACAGTTGAATGGAGAAGACTTCATAACAGTGAATTACATGGTCTTTATAGGAAGCCGGATATAATGAGAACAGTTAAGTCTTGCAGACTGCGATGGACAGGACATTTGGAATGAATGGGGAATGAAAGACGTGCATGGAAGCTTGTTGTAGAGAAACCAGAAGGAAAATGCCCAGTTGGTAGACCAAGAATGAGGTGGGAGAATAACAATAACTATGATTTGAGGGAAGTAGATTATACAGCGAACGATTGGAAAACATTAGTTCAGGATAGGGATGTATGGAGAACTTATATCCACGCGGCCATGAACCTAGGGGTTCTATAGTGCCAGTGAGTTAGTTAGTTAGTTAGTCTATTTTTATAATTTCTTATTTTTTATTTAATAGGTTTCGGATATATGTTTCAGCAAGTTATATATATATATATATATATATATATATATATAATGAAAAAGCTAATTGATAAACTTTATGTTTATAAAATACATATGTATATAAAATATATATGTATATAAAACTTCCTATGTTTATAAAATTTATTAATTAAATAAAAATAAAACGTAGTTTTATTTGATTTTCATATTTATTAGGTCTATATAATTCAAGTGAAAATCAAATAAAACTACGTTTTATTTTTATTTAATTAATAAATATGGATTTTCATCAAGTAAACACCAACTCAATTGATTATAAAATTTGTCTTTCTTTCCATGCTTCATGATTATATTTATTTTCTAGTTTTGATTATAGAAAAAAAACCTTTTAAACATGAAAATTACTGAGCTTTCTGAAGAGGTTGTTGGATTTTTAGGGCGTACAAATCTGAGGGGTTTCTTTGAAAGGGTAATAAATCCATGTGTAGGTTTAAGGCGCATGAATGTTCTGAATTACACACCGTTGTTTAATGAAATATTTAGAGCAAATTAATTTCTGAACCTAAAAAATTATCAATTTAGCCTAGGTGATGTAAATACAAAGTTATGAACCCTGTACTTTTTTTTTTTAGATATTTCATTTATCATCAACTATTCATGTGTTTATTATATTTTAAATATAATTCCACGCACTTTTATGTTGTTATCTCCTGTTAACCAACAGTAAAAAGTGTCAAGGTCAAGGGTTTATGAGTTTTTTAACGTTTTTAAATGTATATTTTTGAATTAGTTGATTTTTTTCATGTTATAGCAACTGCAACCCGACATTTATGATTATTTTTTAACTTCGAATTTTGTCAATAGAAAACATTTCCTAGAGAATATAAAACGCCATTGAAGAAGTGAAAAAAAACTTTAATAACTCTTCAGTCATTAATAACATTTTTCATCTTATATGGTTCAATTTTTTTTTCGCGCAAAAAATACATAACATAAAAACGTGCTCTATAGTTTTGAAAATAAAAGTATTAAAATATTTTACTGGTTATTCCGAACTTAGATTATTACGAACTTATTCACTATTACAGCATTTTATAACCATTTACTTGAACTTTTGCTGAGGTTAATATAGATTTTAAACATCTTTTTCTCGTGATTTTTACAAATTAATACACTAATACCTTACCTCCGAGATGTTGAGGACGTAGGGCGCGTTAATGAACTGCGGAGCATTGTCATTAGCATCTGTCACTCGTATATTGACTGGAATTTCAAAACCCTGCAAAACAGAATCACATTCAGAAATAAATAATGATCTAGAATCTAGAGTGCGTGAACCACTCTACTATAAACTCGATATGAACAACATATTTGGCAGCCAATTGAACAAAAGCAAACAGTGAAACTAATTAAAAACATAAGAAAATAATTTTCTCTAGGCGTATAATAATTAAAAAAAAACGTTAATTTTCCTAAAAAAGTGTTAAAAATATTCGTATGTAATTTTTACCGTGTTTCAAAGTACAACGCAGAATAAGAAATTGACTATTTACAGAGTAATATTCACATTGGTAACTTATACGTTAAGTAAGAAGTTAGTATAATCAAGCTATCACTAGGGTCGTAAATGTAATATTTTACCAAGACAAATTCAAATTGTAGAGGTATATGTTTTAATTCCTTTATAATAATGTAATTACTGAACTGATTTTCAAACAGCACCTAGGTTATGTCATACATGACTTTTCTCTCCTTTAATTTAATTTGTGCTAAAACATTGTCGAATACGAGTAACTCATACGGACACCCACATTTAAACAGGCCTACATATTACTTATTCTTTGTTAATCTGTAATTCCTTATTTGACATTTCTGTATGAAGAGTACGCTTATGTTTATTATTATTATTATCGTTATCATTATTATTATTATTGTAGAATATTCTGTTTTATTAATTTGGGACAAAAATAAATTTGTACGAATATTGTTGGTTAATTAACAAATTAATATTACAGAAGTAATAAAGAAAAAAGTTATTCCATTTCATATTATTTATGTATTGTTCCTACTGTCAGAAAAATAACAATTATTTTTATTACAAAGTAACGGATGAATAAACTTTTGTACATTTTTTTAGATAAAACATACATTTGCGACCCAAAGTTTGTAAGTTAATTTTATTACATTTATCCCTTGTCACTTAAAATATGCGCATTTACACAATTGTGACTCAGTACACGCCCACGTTTTAAAATATTCGGTTGCCTTACATTTCGATACATTTCTCAAGTTGGTATTTATAGGCGTTTCAGAATATTTAATTTATTTGTTCAACTCATTATGGAACACCGTAAGTTTCCTTAAATTAAAAATAAGATAATAGTAACATAATAATGAATTATTGGAAATCTTACCACATCTGCAGTTCGTTTCCTGTCGCAGATCACTCTCACGAAAACTGAGGCTGGTCCGTCTACTCCCTGTAAAAATAAATATTATTATTGACTTAGGCTTTCACGGCCGGAGTTACTATGATGATCTTGTAGAAGATTTCCGGGCTGTTGGCCGTGGTCTTGAGGCTTGTAATTCCCGGACGTTTCGCCAGAGACTGCGTCCGGCATCCTCAAGGGTTGTCTTGAGACTGGCAATTTTGTCTTACTGCCCTACATTTATACATGTATAAATAGATGTATAAATGTAGTCGACAAAATTGCCAGTCTCAAGACAACCCTTGAGGATACCGGCGAAACGTCGGGGAACTACAAGCCTCAAGATCACGGCCAACAGCCCGGAAATCTTCTACAAGATCATTATAATAAATATTATTACTTTTTGAATCAGATTTCTTATTAAATATGATAGGTCCTTGTATTACTTTCAAATTTAAAATTATAACATCAAATTTAGAGGAATTTTTATTTTTTAAATATTTGTTCTAAAATAATACGTTCATTCTTCTTAAGTGACCATTGGAAGACAATGAGAAATAGGCCTATTTAAGATTATTTTATGAAAAATTAAATGAGATATCTTCGAAGTACTGCAGGGTATACACTACTAGATCATAAAAAATGAAGTCATCCTAGAAGAAAAAATAAACTTTAGAAAACAAAATTTTTGTTTATAAGTGAAGATGGATGCAATAGTCCATCAAATGGAGGATCACAGGATACCCAAACAACTGTTAAGCTATCAACCTGCAGGAAGAAGACCTGGACGTCCATTCAAAAGAGTTTTGGATATTGTTTCTATTGAGACCGAAACAGGTCAACAAATCACCTAAATTCGTGAATGGACTATGATGATAATGATGATGATGATAATCTTATGAATAATAATAATAATAATTATTATTATTATTATTATTTATTATGATAATAGGTACAATACTAATAGAAATCTGGATGCGAATGGACTGTAGTTTCCAAAGGAAGAATTGTAGTGTTTTTGCAATTGGTAATGGCGTTGAATTTAAAGATAAAACTATTTTTGAATACTTTTTTTAAAACAAGCATCTTTCCTTATCTGGTCTAAAACCAAGATTTTAGAACAATGGAAAATATTTAGAAAATATGAAAGAGGTAAAAAGTGGAAGTGTTTTTTTAATCGGTTAAAATTTCAAAGGAAGTCAAGATTGTAAACTGATACAGCCCTGTAATGAATGATAGCAATGTTGATTATGGTTGTAGCTTATAAATTCCTTACGATATGCAAGACCATCGGTCTTATCATTTACTAACCTTTTTTTTTTGGTGAGAAAAAACTTTCGATGAGAATTGAAACAGCATACATTTGGCATTGTTCTCAGTGTTGTCACATTTCTTAAAAGTCGCAACGAAAGATGGAAACACAAATACTTGAATGTATAAATATACATGTTAATTAGAATATATTGAGAAATAATACATGTGCGAGGTGGATTCAATGCATGAATGTGTTACTTAACTGGCTGTATTTGCTGATTATATCACAATGCGACATACTTACCTATGGCCATTTCCACAATAAACTTGATATTCCCTCCCATATCCTCTTCCTACGATATTTTTATCCAAACACGGCTTACTCTCAATCACTGATTTTAATGGCCTAGATATTCTACTAAGGTTCATAAATATGATAAAAAAACCCTCATCAATAATGTTGGTGCTAATTAACCAAAACTGAACTACATACTTAAACAACTTACCTAATGTACCTAAATAGACATAACTAACTAATTAATTCACTGGCATTATCGAACCTGTAGGTTCATTGCCGCGCGGACATAAGCTCTTCTTATATCCCTATCGTGAACTAATGTTACCTGTATAATCTACTTCCCTCAAATCATGGTTAATGTTATTCTCCCACTTCATTTTTGGTCTACCTTCTAATTTTTCTACAAGAAGATTCCATACACCTCTTTCATTCCCCATTCGTGCCACACGTCCTGTCCTTTGTAGTCAACTGTTCTTATTATATTCTGGATTCCTATAAAGACCATGCAATTCCCTGTTAGTCTACTCCATTCACCTGGCCTAAGGAGACATAGTTTTTATTTTTACACAATTCATTTTGAAATGCTGAAAGGCAACCCAGGAGCATTAACTTAATGAAATTTTGTATTTCACATCAGGATCATTTAAAATGTAGTATACATTTTATTTAATATATCATGTGAAAAAGTTGACATAATTATATTCTACATTGTGAATTTCAAAGCAAATTTTGAATTTACATCACATACATATGTCCTTAATAGTTGGACTGCCTTAACATTAATTTTAATATCGGATTTTAGCTCATTCGTTCCCAGTGTATCATATTTAAAGGTGCGGTATTGGGTACTGTGTGCATCAATCTTTAAAATGCCGTTCTTCTTGCTGAAAAATGCTTTTGACATAAACAACATGGTAGACGTATTTACTTTACATATGACTGAACAACAAGATGCGATTAAATTAATTGTTTGACAAGAGAATTCTGTTATGTTCAGTGCAAAATTTTCCCTCCTCACTACATAATGTGGGACTGAAAAGGGTAACAACTGAATGGTTTAGATTTTTTCATGTGAGTTCATTATCACCATATCGTTTTGTTCCTGACTAGAGCTTAGTGCCTTAATGAAGCTCTTCCATTTCGTTATATTTCTTGTTGAAGTCTTCGCCTGTTTACAACTTTTACCTGACGCATATAATTAATTTTCAACTCTCTTTTTCACAGTTATTTTGTATTAACCAATTTTGCTTGCGCCTTGCGGATTCCAGTCCAATGTACATCTTTCTATCACATTTTGTGGTTTGCATACCGGTGCACTCTTTTTCTGTTTGAAAGCTATCGTATAATCTTACTGTAAACAATATTTGATAAAAAATGAATAAAATGCCCAAAAAGAAACATTGATCCGTTATCAAGTTGGACATGTTTAAAATAATAAATTGGACTTTATTGGCAATACGATACGTTTCATGTAGCTTCATTTTCGATCATCGCCTTCTTCTTTCATTTCGCATTACGATTATGAACTTTTCAAAATTAATTCTCATTGAGAGATTTATACGGTATATCTTTGATTACATTGCGTCCATGGGCTTCGCGTGTCTGTGTAACAGTAATTGTAATAAATCTCTATTTCAATTAATTTGTTCCTGTGATGGTGCGACAGGCCATCTTCTATGTATATCACATACCATTTTTATGATAGGAGCTTCATCGCATTCAATCTAATTCCTCAATTTAGCCTTATGGCGGAAAAAAGTGTACATTTTTGTTAACTAACTCACTGGCACTATCTTCATGGAAGAGCGGACGTAAGTTCTCCATACATCCCTATCCTAAAATAATGTTTTCCAATCATCCGCCGTATAATCTACATCCCTAAAATCATGGTTAATGTTACACTCCTACCTCATTCTTGGCCTGCCTACTGGGCGGTTCCTTATAGTTTTCATACAACGAGTTTCCATGCCCCTCTTTTATTCTTCATTAGTACTACATGTTGTCCTGCCCAACGCAGTCTACGACACTTAACTCCTCTTATTACATCTGGTTTCCCATAAAGATCATGTAGCTCAGTGTTATGTTACTTTTCGCTATCATTAATTAATGTTTAATGACGATTCGGAACGTATTAATGTCATTCTAAACCCAGCATTTGTCTTGAAAAGTAACAAAAATCACTAATAATCTGTTTTATTGGCACTTAATTTTTAATGTAAGAAAATTAATTATTAAATCATTTTAAAATTTGAAAAACCTATAAGACCATAACAATAAAAGGATATCTACTACTTCTCCTAGGGCGTTGTCTAACTAACTCACTGGCACTATCGAACCCGTAGGTTCATGGCAGCGCGGACATAAGTTCTCCAAACACCCCTATCCTGAGCCAATGTTTTCCAATCATCCCCTTATAATCTACTTCCCTCAAATCATAGTTAATGTTATTCTCCCACCTCATTCTTGTCCTATCAACTGGGTGTTTTCCCTCTGGTTTTCCTACAAGAAGCTTCCATGCACGTCTTTCATTCCCCATTCGTGCCACATTTCCTGCCCATTGCAGTCTACGAAACTTAACTGTTCTCATTATATCTGGTTTCCTATAAAGACCATGTAATTCATTGTTATGCAGTCTTCTCCATTCCCTTGTCTGTTTATCTCTCTTTGGTCCAAAAAATTTCCTATGAACTTTATTCTCAAACACTCGTAATCTCCTTTCCTCCCTTAAAGTAAGAGTCCATGTTTCGCATCCATATAGGCCTAATATAACTGGCAGAATAATAGTTGTATATATTTTCAGTTTAACGTTTTTCGAAAGGAGTTGGGAAGTCAAGAGTTTCTGTAATGCATAATAGCATGCATTTCTAGAATTGAGCCTATGTTTAATTTCTTTGTGCATCTCATTCCTATTTGTGATTATTGTTCCTAGGTATTTGAATTCAGCCACTTCCTCAAAATTTCCCTCATTTGTCATTAACTGTCCATTTCCATTATATAATGTATTTCTATGTGTGACCATATATTTAGTTTTATTGATATTTACTTCCAGTCACAATTTCTTAGTGTTACTCAGTAGTGTGTGCGTGTTGGCCTTTAGTATTTCCTCGCTATCGCCCAATAGTACTACATCATCAGCATAAACTAACAGCTTATTAATACCATTGAGTTGTAAGCCTTCTTCATCCTCTAAAGTTTTGATGGCATGCTCTAGTAAATAATTAAATAGTGGAGGAGATAGTGCATCTCCTTGCTTTAACCCATTGTGGATTTCAAAAGTATCCGAAAAATTTGTGCCTACACACATTCATATAAGTCTAACTAACTTTTTATGAATTCCGATACTATATAACTTCTCCCTTTTAATTGAATCGTATGCCTTTTTGAAGTCTATGTATAGGCTAGTTGATGTACAGTACCATTATATTCCCATTTATTTTCTAAAATCTGTCTTAAGCTAAAAATCTGATCTGTTGTAGACCTGTTTCTTCTAAATCCACATTTTCATCAATATAAGGAGTAAGTCTGCTCACTAACTTAATTTCTCGGATAGCAGATAGGACTAAAAAACTCGTTTCAAATTCAGGTCTTTCTGCACCCCCGTAGTATAATGCAAAACTTCCTGATTCCTGACTACCTTCTCCTGGCCATCTAACTTCCTGTAAAGCGACTATATCTTTCATTCATAGTAATTCTGCCCGAGGGCAGGTCTTTCACTGCAATCATAGCATTTTCATGCTATGCTTTGCAGCTTTACTAGGGAATTGTAGGTGTGGTAGCTTCCCGTTGCTTTCCACACCGGTGAAGGATGATAATGATAAGGATGATGATGACGGCCATATGATTTCGGGGACCGTTTGGGCCTTTAAAGTTTTCCTGACATTTGTCTTACAGGTGAGGAAAGACCCCGATAAAAACCTCACCCAGAAAAACTGCCCCGACCGGGGATCGAACCCTAGGCCCGCTGCGTGACAAGGCAGCACGCTACCTCGAGACCACAGCGGTGGACTCGACTATATCTAAGGGTGATTTATCTAATTCACGGGTTAATACCTCTAGCGTCCCGCTATTGTATAAAGTCCTATCACTCCTTGTTCCTAGGAATATGTCCATATGCTTGAGCTTTTGGCATGGGTTGGGCGTTCTCTAGAACCTAATTAAGTCATTTTGATAAAAATTGATTTGAAATCTAAGATGCATTGAAGTAGAAAATAATAAATACGCGCATGCATGTGCATATATTGCAATTACTAATGGAATTTTGCGCCTGTTTTTTTTGCTCAAGAAGCAGAATGAAGAGTGCGAACTTAAAGTGTAGGCGTATATTAAAAAACGTGTTGAGAGTAGGAAGATATTATAAAACAATAATCGAAATAATCGCCGAGTTATGAGCACAAAACACGGTTTCTGGTTTTTTCGTTTCTCCAATATTGTAAATTTAATTAATTTTATTTCTGGTTTAATATTATTTTTTACTTATAATTATTTATTTCCTATTACGATCTTACGTCATTTCTCTGTATCTAATATTTTTTACTGGTTGAGTGGAAGAAAAAGCCTTGTGATCTTAACTCTTCCAGTTTAAATATAATAATAATAATAATAATAATAATAATAATAATAATAATAATAGTAATAATAATAATAATAAGTCTAACTACAGAGGCATTACCCTCCTAAATAGTGGATATAAAATCTATGCTAGAATAATAGCAAAACGAATACAACGAATTACTGAAGTAACACTAGCAGAAGAACAAAACGGGTTCCGAAAAGGAAGATCTTGTACCGATGGCGTATTTGCCCTGAATCAGATAATAAACAAAAGACAAGAAAAAAACATGGAAACACATATGTTATTTATAGACTTAGATAAAGCATTTGATCGAGTAAACAGGGAAATATTGTGGAATATCCTAAAAGAAAAAGGCCTCCCTATTCAGATTATAGAAACTGTTAAGAGCTTGTACTATGGAACAAATATTTGTATTGACCCTCAGTTGACAAAAAATAAGACTTTTTTCAAATAAACCAAGGAGTACGACAAGGGTGTTCACTCTCACCTATATTATTTAATATTTATATGGACGATATCCTAAAAGAATGGAAGAAGGTTTTAACTAATGAAGGAATATTAATTGACAATAAAGATAAAATAAATGCTTTATTATTCGCTGACGATGTTGTACTTTTAGCAGAATCTGAAAATGAGTTCCAAATGTTAGCATATAAATTTAAATTAATAGCCAATAGATATAATTGTAAAATATCAATAAATAAGTCAATAGTAATGGCATTTATTGGTAAATATGGAATTAGATAAAAAATTGTTCTGGATAACAAAATAATAGAACAAGTATCACATTTCCAATATTTAGGATGTGATATAACCTATAGAGAACCTAAGGACTTATAAAATTTGTGGAACCATAAAAAGAACCTTAGGTCGGAAAACAAGGAAAGATACGAAACTTAAATTATATAAAACAATGGCTGTTCCTTTGTTGTTGTATGGAAGTGAGAATTGGATAGTGAAATCAAGGGATAGGAGCAGGATACAGACTGCGGAAATGCTGTTTTTACGTAATGTGAAAGGATGCACAAGAGCGGATAGAATAAGGAATGAAACTATACGAGAAGAATTAAATATATATAAAATTGAAGATAAAATCAGCGAAAATGATAGGAAATGGACAGAACACTTAATGAGAATGAACAACGAAAGAATACCAAAAAGAACCTTCCTGTATAATCCCAGAGGAACAAGAGATGTTGGCCGACCACGTAGAAGATGGACTCCACTTTTAACTTCGCCGGAACAGGCTGCATAGCCTAAACCTTATAGTAGAAGAAGAAGAAGAAGATAATAATAATAATAGTAAAGTGTAAAGTGATCCCACAACAGGCCCGGAGGCCCTTGGGGTAGTAGGAGGTTAAGGCTCCCACTTTTTCTAGATAATCGGCACTTTATGTCAGCCGGGTTGTCAGCCCTGCGTGACGGCCGCCTTTGCCCCCAGAACTAGCGTCTGGTACTCATTTCAGTTAGAGGCTGAGTCGACCCCAGGGCCATAGTGCCGCCAGAGGGTTTGGGTCAGTTTAAAAATCCTGACCCCAACGGGACTTGAACCCTCGACCCTCCGGCTTGTAGCTCAGTGCCTTAACCACTACGCTACGGCGTGCCAATAATGATAAAAATTAATAATAATAATAGTAATAATAATAATAATAATATATATAATAATAATATATAATAATAATAATAATAATAATTATTATTATTATTATTATTATTATATATTATTATTATTATTATTATTATTATTATTATTATTATTATTATTATTATTATTATTATTATTATTATTATTATTGAACGTATAATGCATAGCTTTCGCAAGGAAAATTGGTGGAAAGAATATTTTTTAGAGGATCCCGAGAAAACAGCTATCATTTTCCCGATTTCCCTGTCACAATAACCATGTGGGATGACCAAGCTATCCAACTTAACCAATTCCCTTCAACGAAATTTCTGGAATTTTTAATCTTCGTTTCGTGTAAATAGGGAACGCAACCCCAATATTTTATTTTATATAAATTGTCTTGCGATTCAGTTACCACTTTTATTTCACTTTCGAAGTAGAGAAATCTTTTACGAAGTTGTTTAATATGGACAAGTGTCAATTTGTATAACGTAATTAAGCTGCTGTAGCAAAAATATTGCCACTGTACTTGTCAAACAGGTCTTCAATTATGGCTGTTTTTTATGAATCTATACATTAAAGCATTGCTCTATTAAGAGTTTTCCTGTAATCTATTAATATTGTAAATTAGAGGAACTGCATAAAACTAGCTAGAGGCTATTCAAGAATCACCTACTCACAAAAACTTAAATATACGTGAGAAAGAAATAACCTAACTTTAAGATTGTTTATGATGGAACATTTTTATTTCATACTATGTATTATCTCAGTAATTTACGTTCTTAAAAATGTGTTCGAAAAATTGGACACTACAGTACCATAAACTGCAGCATTCATAGAATGAAAGCAACTTTACCTTTTACTAATATGTGAAAAAATAATGATAATCTTAATTAATAATTTTATCAAATAAACAAGCAAGGATATCAATATAAATTATATGGACATGAATAATAAATTCATTAATAATTTTTATTATAAAAATTTGCTTGCACAAACCTTTGAATTACCCTACAACAATAATTTACATTAAATTCTGCGTGCAAAATATTAAACACAATTAAAGCAAATATTAATTGTCCATTTCCATAAAAATGAAAACAAATTTAAAGAAAATAATTAAAGTTTTTACAGCTCCAGATAAAATACTATTTTTTGCAACATGTACTTAAATTCTACACAACTGCTGTACACAGTAGATATTTAGAACCCACATTATACAATGAACTAATTAGATCCAATCCAGAGCTAAATAAACTAAAGACAGATAGATTTATGAAAGAAATTACATTAATTGTTTAATTATTTCAAAATCATAAGTATGAACCTATTTTGGTTTATATAATTATTTCTTCAGTTTTGTATTAATTTATTATATACTGTTTGTTTACATTATTCTCCTTTGCATTAATTTTTGTGTGTCAGTGCGAGTTTTATATTTTTAAACTCTATTCTAAATTTGTTTTGCTTTATATTATTACCTAATGTATTTAATTGCCTTTTTGAATTAGGTATTAATCTATTCTATATTGTTTTGTTTATTTTATTCCCCCTTGTATTAATTTTTAAAAATTTTAATGTGCCAGAATTTATTTATATCTTGAAACGGGCACCTAAATTTATATTTTTTTCCTCTCCCTTTAACGAAAATTTTGTAATGTATATATCTTGTATGTATATATCTTGTATGTATTAATTGTGTAACTGAAGCGAACCCGAGCACGATCACTTGCTCATTCGGATGTCAATACTGTGTGAAAAATTTATTTGTGAATAAATTTATTCTTAAGTTATTTAGGTAGGAAATAACACTATGAGGTTTATTTTAATATTGTTTAGTTGTTTCTTGACTCACCTCATACTTCTTAACTCCCACGCAGACTCGAGTTTCTTCACTTCATTTGTGACATTCTCAATGCTGTATTACGTTCACAACTGATGTCCAACGGCCTCCTCTCCTGGAGAGGAACGTATTACAGCATTGAGAATGTCACAAATCAAGTGAAAAAAACTCGAGTCTGCGTGGGAGTTAAGAAGTATGAGGTGAGTTAAGGAACAACTGAACAATATTCAATTTATTCTTATTTCATCGATCATTGTTTAATTATAAGACTAACTAAAAATAATTCCACGTTACATAGAAAGTACTTTTAACATTTATGATATATCAGGTACTTATTTTAATAATTTAATATATTTATATTTTATTTTATCTTTTGATAGTAGTGAATGAATCAGGCTTCAATGATTTTATTGTTGCAAGTAATTTGGTACGCTTGATCACACATTCATAATTATGAGTTTGTGAAGTAATTATATTTTATTAGCATCTATTTTGCATATAGGCCTATATTACTTTATTTCCAATTTTATTTTGAAATTGTCTTAATAACTTCAACATTACGCATAAATTAGATTATTTTTAGCACCATTTAGCGTTTTTGTATCAGTTGTTAAAGAGATAGTACATGCTAATAATCCATCCATAGTAATTCTGCCCGAGGGCAGGTCTTTCACTGCAATCATAACATTTTCATGCTATGCTTGCAGCTTTACTAGGGAATTATAGGTGTGGTAGCTTCCCGTTGCTTTCCACACCGGTGAAGGATGATGATGATAAGGATGGTGATAATGACCGGATGATTTTCGGGGACCTTTGTGCCCTAAGCTTCCTGAAATTTGTCTTACAGGTGAGGAAATAACCCGAAAAAACCTCACCCAGGAGCCTGTCCCGACCGGGAATCGAACCCGGGCCCGCTGCGTGACAAGGCAGCAATGTACCTCGAGACTAAAGCCGTGGACATGTTAATAATAATATATTAAAATTAAGTTCGAGATATTCTAATATATAACAATGAACGTTTGTTTGTTTGTACGTACTTTATGCGCGGCCATACCTACTGTTGATCCGATTGTGATGGGGCTTTTTGCAAAATGTTCAGGAGATTCCCGGGATGGACATACGCTATAAGAGAGTTGTGATACTCAACTCCTACACCTTTAAAAATCGCCCTTTGTAGTGGAAAACTTGAAACAAGTAGCTCTTTGGACGCTTAAATGGCTTACGCTGCCTAAGCCATACCCAAAATTAAATTACACAGAATTGAATATCTCAAAAAACTCTACAAAAAAGCCCGCGACAGCATATCTTTATATCTTACGGATAACTCACAATAACCATTTTTGTTTTTTATTGATGCCAAGAAGATCGAGACAAGTACATAGATTCCTGTGCAAGCATAGATGGCGGGTATTCTTTTATGGATAACTCTCAATAACGAATTTTGTCTTTTAGCTCATTTATGCCAAGAAGATCGAGATAAGTAGATTGCCGGGCAACACCGGGTAATCAGCACGGGGAATCTTAAAATAATTACGATATACATTTATAATTATTTTTAATTTCACTTATTCAACGAATCATAAGAAGTACATTAATTTTCGTATTTCAGCTCATTTATGCCAAGAAGATCGGATAAGTAGATTCCCGGACAACGCCGGGCAAACAGCACGGGGTATCTAAAAATAATTTCTATATACATTTTTCCTTGTACTTATTTAACTGAACATAAAACACATTAATTTTCGTATTTCAGCTCATTTATGTCAAGAATGATCGGGATAAGTAGATTTCCGGGCAACGCCGGGTAATCAGCACGTGGTATCTAAAAAATATAAATTTATAATTCTTTTCCTTTTACTCATTCACCTAAACATAAAGCACATTAATTTTCATTTATTTAGGAGTAGCAGCGCTCGCCTGTTACTAGCTAGTATGAAATAAATTTTATAATTTGCAACATTTGAAAGTTTTTTTTTTTTTTGCGAATCCGCTTGGAAAATCCAAACACATCAATCCATCCTTGAAAATCCTACTTTCAGTAATTGATACATAAGTACTATTACACCATGTTTTAACACATTCAATTTAAGTAGGCCTTTTTTGAACGGAGCATTCGCAAGTAGGATGCTTACTGTCCGTTTTTAGGCGATTCCGAAGGAACATAGTTATTGAGGTTGTACCATGAAAAAGTTCCTCGCAACCAAACTGAATACAAACGATTTAATTAACAAAAACAAATATATATTCTATAAATCAACAAACTTGGACCAAAAATTCAACTTGCTGAGGAATTAGCTTTATGTTTGGTCACGATACCACGTGCTGATTGCTGATTTGCTGTAGCAAACTGTCGGTTGTTAGATTTATTTTGATAGTTTTAGGAACAAATTCAGCAATGGGTTTTTTCCTTCGTGTGTTCCGTGTAGACAGAAAGGCAGAAAAATGGTAATATGATATTAATACTAAATGCAGTAATTGTCAACAAGACATACTTTGTAATTTCGTTTATCGATTTTTATTTTTAAGAGAGTATACTGATAGAAGATAAATATATATGGAAGAATTAATTACTTAATTTTAAACATAACAATTATTCTGATACTGTGTAACTGTAATTATAAAAACAGCATATTTACGTTCAAAATTGTTATTTATTATAATATATTATCATTTGCTATAGAAATCGTGCCTGAAATTTCCCGTTTTGCCTTTATTTTAGTAACCCTTTTTTGTTTTGAAAATCCGGTCATTCTGTTTTAAGAATTACAAATATAACAAAATATAACAAAAGAAAACACATCACAATAATGCCATCCGCTCAATTGACAAAATCGAAAGTGTGTAAGCCTAGAGTGTGTGAATGAGATAGAATATGTATCTATATTGTATCTTCAACTGCTTGTTCAGGGAACAATGAGGTACTCCATTTTAGAGATACTATTTATTGTGAATATTGTATAACATAAAAAAAACGAATTCTTGAAGGTCAATTATGCTTCAAATGGAAACATTTTCTTTTCTTCAATAAAAAAATATAAAAATATAGGTCTGAAGATTTAATAATTACGCAACGTGCAGAATCACTGGTCTAAATTACAGATTTCAAATACATTTTAATTAAATGGATTTAATTTTGTAGAAAGTTGCTTTAGCTTAAATAATAAGTTCCTTTAGCTTAAATAATAAGTTCCTTTAGCTTAAATAATAAGTTCGTTTAGCTTAAATAATAAGTTCGTTTAGCTTAAATAATAAGTTCGTTTAGCTTAAATAATATGATGACACTGAAACATATTTAATTTTTAATTTATTTTATTCATTCCTTTTTTTGACTCAAATTAAATTAACAATTGTCTGAATAAGTACAATTCAGAAAATTATTTATAATATCACGGATCTCTAATAATATTACTTCACACATTAATTTCAATGAAGAAGGAATGCTGGTTGCAACTGGAATTTTGCGTATGAAGTCACTAACCGTGAAATTTGAAAGAAAAATTCTTTAACTAGTGAAGTGAAGTAGTTCCCACGACAAATGATAACTAGATCCTTATTGAAATAGGTCATTACTCTCTTACCTCTTTGTCCAGACGTCTTGTTAAAGTAAGGTTTTTGGTGCCGGGGATAATTCTCACAGGACTGTCCAATTCCTTAAGCCTCAGGACGATATTACCTCCTCTCTCGCTAGGATCTCCGTATATCCTTAACGTACCTGGTAACAAAATAAATATGTTATATCTTATATCGCAGTTTTGAAGTAGTTATTCAACAGTCGACACCCTCTCACTGAGACTTGATCGTAATGAAATAGTTTATTTAATTCCAAAGAATATTGCTATCAAGATCTAAAATTCTAAGCAGGGTTAGTTACTTTTAAGTCAAATTTTATATAAGAAGGCTAAACTATAAATAACAGCAGACTTATTAGCAGCAAAATGAATCCTTAATAACATCACAATTGCTATATTATTTATATTTTTAAATACGAGTTTATTTTAGGTAACTTGAATACTAGGTCTTTTGCGACCATAAAATCATATAATATTCTACACAATAACATTGTTAATGATTAATTATATTATGCCACATTGTTGGGTTAAATTTTGAATTTCGAGAGCGGCGACGATAGTCGGGTCTCAACTTGTATGGTAAAAGCATATTAATGAACTGCTGACTCTCCAGTCGGTGGGCCCATAGGAAATTTCAGCAAGCGTCTATACCTCCATTCTAGATGGATGTTCCTCTGGAACCTTCCATTCGAAAGAAGTCTAGACAGGCGTCTAGATAATTCCTATACTCGTATATTTAAGGAAGTGCGAGTTTCAGACCAATCAGACGTGTCCAAAATGTGGACGAGTAAAGATGATCGAAGTGCGGAGACAAGTAGATGTGTTAAGTGAAGCCATCAGTGAATGTGAAGAACTGGTTATAAAATAAACGCTGAAGAAGAGACTTATTAGTAGAAAATTATTTCACTGACTTCAATAAAATAAATAAGAAAGATTTAGAATTTTGTGTAAGCATCCGTGAAGTTAATTTCAAGAAACTCGGCAGACGCCCCCATCTGAGAGAGAGATACAATGATATAAATAGAATAAAACAATATTATTTATAAACTAGAGATTGCTGCACAACTGTATTGAATAATTACAATTATAATTTCTACAATAAAAAACTTGCATTTTTATAGTTCGTTATATACATATATTTCCAGCATTGAATAATTTAGATTTTAGAGATATTTTGTTATAACACTTATTCCATTCTAGGTGTTATAACATGTTTAATAGTTGATACTGAATTTGCAGGCATATTTTAAGTATAAAATTTTGAAAACAGATAAGAATTCTTGAGTAATCCTCAGTTGGATGAAGAGTTTTAATGGAAAACTGAGATGACGAGTTTATAATACCTTATTTCAGTGGTTCTGTCAAGATTTTCTACTACTTCTTTTATAATAAAAAAATCATAATTTAAGTTTTGCAGACTTATGAAGAGATATATTTTCCTCTTTGAAGTTCTAAAAGGAGACCCTATTTTTGGTTTGGAATTATTTATAATATTTATTGTAAATTTAAATATTCTTGTACAGTTGCAATTGTTTTATTAACATAATTGGAAATAAAATGTTCAAAATATTTGTATTGGTGTTTATAAGGTTACTAGTAGTTTCTTTTTAGAATGTTACAAACTTCAGTGTTGTATTTTTAATGATTTTTTTTATTTTAACATCCATTAGAGCATCGTAGATGCTTTAAGACGTGTCCAGATTACAATCTGTACATAAACAACAATATAAAATATAACACATACATACATAAATATATAATTAAACTAATTTACATTGCAATTAAAATACACCATAATACCAACGGGCAGCACTTTCACAAGAAAATATGGAGAAGCAATTCCAATCAAATATTACATACAATTTTAAATTTAGGTATTCATCCATACTTAATGGTACGTAAGACAGTACAATGTTCTTTACAGCAAGTTTAAATTGTCTGCCCGTAAAAAGTTTAACATTGGAAAGGAGATGATTATATAGATTACTACCTACATTTGATATGCTGTTAATACTTCTGGTAAGCCTGTGACAATTTAGGTGAATATTATTAGATATTCTAGTGCTATGTTCGTTAAATCTGAATTTATTTTGAAGAGTTTTAAATTTTTATGAATAAAGAAAACTGATTCTAAAATGTAAATACAAGGAACGGTAATATTTTTAGTTGTTTGAAGAGTTTCTTACTTTCTGTTCGGAATGGTGCTTCCTTCATAATTTTAATATTTTTTTTGTAATTTGAGTATTTGAGTAGAATTTGGTGATGATCCTCATAGTATTATACCATATGTTAACTGTGAATGTATGTATCCAAAATATACAGTTTTTAATACTTCATCTGGTAATACTCTAGTGAGGATGCGAATTGCATAGCATAATCGGTTAAGTTTTTCAGATAAATGTTGTATATGGCATGCTCATGACAGATTGGAATCAATCCATACACCTAGAAATTTGACACAATTTGCTTCTTTTATTAAGGCGTCATTAAACATAATGTTGATGGGGTTATTCAGATTTTGTTGATGAAATACATGTATACTGTTTTGTTTACGTTTAATTTGAGTTTATTGTTTACTAGCCATTGTTCTAGATTTGTTGATGTTTTATCTATCTTCAGTTGTAGATCATTATTATCAACGTCACTGAGTATGATGTTTGTGTCATCTGCAAATAATATAATTTTGGCTTCGGGCATAATTATCGGAAAGTCATTAATATATATAAGAAAAATGATTGGACCCAGAATTGATCCTTGGGGTACCTCATGCTCCATATATGTTGAGTTTAATCGGATATTGTTAATTTCAACTATTTGTGTTCACTTACTTAAATATGAAATAAACCATTTTTCTGCCAGTCCCCTGATACCAAATGTATTTAGTTTTGTGATTAAAATTTCATGGTTAATGATGTCAAATGCTTTACTAAGATCTACAAAAAACCCTATTGTTTGTTCTCTATTATCTTTAGCTTTGAATGTTGATTCTGTAAATTATTTTAAAGCATTGTTGATTCCTGTACCTTTACGAAATTCAATTCCAAAAAGGGAATCAGTCTATTATACGAGTACATAACTGTTTCAAAAATTTTAGAGAAAACTGTTAGTAGTGATATGTCTATAATTTTTAATAATTAATTTATCACCATTCTTGAATATTGGATGAATTTTCGCTGTTTTAAAAATTTTAGGAAATTTCCCTGCAATCAATGATGAATTTGGTATGTCTAGTAGTGGTGTTATCAGTAAACTGGCACATCTTTTAACAATAAGGTCTGGTATTTCATCAATTCCACAAGATAAACTATTTTTCAGTTTGTCAATTACTTTAAACAATTTTTCTGGTGTTACTGGTGTTAAGAATATAGTGTTTTTGACATTCGTGTGGTTTAAAATTGGTTATTGTTTATGAGTTTTTGTTGCTTGATTCATTGCAACATTTGCAAAGTAGTTATTAAATATCTCCGCTGTTTCATACAAATTTTTAATTACAGTGTCATTGACAAATATTTCTATTCTATCTTTATCTTTTTCATTACTTTTTCCAGATTCTTTTCTTACAATATCCCATATAGCTTTTCCTTTGTTTTCTGCTTTTATAATAAAATCCCAGTTGGACCTTTGTTTAGCCTCGTGAATTACTTTCCTTAATATTTTGCTATAAAGTTCAAAGTATGATTTAAGATAAGGATTACTAGTATTTTTATACAACTCTCTTTTTCTTTTGCATGATATTATTTTATTCCTTTCGTTATCCAGTTTGATTTTTTGTTCTTGTTTTGTGAAGTTACAAATTTCTTAATTGGGAAAGCAATATCTAAGTAATATTTTATGGTTTTGACGAATTCTACTGATTTTTCGTCTATGTCACCTTTATTGATCACATCATTCTAGCTTTCTCTCTGCAGTAAAGATTTAAAGTATTCAATATTTCCATCGTTAAAGTTTCTTTTATAACTTATTGTTTTAAGTTTTGAGTTCATGGCAGTGTTTGTCTCTAACGGAATATGGATAAATGTTGCATTGTGATCTGAGATACCAAAGTTTATATTCTCTACTGTATATGGTAAGTATTCGCGATCAATGATTACTTGATCGAGACATGTTTGTGAGGTGGAAGTTATACGAGTAGGAGTACTTACAGTCTCAATTAGATTATGGGATTGAATTAATTACCTGAATTCAGATACAACTTTGTCAGTAGTTAGAAATTTTATAAAATAGGAGGCTTCTTTTTTTCTTTTTTAAGGTATTTAGTAGTATTTCAAATTTGTCTAGAAAAGTTTTTATACAACCATCCGGAGATCTATATACAGATATATTATAAAAGAAAATTCATTATTTGTTATTTCTGTTACTGCATGTTCAAATGTCTTTTCTATATTTAGATAATATATTTGACTTTTCTCTTTGTGTTCTAAGTGATTCTGTATATAAATTGCTGTCCCCCATTTTTATATGTAGATCGACAAAATGAGCTTGTAAGTTTATAATTTTGTATCACATATGAGGAGATTTCATTGATATGAAGCCAGTGTTCAGTACAGCATATAACATCTACATCTTGTAATTCATCACTCAGTAATATTTCCAATTCACGGTTCTTATTTCTAAGACATTGAAAATTTTGATGCATTAATGTGAAGTTATTTGTATAGTGTTACCATTACCAAAAGTTTTTTAGTTATCAAAGATAATAAATTGCATTTATTTATCCTATTTATTTTTGTTTTTTTTTTCTGTCTTCTTGTGTTGTTCTTGCATAATAAATCTTGCTTATGTGCAGGAGTATTTACTGTTTGTGGCGATCGTCTCACTCTTTCTGTATCTTGATCGAAATCTGGCAGGCTTATGATGATTCTTTTGTGACTCTCTGATTCTTCTTCTTTCTTCTTCTCTAAATTTTTTCCCATTTGAGAATAATTGGATCATCTTTTTTTAAAGTAATATACCATGGTTGTGGCGGAACCAGTACTCGCATATTAAAACGAATACTCAGTTCCAAATTTATTAATGATTAATGTAATTATCAAGTTAGCGAGATATAATTTCTATCATAACCGTGTTTAGACTCAAATGAATGTTTAGAATATTAGGAGTTCGAGGAATAAATCATAATCAATATAAAAGTTACAAATGTTAATAAAACACTATAAATAAAATATTGAATAAAAATGTTAGGAAATCAATAATAAGGAATTTCTACCCACAATGACAAACAAGCAGCATGTACACGAGTCTCATGGTGTCTGGGTATAAATATATGTAAATGAAATAAATATATGAAGAAGGTACGGCATTTGTGAAGCAGTAACGCATGATCGTTTTCTATAAATGTGCAAGTCACCCAACGTGGCATAGCGCTTGAAGACGAAAAAATTCAAAATTAGATGACAAGCCACAGAGGTGGGTAATTGAAATATGTATTTTAATATGTTAGAAGAACTTTGGGAAATTCGTATGGGACGTATAGTGTATTAAATAAACAATACAGCTCTGCAGATAAGTTAAAACACTCCACAAATAGGAAGGATATAAAAGAGCGTATCTACATTAGGCCTTCGACAATAAAAATTTTATACATGATTTCGTGTTTGTAGTGGGGAAATGTTCGGCCAAATGATCATGTGAATAAAATACTATAAAAACACGTGATTTCTATCGTTTTTCTATATATACTTTTAAATTATCACGCTCGCAACATTAAAACCAAGTTCTCCAGCAGTAGTCAGTTTCCGTGATCGGGAGACCAAAAATTTAAGAACCGCGCCGAGCAAATCGACGGACTTAGGACTTCGTATTCAGAAAATAATGTAATATACTTATGAAAGTTCGAGTCGGAACTTATAAGAATCTTAAATACTAACTTCTGCAATTTATTATATTTATAGAAACATTAGTGTCGGAACCTATAAATACAATTTAAATAATAAATTCAACACGCGGAGTAACGAGCGATAGTAAATTATCATAACTCATAAGTATTGTCACGAGTGAATTTATCTCGAGAATTTGGAAATCAAGAGTGGCATTTGTTAGGACTATTTAACGAATAAAATTAAGCTGTTTACTCAAAAACCAATATTTAAATATAGTTACCGGTATTTTAAATTATTCATATATTTAATGTAAACAGCGATGTTTGGAAACAAATCAGAAATGTGTAATTATGTTTCGTTTGTACATTCACTGCAACTTGATCATATTATTTATTGCCAAATGGGATCGCAATATTGTAAAAATGCACCCTAGTGGAGAAAAAGTGAAACACATCAAACTATATATTATAATCAACATTATAGGTTATTAATTATTTTTTTAGGAAACAACTCAGTAACATCATTATTAAAAAAACAATTATTGAACACACAATTATCAAATGTTTGGTTTGAAGGAATCTGTTCATTATTTGGTATATTCAATATATTTGTTGGAGAGTCAGTCACTGCATAATAATGCTCTGATCTGTTCAGAATATTAAAAAAGGAAGAGCTTTTTTTATTATGGTAAACGGAATTCGTTAAAGAGCAGGTGAAACGCGACTGTCATTGGTTGTAAAACAAAATTCACTGAAACTTGATTGGTCATTGACTCCCATTTGGGGCAAGTGTTAAATAGTCTAACGTAAATGTCACCATTGAGTAAATATGCTTTTCGGGAATTGTAAGTTCGGAGTTAATATAGGTGCAATTAAATAAAATAAGGAAACAATCATTTCTTGGCCACGTGCTTCCTCGATTAATCAAACAATGTGTAATTCACAAACCTAATGTAATAAATCTAATCTTCTTGTTCTTCCATAAAGTTGTATATAATAATTTAACATTCGTCCATTCTTATAAATTCACGTTACCAGAAAGTAAATCCGCGCCCGAGATAAAATCCCATGTTCACCGAGCTAGCCGATCCAAATTCTAAACCCGATTCCTGAGATCCCATTGAACTTAATTGTTTCCCATTTATCCAATATTTCATCCTGCTACATAATTTAGATTAACTATTAATTGGCGAATCACTAATTTCTCGTGCGAGTTATTTAAATACGTCGGACCGCAGTGAAAACAAAATCTTGTGTAACTAAGCTATTTCTGTGCAAAGTATAACTCAATAAAAATTTAAGTATTTTTTATTCATTTGTTTTTCAATTGTTTCAATAAAATCATAAAAAAATTAAGAAAATGTATCTTATAGGATATATTACCAATTTGAGGTTTAAAAACATAACGTGATTGTGTTGCAAAACACCTTCACAAAGTCAACATTTTTTTAATCAAAAGTTTATTTTAAGTAAATTATATAGACTGCTGTGAACTATGAATATTCTAAAACCTTAAAATAATGGAGAAGACGACTTCTACAGTGGAGGAAATTGGTATAAAGCCACTTGTTAAAAGGGTTAACACAAGTTTATTTACTCTTTTTTTGACATTTTTCTATATTAACTTAGGAGGTGATTGAGTATAAAACACACACAAATAATGTCAAAATTAATTATCCATTTCCGTCCAAAATAGTACATGAACACTGAAACCACTCTCACATATGGGTGGAAATTAGTATAAAGGCACTTTGTGTATTTCACAGATTAAACCTAAAACACTGAGCACAAAATTTACAACAAAGTTCTAAAATGTAGTTGAACTTCCATTGTTGTTAATTATTTGGAAGATTCTCTTTGGCATTGACTTGATGAGGTGTGTTTATTTCTTCCACTGAGATTCAAGCCCACTCTTCCTGAATAACATTTTTCTGCTCAGTCACTGTCCCAAACTGCCGTCCATTGCGATACACACGCCTTGCCAGGATCCCCCATAAGTTCTCAATCGGGTTTAAATCAGGACTTCTGACTGGCCACGTCAAAAGTGGTATTTCTTTCTTTCTGAACCACTCCTTTGATTTGGCAGACACGTGAATGGAAGCATTATCTGGCTGAAAAAATTAGATATTCGCCAAATTCCTCATACATTCGTATCAATTAGGACTCCAGAAGCTCCTCAGTGTAGGACTCAGAATTCATCTTGATGCGTATCCATGCTATTTTTGATCTTCCTTTAAAGCATAATTCTGCCCAAATCATAACGCCCCCACCACCGAAGTTTCTACTCATTCTAACTTGCTCTTCAGTACGGAGGTCGTTTCCAGTAATACTGAAGGCCATCAGGTCCGTCCAGATTAAACTTCTTCTCATCACTGAACATTACTTATTCCATTCTGAGGTCCAGGACATGTGTTCTTCAGCAAAAGTCATTCTAACGTCCTTATGTGCATCGTTCAGAGGTAGTTTACTAATACTTTTTTTTTTTAAATTGTAGGTTCTTGTCATCTGACAGAATTTGTCTTACTCGTCTGGCTGTTAATGACAACTTCAAATCAGCCTGGATTTGAGAAGAAAACATACTCTTACCTTTTGCTTTACGTAAAACGAGACGTTTAGTGCGCTCAGACAATTTTCGTGTTCGTCCATATTTCCCGTTTTTTCCATATGGTGAGCCCAGTTTGACAAAATTATCAATGACACATCTTGAAGCCCCAATTTCGTAGGTATTTGTCTATTGGAAAGGCCCATTCCTTGAAGGCACTAACTCTTGATTTCTCTTCATTTGATAGAGGCTTTCCACGTGGCATTGTACGTACTGCTGACTTGTAACTGATGAACGAACGATGCTCACAGACACGTCGTCTCCATGTAATTGCAGTGTTTTGTTTACATGTATGTCTCTGTAAGAGCCAGAAGTTGACCTGCCTTTATACCGATTTCCACCCCTAGGACAGCGTTTTCTTAGATTTTACGTATTATTTACATATATAATAAATACAAAATGAGGAGACGTGTATAAAATTATGTCCAAGATAATTATATGTAATCTATGACACACATACGGTATTTGCATAAATATTTCAGGTTGTTTACTACTAAAAGTTAGTGGCTTTATACCAATTTCCTCCATTGTAATGGTGTCAGTTTTAAGTGCAGCACATTAGATAACAAGACCAAAATTAATTAAGATTACAATTTATAAAAATTATTAATACATTGTATATCATTTTGATATTTTTCCTCATTTGCAATTCACTTTGTAAAGATTACCGTATGTGGCCTGCAGTGCAAGTGTCCCATGTTACATTTCCGGGTAAATAATAGCTTTTTTTCTTTTTTCAGTGCAGAGGCTGGATGGACGTCCATGATAGCAAATGAGTAGCTATTTTAACTGAGAAATAACAAAACTCGGTTGCGAAAATGGGAATTAAGCTTGAGGGATTGGTTATGTCAACCACGAAACTCACTATACTGTCATCTATTAACCAGTGATAGCAACATTTCAGTTCGCATAACTTTCAGAACTATTGTTCGACGGATCTATTTATTTAACATGTCATTATTAATAAATTAATTTATTACATCGTCTACACTGAAATTAATTATTATTCAATAGAAATATATGATGCTACGAATTATATTATTATATCAGCCAAACAAACTTAAACTTCTCTGTTTTGGAAATAACTTCGGACCTCTAACTAACTAGCTCACTGGCACTATCGAACCCGTAGGTTCATGCCGCGCGCTGACATATTCAATAGAAATATATGATGCTACGAATTATATTATTATATCAGCCAAACAACTTAAACTTCTCTGTTTTGGAAATAACTTCGGACCTCTAACTAACTAGCTCACTGGCACTATCGAACCCGTAGGTTCATGGCCGCGCTGACATATTCAATAGAAATATATGATGCTACGAATTATATTATTATATCAGCCAAACAACTTAAACTTCTCTGTTTTGGAAATAACTTCGGACCTCTAACTAACTAGCTCACTGGCACTATCGAACCCGTAGGTTCATGGCCGCGCTGACATATTCAATATAAATATATGATGCTACGAATTATATTATTATATCAGCCAAACAACTTAAACTTCTCTGTTTTGGAAATAACTTCGGACCTCTAACTAACTAGCTCACTGGCACTATCGAACCCGTAGGTTCATGGCCGCGCTGACATATTCAATAGAAATATATGATGCTACGAATTATATTATTATATCAGCCAAACAACTTAAACTTCTCTGTTTTGGAAATAACTTCGGACCTCTAACTAACTAGCTCACTGGCACTATCGAACCCGTAGGTTCATGGCCGCGCTGACATATTCAATAGAAATATATGATGCTACGAATTATATTATTATATCAGCCAAACAACTTAAACTTCTCTGTTTTGGAAATAACTTCGGACCTCTAACTAACTAGCTCACTGGCACTATCGAACCCGTAGGTTCATGGCCGCGCTGACATATTCAATAGAAATATATGATGCTACGAATTATATTATTATATCAGCCAAACAACTTAAACTTCTCTGTTTTGGAAATAACTTCGGACCTCTAACTAACTAGCTCACTGGCACTATCGAACCCGTAGGTTCATGGCCGCGCTGACATATTCAATAGAAATATATGATGCTACGAATTATATTATTATATCAGCCAAACAACTTAAACTTCTCTGTTTTGGAAATAACTTCGGACCTCTAACTAACTAGCTCACTGGCACTATCGAACCCGTAGGTTCATGGCCGCGCTGACATATTCAATAGAAATATATGATGCTACGAATTATATTATTATATCAGCCAAACAACTTAAACTTCTCTGTTTTGGAAATAACTTCGGACCTCTAACTAACTAGCTCACTGGCACTATCGAACCCGTAGGTTCATGGCCGCGCTGACATATTCAATAGAAATATATGATGCTACGAATTATATTATTATATCAGCCAACAACTTAAACTTCTCTGTTTTGGAAATAACTTCGGACCTCTAACTAACTAGCTCACTGGCACTATCGAACCCGTAGGTTCATGGCCGCGCTGACATATTCAATAGAAATATATGATGCTACGAATTATATTATTATATCAGCCAAACAACTTAAACTTCTCTGTTTTGGAAATAACTTCGGACCTCTAACTAACTAGCTCACTGGCACTATCGAACCCGTAGGTTCATGGCCGCGCTGACATATTCAATAGAAATATATGATGCTACGAATTATATTATTATATCAGCCAAACAACTTAAACTTCTCTGTTTTGGAAATAACTTCGGACCTCTAACTAACTAGCTCACTGGCACTATCGAACCCGTAGGTTCATGGCCGCGCTGACATATTCAATAGAAATATATGATGCTACGAATTATATTATTATATCAGCCAAACAACTTAAACTTCTCTGTTTTGGAAATAACTTCGGACCTCTAACTAACTAGCTCACTGGCACTATCGAACCCGTAGGTTCATGGCCGCGCTGACATATTCAATAGAAATATATGATGCTACGAATTATATTATTATATCAGCCAACAACTTAAACTTCTCTGTTTTGGAAATAACTTCGGACCTCTAACTAACTAGCTCACTGGCACTATCGAACCCATAGGTTCATGGCCCGCGCTGACATATTCAATAGAAATATATGATGCTACGAATTATATTATTATATCAGCCAAACAACTTAAACTTCTCTGTTTTGGAAATAACTTCGGACCTCTAACTAACTAGCTCACTGGCACTATCGAACCCATAGGTTCATGGCCCGCGCTGACATATTCAATAGAAATATATGATGCTACGAATTATATTATTATATCAGCCAAACAACTTAAACTTCTCTGTTTGGAAATAACTTCGGACCTCTAACTAACTAGCTCACTGGCACTATCGAACCCGTAGGTTCATGGCCGCGCTGACATATTCAATAGAAATATATGATGCTACGAATTATATTATTATATCAGCCAAACACTTAAACTTCTCTGTTTTGGAAATAACTTCGGACCTCTAACTAACTAGCTCACTGGCACTATCGAACCCGTAGGTTCATGGCCGCGCTGACATATTCAATAGAATATATGATTCTACGAATTATATTATTATATCAGCCAAAACAACTTAAACTTCTCTGTTTTGGAAATAACTTCGGACCTCTAACTAACATAGCTCACTGGCACTATCGAACCCGTAGGTTCATGGCCGCGCTGACATATTCAATAGAAATATATGATGCTACGAATTATATTATTATATCAGCCAAACAACTTAAACTTCTCTGTTTTGGAAATAACTTCGGACCTCTAACTAACTAGCTCACTGGCACTATCGAACCCGTAGGTTCATGGCCGCGCTGACATATTCAATGGAAATATATGATGCTACGAATTATATTATTATATCAGCCAAACAACTTAAACTTCTCTGTTTTGGAAATAACTTCGGACCTCTAACTAACTAGCTCACTGGCACTATCGAACCCGTAGGTTCATGGCCGCGCTGACATATTCAATAGAAATATATGATGCTACGAATTATATTATTATATCAGCCAAACAACTTAAACTTCTCTGTTTTGGAAATAACTTCGGACCTCTAACTAACTAGCTCACTGGCACTATCGAACCCATAGGTTCATGGCCGCGCTGACATATTCAATAGAAATATATGATGCTACGAATTATATTATTATATCAGCCAAACAACTTAAACTTCTCTGTTTTGGAAATAACTTCGGACCTCTAACTAACTAGCTCACTGGCACTATCGAACCCGTAGGTTCATGGCCGCGCTGACATATTCAATAGAAATATATGATGCTACGAATTATATTATTATATCAGCCAAACAACTTAAACTTCTCTGTTTTGGAAATAACTTCGGACCTCTAACTAACTAGCTCACTGGCACTATCGAACCCGTAGGTTCATGGCCGCGCTGACATATTCAATAGAAATATATGATGCTACGAATTATATTATTATATCAGCCAAACAACTTAAACTTCTCTGTTTTGGAAATAACTTCGGACCTCTAACTAACTAGCTCACTGGCACTATCGAACCCGTAGGTTCATGGCCGCGCTGACATATTCAATAGAAATATATGATGCTACGAATTATATTATTATATCAGCCAAACAACTTAAACTTCTCTGTTTTGGAAATAACTTCGGACCTCTAACTAACTAGCTCACTGGCACTATCGAACCCGTAGGTTCATGGCCGCGCTGACATATTCAATAGAAATATATGATGCTACGAATTATATTATTATATCAGCCAAACAACTTAAACTTCTCTGTTTTGGAAATAACTTCGGACCTCTAACTAACTAGCTCACTGGCACTATCGAACCCGTAGGTTCATGGCCGCGCTGACATATTCAATAGAAATATATGATGCTACGAATTTATATTATATCAGCCAAACAACTTAAACTTCTCTGTTTTGGAAATAACTTCGGACCTCTAACTAACTAGCTCACTGGCACTATCGAACCCGTAGGTTCATGGCCGCGCTGACATATTCAATAGAAATATATGATGCTACGAATTATATTATTATATCAGCCGAACAACTTAAACTTCTCTGTTTTGGAAATAACTTCGGACCTCTAACTAACTAGCTCACTGGCACTATCGAACCCGTAGGTTCATGGCCGCGCTGACATATTCAATAGAAATATATGATGCTACGAATTATATTATTATATCAAGCCAAACAACTTAAACTTCTCTGTTTTGGAAATAACTTCGGACCTCTAACTAACTAGCTCACTGGCACTATCGAACCCGTAGGTTCATGGCCGCGCTGACATATTCAATAGAAATATATGATGCTACGAATTATATTATTATATCAGCCAAACAACTTAAACTTCTCTGTTTTGGAAATAACTTCGGACCTCTAACTAACTAGCTCACTGGCACTATCGAACCCATAGGTTCATGGCCGCGCTGACATATTCAATAGAAATATATGATGCTACGAATTATATTATTATATCAGCCAAACAACTTAAACTTCTCTGTTTTGGAAATAACTTCGGACCTCTAACTAACTAGCTCACTGGCACTATCGAACCCGTAGGTTCATGGCCGCGCTGACATATTCAATAGAAATATATGATGCTACGAATTATATTATTATATCAGCCAAACAACTTAAACTTCTCTGTTTTGGAAATAACTTCGGACCTCTAACTAACTAGCTCACTGGCACTATCGAACCCGTAGGTTCATGGCCGCGCTGACATATTCAATAGAAATATATGATGCTACGAATTATATTATTATATCAGCCAAACAACTTAAACTTCTCTGTTTTGGAAATAACTTCGGACCTCTAACTAACTAGCTCACTGGCACTATCGAACCCGTAGGTTCATGGCCGCGCTGACATATTCAATAGAAATATATGATGCTACGAATTATATTATTATATCAGCCAAACCACTATAAACTTCTCTGTTTTGGAAATAACTTCGGACCTCTAACTAACTAGCTCACTGGCACTATCGAACCCCGTAGGTTCATGGCCGCGCTGACATATTCAATAGAAATATATGATGCTACGAATTATATTATTATATCAGCCAAACAACTTAAACTTCTCTGTTTTGGAAATAACTTCGGACCTCTAACTAACTAGCTCACTGGCACTATCGAACCCGTAGGTTCATGGCCGCGCTGACATATTCAATAGAAATATATGATGCTACGAATTATATTATTTATATCAGCCGAACAACTTAAACTTCTCTGTTTTGGAAATAACTTCGGACCTCTAACTAACTAGCTCACTGGCACTATCGAACCCGTAGGTTCATGGCCGCGCTGACATATTCAATAGAAATATATGATGCTACGAATTATATTATTATATCAGCCAAACAACTTAAACTTCTCTGTTTTGGAAATAACTTCGGACCTCTAACTAACTAGCTCACTGGCACTATCGAACCCGTAGGTTCATGGCCGCGCTGACATATTCAATAGAAATATATGATGCTACGAATTATATTATTATATCAGCCAAACAACTTAAACTTCTCTGTTTTGGAAATAACTTCGGACCTCTAACTAACTAGCTCACTGGCACTATCGAACCCGTAGGTTCATGGCCGCGCTGACATATTCAATAGAAATATATGATGCTACGAATTATATTATTATATCAGCCAAACAACTTAAACTTCTCTGTTTTGGAAATAACTTCGGACCTCTAACTAACTAGCTCACTGGCACTATCGAACCCGTAGGTTCATGGCCGCGCTGACATATTCAATAGAAATATATGATGCTACGAATTATATTATTATATCAGCCAAACAACTTAAACTTCTCTGTTTTGGAAATAACTTCGGACCTCTAACTAACTAGCTCACTGGCACTATCGAACCCGTAGGTTCATGGCCGCGCTGACATATTCAATAGAAATATATGATGCTACGAATTATATTATTATATCAGCCAAACAACTTAAACTTCTCTGTTTTGGAAATAACTTCGGACCTCTAACTAACTAGCTCACTGGCACTATCGAACCCGTAGGTTCATGGCCGCGCTGACATATTCAATAGAAATATATGATGCTACGAATTATATTATTATATCAGCCAAACAACTTAAACTTCTCTGTTTTGGAAATAACTTCGGACCTCTAACTAACTAGCTCACTGGCACTATCGAACCCGTAGGTTCATGGCCGCGCTGACATATTCAATAGAATATATGATGCTACGAATTATATTATTATATCAGCCAAACAACTTAAACTTCTCTGTTTTGGAAATAACTTCGGACCTCTAACTAACTAGCTCACTGGCACTATCGAACCCGTAGGTTCATGGCCGCGCTGACATATTCAATAGAAATATATGATGCTACGAATTATATTATTATATCAGCCAAACAACTTAAACTTCTCTGTTTTGGAAATAACTTCGGACCTCTAACTAACTAGCTCACTGGCACTATCGAACCCGTAGGTTCATGGCCGCGCTGACATATTCAATAGAAATATATGATGCTACGAATTATATTATTATATCAGCCAAACAACTTAAACTTCTCTGTTTTGGAAATAACTTCGGACCTCTAACTAACTAGCTCACTGGCACTATCGAACCCGTAGGTTCATGGCCGCGCTGACATATTCAATAGAAATATATGATGCTACGAATTATATTATTATATCAGCCAAACAACTTAAACTTCTCTGTTTTGGAAATAACTTCGGACCTCTAACTAACTAGCTCACTGGCACTATCGAACCCGTAGGTTCATGGCCGCGCTGACATATTCAATAGAAATATATGATGCTACGAATTATATATTATATCAGCCAAACAACTTAAACTTCTCTGTTTTGGAAATAACTTCGGACCTCTAACTAACTAGCTCACTGGCACTATCGAACCCGTAGGTTCATGACCGCGCTGACATATTCAATAGAAATATATGATGCTACGAATTATATTATTATATCAGCCAAACAACTTAAACTTCTCTGTTTTGGAAATAACTTCGGACCTCTAACTAACTAGCTCACTGGCACTATCGAACCCGTAGGTTCATGGCCGCGCTGACATATTCAATAGAAATATATGATGCTACGAATTATATTATTATATCAGCCAAACAACTTAAACTTCTCTGTTTTGGAAATAACTTCGGACCTCTAACTAACTAGCTCACTGGCACTATCGAACCCGTAGGTTCATGGCCGCGCTGACATAAGCTCTCCATACATCCCTATCCTGAGCCAATGTTTTCCAATCATCCCCTGTATAATCTACTTCCCTCAAATCATAGTTAATGTTATCCTTTGGCATGGGTTTCCTGAAGTAGTCCCCGCCCGGAGAACCGAATGGGGGGACCCATGTCCGCATTTCTTGACGGTTGTATTTTTACGGTGAAAGATTGTCACTCTTTCGACCAAGGTACTATTTTCGTCTGGCTTATCACCTTCGACCAATCCGGCATGGGTAACCCTATCGGCAGCAATGCTATCGCGCGCCGGCATAGCTCTCGGGATCATTTAAGCACTCCACCACGACTAGGTAAAGATAACAATAAAATAAGCGAAAGAGAGAGGGGCAAGAAAAAAAAAGGAAGGGAGAGATAGATTGAAAGGAGGTTGTATGTGGAACGAATACATTTATGTACTTTCATTCCAATAAATTATTCAACTGATTGAATTCAATGATATTATTCATAATTGCAACGTTGCAGTTAGTTATAAGAGAAATCAAATAAGTGTGAAAAAAACGAAAGCTTACATATGCAGATGTCTCGGTACATTGAACACGTTGTTAACATGTATTGTGGTGGTTGAGCCCGAGATACTGATGGTCCGCCCTCCTGCCCATAAACTTAGAAAGTTTAATAGACCACAAAATGGTTATACGACCACTGAAAGTCGGGGATATTTTACTTACATATTAAATGGAAAGTTTTATTTATTTATTTCTTCTCTTTAGGACTGATTCTTCATCTCAAGTCATATTGTGTAGTCTGTAGAATCCTTCCGATATTCAGTAAAGAAAATAAGGAAAAACATTGCAGGATTATCTAGATGTAAAATAAACCCCTATCAACATGAGTAAAAATATTGGTTTATGATATACAGAATACAGGAGTTAAATCCATTACATAGTTGTGGGATTATAATTATGCAGTCTGTTTAGGTTTGCTTAAATTAGCTGTTTACCTCGTGCCGTCTAATCTCCATACAAACGCGCTCCCAAATTCTTAACATCTCTCATTATTGTAAATTAATTAGGCCTATTTAATAGCACTCAGCACATTATAGCGTCGCCATTCAAATAGGATCAACACAATATTTTTAGAAATTCCTCATTTAATTTTCGAAGTTACTTTACGACATGGGACGAACGAATTTATTTATCTTCTGAAGGAAGCCATTCTCAAGATATTTACAGCCTTAAAAATCTATCGACTCCGGACGGGGTTTTATCTGTGAACTTGAATCAGAGGCGAAGATCTTCAGCTCCCATTGATCCAGAGCCTTCCTCAATTTCGAAGATAAAAGTAACCTCTATAATTCACAAAGGTCAAATACACAAGTGCTTTTAAATCCCAAAGAGGTAAAAAAAAAAAGTTCATCCTGTCATAACTCAAAAATTAACTCAGTTGTTTCTTTGTGTATGTTGTTGTATCTTTTATCTGTACATTTGAGGAATCCGAGCTGATGTTTTGCCTACTATTTCGCTACATATTGTAAGTAGCTATTTGTATTATTTGTGAATCCACTAATTTTGATTACTTATATTACGTATGAATAGATGATTAATGACGAAATGAATAATGTTAATGAATATTAAATCCAGCATTTTCTTGGGGTTTTGATAAAATATAGAAACAAACGTCATATTGGCCTCCCATGAGAGATGAACCATGAATTTCCATTTATAAATCTTAAAATCAACCGTCTTAATTTCTTTCTTAATTTTTATTTATTTTTTCACTTATTAGAAGTAATCCATTGTAATAAAACGCACGTATCAAATGTTATTAAATTTCACAACTTAAACATAGAATATACAGTTCATTCTATACAATTTGGTTGAAGTGAATTTATTAAACATGTATTTCCAAAATATAATAAATAACATTTTAAAGGAAATACCATTATTCACATCTCTCGTTCCCGGTCATGATTTTAAGGCGTGATTATTATGACTATAGTCCCCCAACCTAATATTTTGTTTCCAGATATTTAGAAAGCAGTTCAGTGTTGTGTCTTTTAAAATGCGTATTCTGAACTAGAAATATACTGGTGACGTAAAATGCACCGATCAGACTTCATGCCTTTTATGTATGCAGTTAAGGGAACGAACCGTGTAAATATTCTGTTTGAGTACATGTATAGGCGAATTACATGGTAAGTGACGTATCTATTACTACTAAATAATATAACATTTATATTATAATACAAAGAGAGAACGCGCTCATACTGACGCGAGTATGTAGATGTCCACCCTGATATAAAGTCACATACATGAAGCCTAAACAAAAACTGTATTAAGATGAACGCTAAGCAAGTTTATATTATTCAAAGCGAATTGAAATTACTGTAATTAGTAAAAAATCATAAGCTATAGATTTAGAAGGTGAAAAAAAGTAATGTTGCTATGTAAGGGACTAAATAGCGACTGATAATTTAACAGTTTTCCTTAGTTTAAGAAACTATTTAAAGAGAAAGTTAAACTAGAAGATAGTATGGACTTTATATGTGTAAATGTGTTTAGTACCTACTCAAAATATCCATTAAATGTAAATTTCTCTCCTCCCTGAGTTAATACTTGAAAAAAAAACATTATTTATAATTACAGCAAAGAAAACTAGTAATTAAAAGTTATGATTAAATAAAAGTAAAAACAATTTGGAGTTTTGGGAAGGCAATAAAAGTACGATGACGAGAAAATTGAAGTACTTTCCATCCTAAACAAAAAAAGATGCATTAAAACATTCACACAGTATGTACTTTCATATTGGTGGATGAATACATGTTATAATAGAACAATACATGCTTGTGTGTCGCTTTGTTTTAAGTAGAGTGAGTGTATGTGGGGCAGTAATTATACAAGACGTTCACACAGTAGCGTACTTAAACAATAGCAATCAGCATAGTACAGTCGCAACCGAAAACTAATTAAGACCGTTTAAAGGAAATATCTTTGTATCTCCAATGACAATTAGCGAAATATATTAGGACTATTATAAATTCCTTGGACCTTTTTATTACTTCCTTCACAATATGCCATTTAAAAAAAAATAATCATACCCATTCTTCATAAAAATTTAAAACATGAATTGATTATGAAAATTAAGAAAGGAAGAATTATTCTCATTTTAATTTATCGTTTCCAAATTATTGTATTGTAGATCATACATTATTTTGTAAAATATTATTTTCTTATGTTATAATGATGAAGTAATCTGCGTTTTACTGATTTCAGGAATATATAAAATGTCAGTATGGAGATAATGAAAGCTAAACCAAAAATGATGTGCTTAAATTAAATACATTCATTATTTAACAGTGATAATAATAATAATAATAATAATAATAATAATAATAATAGTAATAATAATAATAGTAATAATAATAATAGTAATAATAATAATAATAATAATAATAATAACAATGATAATAATAGGAAGAAGCGCGCACAATTGTGTATTATAATATTATAATGATATTGTGAAAAGAAAAATTAATGTCTGAACCAAGAATCGAACCGTGGACCTCTAGTTCTCCAGACTAGTGTGCAGCCCACTACACCATTCTAGACCTGGCACAAACATTAACAATTCTTTCCATATATCCAAATCTATAATTCTCGTTTCGTCCGCTGCCAGGCAGGTGTCACAACCATCACCAACGGCCGGCTTCGTTTAGAAGTATCTATATTTGAGAATTTTACACCACCACTTTTATAAGCAGTAAACTATGTTATATAACATTTTCCAATACTGTTATTTTAACACAGTTCCAACAGTGGATCATATTATAATATTATAATGATATTGTGAAAATAAGAATTAATGTGTGAACCAGGAATCAAACCGTGGACCTCTAGTTCTCTAGAATGGTGTAGTGGGCTGCACACTAGTCTGGAGAACTAGAGGTCCACTGTTCGATTCCTGGTTCAGACATTAATTTTTTTCACAATATCATTATAATATTATAATATGATCCATTATTGGAACTGTGTTAAAATAACAGTATTGGAAAATGTTAAATAACAATTGTGCATTAGATTAGGTCTCTGCTGTATTCCAGCAACGATTTTGTTCTCTTTGAAGAGATATTGAAATGATATCTTGCACACGGTCTATCACACAGCTTACACACGCAGTCCATTGACGGATCATGATAGTTCGAAATTTGCAAAGTGGTGATATCCATCTTGTTACTGCACTGCGTATCTTGTTTGGTCCAGTCCTGTCTCGGTTGATCATTGCATCTGTTGTGTAAAAATCGTCCGGCATTTCTTTTCTCTTCTTTTGCCTTATCTCCCTCAATGGTAGTTTTAGTAGCTGGTAGCAAAAATGTTATAACGTGTTATACAATATGTTTGTGTTTTGCCCAGTGACCCTACTTTGCCACAGAGCTAAGGAAAGCACTCTACTTCGAATACCCGTGGGGGAGGAATTTTAGATAGTGTATGGTGAACGGACCATCGATTTGGGGACGAAGTACGCTATTCACCACTATACTGCACAGGTTAAATTAATTAAATGGATGATAAAATAATTAATTAATTTATTTTAAATGTTAAACATCATCATCATCAACTTCGTGGAAAGCCCTCGGCCTGTTCCGCTGTCAGAATTCATATTCCTCGTCTTCTAGGACGTCCCGCATCTCTATAGCCTTGAGGCTGGTACAACAGAGCTTGTTTTATTAGCCTAGAAAAGTCCATTCTTAAAATATGTTAATGCCATTTCTATTTATAGCTTTGTATTTTTTAATTTATATTAAAATTGTTGAGTTCTTGCCTAATTGTTTCATTACGAATATGGTCTTTTAGAGTATACCCTGCAACGTATCTGAGGAACTTCATATCTGACGTTTCTAGTATTTAAACATCTAATTTCAAATTTATCCTTCATAACTTCAATAGAGGCATTTTATATATTCAGAAAAATCAGTAAAACATATATCACTCCAGTATCTAGCTATAGTAGCTACTGCTGATGATGAGACTTGTCCCGAAATGCCTACAGTGTTCTAATAATATTAACAGTTTTATGTTATGTTTTATATAGAAAGAATTTTAATTTGTTTCATATGTATTTTTACGCTTGAGGGTCTTTCCACTTTTCAGCGGTTGCCCTTTTACCAGCCGGCTGCTGGCCCTTCACATCCACATGTGTCAATCACAGAGGTAGATGATCAACAGCCAGTGTAGGGGTGACATGTGGTTAGCATGTCGAGTCCCCCAGCCGTTATAGCTGGTTCCTCAACCTGGAGCCGCTACTTATTGTAGCTACCCAATTGCCTCACGATGCTGGGTGGGCACCGGTCCCATACTGGCCGAAATACCATGAGAAAATTTCTTCCCCCATGGAGACTCGAACCAGCGCAAGTCCCGTAGCTCTGCGCCAAGGCTTCCTACCTTAACCGCTCGGGCGCGGGACTCATATGTATTTTTACCACATTAAAAAAGCTAAACCAAACGTAATACCGGTTGGAAGGCTGTCCCCCTGCGCCAAAGGCTGATAGTTAATTCCTAGAGTGCATGTACATGCTTGCTGTTAGTGCCAACATATTGCAATGCACTTTTTTTACACGGGTGTTTTATTATCAGTTCTTCTTGCTTAACATTAATATAAAATGTTCATTTAATCTATTTTTTTTTTGAATTCACAACAAAATCGACAGAAATATACGAAAGAAAACAAACTCATTCCGTTTCAGATTTACCTATGTACTATGTGAAAATCTGGCCAATTGTTACGATTTTAAGAACATTCTGTAAACGTTTTATTTTTGTCTCATCACTGTACTTTTTCGATCTTTTTAAATATTGTGTATAAGTCATATTGGTTATTTTTTTTTTTTTCCGAAGGCATCCGACTTTACAGTACCTTCACTTATACACTGCTCAAAAAAATTAGGGGATATTGTAGAATAACCTATTAAGACTATGTTTTTAGGAACAGTATTAGATGCAATCACTTTCTATTACTCCAAAAGAATGTCAACAAGAGTTTGAAGCCATTACGCAACCTCTGTACCACACAAGATGTCAAAGAGATCCTGATTGGGAATATGGCGAACAAACAAAGCAACATTAACATGGGTGAAAATGTTTCTTTAGTATGGTGTATGGTCTCCTCGAACGGCCAGCACTGCCTCACACCTGTATGGCATTGATGCAATGAGGTTAGTAATGAGTACTTGGGGGATACGTGGCCACTCTTCCATAAGAGAAATGTGCAGCTCTGGAACAGTTGTGGGAGGTGCTGGTCTGCCTGCAATGCACCTGCCTAATGCATCCCACACATGCTCAATCGGATTTAAGTCCGGGGAGGAAGCTGGCCATTGCATACGCTCGATACCCTCCACTTCCAGCATGTCGTCCACCAAGCCAGCTCTGTGGGGTCGTGCATTATCGTCCATAAAAAGAAAAGAATCACCTATGGCATCAGCATAAGGCACGACAAAAGGTCGGAGAATCTCATCTCTATACTTTACCGCAGTCAAAGTACCACCTTGGATAACGTAGAGGTCCGTACGTCCATCACTACTGACTCCTGCCTACACCATCAATCCACCGCCACCATATGGGGATATTTCACGTACAAAAGCTGGATTGTTTCGTGTCCCTTTTTCTCTCCAGATGAATACACGCCGACTATCACATTCCACGTTGAATCGCGACTCATCAGAAAAAAGAACTGATCTCCATTCAGCATGCCTCCACCCACGATGTTCCTCCGCCCAGTTTCTGCGATCTCTACGGTGTTGTGGAGTTAACCTGGTACACACCATGGGCCTACGGGCATAGATACCACTTCCATGCAGTCGATTAGGGACAGTTTGATTTGACACCCTGCGTCCTGTTGCTGTTTGAAGTGTATTTCGCAGTTGAGTTGCATTCTGCTGTCTATTCCGACGGGCTGTTAACAAAAGGTAACGGTCATCCCTTGCTGTTGTTGCCCTTGGTTCTTCTGTGAACAGTATGTTCTTTGAAAATGATTCCAAAGACTGGAAATCACGCTTTGAGACACCCCAATGGCTTGTGCCACCTCTTGTTGTGTCTGTCCAGCTTCCATCCTTCCTATGGTCCTCCAAGCCATTGGTTCAGGTAAATCACGTTGTCGAGGCATCACTGTCCATAAGGCAAGTCATTCACTAACTGAAAACTGGACTGGATTTAAAAACAGCAACAAAACATTCACCCCCACACCACCCTTTCACATCAACAGTACAGACACTGCCCTCTGGTGTGGTACCGAGGTTATGTAACAACTTCAAACTCTTATTTACATTATCTTGGAGTAATAGAAAATGATTGCATCTAATACTATTCCGAAAAACATAGTCTTAATAGGTTATTCTACAATATCCCCTAATTTTTTTGAGCAGTGTATTATTCGCTTCTGTATATGAGTAATTTGATTCAGAAATTTAATACATAATTGAACACTACCATGAAGACATTAATTTGACGCAAGAAATGGTTAAATCAGTGCTTTATTAAATTACTTTGAAGTTCAGTGATTTACTGCATGCGATAGGGTAAACTCGGCTGAATCCGGACATAGGGTGCATAAGAACACTCTTAAATTTTGTTCTCTCCATTGGAATCTAATACTTCCAAAGAAAGCTCTGGCATCTGTACTATATGAATCAAAACCAGTTCTATGGTATTTTGTTTCTCGTTTGGATATGTGAAGATTTCACAATAAATAATTGATGTTCCTGGTAAGTGAAATAATAACTTCGTACATTCAATATTTTAGTTTTTTATTATGCGTGTCTCTTGTTAACTAATGGTCCAGTTACAAATTAATTTTTGCTAAATTATGAAGTATTTATTCCTAAAGAAATTATGATAATTCCCATCTTTGTCGACTATGATGTGAATCTTGCCAACCTATGAAAATTGAAACACTGTATTTTGGGTTAATATAGACACTAATTTTCGGCTGAATAGGGACATCGTATTTCACTAGTTTATTTGTAACATCATTATATCATCCGACAGACTTATTTGGGGTACTTCGTTCGTATCTTCATCATTACCATAACAGTGGGAGTGACGATCTGCTGAAAAAATTAATTTGTAGCCTAAAACGAATTATTCTATTTTCTGCATGTGAATTTAAATTAGATTTCAACAGTGTAAAAATACAGCTTTTTTTCGCGGAAAAATGCAATAAAACAATTATTTCGCCGCTTCGTCAGAATCTGAAGAAGTAGAAAATGATGATGATGTTACTGGGGGTCCGGAAAAGAGTGACACTAAGTGTGAGGTTTATTTAAAAAATGTAGTGTCATGATAAAGGACGTGAATTGTATCATGGAAAGTGTGTCGGAGCTGAGGGAAGAAAACATAATTTCAGGCTTAATATAAAGAAATAAATCTGATTATATGATAGTTCATATAGAAATTTATGTTATGAAATTGTGTTTTAAATGTCTGACAAAAAATATTTTACCCCAAATAAGCCATTTGTAACTGTCCCGATTCACCCAGAATACTATCCCAATTCATTCTAAATTAAGATGAATAACGACATGCATTACTGGAATACAAATGTAAATAATTCCTCATGCATTGATTGATAGAACTATTACTAATACAAAATTTTGATGAAAAATTATATTAATCGTGAAATAAAAACATATTTCTTACCTTAATGAAAGCGATATTATAGATGTTCCTATTTCTGCGCCGATTTAGCCGAGCTTACCCTACGCATTGTGCTGAGAAATCATATCCTCAACCTTAAATCAAACACTTGTGATAACATTGCCCGGTACCGTTTTCTTACTTTCCCATTAATTAAACGTAGTTAATGTTGCAACATTACAGTAGTGTTAATTCATTTATTTTAGACATGAAGTAAATTTCTTCACAAATTTGATCTATAAGGGACATAAATTTATCTTCTAAACAGATTGTTGGTGAGTCCAACATTCGAACAATCTATTAAATCGTATTTTGTTCATTTCTCCTTGCAGTAGTTGGGTAGAAGAATGCCCTAATATAGTTCATGCCTGTCGTAGATGGCGAAAAAATGAACACCTAGTGTTTGGGATTATAGCCGAGCAAATCTGACTCTGGGTATATACATTGGATTCCTGATCCTCCATCATGTTGAGGTTTGGCATAGAATTGATAATAATCACATCCAGTAAAATATCCATTGTGAGAACTTCACAAGATTGAAGCCGGACGTGTCACTGGACAACGAACTGCAAGGGGAAAGATCATAATTTCAGGATTGCGAATTGGAAGAAACTGACAAATAAATTGACTTACTTACTTACTCACTGGCACTCTCGAACCCGTAGGTTCATGGCCGTGTGGACATAAGCTCTCTATACATCCATATCCTGAGCTAATGTTTTCCAATTATTTCCTGTATAATCTACTTCCTTCAAATCACAGTAATATTATTCTCCCACCTCATTCTTGTTCAACCAACTGGGCGTTTTCCCTCTGGCTTTCCTACAAGAAGCTTCCATGCACGTCTTTCATTCCCCATACGTGCAAAATGTCCTGCCCATCGCAGTCTACGAGACTTAACTGTTATTATATCTGGCTTCCTACAGATACCATGTAGTTCATTGTAATGTAGTCTTCTCCATTCACCTGTCTGTTCATCTCTCTTTGGTCCAAAATATTTCCTAAGTACTTTATTCTCAAAAACTCGTAATCTCCTTTCCTCCCTTAAAGTAAGAGTCCATGTTTGGCATCCATATAATATAACTGGTAGAATTATAGTTTTATATATTTCAGTTTTACGTTTTTTGAAAGGAGTGGGACATCAAAAGTCTCTGCAATGCATAATAGCATGCATTTCCAGAATTGAGCCTATGTTTAATTTCTTTGTGCATCTCATTCCTATTTGTGATTATAGTTCCTAAGTATTTGAATTGATCCACTTCCTCAAAATTTCCCTCATTTATCATAAGCTGTTCATTCTATTATATAATGCATTTCTACGTGTGACCATATATTTAGTTTTATTGATATTTACTTCCAGTCCTAATTTCTTAGTGTTACTCATAGTACGTGTGTGTTGGCCTTTGTATCTCCTCGCTATCGGCCAATAGTACTACATCATCAGCATAAACTAACAGCTTATTAATACCATTCAGTTGTAGGCCTTCCTCATCCTCTAAAGATTTGATGGCATGCTCTAATACAGAATTAAATAGTAGAGGAGATAGTGCATCTCCTTGCTTCAACCCATTGTGGATTTTAAAAATATCCGAAAACTGTTTACCTACACGCACCCTACTCTTTGTGCCATTTAGACACATTCGTATAAGTCTAACAACTAATTTTTGGAATTCCAAACTCCGGCAGGATACTATACAACTTCTCCCTCTTAATTGAATCGTATGCTTTTTTGAAGTCTACGTATAGTTGATGTACAGTACCATTATATTCCCATTTATTTTCTAAAATCTGTCTTATACTAAACATCTGATCTGTTGTAGACCTGTTTCTTCTAAATCCACATTGATGATCTCATACATTGTTATCAATATAAGGAGTAAGTCTGCTTACTAATATATTTGTTAGAATTTTGTAAGAAGTTGAAAGTAACGAGATGCCCCTGTAGTTGTTGCAATAAGTTTTATCTCATTTCTTATCAATTGGTATGATAATCAATTCTTTCCATTCATCTGGAAAAGCTTCTTTTTACCAAATCATACTGAGCAACCAGCGTATCTTGTCCATCAGTTTTTCTCCTACTGACTTTATCGGTTCTGCTGGTTCCTCATCTGAACCTGATCTTATACATCTTCAGTTTTTCTATTGCCATTTCAACCTCTAATGCACTTGGTTCTGCGACTAGCATTTCAGCTGTTTGTAAATTATCCTCCTCAATGTCCTGTTCTGTATGTACATTTAATAGCTGATTAAAGTCATTTTCCATCTATTTAATATACTTCTGGAATCTGCAATCATATCATTCCCTGATATTGACTAGATATGTAAATAAAAATTAAATAAATATTTAAAAACTATATATTTAACAACTAAATTGACCTTGTATAAAATTTTATTAAGGTATGTCGTTACATGCGATACTGAAAAGTAATGAAGAACAACTCGAGATTTTTTAGAAGAAAGTTCTTCGGATGGTATTTGAACCAGTGAATGATAATAGAAGGTGGCGGAACAAGATACAGTCATGAATTGAGGCGTTGGCATGGGAAAGGTAGTAGTCATTTTCATAAAAAAATTTCAAGGGAAGCAAAAAAAGATTTTGACGCTTTTAAATTTAAATATATCTTGTAAGCTAAAATGGATATTTTGTAACTATTTTTCATATAACATTTCTTGTATAGTAGTGTCAAAATTATATTAAAATTATTGTGTGGGGAATTTTTTTTTTTACTTCCCCTGTAAAATTTTCTTTTTATGACTTACTACCTTTCCCATGTTAATGCCTCTATTATATTCCTTGTTCACAGGTCCTGACATTGTTAATTTGTAAAGGTAGTTAGATTAAGTTGGATTGGACATATTATGATCAGGATGGCCCAGCACAATCCTATTAAAAATACTGACACTACTGAAATTTGAAGGAAGTAGAAGAACAGCAGACTGAAGTTGAAATGGAATAGAAGAAGAACTTAAGAGGCTTCGTGTAAGTAGAGGAAGAAGGAAGGCGTTGGATAAGGATTAGTGGAGGAAAAACCTATCACTGGGCAGGATTGTAGTGCCATATGTAACGATAATATTGTTTATTATTAATAATATTATCAGTAAGTTAAGTTGGATTAGACATATTATTATTAGGTGGACTGCGGGCAGTGGCTCAGACAATTTCTTATGAGGTAAGATTGGCATTAATTTTTTTGTCTTTTATTTTTTTAGTAGGTAGTTATAATTTAATAATATTTATAGTATTTATATGGATTAATGGATTAATTGAAGAGACTGGCCTAAAAACTAAACATAATTATCGGATTGATTTTTAAAAAATGTGTCTTTCCGCTCTAACTAATTAACTAAGCCACTCTCCTCTCTATCGAACCCGTAATTTCATGGCCACTCGGATATAAGCTCTCCACATATTCCTGTCCTCAACTGATGTTTAATTATACTCTGTATAAACTGCTTACCTTTAAATCATGATAATTTTATTCTCCCATCTCAATCTTGGCCACCTACTAGGCGCTTCTCTCTGGTTTTCAAACCTCCGGAAAATTTTATATCAGTTGAACTCATGTTTGCTTTTCTTGATGGACGTGTTTTTACGGTGAAAGATCGTGACTAAATCGACCAAGATACTTTTCTCGTCTGGCTTATCACCTTCAACCTGTCCGACATGGCAGCTAATGCTACCGCCGGCATAGCCCTCGGGGTCATTTTAACTTGCAAGCCACTCCACTACAACAAGGTAAAGATACCATGTTTTTTTTTCTGTATCTAAAGCTAATAAAATATTTTTATGAATCAGAATGAATGAAGTAATTAGGAGTAAAAGTAATTATACATGAGATCGTTATATAGGGCCTAATGAAGTCACATATCAGGCTAATAAAACAGAGAGAGAGAGAGAGAGGAGAGAGAGAGAGAGAGAGAGAGAGAGAGAGAGAGAGAGAGAGAGAGAGGCTGGGTGTACGAATTATAATCATATGGAAAAAGAATCACTTAAATAAAGATACCAAAATAAGAATATTTAAAGTAATATGCCTCCGAAACAAGAACAGTTACTATTAAAACAAAACAAACTTTGGAAACAAATGAAATTAATATTCTGAGGAGCAATGCACGTAAATCAAGTAAAGATCAAGAGTAATAAGAAGGCTGCTGAACATTCAGGCAATAGGTTAATGGGTGGAACAAATATTTGAATGGAATCAACATCTA